>BPLT01000022.1:1642500-2842500 GCA_019656295.1 Rhododendron mucronatum var. ripense | reverse complement strand
GAAATGAGGTGTAGACAAAATATCAAAGTTTTATAAGAATTTGTAGTAGTTATACTCAGTAGAACTAAGAATTCTATATTAGCGCTTTCAGGGCCGGCCCTGACCTTTCGGGGGCCCAAGACTAACTTCGATCCTAAACAAATGAACAATATATGAAATAGCAAAAGAAATACAAGATCAGCTGATGAAATATATAAAATGCAAAACTGGATGGCAAACTATAGAAAATGGAAATTGAAGCTACATTTTGCTTTCTATATTAAATGATACTAAAAGTGAGAGCAACTTGAGACCACTTCACTAGGCAAGGAAAGGAAGACAATCATCTCTTTCCTCGTGCATTTCCCAGATCATCAAGAAAGTCAACTCCATCTGACTACATGAACCTAACTAATAAAATCATGACTCTATGGCACAAATTATCTTATACTGCACGTGAATCGAATCAAAAAACATGTTCTGAACATTCTGAATTACGAAAAATATCAACACTGCAGAACAAAGTTGTTATGGGATTTGGAATTAAAATGAGCGCCCATTTGACATATATGATTCTACTCAACTAGTATTATGAATGTCATTCCCTTTCAGTAATCTCAACCAATAGACATACTTACTACTGCTTTACCTTGGCTGATACAAAGTATCCTTGACCACATTTACCTTTCTCTCAATATATACTCTCAAAATTGAAGTTGGCTCACATTTTACCTTTCCAAATTGAAATTCAAAAAAAAAAATTTTTGTTTTTACAGATTAATTTCCCTTCGACACTGATAACTATAAGTCTATGACTCTGTATGGACAAAACGGTAAAACCAAAACCAACCAAAGCGTATACTCATTGCAATCAAGGACGGAACCATGACTTTACCCTACCAGTGGCGAAATGTATTCTAAAAAAATCTAGTAGTGGCGAGACTATATAAGTTGGGCATAGTTTTTTTGTTTTTACATATAATAATTGCATTTTCTAAAATTCTTGTCGTGGCGGTTGCCGCCACTAGACCCCCCTGATCCGATCCTTGATTGCAATTACCAACCTGTGTCACAACTTCAAGCACAGCATGACGTCCAAACCGAATCCTCCAATGCAGGTGTGTAGGTATGGCCAGCATGATGACCAAGTTCCAACCCCCTTTTCCCTCCTATCCCTCCTTTGCATCATCACTTCGCTATAGACCCAACAACCGACACGGCTCCACAACTCTACCAACATAGATACGGCCAACTGAATTCTGGGTTTGTCATTTGTGTTTGATTTCAGAAAAAAAGGTCTAGCACAATTCCCCATCTCTATCTCTCTGTCCCCACTGCTTAAACGCGCACCCACAGGATGTGTGCACCGGCTGCTAGTACGTATGCAAGTGTACAGCTAACCCAATAGCGAGCTTCGGTTTTCACACTTGACCTTTACGACCCAAAAAACTGTAAAGAAAATAATAATCAACATAAAAAAAAATCCATCTACAATAGTTGTGCTTAATTAACAAGGACTACCTTGGTAAAGAAGTAGATCTTACCATCAAGGAGAAAATTAGAAAAACCTAGAAATGACATGAATCTCAATAAAATAGAAAGAACTAAAATCTATTAACACTTGCCTACCATAGCTTCTCTTTCTCATGCTTTTCAATTATTGCTCAACCTGTAGTAGCACATGAAGACCGACGATGATCCCTTCCGCAGTGTTGACTTGAAAAAAATTTAAAAGAATCTACTTGTTTTGGATAATCATATTTAGTAATTTTTTAACCTTTTGGTTATAATTTTTTATTTTTTCTATTCCTCTCGCCAAGATGAACAAAAAAATTAATGCAAAACCAAATTTTTTTAAAAAAAGATGAAAATAAGATTGAAGATTAGTTTTGTCACTATTTAACCATATCACAATTTTTACACTACCCAAAAATAATTTTTAGAGGGGCAATTCCTTACACTATTCTTTTGTTCAAACATTTTTCTTAAACTTTTGGTTGAGCTTATCACTTGCTTTCTTTTTTAAAAAGAAAAAGAGTTAACCATATACCATCTTTATGTGACAATAAAAATAATAACGAATAGCAAACAAGCATAGTGAGAAGATGAACACAAATTTATACATCTTTTATACATAGAGAGTATTTGTATAAACATCATATCAGTAAAGTACGAAATAGTTTACTCTCTTTAAGAATCTAAGATTTCAGGTTCAAAACCTCTTGGGTGCTATCAATTCTATTGGGGCTGGTTCATATAAGGCATTTGCTCCAGTTATAATTGGGGCTTCCGCTCCTGGATAGTGAGATTGGCTCCGGTATTGGTCGAGGTGTACTTAAGTTAACCCAAACATTAGAGTTGCTAAAAATATATAAAGCCAGATAAGCAAGAGGGAGTAAAAATTTGTTCGCAATTTGATTTCTTAATATTTCAAATCGGTCTATTCAAAATAAATAAATAATGGGCAATTGGACATAAAATTAAGAAGATATATTGTCGTAAAATAGGTACTCATATAAAATGACTAAGTTGGGCCAAACTCGACTTAAGGATTAGTTTTCCAAAACTTTTTCCTGGGAAAAGGAGAAGTTCGTGCAATACTTGGACAAGGGTGAAAAGTATAAGGTTTAAGGGGGAAAGTTGCGTAAGAGTTGGAAAAGTAAAGGGGTTATTGGCGTTTTCTCCACCAATTTCTGAAGTACCTGGCACTTGAGTGGAAGTAATTATTCAATACTCCGGAAGCACCGCTACGTGGTATTCCAGACGACTTTACAATCACATATTTCGGTGAAATCTCCACAGAAACTTATGATTGTAAAGTAATCCGCAGTACCACGTAGGGTAGTCCCGAATTATTATATAATTTCACATTGAGTGGACATTTCCTCTAAAGGTGACTCCCACTGACATTTCGCCAGGGCTATTTTAACTTTATTTGGTCTTTACCCTATGTCTCAATGCACACCTTCACTTATTATTTTTCTCCCTTATTTCTGGTAGAACTAAAAAATTGCGTCCATTTAAATTCATTTGTTATAGTCCTATTATTATGTGGCATTTTGCTAAACACTTTTTTGCATTTTTTGGGTTTTTTATTTTGTTTGTATTTAAATTTTTTTCGCGTTTGTTAGTTGAATGCTTATTTTTTTCGTTTTTTCGTTGAAACAATAAAAAAAAAAAAGACTTTTATGCAAATATTTTGAATACATCCAAAATAAAGTCTAAAAAGAATTTCATAAAATTTTTGGGCAAACATTCGCTTAAGAAGATGGATTGTAATTCTACAATTCAGAGTATGGATGAAATCGAATCGGTTCTGGACATGACTTTTCAGGACCGACCCAACCGATTTTATTTTGGTTAGTATTGGTTCGAGGCGGGGTCCAACCGAAATGGGCCAAGTTGGGCCAAGTTAAAAAACTTTATTTTGAGCCAAACCCACCACTAGATATAATTTCGATTAGATATCAATGGATTAGATTTTAGGAGTAAAGATCAACGGATCAAATTTGTCAAGGGTAAAAATTTTAAAAGAATGGTATAGAACTTCAGTTTTTACTTTCGGTTCGGTTGAGTCCTATACTGGTCTAACAATATGGCTCAGTCTTGCCAGAATTCTAGAAAACTGAGACTGAACTGATATCTAAATTTTTCCAGATTTCAAAACCGAACCTGATCATGATAAAACAATAGTTACAATATAATTTGACATCAATGATAATTTAAGGAGTCTAGAAAATAAAACAAGGTATAACGTTATTCATCGAACAAATTTTCAGGGTTAATTTATTGGACACGAGCTTCTTCTTTTTTGTTGATTTTGAAGAAGATTTTTTTTTTGTGTATTTACATATTTGTATTCCAATCTCCAGCAAGGACACCTTTATTTTCATCATGGTCACTTTTAGAGGTTAAGTTTTCATTCCGACATTTCAATAAATTCTAGCTGATCGCTCTTATTTTATTAAAAATACCTTGTCTTTTGGATATTGTGTATAGGCGCAGAGTTTTGGGATAAACACAACTTGGAGGTCCTAAGCGTAACATTGGTATACATATTAGTAATTACGGTTTTCATATCTATCACATTACCCTGTATAGCAATTTTTCCGACAAATCGATCATCCAATTAATTACAAACCTCCGAATAATCTGCTTTTTTGCACCCCTCATTTCAGAATTTTGAGTGTATTACCATCTCCATAAATGGAAGCCGTTCATCCACTCGATAGGCCGTCCAGAAATCTTACATTTTCAAACTCAAAAATAATGTAAATGAAAAATAATTTTTCAATTTTTTTTTTGTATCGTATAAAAGATCTCATCGAGATCTTTCAAACAATATCCATATTGCATATTTTTAGAATTCAATAAACCTATAATTTTTGAGCTGAAAATTGTCTTCTTAAAAAATAAGGACTTTTTTTGGTTTCTGGAACGGGCTCGAAGAGTAAATTTTAGAAATAATCCCTCGAGTTACAATTGAGTCTCAATTTCGCCCCTAGTAACAGTTGCAACACTTTTAATCCTGAAGTTTGGTTAACTTACCTATTTGGTCCAATAGATATCATTTGCTTCCGAAACTTATGGAAATGTGCCTAATGAAGGGCAATACACACACGTGAGTTATCAAAAACCATGGTTGAATATATAAGGGGGACGATCAACATTACTGTTTTATTGGGCTGAAGAGCGTCCATTTTCAACATCGTAGTCATGATCACAACCATAACGCAACTCATATGGGCTGCAGAGTGAAAGTGTCCTCGCGAGTTTGTTGACGTTGAACTGCAGGGAAACAGACGACTTCGGAAGGCTGCTTCCCTTGTGAAGGCTCCGATTTATACTTTTCGGGTCGTCATCATCGTGGCCCTGCATTTCAATGGCATTCTTGATGAGGTTGGTCGATCCTTCTTCCTTTTCCTCGTTTGTTTTTGTTGAGAGTGACTTGTTCTTGTAGATGGTGTAGAGGATCAGCTGGGCCGAGCCCAATACAAACCCAATTGCATTTGGTACCTGATTATTGGCCCATGTATTAAAAGCAGATACCAAAAAAATAAGGCTATTTTGCTTTTTGGGATTTTTGGATTAACCCCTACACTTAAAATAAACATGCATTTTAAAATAAAATAGAGGGTGGGGAGAGAACTTACTCCAACGTAATAGTCCTTGACAAGGAGAGCGTAGACAGACCAAACTCCAGCATTGAGGAAAAGAAAAAATGACAGTAAAAATGGCATGTACTCCACACTTTTCGTCTTTACCACCATCCTCTGTCACCCATAACATATAACACAATTCTAGAAATGAGAGCCCACAAATTAAATTGTTCATGTCTTGATTTTATTTATCTTGCTCTTTTTGCAAATAGGATAAGAATATTTCATCAATAAATAGAAAAACTGAAAAACATCAAAAAGCACATTCATCCTTCGCCAAAGGAGTAGACAGCCAAACAGGTGGATAGGCTTCTCTCACGTGGACACACCTAATCCTCGAAAACCCCTACCAGCCAAACAATGGGGGTGCTAAAGAATAAAGGAAAAGAAAAGGAGAAATAATTACCATGGAAGATAGGGGTGCTGCATACATGCCTATGGTCAATACTGCACATATTATTCCCACAATTGTTAGCCGGAGGCTTCCGTGGATTGCCCCAAGAGCCACCCCTATCACCGTTCCAAGAAAAACAACGTCGAATATTCCCACCAACTTCATTGATTTTACCTGAAATTTATATGATTCTTTCATTTATATATATATGGAAATCAACAACGCAATTATTATATTTTGTGCAACGAGTTGTTATCAAGTTGGGCCTTATTTTGAAACACAACTTGCTCCCCTGGCTTCGCCCTATCTACAGGGATGAAAAATGACGTCTCATGACATGTTTTGATAATTAATAGTACCTGTTAAGGACATGCTGTAATTGTTAATGCTAAAAATGTCATTGACGGATATTAATTATCAAAACACATCTTTGGCCGTCATTTTCCCTATTCCGTATTTTTTTTTTCCTTCTTATAAAATCGTGCAGGTAGACTGCAATGATTTTTTTTGTTGATCTAAAAATTGTAGGAACACGAATTTTCTTCAATAAATAGATGCAGCATATGGTTCAAAAGATCTTATGGTACAAATTTGATGACATCGTGTTACTATGTTATAAAGATCAATTCGAATTTTTTTCATGGACGATAAAACACCATTTATTTAACTTAAAAAAGGCACATACTGAAAGAACCAAAAAGGCGCTATATTGGGCTACAGCCCAATTCACAATATGGACTGAGGACTACAGAGAGTATTCTAAAGTTCATTGACCACCCCTAAGGTTTCTAGCAAACGGAGAGATCTCCCCTGAGGTTTTTAAAATTATAATTACCATGTTTGGTTCAACTCTCAACTTATCTTATCTCATTTTTCTCTCTACACATTTCTCAAAACCTTTTTTCTCTCTATCTCTCTCCACTCATTACATCAAAAATAACTTTTAAAAATTTGAACCAATCAAGGTCAATGTCCTCCCTTGCTATTGAACTATTATATTTATGTTAAATTTAGCTCTTAAATGACACAAATGACCTTTTAAAAAAAAGTTAATATATTAATGTATTGTTTTTGTCATTATTTCATTTTCAATCGGATTTGTTGACTAATAGGAGTATTAATTAGTATTTTGTTAATTAAATTATTGGTTCTTGTTATATATTTTCTTAATTTTTGGGGGCTGTTATATATGCTCTCATACCAATTTTAAATTTAAGCATTTATTCCCATGTATTTGTTTTACAACTACCATTAGAATTTATTTTCATGGCTTTATTTTTCATTTTGTTCATTCTCCATTTCGCATGTTTCTTTACATAGTGATCTTTTCAAAAAAATGTACTAATATTTTTTTTTTATTTTTCACTAGTATTTAAGTCTTTATTCGTAAAAACATATCAAATTACTAGTTGATTAGCAGATATGTTTTATTGTAGTGATTTTGGAAAAAGAAGGAGAAGAATGGATTGATATTTAGGTAAAAATATATTTTTTATTTCTCTGTATTGTTAAAGAATGTTTAATACTGACTTTATTTTGTCAAAACATATAATAAAGAAGTCACGATAAATATTAAATATGGTGAATTATGTATTTACGAGTGCTTTTTATTTTAAAAAAAAATAGAAGTAAGAGAGAAAAATGATGGACCATGATTATCAATATATAAAACGCATAAGTAATTATAAGAGTTCGAGCATAGCTGCATAGCATGTATAACTTAAGTCTAATCTTGTTTGAACATTAAATCACAGATTAAAAATTAACAAAAGAGTTGAATGACAAGTTACAATTAAGTTTCCTAAACGGAGACCGAATTTACCTTTATATCCTTTGGAGCATAGATGAGAAACAGAGTGACATAAACGAATTGCAAGACAGCACCAGCAGCATTTACTGTGACAATAAGTAGACCACCTGGCTTGAGGAGTCCATAGAAAGTCCATAGGCTTGTGCTCAGTAGCGTCGTTATGTATGGAATTGCTTTGTAATTCTCTGTTGATTTCTTTTTCACCACTCGCATGAATGTCCCTCTGAAACCACATATTCAATTTTAAAGTTCTCATAAAGGCAGGTGTCCGGACCGACTTACGCGGACATAGATTAATCCCGAAGAATCAATCTCACTGTCCACTAGCGGAGTTCGCAGTAGTTGGTAAACCATCCCTACTTATTCCAATTTGCACATAAAGAGCAACAGGTAGAAAGCAATACATTTGATTTCAATGATTATGTTTCCCACAAAACTGATGATTTCAAGGGTACTGATTATAATTTTTAAATGGCACCCCCAAATCATTTTGTGCAAGGCAAATATTTTTTGAAACTATCCGTTCCGAATATCAATTGACCAAGGAAAAATAATTTTAATTATGAATTCACCATTGGGATTGGCTCAAGCTCGGTTAATTTTTATTGACTAGTGAACTAGTGCTTAACCTGGCACGGTAGCAAGTAATATGTAACCGCCAACTGTTTGTGATACGAATTTAAGCCACATAAATAAGTTCCAAAAAAATAGAAAAATGGGATGAAATTTCCTAACGGAAATATAGCTTTCAACCAACCTGGCATGGTAGCAAGTAATATGTAGCCGCCAACTGTTTGTGATACGAATTTAAGCCACATAAATAAGCTCCTTAAAAATAGAAAAGTGGGATGAAATTTCCAAACGGAAATATAGCTTTCAACCTACAAAGCACTATTTTGCTCGAAAGACTTGTGAACCGGAGACAACAGATTATTGCTATTTTCATTCTAAGTTGAGTACTTTTACTGCAGAGAAACCATAAGAAAAAAAAAGTGGGTAAAAACTAAAATCAATTTGCCAATTATAAAGGAGAATTTCAACACATGTACCACCAATCTTCTTATATTGAAGCTGGGAGGCCTTTGGCCCAACGGCATAGGAAGTGCACTTAGATGCTAGGAGAAAGGAGGTCGGAAGTTCAGTTCCTCCTCTAATTTATTAATCTGACTATTCTAATAATATTGATTTTCGCTAATTAAAAAAAATCTTCTTATATAGACCTTTGGAGTTGGGCTCCTCTCCAATTTTTCAATAATCGGAGGATTCTCCGATTCAAATTCAACGGCCAATATATTCACCACATTAAAAGCTCATGTGATTGAACACAAAAACTCTATCTTTCTCTTTCTCTTCACGCTCTCCATTTCCACACTCCCAACAATTAATAGCAATATTCAACCTAGTTATTGAAATAGGAGTAACTAACAAGACTTGTGAGCGGTAATTGGAAATTTGAAACCAAAAATTCCATTCAATGTCAATTTAGTGGGTTTGATGTTGATGCGGTGTCAAGAGGGCATGGCAAGGATGGGAGCAAAGTGGATGCAAGATGGGCAACGAGAAGGGGAAGAAAGGTGGCAATTGTTGGTTTGATCGAAGATGGTAGCGGCTTGTCGGCGGAGACACAAAAGGGAAGGGAATGGGGAATGGGGAATGGCCGGTCGTCATTAAGGTAGAAGAGGGAGAGAGGTTATCGCGTGTTTCAACCAGATAAGGAGGAGACCATGCGGAAGAGTGATTTCAGCAGTAAGATTTTAATAGTGGCCACGTGTCAAGTTAGAAATAGGATTGCAGGATCCTCCAATTTTAAAAGGATTGGAGAGGAGCTGGACTCAGAACTTTGACATTGATCCAGAAGGAAAAATAAGGGGAAATAAAAAGTTCTACTATTTTAGTATATATATTACTAATTAAAAACCATCAAGTTACATAAAGTCATACTTACATTGGAGAAGCAAAAACTAGTAAAGAGATTATATTCCCTGCAGAAGGAAAAAAAAGAGTATTACGAGGGAAAAAAAAATTACTAGTATCTCAAGAATAAAAGAATTCGAATATTTCAAGAGTTTTTGTGGCAAGTAAATTATGCTAACCAATAAGGCCGATGATGAAGCTCAAACTAGCCATCGAGAGAGATCGAGAAAGAGAGAGAGATGATGATGATGATGATGATGATGTGGGAATGAACCAAACAGAGAGGTGAGATTTATAGTATGTGAGAGAGAGAGAGAGAGAGAGAGAGAGGATGACGATGATCATGTGGGAATGAACCAAACAGAGAGGTGAGATATATAGTATGTGATGGAGAGAGAATTGGGGAAAGAAAGTGGAAGGACAAAAGTTAGGTACTGCTTTAAATGGTTTTCTAACATCATTGGACAATTTCCATGTGGTGGCTCGATGTCTAAGACTTACGGATTTGTTCATTCTTAAGGTCCTCGGGTTCAAAAACCTTTCAGGTGCTATTAATTCTTTCGAGACTAGTTCATAAAGAGTTTTGTTCCGTTTTTTATTGGGCCCCCTGCAAGTAAGACGATGGGATTAATTTCCAAAATTAGTCCAGCATCCGGAAACTTGAATTGCAAAAAAGGGACCCTCGCTCTGCATTCTGACACGTTGCATTTCGCGCCCAATCTTTTGTGCTTGAGTATACACTTGATAATGTCATCTGACCAGACTCTGCTTTTCAAGGCTAATAGAGTACGTAGTTTTCTTTGTCTATGTCGGCTGGAACCTTTGGTTCTAATTTAAAGACGTTTTTAAGGGGGGAAAGTGATGGGCATATATATCCGGAGATATTTTTCACGGAGGCTCCGTAAACAATTTGTTCACAGAGCGACGTTATTTCAGTCATCTATTTACGCAATCAATGACTGAAATTCAATTTCAATTATGACCGGTCACAATTAACTTTCTCAGAAAAGTTTCATTAACATCTTGACTGTCTAAAACACTTTTAAACGGTCACAATTGAGTGCTGTAAATTTACAGCATCTTCATAAGGAAGATTTTCTCATGTACTTATCTGATATGGATTTGGTTGGAGAATAAAAAGTTTTGGACTCAAACATTCCCATTACGTACGTACAGTCCAAACACATCGTGAGCCTTATGGATTGGTGGCAAGCCTTACTGTACTCCGCGGGTCTGCTATTATTGCATGTGATGAAAAGGTTGGGTAGGCAAAGAGAAATTTTAGAATTTAGGGTTCGTTTGGTTTAATGGAATAAAATGTAAATTGGAATGGAAAGGAATGAAATTGAAAGAATTGAAATTGGAATAATCATTCTTATTCCCATGTTTGGTTGTGGCTAAGAATCAATAGCAAGAATGGAATTCACATTCCAATTCCTATGTTCGGTATGCTAGAATCACACATCGATAGAATGAAATTAATAAATACCCCTGGACAACACGTTTCGGTCATACGCTTGGTGATAGGGGAGAGAGCGAGGGAAAGGGACGTGTTTGTCGTGTAATGATTTGATCACATTGTTACCTAGGGAAAGGGATGTGCTGGTCTAGTGCTCTGATAAAATAATACCATTCAAACAAAAGAAGAACAAAGTCTACAACAAATAAAACTCCCAATTGAAATACTTTTTAAAAAGTGTTGAATTCACTTTGTTGTGTCCCCAGCATTTTTCTAGAAATGTCTCCACGTGTTGTTACCGTCATGTCGCGTGTCCTTGCAGTGTCGGACCACAAAATCTATCTAAATACTAAGAGAGCTACAAAAAGTGGGCATAAAGAATTAATTCACTGCCCACTATTTTCACTTTGTCAAACATGCATTTTAACAAACACAAAGTGAGCATCTTTGAAAGACAAATAACAAAAGTTATAGATCAAAAAAATTCCCATCCTAAACAGCAAGATCCATTTTCTTTTTCTAAACAGCAAAAATATTCCCATCCTAAACAACAAATTTTTTTTCTGGTAAAACTCCCATAAAAAAAAAATTCTCATCCTAAACAACAATTTAGGCCACATTAATTTTTCCACAAAAAGACCCTAAGGATGATGGGAGTCTTGCCAGGGAGGGAGAACCAAATCGATTTCGTGGACGGCTGATTGGTGGGTGTGCAGGATGGCTGATTGGTGGAGGAGCTTTGTGGGCGCTATTTTTTTTTCCCGGAGTGCCAAGGAGTGGGTTCTGCACTGAGAGAGAGAGAGAGAGAGAGAGAGAGAGAGAGTAACTATGGAAGAAGAGAGGAGAGAAGAGAGAAAACACGATAGAGAAGAGGAAAATTGCTGGATAGATAGGCGTGAGAAATAGGTTGGAATCAATGATTCAATCCAACGGTCGTAACCTATTGAAATTGCAATTCAAAGACTGGAGGGGTGCTCATGTTTGTATAAATAGACAAAAGGCCGCTCTATTTTATAATATAGATTTTTGCATGTCTCCCAACAATAAAATCTCACATAGCAGGTATACCATATTCATAATTCACACATATTTTAGCGTATCTTCTACAATAATTCAGGAAAGACAAGCTAAATGATCACATTACAAAAACCCAGGAAAGACAAGCTAAACGGTCACATTTATAAAATCCTAATGACAAAGCTAAAATATGAGAATTCCCAACACTTCAATTTTAACATCCAAAGTAAATCATCTTGAAAAAGAAACAAAGCAAATTAAAATAAATACACCTAGTAGTAACTTCAAAGATCTCCCCTGAGCAAAGCCATCACAAAATCTTCTTTCTCATCATCTTTCAAGGTAAAGAAACACGCAGTCGTTGCATGATCACGAGCTATGGCAAGTAAGGCTCTATGGCATTGAATCATAGATAGATTTGAAAGCTTTCGAAGCTCGTCATTTACTTTGTCCCTCTTCTTAGCTATAGCAAGATCGACACCAAGAGCTTGACTAAACTAATTAGTTGCTTCTTTAATCTTTGAACCAATGATCGTTGCAGCTTCATGGAAAGCATCCAAGCTATCATCACTCCTCTTTCTTTTTTTTCCTGTTAGAATTACTCTCTTCTCTGTTTGTGGATGACGAGAAGTGCTCCATTTCTTCAATATCAATGCCTAAATTTTCTGTATCACAACTCCCTTCATTCCTACTCTCCTCCTCTAATACATCCTCAGCAATAAACATCCTTCTTTAATGTCTTGATCCTAGATTCGATGTGTGGTTTAGCCTTTATCCCATGTCCAGGTTGTTGGTTTTATGCCCTAAGAACTAATATTTGTTTATTTGCATTATCAATAAGAGTTTTATTTTATTATTCTGAAATGATTTGTATCATACATTGGATATAATTCATGAGATGAATACAAAAGTCCCAAATTACATTGAATATGATTTATGCATGTAAATGTGATTTACTTACGGGAGATATAAATCACCAATGTTTGTAATTTAAACTATTCTCAATTGCTGATAAGAATGGACTATCTATCAGGTCAATTGCAACATGATTAACTTCTATTAGATAGAATGATCCATCTCAATCATTGAAGTGAAAGACTTCAAGTTAATATGTTGGTGTATTTGATATACACTGAAGGACCATCATAAGACTCACACTATTTTAATTACTGTCCACTTAAGTGTGAATCTTCTAATGCTAATTGTAATTCACTCTTAATTCTGAGAAAGTTAATGAACTCAAGTTTCTAGCCTATGTCACTTTAAGTCACCAATGAGTGAGGTCTAACTCGATCAACACCTCGGTAGGTTGGGTGATTTATGTTAGGACTGTGACAACATTATTTTTAAGATGGAATTCACTCTCTATTTAATAACATAGTATCATGTCCCCTTGAGTTAGTTCACTGGATTAGTCTTTGAAACCTAGTACTAGTCATTTTAATGAAGCGTTCATTAAAATGTTTTTCTAGACTAAAAGCGAGTGAACTAGTATTCGGCGGAATTAAAATATAAGTATGCTTTGGTGTGACAGTTATTTATTATTACCAATTGCTGCTTATGGACATTACATGGTGAAGGGGTTCGACATTACGGTATTGGCATTTATCGGGAACAATATATTAATATTCTTGAGGCCTAGAGTTCAGCCATAATTATATAGTGGAATTAATTTGGTTTAATTGGGCCACCACTCATAGAGATGAGAGAGCGTGAGTCTAATTTTAGCTAAGGCTCAAGAAGCCCATAGGTCCCAACCCTAGCCCAACAAGAGATTGACTTATTGGCCAAGAATTTATCCTTATAAATATATCTCTAATTCTATCAAGTGGGCTATGGCAATTTTTCCTCCTACAAATTGAGAGAGAATTGAGAGATTATAAAGGGGAGAAATATTCTACGGTTCCCACAAACCCTATTGGCTATTGTTCTCTTGGGTCATAGGGTTGAAGATTTTTGGGGTGCAAGGAGCAAGAAGGAATCAACCTTTTCATAACCAAAAGTAGGGTTTTGTTTTTGAACTTCGAAAAGGTAAAACCCTAACCCTTCCTCATGAAACTTTACGCACACGTAAGAAGTAGATCCAAAACAATTTTTTTTTAAACCATATATTTTCTGCAATGGTTTTTGAGAAAAACCAACATAGGTAACTTCTCATGCAATACTCCTTCAATCACTGTGAGGGAACCTGCATGCCTTGAACCCATTGTCCCTTTTGTCCCCTTTATTCACCAAGTTGTGTAAAGCTTAAATCAACTCTCTGTCCTCCTCATCATTCCATTTTCTGTGTACCTTTTTTTCCATGCTTCTGTCTAAAAAAATACAAAGCCAGATAACACCATAAACAAGACAACAGAATGGGATTCTCTATGAGGGACAAATCCAAATGCATAAATCAATAAATTAAACTCGCAACGAATTCTCCAAATCCAAAACACCAAATTTATATCCAAACCCACTTTCATCTATTACATGATTGTCCTCATTCATCAAAAAAAAAGAAGAGAGAATCCTGCATTCTCTTTTCAGCTCTTCTTGTCGCCACATAACATCTACTTGCTCTTGTGCTTGCTTTCCATGCAACAAATATAGAAGTGGTCTTGTTGTCTCTAAAATGGTCCATTGTGGTGATGTCTCAACACTAGAAACAATATCTGTGTCCTCTTTGTCCCTATCTCAATTAATCTCATATTTTTAAATAGGTCTTTTTTCAACTCGTTCCTTACATAGTTATGTAGCAAACAACAAGCTAAGATAATATGATTTTCAATTTTAATGGGGTAATAAGAAGGACTCCTAAGAATCGCCCATCGCTTTTTCAATATCGCAAAGGCCCTTTCTATCACATTTCGAACACTTGAATGCTTCATATTGAAATATTCCTCCCAAGTTGTAGGTTGACGTCCATCCTTCCAGTCATTCAAATGGTATCGTTGACCTCTATACGGTGCATTCAAATCCTTCACCATTGGTATACCTTTATAGTGCAAGAAATCCTTCACCATTCGGCTTAGAGTCTTATCTTTATTTCCCAGCCGGTCCCAAGCCCGGATAAAAAGGAGGGTTGTGCGTTAGGTAGCTGACAGCCAGCATGTAAAAAAAACCCCGTGACATGAATCCAAATATGATTACGAAGATATGAGTATAATGGGTCTGTGTGAACAAGTGGCCTTTGATAGAGCTCAATAAGGAAACGGATTCATGTAGCCGACCCCAAGTGATTGGGACTTAAGGCTCAGTTTGGTTTGGTTTGGTTATGTCAGTGATCTATGACCTTAAAAGCAAAAGTCCAATTGTTTTTGGTGTCATGGTGTCTTACCATGTGGAACAACTAGACCATGGGTTCTATTAATTGCATCTCGTAACACCCGCCCATCCGTTACTGATCCCTCCCAACCAGGTAACACATAAGTGAATTGAAGGTTTGGGGTACACGCTACCAAGACATTCGTAGCAATTTCACCTTTTCTATTTCGATACTTGAGGCTATCAATAGCCGGCACTTGGACAGGTATGTGTGTTCCATCTAACGCCCCTAGACATCCCTACAAAATATTATAAAATTAGGAATAACATGTTGGGAGGTCAGGTTGAATTATAACATAGTTACTTGTAAAGACCAAAAACTTGAAATCATTTACCTTAAACCACTTCCATCTCTCATTAGTGGAGTTCTGTGGTATTGGTTCAGGTGTCTTATATAAATGCCCTTGTAGCCTAATAACTGCAACGAAAACTTTTCTGAAAGACCTACTAATTGTCTTTGTCGAGCGATGGAAATTATTCTGAAGGGTCCTGTTTTTTATATGATGAGCAAGAATATGCAAAAAAAAATTGCCACTTGCTCATCAACTAACATGTGTCTGGTTGGCTTTAGCTTCCCGATTGTACTAAACAAGTGGCACAACTTCAAAAATGATTGCCAAGGCATTCCAAAATCATTCATACATTTATGATCACTTTTATATATACACCCATTTTTCAACTACATCTCTATTATCATAGAAATCTAATCGATACCTAGATATAACCCCATGCATGCCCTATCTTTCAACCATCCTATATGCTAATTCCATGAATAACCCAAGTAAATGTAGAATGTACAACCACCACTGCATAGCCATTGCCAATTTGTTCCTTTTCATTTTTTTTTTCGATAAATTAAGATGTGCCATCTCTAAAAAATTTTTGGCAACAATAAACCTACAAAAGGGCACCAACACATGTCCAAATTATAGAGGTGCATGAATCCATTTAAAAAAAAAATTCAACAATCAATAAACAATTTCTATTAGAAATCAAGGGTCTCATGTGCACTTGCATAGGGAATTTTTGCCCTTCTCCACTTTCTCTATTAGATAACAAAAGCAGTCATGCCTATAGAGAATCTTACGCAAAAAAACTAATGGCAAATATAGATACATGTATTATTCAGACATGAATATATGGTATACCAGATTTAGTCACCACAATGAAATTTTCACAACTGTTGTCACGCTCTCTATTTTTAAGTAAATAAATAAACCATTTTGATAAAAAAACCCTCGCACGCGATATATAATACCCAAAGGGGAGTTCCCACCTGTTTAATTTACAAACGAAATCCCCAAGTTTAATGAAATACATCTTTGGCAACACGGCCCAAATTAACTTACCTAGAGCTATGAACAAGCTATTAAATTACGAACGGTCTAGTCAAAGGAAAATCAAAGATTAATTAGTGACAAAATCATCTTTAATAAAAGTACGCGATATACAAAGAGAATCAAATATCTAGTCTTCATTAACTTCGAAAATTGTCTTCAACACTGAGCATACGACGTAATTCAAGCCACTGCCTAGCATTAAAACTTGAAAAGAAGGATTTTGTTGAGCTACACTAGCCCAGTAGGAAACTCTATACTCAATCTATATGTAAATGCGATCAAACATGCAATAATAGAGAATGTGTTTCAATAAAAAGGACTTAAGATTCAAGAGGGGTTACCAAAATGAGCAAACAATTAAATTTCGGGATTTTGGACATCTTAGAGATAACTATAACCATCAACACGTTGACTAGAAGCGGCAATAAAACTCACAGCAAACAAACAAATAACAATAATGGTACAATCATCTTATACTTTCCGAATGAATGCCACAAACCACTTCCTCATTTCATACCATTCATCAAAGAGCTTTATTTCACAAAACTTTCCTTTCTTTAATAAAACTTTGGTAGAATCAATCATTCATTCTCTTTTTCAATAGCCACGACCCGAAGTATCAAACGATCCAAACTTCGACATAAACTTTTAAAATCAATCATATTTCTCTTCATCCGGGGGAGACATTCAACTGTGTTACCACCCCATGTGTGACAGTGAATTCTCTTCACCCGGGAGAGACATTCAACTGTGTTACCACCCCTTGCGTGACAGAGAATTCTCTTCACCTGGGTTTCCGCATTACCACACCTTGCGTTGCGGGCCCTTTATTCAAATTCCCAATTCACACATACACGCATGTTTCATCAATCCATATGCAAGAAAATAACATTTTCCAAGTTCATGTTCTTTCATTCATCATCACACAATGCATTACAAGCTCATAAACATGTCCCATTGTATAATGAATAATACCTTAAGATCATATTATTCCTTAAAGTCTATCATAATGCCCTACGCCACATATCGAACCCATAACGACTCCACGACACACCACCGGCTAGGTTCTAGACGTGAATCTTATAAAATAATGCCAAAGGAACCTATGGAGCTCGACAAGATGAAGCACAAGGATACGAACCACAATACTACCCATTGGGTCATTGGACTAACTCACATCTACCCATAACACTCACCACATTTCTCCTCATACCCCGAGATACTCCTATCAATCTTACTGTACTTTTCCCTAACCAATGCTGTTGATATCATGCTTTAAAGAGTGCTAAAAGACAAGATCAAATAACGGTTCAATAGGGCATAAGAAATTATGCTCAAGAGTGACTTAAAAATATCTTAATCGTATAAGGAATCATAACATGGGTCAAGAACAACCTTAGGAATAGCCAAAGACATTGGCAGATTGACACACCTCTACTCAAATGATCATAACTTTTTGTGTACTAATCGGTTTAAAGTGATTCTGGTGGCAAATGAAAGTTGACTTCAAGACCTTCGATTCGATATAAAATTTGCATGAAACGGACATCGGACAAAAAAGTTATGGCCATTTGAAGTTGGGCTGAAACCCAGAAAGTGAACAGAACTTCCAGAGAGGGGAGGGATCGATCCCTCCTCCAATGGGGATCGATCCCTCCTCCAATGGGGATCGATCCCCAAGGCAAAAACTTGGGTTTTGTCCAGATTTGAATGAGGGATCGATCCTTCTTCATGCTTGGGAATCGATCCCTAGGCGATTTTGGGTGATTTTCTGCAGATTTCGACAGCTTTTTCAAAGGCACAATGGTTGATGATCAAAACTCTATTAAAGCATGAAATCAACTCATAAACACATAGAATGAGTAAGAAATTCCTACCTCAATGATCAAAGATCGAAGTTCACGCGATTCGAGCAAGCCCTAGCTTCAAAGACTTCAAAACCAAGCGAAATACACCTCCTCCGAGCTTGAACGAACACAACCCGTGGCCTAGAACACTTGAGGAAGACGATTTGGTGGAAGATCTTAGTGGGTTTCGAGTTTGAGAGTGAGTTTGAGGGTGGAGGAGTAGAGAGAGAGAGAAAGCCGAAGGAGAGGGAGAGGGAGCCGAGAGTTAGAGAGAGAGGGAAATGGGATTTTAATCCCCTACACCCACACACACACATATATATAGACTAGATACAAATCACACACACCCTCCCTCAAACATCAATCCTATCGTTTAAGCCCCGAATCAAATAAACTCACAATTTTCTTATTTATTTGGCATTCTAGTATTTATAAAACCTTTAAACCATTTTCGGAAAATACAGGTCTCTACAACTGTAGGAGCTAATTGTCCATTGCAGATTTAAAGCACACACAATATACAAACTAGGATGGGTTCCATTTTGTTTGATGAGCTTTAGAATCGATGATTTACAACAACCAAGGTTCAGATCAATTATCGAACTATGGAGAAATCTACCAAACCCTAGAAAATCAAATAGCAATCTCCGTCATACATAGGAATAGTTCTCAGAATTGATCGATCAATCAGCTTATCAAAAGGAGAGAGCAAAAGTACATTTATGTACGTACACGCACACACCCACACACATATATGGAGAGAGAGAGAGAGAGAGAGAGAGAGAGAGAGAGAGTATACATACTAGATCCAGATTGTGAGAGAGAAGCCCTTCGAACCAGGTCAAGGTGAGAAAGGTGAGAAAGAGAGAGAGGCAAGAGAGGAGAAAACTGCTCGATCTTTCTTTTCTATAGTTGTGAGTGGCGAGAGACATGAAGCGTGAGTTTCCCGACAAAATGACAAAATGTAGAAAGCATTGGAATAACAATTCCCTTCTCTTTTTAATGGAATTCCTATTCTCTCATTTGGGGGAAGGGGAATACTAAGTTATTCATCTTGGAATACATATTAATTCCTTCATTTATTTGTGAACCATACACAGGAATAGGCAATCCGTTAGAATAATAATTCCATTCCAAAGCTTATTCCATCCAACCAAACGCACCCTTAGAACCACACTTCACCAATGGTTAACCAGAAATTTGCACCAATGGGAACACAATACATACACACTGACTTTGTTGTGGAAAAAAAAATTATCTATCTATTTTTTACAAACTTTACAAGCCGTGATTTTCTTTGGCACTATTTCGTCCACACATATTTTTTTCAACACAAAAGAGAGAGGTCATATTGATAGAAATCCATAATTATAATTCCATAAGGGAGAAAGTGACAAGGAGTCTAGCTTTATTTGCATTTTGTGTTAAGATAGTAATCCATAATTATAATCCCATAAACACGTCGTGGTTTGGAGTCAAAAAATTCAGTGAATGGAGACTTTTAGTAATTAATTAATTATTAATTTTGAAAAATTGCCAAGTGGTGCACCAACGCCCTTTTCCACCACATGTTTATGCAGAATTCCTACATTTAGTCTTGAGTCTTGCATGAATATGAATTGGAGACGAGTATTGGCATACCATGTGGCGGTCCCAAAAACTCTCAATGATTTTTCGTTGTTCGAATGTGCTACACTAAAACTTTAAAGAGAGATAATTTTTAAAATGCAAAAAATAACAAAAAAACATCTATGTGTGGTTTTCTCTGCTGTGAAAAATCCAATATCCAAGCACAACTTTAGTACTTGCGATTGAATCCGAACTCTCCAAAATCGAAAAGGTATTCACTATCGCAATTCTGTCGCTAAAAAGATGAATGATGATTACAGAAATTAATTTGCTTTCTTGCTTACTACCACAACCTCGCCTTAATTCGAATAAGGTTGAAAATCCTAAGCATAGAGCTAGATCGTCGGTAACATAATATCCGGAAGTCCGGGATCGTACCCACAGATAATCGAATATAGCTAGTTTGGATTGTAGGTTTCATATGGTGGATTGCGTCTTTTAAGTCTGCTAGCTTGGTTTTGCTTTGAAAGTGGAAACTAAGGAAAAGACTAGAAATGTGCTTTATGAACTAAAAGAGGCAAGTCTAGGAATCGCCTTTCCCTTGATAAAGGCCGTTACCGGTTCTCAATTATACCTCAAGCGAGAGACACGACCGCGTGCTCATGCCCGAAAGATTTAACTTTAAACGATTACGTTTATTGAAAGATGTGATTAAACGAAGGCGAACCAACTTGTTCAACAAATTAATCAAACACATATGAGGCCACGAGCCCTCGGTGAGCCACTTGCCAAGACTGCTTGACTAAGCACCTTACCAAGGAGTTAACACCCCTTGTTTAGACCAAAAATGTAAGTTAAGCCCTATTCCGAAAATCATACCTTTTAGCCCAAAGGTTTGAGAACCAAATAATCACCTAAGTTCTCGGGAAAGATTACCCCGAGACTTAACCAAGTGACTACTCACGCATAGCTAAAGCTTAGACCAAAGCATAAAAATGAGACATTACTTTCAACCGAAGAAATCGAAAACAAACTTGATATTATAAAGAATCTAATCCGTACAAGCAACTTTAATAAACGAGAAATTAACAAATGATAAATACCTTAAGGAGTTCTTGAAAAAATTAACCTAGAAAGCTTGAGAGCATTAATGGAGTTCTAAAAACTTAAAAGACTTAAAGTTGTATTGAATGATAGAGAGATAAAGAAGAGAGAGAGTGGCCTATTTATACAAGGTGGCCTCTTTTCTCACAAAGTATCTCAAAAATATCTTAAAAGTAGCCAAAAGTAGAAAATATCCCAAAAGTGAAAGGTTAAAAAAGTAGAAAAAACGTAGACATTTTCTGCAGGCTAAACCGGTACTGGCCAATTCCCAGTACCGGTACAAGGTCTCCAATTGTCTACTGCAAAATCCCAAACTCTAGACAGCATGTACTGGTCCTGGGCAACCCCCAGTACCGGTTCAAGGTTGGCAGAACTTTGATCTTGGCCTTGCCTTGGATTGAACAGCCTGATGACGACCCGACGCCCTCTCGCCACTCAAATAATCACCCAACGGGACTTGGTGGGGGAATGCCTAGCCTTGGGTGCTCGGATGTTTTCGAAAACAATCCTTGGCGACAAAAACCGTTGTAGTTCCACGTATTACTTGAAACTATTAAAACGCAACCTTACGTGCAAAATGGAATAAAATAATATATTAGGGAATCAAACGTTACAAATTAAAGGACTTTAAACACCAAGATTATACAATCTTGGGTGCTTATCACTTCTACGTACGTACAGCCGGACATGATGAGTCTAGACTTAATATTAGTCGACACTTAGACCCGACACTACGCTAAGCTAAAGTTTCTGTTGTGACTGTTTCAGACCTCCAAAAAAATTTCAATTTCAGAGGTCCTCTTACTTTTGTCCCCCTTATAATAGTTCAACAAAAGGACAACATATTTTATTTTTACTTTAAACCCTTGAAAAATCAGGGCCGACTCTTCGACAATGTCCAATTCTGTTTGACAATTTTGAAATCAAGGATGATCAACGACAACACTTGTATGATCTTCCTCATCTTGTTCGGTAGGAAAATCGTGGTGTGTCTCATGTGGACTCCGTGAAAGTGTTCTCATTAACAGTAAGCTAGTCGGGCGCGATGACGACTTGGGATTGTGATTTCCTTTGCTGAGACTTGGATTTTCCGTTTTGGCAACGTTGGTGCTTCGCATATCGATGGCTTCCTGATCAGTCGCCTGAATTGAGCCGATTAAGTTGGATAAAGGTGACTTGTATTTGTAGATCATGTAGAGTAGTATCTGGGACGAGCTCGTCGCAATTCCAATTGCATTTGGTACCTGAAAAGTAAAAATGAATCATAATTTCTCGGATTTTAGCTTTAGTACTTTAACATGGATTTCATTTTCTTGAGTTCTTCAGTGATACATTAGTAAAGCTATCTGCGGATCATCTATTCTCCTCCTTATATTATCTTCAATACCAAAGGAATCAAGAGACAACAAGAGAAATTGTAGGCTAATGGACGATGTGAAAAGTCTCTTATCTAACGGGCTATATATCTCCCAATGCAGAGGTGATCGTGAAGAGGGAGATATATAGACCTTTACATGAAATACCCCCTTCAATGCGCAAAAGGGAGAGATAAAACTTACGATGACATAAAAGTCTTTGAGGATGAGAGCAAAAGTAAACCAACACCCGGAATTTAGTAGCAGGAAGAAGGAGAGGGAAAATGACATGTACTCTACACTCTTCGTCTTGATTACAGCTATCTGCGATGGTAAAAATAGAATTGACAAATAAAGTATTGAATGCCGAAAGTGGCGTACATAAGAGTAAAACTATATCAGCACTTCAATTTAAAAACAAAATGAGGTGTAGACAAAATGTCAAGTTCTAGTGGCACTTGCATGAGTATCCACTGTACAAACAAACGGGAAAAGAAAATGCCAGTAGAGCTAGACCCTTTCTCAGACCAGTAAATTTTTCTATAGTCATGCTCACCAGCTATCGTTCTTAACAGCTCTTTCCGGTGCAACCGAATCGATAGGGCTGGTCCTGAGTTTTCGGAGGCCTAAAGCGATAATAAAAAAATGAGGTCTTTTATAAATTTCTAAGACAAACATAAAATAAACAAATCAACTTTCCCAAAACAAAAGAGCACTAATTAATAAGAAAAAAAATTCCCAACTGCATTCAGAACAAAAGATTTATCACTTGGTGTATTTGCACCATTCATGCACAGATTTTTAATGGCTTACAAGTTTGAAACTCTTGTGCTATGAAAACTAATTAGATTTTTTATGTTAAGCACTCCTACTAAACGTTTGTGCCTAAAAAGGAAGAGAATTAGATTCCAATGAAGTGAGATTAGGGTGCTTGGTTGGGGCAACAACTGAAACAAATCTTCTCTATTTCTCTAAACCCTTCTCTCTATAAGTTGGTGAATGTCTTCTTTTTTAACCAAATTAATCAATCAACTCAGTGAAGAAAGCATGTCGTCAATCACTCTAGGTGGGTATGGTTGGTGTGTTGTTTTGAAAAACATAGCACAGGCACGGCAAGGGCACGGAAAAAGCATGAACACGAAAAAAGTACGAGCACAGAACGACATGAATAAATATAATGGGACAAGCTGTTATATTTATTTTCTAATATTGTATGTACATTACTTTCAATGATTAATAATTTTGTTTTGCCGAGTAAAACAAAAACCTCCTTGGTCAATGATCTTTAACGTGGAAAACCTTATTCCAATTAGTAAGAGAAATTTTCTGAAAAAAATAGACCTTTAGTTTTCCAATTTACAAATATGCCACCAAGTATTTTTGAGCCTTGCTTTGATTAGATGCATGTTGAGCCTTTACTTTATATTTGGATGGGCTAGTTTTGGGGATATATAAACTACATAGGACTATTACATATTTTGGGGCCTTAAAAATCTACCATTTTTTGGGGCATAAAGCCATGGCACGTTGGGCTAAAGGACCCTTTAGCTAAGGCCGGCCCTGCGAACCGAACCTGTGTTGTAGTCACTGTCAGAGCCAAAATTTCCACTTGGGAAGGGCAAACTAAAGGAGGAAAAAATTAGACAAAAACAAACTCTTCAATATTGATTAAGTATATTGAAAATAGAGTTCAGAATTTACTGCTAAAAAAAGTTTCAAATTATTAAAATCACAAAACCTAGTGTTTGTTTTTTGTTCTGAAAAGGAAAACTTCAAAGTGATTATGAGAATGTCATTCCACTTCACATGTACAGTGGTAAGGGTTGATGCACTATACTCCTTGCACTAGTCAAGAATTCAAAGTACTCCACCAACTTCATTCCCTTTGTTTCCTAAATTTGTACTTGTAGAATGTGATTTGTCTTATTTTAAAAATTAAAAAAAAAAAAAAAAAACCTTGAAATCCCATCACGTATATGGTACCTGTTTGGCACCCAAAAAACTTTTCTCGAAACACAATGTTTATCTTTAGTGACATTATAATTTAAAACTAAATGCAAAAAAATACAAGAAAAAGGAAAAGAAAAAAAGAAAGGACCGATGGATGAAAAGGGTTACCATAGCTTCGAGTGGTGCTACATACATAGCTATGGTGACTGCTGCACATAAAACACCCATAAAGATACGTCGTTTTCCTTTGTCGTGAAACACTGCAATGGCTATTCCGATCACCAATCCAACAAGTGCTATGTTTAGAAATCCCACTAGAATAATTGTTTTCACCTGAAAATGGCAACAAGAAATAATTAGTCAATCAACAATGCTACGTACACATTTCTATCGACGACCGCTCTTCTCTCACATATGTGTCGGCCCCGCATATTTAATTGTGGAGTCGGCCCATCTTAAACCACCATATATAGTTTGTAATTTCACCAATAGTGACAAAATTCGACGAAGCATGCATAGTCAACCAAAGAGAAACATTCAGCATTTGCAAGTTGCAACCCAACGAATGCGTTGAAATATTTTTCGATTTTCATCGAAATGATACGATTTTATTTTACTATACACTATACCACTATTCATGTAACCAATTACTATATAATATCACTAGAATCAGTTACAAACTCAGACTGTAATAATGCAAACTTATACCTATGGTATTAACAACTGAGACAAGCAAGAAGATAACTACATGATTGGCGTTACCTTTTTGTCCTTCGGAGCATAGATGAGGTAGAGAATTACATAGATGGATTCCGAGAGCACGCCGAGGCCATTTACGGTCACAAGAAGAAAACCATTTGGGACTAAAGCTCCATAAAAAGTCCACAAACTTTTGCACAACAGTGTTGTTATGTATGGAAGCGCATCGTAGTTTTCTGCTGACTTCTTCTTCACCACTTGCCAAAATGTTCCCCTGAAAATACCATATGTACGGGTAAATATATTAGCAAGTGACAGGGGCCGCGGCTTCAAGCCAGATTTCGGTTCAGCGGTGACCTAACCACACAGACACAGTTTCAGCACTATACAACATACAATTATACAAAGATCCACGTAAGATAGTTTTGAAATACTCCATTCAAACAAAATTCTTTGCAGAATATAAAATGGCTGGGGGTAGTCGTTCCATCTTTGAAATTGGAACTACCATATCTGAAAAACAAACAATTTAGTCAATTTTTTTATATAAAAAAAAATTCTTCGTAAATTGCTTTTCTTTGTGATGTTAACAGAGGCAACTGAAGTGATATCACTTGCCTTTCTATGCATATCCCCTGAGCGAAGCTGGAGTAGTTCTAGGAACTGGCGCAATGATCGTTACCTAGCAACCATGGTTCTCAAAAAGCCTCTGGTTCCGATTAGAGTTCAACCCACGTGCTATTATGACTTTGTTGGGCAAGTCCAAACGGGACTTACCCCAACTTTAATGGTCTTCCGCGCAAATGGACGCTGAGATTAATCTCCGGATTAACCAGTTCATTGGGATGATACCGCATTATGGAAAAAAAGAAGTTTGAACTATAAAAATTAAATAAGCAATTTTGCATTTTATATAGAAAATGGTCAAAATTAAGTTGGATATGGGTTAAGCTTATCTCAACTCTCAAAAGTATATCATACATTAACCCATATTGATCGATCCTACTTATTTGTCTTCCACATGTATACTAAATAACCACCTTTTGAGATAAATAAAAGCACCATTTCACATTAATTGTTAGTAATACTTACAGCGGAGCGGCATAAACTAGTAGGGAGATTGCATTCCCTGCGACAAATGAAATAAAACGTCCATTAATTTTTATTTTTTTGAAAGAGTCATTCATTAAACATCCATTAATTTGAACTCAACTTTCTTACCCAAAAAAAAAAAAAAATACAGGATACATTTTTGCACAATTTTGTTCGATATTTGAGGGAAAACTAATAAAACAGAGGATAAATATTTACCCAGAAGTCCAACGACGACAGCCGGGGAAACCATGAGAGGCGAGGGTTTTCTTGATTTTTTTCCCCCTTGTTAACGTCAAGAACGGATGAGAAGATGATGAAGATCCCGGAGGGAAACAAGAATTAAGATCAATTTATGTAGCTGTGAATCAGTGAATGATTGCGGTGGTGGGTTTTATACGTTAGATTTTGTTTCCATATTAGTGGGTCATGGTCGTTTTGTTTCCATATTGTGACTATAACTTTTCTTAAATTTGGAAGTATGAGCTGTTGGGACAAAGATTTGCTTCACTCTCTAGCTCTGTTAACGTAATAGGCAAGCAGCCAATTGAAAATCCCATACCACATCATGTATCTCGGATCTCATCTCGGCAATCAACGATTGAGAGCCATTCATTGCCGAGATGAATGGCTCAGAGGTGCACAGCACGGTGCTACGATCCGACGGCTCAGATGTGCACAGCACGGTGCTGCGCACATCATTACACAATACCATCCCCAATTCGTAGTAACCTATAAAACCTTTAAATCCGGCAAATCACTATTTCATCGCCGGGACGGAAACAGGAGCACCAGTGGTATTATTTAGGTCAGAGTCGGGAAAAATTATGCGGGGGACTGTGATGTGGTACCCCAAAGTCCTTTATCACCATACATTTACGTGGGCCTTATGACTAAGCGTGTGGATATCATGTAAATGTGTGGTGATAAAAGACTCTTGGATACCACGCGTGACGTGATAGTGCCCCAAGGGTGCTGAATAACTACTCCCCTCCTCGTCCCACCTCGTTGCCATACTAAGCTATGATAAATTAACACCCATGGTAAAACATCATGCACATAAATTGTTGCAGGGTCCATCTTGAGGCCCACAAACATGATTCAAATCTTCATTTTTTAAATAAAATATTATTTATTTTTTTAGGTTTCTTGTAAAAAATTAACTCAATCGAATATTGATAAGTTTTTTTTTTTGAATTTGTGGGGTGAATTAGTCAGTTTCGCCTTATGAATTTTAAAAAGGCCTTTACTGATATCCAATTGAACTAATTTTTTATTGAATTCAAAAAATGTATTATTAAAAAAATGAACAATTTAATCATCTTTGCTGAAATTCAACACGGGCGCCAAAAAAAATGGCTGTGCAGTGTCTGTTCGACATTCTGTGTAGACAGATTTCTTATCTTCTTGATAGTAAAAACCTCAATAAGTCTGTTCACACATATTATTTAAAAATAGATTGTGCACAGATCACTATGTGGGGTTCAATTCAGGTCTCATACAAGTAATCCAAATAGTTCATTAAATGAAAAATATTTTTTCAAAAGGTGTCATGAAAAATCAGCTCAATCTGATTACCTATAAGTTCTCGATCCAATCATCTAACTTTTCATTATCTTGAAATCTGAATGAAAATTAGATGATTGGATCGAATGCCTGCAGGTGTCGGATTGAGCTGATTTTTTTTGCAAAGACCCTCAAATTTTTTTTTTACATTTACTGAACGATTCGAATTATTTGTGTGAAACTCGTAATAGGCCCCACATTGTAATCTGTAAACAAATCTGTGTGGGTAGCAGCAGTGTAAAAACCTTTATCACCACCGCCAAACTAACGAAAGCTCGGAGGCAAAATAGCAATAAGCGATAGTTTAAGGGCGCAATTGGTAATTAAATCTTCGCTAAAATTGCTACTCCTATAACTCTGTCTTCACTCTTCCCCCGCTTTTCATTCCCTTAAAAAACCCTAAAAAACAAAACCCTAGCTCCAGCCAAACCCCTCCAATCCCTCACCTCCACCCCCATTGCCGCCGCACCTCTCTCTCTCTCTCCAGACCTTCCCACAATGTCGATGTCGAAGAGCTCCAAGATGCTCCAGTACATCAACTACCGCATGCGCGTCACGATCCAGGACGGCCGCCAGCTAGTCGGAAAATTCATGGCCTTCGACCGCCACATGAACCTCGTCCTCGGCGACTGCGAAGAGTGGCGCAAACTCCCCCCAGCCAAAGGCACGAAAAAACCCGAAGATCGAGAAGACCGTCGTACCCTCGGCCTCGTCCTCCTCAGGGGCGAAGAGGTCATTTCCATGACGGTCGAGGGCCCACCACCACCCGAAGAGTCCCGCGCCAAAGCCGTCTCCGCTGCCGCCATGGCTGGGCCGGGTATGGGCCGGGCAGCGGGTCGGGGCGTAAACACTTCCAATTTGGTCCAGGCCCAGCCCGGTTTATCTGGACCGGTTAGGGGAGTGGGTGGGCCGGCTCCGGGGATGATGCAGCCACAGATATCTCGCCCGCCCATGCCAGCTCAGCAGATGTCGGCACCGCCGATGATGATACGGCCGCCGGGGCAGATGGCGCCGCCACCGTACCCGGGGCCGATGGGGCGGGGCCCACCCCCGCAGGGGATGCCGCCACAGTTCGCGCCAAGGCCGGGTGGTCCGCCGCCGCAGTTTAATCCGATGGGGCCGCCACCCCAGTTTGGGCAGAGGCCGATGGTGGGGCCGCCGCAGATGATGAGGCCGGGGATGCCGCCACAGCAGCAGCAGAGGCCAGGGATGCCGGGAATGCCGCCACCACAGCAGCAGAGGCCCGGGATGCCACCTCCCGGGGGGGTTTACGGGCAGCCTCGTCCTGGGATGCCACCTCCGTCGCAGCAGCAACAGCAGCAGCAGAATCAGCAGCAGTGATTTGGTATGATTTTATTTGTTTTTGCTTTGAGTAAACTATAGACAATTCAAGTGTTAGATGGATATGTTTCTTTGAATATTTGTTTGGATTTGGTTGCTGTTGTATTGCTTCTAAAGTCTAGTTGTTAACAATGAGAACATTTTAGAATTATGTCAAACTTCATTCCCCAGTGAACTGTTTGCTAGATTAATGATTAGATTTCATCATCCCCTATGAAAACTCTAACTTATAAGCATGAATAAAAGTGGTTTTAACTTGTTTGAGTTCAAATAGAGAATGTGCAACAGTTGCAGGGAAAGGAGATAATATGATCCACTGTCATGAACGAACCTTGATATGTGACTGATTTGTTACCAAGTTAGGAAGAATGTGCATGGATTGATGGAAAATAAGTAGATAAATACGGTGGTGGTTGGTCAAACAAATTAGGGGAAACCCTAATGTGTGCCTGTATCTTCGTAATTCTCTCAGTCCTTTAGAAAATGGAGGACTCTGAGTGAAGGTATACAATGCACATATCCAAACCTGCAAGTTAAGTGACACTCATATGATATACAATTTGTCAGGAGCAATGAATTGCATCTCTTGTGGGATTGGTTAGAATTGTTCTTATAGTCGGCCAGTTGGTGATGATGGTATTTATTGGGTGACTTTAGTCAAGTGACACTCATTTGATTTACAATTTGTGACAACTTCCATGCAAGTGTAGATGTACTCTTTTGACAGAGACACAGCTAGAACTTTACATTATCAACTACTACATCAGCAGAACCCTCCCCTTTTGTTTATCTAGGAAACTGTATATGTTGTGTAAATAACTTGTATAAAGTATAAGTGGGGTTAGAATCAAAACTGGCGTTGGACCTGATCAACTTATATTCCATATTTTCTAGGAGTACTTAGATATGAATTTCACAGTATTTAGTTGACTTTGCGTAAAGCCCCCTATGGCCCCTTTCATTTAATATTCTAACAAGAAGCCTACTAAAGTTTTTGGAGCAACATGTCAGGATAAATTGTGTTTGGAGGTACTATAATGAAACTAAGGAGAGTAGACTCTTTTGTGAAGGTGTTGTGTCCTAAGGGACATACCGCGACACTTATTGAACACCCATCTGAACACTGCTATAGCTTTTTTAATCTTTAGAATTGATCATAAAGTTGTCAAAGGAGATAAAAGGCGACGCCTAGGCGAGAGGCTTCTCAAGGAGATGGATTGTTGCCTTGAGGGGTGCAAGGCAAGGCAACTTCAACCAAACTCTGCCTAGGCAGAAAAATTTGGGAATAGTTTTCAGCATTTTGCTTCAGTGAGACATGAGTATGTAACATGTTTATAAGGTGAAACAATAAAAGTGTTTTTAATTTGTCTTAACAACATGGCTGCAAATGAACTTGTGACTCAGCTCGCTAACGGCTCGTTCGAACTCGGTTTGTCAAATAAACGAACGAGCTCGAGCCATCATTCTCAGCTCGTTTTATAAACAATCCGAGCTCGAGCCACTTGATGCTCAGCTCGAATGAGCTCGTGAGCTGGTATATAAATATATATAGTTGTATATATAGTTGTATAGTAATAATAGTATATTGAATATATACAACTTTGGGTTTTACTTTCCACGTCTTAGCACGTGGCTTATGCAGCCACACGTTTTACTTTCCATGTCTTAGCAGCCATGCCTAGCATGGGAAACCACACACGTACGTATGTCTACTGCATGGTTTTATAGGGGAGGAGTGCATACCCTTGCACATCTTTTATCGATGTGGGACAAGTCTTGAGGTTGGCTTTACGTTGTGAGGGATAAAAAATGAGTCCCACATCGGAAGTTTTTGAGAACTCACATCCACTGTAACAGTAAAAACAAAAAGTCCAGCTCTCTTTCTTCTTCACATGCTGCGTAAGAGCTTCTCCATATTGGGCGAGCCACACGAGCCGAGCTCGAGCTCCCAAACATTTTGGCGAGACGAGCTCGAGCCAGTTTATCTAAGCTCGACCCTAGGGAAATTAAGGCTAGCCAAGCTCGAACATGGCTCAGCTCGGCTCGTTTGCAGCCCTAGACTTAACAATTTACACCTTGTTTGTTTCCCTGCATCTGCTTGGTTATGTTTCCCTGCATCTGCATCTTTTCCCACATCGTATTCATGTCTTGTATCCTTGCTCATGTTTCTAAAATCAAAGAATTAGCTCCTGTGAAATAAATAATTTACTTCCTGTGATTCTGAGCCCAGCATCTCAGCAATAGAGGTTGTATCTCCATTCTTAGGATGTTTCCAGATGCATCTTAACAGTTGGGGATTCCATGGTGGATAAACGAATGTTACCCATTAGTTGCAACCTATTTCCAAATGCTCTTTTTAGAGCATAAGTTCTGGCACTTTTTTTAGTACCTAATTTCCTTAGAGTTGTTTAAATTAGCCCTTGTCTGCACATTGCGATATAGTGGCATGGTGCCTGACTGGAAGTACGGCAATGACAGTATATATGGAATCTTGGATGCTAGATGGCACCACTTTACTGGCGTTCCTAATATGTATCTGTGGCTAGAGGGACACTAATATTTTGGAACAATGTTCTAAAAGTCGCTCGGCTTTGGTCGCTCGGTCGACCACTTTCGAGCTTCGAGACCTATTAATCGCCTATTAATCGGCTTGTAGCAATTAGTCGGGTTTTTATTTATTTATATATAAATAAATACTCCCCAATGACAACTCTTATAAAAAATTGAACATTCATCTATCAATCCATCAACATCAATTGTTTTTCAAATATTACATGGAAATCTCTCATTTACAGAAAACTGTTAACATGATTATAACACCAGCTGGTACTGTGTATGGGCCGTTCATTTATTAGTCACTTATCAATTATTAAACTTTATTTATATACACCAAACAATACTACACTTTGTGTTAAGATTTAATAAAAAATATTACTACACTTTGTTTCCAAAATCACTAACGTGTCAATATGGGTATGGGCTTTTAAAAAAAAAAAACCCCAATGTTCAAGGTCGGTGGAGACGTGGAATGAGAGGAGATATCGAATTTGAGAGAGAGAGAGAGGCGATAGGCGGCTCAGAGATCTAGTGTTTTAGGGTTTCACAGAGATATGACAATTGACTCCGAGATCAATCAATCAATGACTGGGTGTTGAACAAGCCCTAAAAACTGTGATTTGAAGCCCTTAAACTGGTATGAGTATATAACAGTTACACCCCTTGATTTTTCAAAATTATAGATTTTACCCTTATTAATCGCCGAATAGCCGACTAATCGCCCATTAACCGATTAATCGACTAATCGCCGTAGACGCCGACCGACTAATCGCTGGTTAATCGCCGACTAACTCCGATTAACCTCTTGACTTACTAATTCAACCGACTAGGCATTAAACTAATCGGTTAGGCCAAATTTCCGATTAATCGGCTATTAATCGGTGATTAAATCCTTCTTTTAGGACGCTGTTTAGGAAATCTGTACATTTCATAGGTAATAATGCAACTTCTTGTTTATGGGGTTACATTTTTAGTTTACCTGGAAATTACTTCAAATCCATTCTAATGACGTTTTCTTTTGGGGTCTAGATATTATTTTTTGCTCGAATACTTTTGTAGTCGATCCCATGCCTCTCATTCTCACAGGATGATCATTTATATTGCAAATAGAATGGTCATTTCTAGCTTCCCCTAGGTGATATTTGGTTAAGAGAGTAGGAAATATTGTTACTAATTTCGATTGGCATCAATCAAGGTGAAGGTTATTGAATTGGTTCATGATGTTTTCAATTTCTCGTGTCCCTCTTCCCTTCCTCTGTAACTATCTTTACTCGTCAATCCTTTTCCAATATGTGGATGATTCAGCGTTTTATCGTGCTTATGAAGCAATAAGGCTGATGATTTTCAACCTTGTTGGTATTCTAAAACGTTTCCATTATTCTGGTTTTAAGTGAAAAGTATAACAATTTAGAATCCTTGATTAATCATCTTGGTTTTGGTGAAAAGTGAGTTGGGACAGCTAAGCACATGTATTTTTCAAGTTACTGGTTGTTTGGTTGAGTTACTGGTAGATTGGTCGTATGCTCTGGGAAAGAAGGGATTCGCTGCCCTCTCTTGGATTAAGTAGCGGCCATCCTACCTTTTGTCAAGGAGTGATGTGTCTCATGATTGGCTGAGGAGGTGTCTATCATCCTTATTGCTTTGTGCATTAGCTTTTCTGTGGGTCAGGTTTACACCATCGAAAGGAAAAACTGTTCTTGTGAATAATTCGACTGCCAACTGGTTGATGCGACCATTTCATTGGAAGTTAGGATTAAATGTTTCCATGATTCCTTCTACTTGTACAACATTACATCCGTTGTTTTTAGTGGATGATGTCACATTCTCTTCCTTCCCATACCCTCTCTCTCTCTCTCTCTCTCTCTCTCTCTCTCTCTCTCTCTCTCTCTCTCCATAGATAATATATAATATATAATATATAAACATAAAAGTGTACGTGTTTACATAGCTGAGTGTGTTAATGGTTTGTCAATTGGATTTTTTAGTCTTCAAAAGAACTTGAATGTTTTCCTGGTTGCAACGTAACTAAACAAAACCTAATGTATACACAACGAGATGCTAATGTTTCCAACTATCAAAAAAAAATTCTAGCATCTTTTCCCACTTCCTTGATGTTGGTGGCGTAATTTAGAAGTGGCATTTCATTCAGTCTTGTGCTTGTGACCCTGATTAATCTCTGCGATGTGTATTGCTTATCCCTCAATGGTCTATTGAGCTTGTTGGTATGTTTTTGGAAAATATAAATCTACTACGCAAGTGATGTAAGGCCATAGGAGTAATCTTTGAACTGGATTTCAGAATCTGATGTTAGGAATTTTAAGTGGTTATATACTCAAGTCATCTGTGGGAACTAGTTAATCTAGAAGTCAACGAGGACCATAGTGTTGATAATTTATATAGAATATGAAGGTTTTTGCATGAGATGTAGCCCATCTAAGAGCTTGGTCACTTGAGTCCCTAGCATTCCCCTGATTAGCATAATGAGGTCTTAATAAGTGTGGGCTTATATGTTCTCATTTTAGTACCTTAAATGGACTTGTGTTTTAGAAACCTCGAGTGTCTTCCTTTCTTGGGCTTTGGAACTTTCCAAGTGGAAGTGATACTAGACATGAGAACCAGTAGAATATGAACCCGAATGCCATTTTGGGACTATGTGGGAAGGAGATATAACGTTCGTTTTGTCTGGTAGGAGTGATGGGTGGATGGAATTGAAAGAGGTCAAAGTAGCTGGAAATGTGGAGGAAGATGGTGCTCACATATACTTGATGGTTGAAGGAACTTTTTGACCCCTCTGGGCTGGTAACTAATTTTACCAGCATAGTTTTTGTACGCTATTTTTTTCCTTCTCTCTCTACCCTTGTGACTCACCCAAATAACTTCCTAGGGAAACACTCCCTTTCCTGTTTCGTCCTCCTCCCTTTCAATCCCCTGATAAGCAGCAATTTAATTGTAAACTTGTACAATTATAACATGGTTACACTATTTGTACAGTTGATTAGCTTTTGTTTTATCAATTAGCCAATGTTGGCATTTGGAAAAAAAACAACGCAACCGCCATATTTTAGTTGCCTGGTTTTGGATCTTGATTTAGGTCTGTAAATTTTGTATTGAGCAAGCAAGAAAATACATGAAAAGCAGTATAATGTGCTCAACAAAAGGATTTCTTTGTATATACCCTCTTACGGTCTTACACATAGGAAATAGGGTGAATAAGTGGTGGTTATGTTTCTTCAAGGCAACAGTTAGGCATGCTTTTAACTTGCGGGCAGATTAGTGGAATACATTTTGATTACATTGTGTTATGTAGTGAGAGAGGGAGAGACTGATAATTGGGAGAAGAAATACATGCTGTTTTGACTTTCCCTCTGGTAATGCATATTTGGTTGTGAATGTGGCGTATAGCAGTATGTATTATCTTTTCAGGCTAGTATAGCACGTATAGTTCTGCCTGTGCAAAGTTCCATAAAGAGATCCTTTTGTATGGCCTCTAATATCAACATATTTTATTGCAGGGCTATTTTCAGTTTCATGGAGGTGTGAAGATATTCAGCAAAATTACTGTCTCTTAGGGTTGCACTGGATCTGGATTGAATTCGCTAATGGTTTGTATTTGAGTGAAGTTTTTACTAGGCCTCTTTTTGAATGTTAATTTTAGCTCGATGACCTTTATCTTTCAGCAGAGCAGGTTCTTCTCAACTTTAATTTCAATGATATATACACTTTTTGTAAGGGTACATATTAACTCTATCTCCCTCCCTCTCTCCCTGGCTCTCTCTATGCACACACACATGCACAATTGCATATTTAATGGCTGGACATTGTAACTCTCCCTCCCTCACTCTCCCTATCTCTCTCTATATGCATGCGTGCGCACACACACGCACAATTGCATATCTTAATGGCTGGTTTAACAGTAGCATCAGCATGAAATGGTCCATTATGGCATGAGTTTTGGGTTGGTTCGGAGGAAGGAGAAAAATTCTACTACCATCGTGTCTTATGTAGCTTGACCAATGCCCGTTATTTGGATTTTTTGTTGGCTTTTGTACCATGTTTTGAGAGAGTAAGATGCGAGATTGCAATGGTTTGGGTTTTTTTCCCTCGATGATCAAAATAATTGTTGCATTTTGGTGGTGATGATATTTATGTCTCTCCCTGCTTTCTCCTGGCATTTTGGTAGAATGAGACCCAACATTGGTCAGTATTGTTGTTTGTTGATGACAGATTTCTGTATGGTTTTCTCGACGAAAACAAAAATGATATAAAGGAGAAAACAAGTAGATAGTCTAGGCTTGTTTCTGTGTTTCTGTTTTTATTTATTTCCATTTTCCTTGTAAATTTCTTCCCGGATTCACTATGCCTTTTGTCTTTTAGCTGAGTTTACATCTATGATGTCGCGGGGGATGTTGTATGGTTGCTCCGTTCATTGCAAACGTGTATCAAAACCGTAGCCCCCTGGGGTCATATATACGAATCCTGCTTGATAACCTGTGTTGGGATGATTAAAAAAAAAAACTATGGATATATTATGACATTGCTTTACGGCATTTTGGTATGTATTGTGGTAAACTGCAATAACAAAATATCGGTAACTAATTGCAATGGAAGTTTCCAGCTTCTCTAAGTAAAATCCTTTATCAATTGATGTCATGCTTAAGACTTTCAGAGAACTGAGAAAGACTTTCAGAGAACTGAGAAGGGTGGTGTAATGAGCTAGCAACAGCCAAGGGTGGTGTAATTAACTAGCAACAGCCAAGGCTGGTGTAATGAACTGGCAGCAGCCAATGCTGGTTTTTGGTGGGGTTGGTGAACGGGATAAAAGGGGAGTTCATGTGCATTCCTGGGATGAGCTACGCAATGAGAAATCTGATGGTGGTGTTTGGTTTAGCCGTTTAGGGACAGGTCTTCTTTTAACTCGGGCATGCTGCACAAGGATGGAGATTATTGACGGGAAAACCTCGTTAGTGCAATGTGTATTGAAGGCAAAGTACTATTCCTCATCTTCCTGGATGTTTTTTCTTTTCGTTGTATATGACTCATTTCTTGGTGTTTAGATGGATTTGAACCAGTTGTGGACATGTCACATTATTTTGGAGGGAAGAAAGGTTCTTCTGGTTAGGATGAGATGGAGAATTAGTAATGCTAGAAGGGTGAGGGTAGTGCTTGATTCATGGTAGCTAAGGATTTTGTGTTTCGACCCATGTTGGTCTCGAAGAAGGCGTGAGATGAGGGTCAGTGATCTCTTTGATCCAGGTTCCAACTAGGGGAAAATACGATTGAGTGACCATATTTTGGGTCGGATGATGCCTATTTCGTCTCAACCATCTCTCATCCAAGCTCTAACGTTAATGTTCGGTTGGTGTGGCACCACATGCTTGGCGGTAATACACGGTGAGCTAGGGTTATGACTACGCGTTGATGCTTAAGCGCTTCGTGGCTGGGGAAAGGGGGAATCAATCTGAATGGAAGAAGATAAGTAAGGAACAAGCTCTCATCAAGCTCCTTAGTTAGGAGGGTGGAGCAAGCTCCTAAGCTGGGGTGGGCATAATTTTGGAAGCTCTATGCCACTAAGGTGGAAACTAGTAAATCTAGAAGTCAACAAGGACCGTATTTTATATCATGCATGAAGGTTTTGGCATGCTCCAACTAGGAGCTTACAAGACTTGGCCACCTGACATATTCATTGCCCTTATTTACATGGTTCGCCCTCAATGCCTACTTCACAAGAGAGATAATAATTTTCGCTTATATTGAATGCGTACGATGAGATAAGTAATACCAAACCCAAGCTCAATTTCACTTGTATTTATATCACCCTCACGCTCACCCCATATTCTCAATATTTTTCCACTACAAAAAAACACCTACAGTATTTGTGTACTCCTGTCTTTTTCTATCTCTAGCTACTTTAATACACAAACAATATATAAATACATAGATGCTACCCGTACATGGGAGCCCCTAAAACGCTGTAAACCAAACTTCCACAAAATCCCACAAAGCATTAAACTCCACACCACCCAATTCACATTTCCTATGCAAACTAATTAAAGCCATTCAATTTTCTCTTTTTCTTTTCAAATATATCCACATGGGCAAAACCCAACAAATACTCCTTTTGCTCATTAGAAAATGCATCCCCTAGCTCGGGAGTCCGGGACCCTCGCACGGTCGCACCCCTCAACCGAGTGTCTATTCGAAAATATCGGCAATCAAAGTGGATGCAAAAGAAACTATATTTTTCTTGCACACAATTTTCCTTCGTCAAATATTTTAAAGCCTATAAATTGAGGCAGTACTTCTTGTTCAATGTTGCTCATCACACATGATGGCTCGCTTGTTTCCACCTTCACACGCCACAGAGTGGGGTTCCAGAGAGGGTTTGTGTCATATATATTGAACTAGCAACGGCCATGGCTGGATTGTAGCGGGGGTGGTGACAGGAATAAAAGGGGAGCTCATTGGCTTTCGTGGGATGAGCTATGCAAAAAGAAATCTGGTGGGGATCTTCGGTTTAGGGACGTTCCTTGTTTTAACTCGAGCCTTGACCTTGCTGCACAAGGATGGAGATTATTGACGGGAAAGCCTCATTAACGCAATGGGTATTGAAGGCAAAGTATTATCGCTGCTTATCTTCCCTGAGGTTTTTTTTTTTAAAGATGAATCTGAACTAGTCGTGGACATGGCGCAGTATTTTGGAGGGAAGAAAGGTTCTACTGGTTTGGGATAAGATGGAGTATCTGTAACGGTAGAAGGGTTTTGGTTTGCGACCAGAGGTGGTCTTGGAGCTGGAGGCGCGATAGATGAGGGTGAGTGCTCTCTTTGAACGAGCTTCTGACCAGTGGTATATATACGATTGATCAACCATAATTTGGGGCAGGATGATGCCAATTAGGTGGTCTTCACCATCCCTTCTCCAAGCTGTTAATGATCGTTCTATGGAAACCACACACTTGGCATGCTGTAATTACAATGTGAGCTTGGATTTTGACAATGCGCTAATGCTTATGCATGCGCAATGGGCTACCTTAGTTGATCTCAATTTTTTTTTTTCTGTTGGCCTCATGATATATAATAAGTCAGCAGACTTCCATTTTGGCGGTACCAAACACCAAAGACGCATGAAAAACAAAATGTTCCCGACTGATGGTATTAAAATTGGCATTATGTTTACGTGAACATGAGCGGCAACGTTTTATTCCAGCACTGATGTTACAAAGTAAGTTCTGCATTTTTAGCCTCTGAGATCGATCCTGGATACAACCCCTGTGGCTAATTAACTTGGATTCAGACATGCAGTGGAAGTGACAGTAGATTCGCAAGAGAGAAAAAAAGAGGTAAAATCACGAGGAGCTCGATCACAAAGCCGTTCAAAACTTTTTGATAAAATCATGAATGAGTGTGTTAACTTCCTCTGCCCTCTCTTGGTTGAGGAAGTGACCGGTTCCTTCCATCACAACGGGTTCCTCCAGCAATGGCACATCTTTCTTGAACCCGTCAATACTGTGCACATACTCCTTCACACCAGGAGTCGTGTAAATCATGTCTTGATCCCCTACGATAAACTTAACAGGAACATTCACTCGCGCTCCAGTCCATGGCGCCGTGAGCTCCCAATTTCTGCAACACACAACATTCAAAGACATGAACCTGGCTGGTGAACCATTTCAACACGAGAAATTGAAGAACGTAGCACATTTATGTCGAAAGTACCCTGAATAAAAAGAGAATACTAGCAGCTAGCAGCCGAAATGACACAACAAAATACAATAGGTACGTAGTATAGGAGAAGTGTATACTGTATACATACAAATCCAAAGCTCGGTAGTAGTTCAGTCCTCCAGTGAAACCTTTATGTTCAAATTTGTCGGCGTAGTACTTGAGATCATCTTCCGAAATCCAAGAGGGCAGTGGAGGAGACGTGTTTGGAGAAATCCCAAAAGGGTTTTCTTTGGGCAGACGAGGCGGACCTGGTTTCCGACCTGTTAGAATTTTCCTTAGTACTTCTGCGGTACCATACTTCGCAATCTCAGCTTCAATCTCTCCTGGTTTCTGCACATAGCGAAGAAAGTCATTACCAGAACCTGGTAAGGCTATAGGTATATGAGGTGAGGAAATTTTCTTTACGGCTGTTCCGTAAAGAGGAAGTTACGGAGCTGAATCACGACCGTTCAAAGTGTTTTTGGACGATCCGGATTGAAAACCAATTATAACCGGTAATAATTGATTGTGATTAACTTTTCTCCGGAAAAGTTTCATTAAAATCGTGACCGTCCAAAATCGAAATGGAGATTGAACAGCTCCGTGAACATCCTTTTCACGGAGGCTCCGTGAACAACTTGTTTACGGAGTGGTGCAATCTCAGCCATTTATTCACGCAATTAATAGCTGAGATTCGTTTTCAATTACGACAGCTCCAGGGCCACACATGCACACCCGAGCCATGGTTCCGCCAACCATTCTTTCCGGACCTACCGGGCTCCCATACTCACACAATTATCAAATCTTTCCATTATATATTTTTTTCCGCATTTCACTTCTCGTTTCTCATGTCCCGTACACATGCATTATTTTCTCACGTTCACAATAATAAAATCATGCGATAATAAATGAATCCTAATTTTCCATGCTTCTCCTTTTCTTTTTCTTTTTTGCTTATAATATCGGCACGTAATTAAGGAACACCATTACTTCCACTTTCATCAACATTCATACGTACTTCGTTTTCAACAAAAACATTCATACGTACTTCACTTAATCGATGTAAATGTATAGCAACCTTCTTTCATTCAATTACCATTCCCAAGTTTCCAGATAACTATCTTTTCGTGCAATACATAAAAACAAAAAACAGGATTTTCGATACTTAACAAAAGAATTACTAGTATATCGATTATATATTTAGGTCGTATGATGTCATAAAAATTCTAATTTCAATATTCGAACATATAGCACATCAACATTATACTTAGGTGAGTAGATAGGAGGTTTCTACCATGCTTCTAGGCAGAGCCCTGCTATCCACGGAGACAATTTGCAGAGAATCACGCAGAGAAAAACGCGTTTGGCCCCATTTCGGGTCCCAAAAAAATCTAGAAAAATATCCATGAATTTTTGAATATTATTCTATGGGGTCCTGTAAAAAATGAGCTCCAGCGGATGTCGATAAGTATTACTTTTGGATTCGTAGGGGCGAACTGCCAAACGCGTTTTTCTCTGCCTGGTTCTCTGCAAATTGTTTCTGCTGTTAGAATTTTTGTTCTAGGCTGTAGGGGTTGATTCTAACGGCGTTGGTCGGGTGGTGGGCGGCACAAACTCCAATTGGCCTATGCTCTCCGGATCCTATAAGGGATCCCGCACAGGCTTACCATGCGGGACTCCTCTTTCCCGATCAAATTGCGACGATCCGAGCCACTTAAAGTGATCAAAACGTGATTTTAAGAGTACCCGGGAGAAATCAGCAAAAAAATGATCGGGAAGGGCTTGATCCGAACAATTTTTTATTGAACGGTTCAGTAAAAAACTGTCCAGATCAAGCCCTTCCCAATCAATTTTTGCTGATTTCTCGTGGATACCCATAAAATCACGTTTTGAACACATTGAGCGGCTCGGATCGTCGCAATTCGATCGGAAAAGAGGAGTCCCGCACGATAAGCCCATGCAGGATCCCTCATTGGAAATTTCCTATATATATATATATAGTCATTTTCAAATGAGGAGATCTCCATTTGAAATAAGGACAACCTCTCCATTTCTCCCATTTCCCATTCGAATTTCAATGATCCGAGCCGCTCAATGTTTTCAGAACGTGATTTTAAGAATACCCGCAAAGAATCAACAAAAAAAAATGATTACAAAAGGCTTCATTCGAGTAGTTTTTATTTGAACCGTATGATAAAAAATAAACAAAAACTGCTCGGATGTAACCTTTTCGGTCAATTTTTTTTTTGCTGATTTCTTACGGGTACCCTTAAAATCACGTTCTAAACACATTGAGCGGCTTGGATCATTGAAATTCTATCGGAAAAGGGAGGTCCTCATTTTATTAAGTTAAGGTGGTCCTTAGGAGAAGAAAACTCTATATATAGGCAACAATTCCTTCTTTCTCCTCTCTCTCTCTCCCCGCAGCTCTCTTTTCTCTCTTAATAAACATTTCTTGCTCAGTTGCTCTCCACACTTCTATCCAATTGACTAGGTTCCTAGCATAGGCTCGTAGGCCACACGCACACCCGAACAATGGTTCCTAACAATTCCTTTTTTCTCCTCTCTCTCTCCTCTCTCATGCATGTATGTGTGTGCCTGGGCCAAAACAAAATGCATGTGCTGCATTTATTATCTCTCCCTTTCCTTTATCTCTTTGGCCTTCTCTCTCACATGCAAGGTGTGAAAGTAGCTAGGTAAGGTGATAGGCTCTTGAAAAGATATGGAATGTCGAAGAAATTTAATAGTCCATGCATGCATCTATGTATGTTTGTACTTATATCTATATCCTAGTTTAGAGTTTTATTAAATAGAGTTTAAGTTGGTTAGGTTAGTTACTACAATAATCAATACTTTTAGTAAAAAGACAATTAAATAAAAGAAATTATAATTATAATTTATTGACGAAAAATTAGGATCGTTACAACTCCAGTGTCTGAATCCTTACTCCGCCACAATACATATTTATACACACACATAGATTTATAAAGGAAACGAACATGTGGAGGTTTGTATATAATACTCTGCAAGATGTAATGGCCTGACACCCTAAACATGCACTGAATTAATGTCAACCGCCCATAGTAAAAGAGAATGGGCGTCCAATGGCTATAAATATCACATTAGAGATAAGATAAAATAAAATATGAACCATGTGATTCTAAATTATTTTCAACAGTTGGAAGTCGACCTGAGCTAAAGTTGAAGGTGCAGCCGCTTTATGCTCAAAAGAATTTTCAAATTTTATGAGCCCTTTTTATTTTGGAACCCTTTTATAATAGATTAGCAAAAAGAACCCAAATGTTAAATTTTTATCTTAGACCCCTGAAAAGTCAAAGCCGGACCGACTTTGAGAATCTAACTGATAAAGGCTTGGAGTTCAACTGCGAGGTTTTTTTTTTTTATCGGCAAAAAAAGTTTCTAATTCATTAAGAGTATGAAAACCTATAACAATACAACAGGAGTAGAGATGCATTCAGCTCTTTCGCCTCGCAAAATCTAAACCTATCTTTTCACTTCTCGATCGATTTTCATAAAAAAACCTGTTAGCAAGACAGGACCCAATGTGCCTGGCCAATCTACCTACTGTTTGAACCACAAAACCAAATTCAACTACAAGGTTAATTAAAAGTTTAGTTCTACATTAGGGAGAACTTTTTATTGCCAGAAATAATTTTGTTGTTAGTATAATAATAGATCAACTAAACAAGTACTCAATCTGTGATTCTGTCCCATAAAATTGGTTCCTATTTTTACAGTTAAAAATAATATACTTACCAAAATGATTTTTGGGCAATAGGATATTGTTTGATAGATCTGGATAAATTTTTTTGAAAAGGTGAAAAAAAAACCAAAAAATTATTTTTGTAAATTCATTATTTTTTAAGTTTTAAAAATTGCATGTAGTTTCCGGATCGAGGAGACAAACGTTATGGTTCGAAAGGAGCATTGATTTAAATTTTATTTTAAAATACAAAAGAAAACCAGCGACATCAATCTTTCCGCATCAATCTCATAACTTTTTTAATATCTCACATTCTCTAGACAAGCTTACGAACATCTTAAATAATTTTTAAGAAACCAGTTCCACCGTCGAATAACGGTGACATATTTAAAGCCAAGAGTTTATGGTTAAGAGGGAGCAATCGATCCTAAAAAAAACCAGTCCATACCATGTTAAATTAAGCAACAAGCACCTTTCCAATGTTTCCATACAAAGACTATCAAAAAATACACACACACTCTCTCTCTCTCTCTCTCTCTCTCTCTCTCTCTCTCTCTCTCTCTCTCTCTCTCCCTCTAAGCCATGCATCAAATCCAGTTTTCACATATCAAGAAAAAAAATCAAACAAAAAATAAATTTACTAAAAATGAAAATACAATGGAGAACAAACCTGAAACCTGCACATGTAGTACTCCTCTCCAAAGAAAGCCCGCATTCTCTCGACAGGCTTCATCTTCGGACGCCTCGGGCTAAACGGCACCGTAAGAGCCACAAACGCCCTCACCCTATCAGGCCGGAACAAGCACAAGTACCACCCTACCTGGGCCCCCCAGTCATGGCCCACCAAGAACACCTTATCATGAGCTTCCAGAGCGTCCAGCAAGGCAATCAAGTCCCCAACCACGTGAAGACACGTGTACTTCTCGGCGGCTGTGGGGCCTTCAGTGTCCCCGTAGCCGCGGAGGTCCGGGGCTAGGGTGCGGTAGCCGAGGGCGGCCAAGGCGGAGATCTGGCGGCGCCAGCTGTACCAGAGCTCGGGAAAGCCGTGGAGGAATAGCACCACTGGGTGGCCTTTTTGTCCCTTTTCGGCTACGTGCATGTTTATGCTGTTTACGTTTAACATTCTGTGCTCTATTCCCTTCATCTCTCTCTCTCTCTCTCTCTCTCTCTCTCTCTCTCTCTCTCTCAAATGAGGAAGTGTACTATAAGAAGCTATGATCCTTCTATCTCTCGCTCTCTGGAAAGTGCACTTGGGGTTAGTTTTATTATAGATAGTGATGGAGTCATGGAGCTAGAGGAGACAATGGGCGTTAGAGGGAGTAAATGCTGCTCTTTGAAGACGCCTGCTGGCGCGCCCAATCATAATATGTCATATCATACTTTAAGAAATTTAAACATTTGCATAGTTTTAAATGTTTCGCAGACTTTAATAAACTTTTTTTTTTAATTTGTATTCATTCTGTAAAAACAAAACAAAACAAAACAAATTAGGCCTTGTTGCACTAAGCTTTTTTAATTTGTATTCATTCAATTTTTTTTATTTTTGTTAGTTTTGCGCCTAACTTTTGTGAATTATCGAATCGTCTCGAAGAAATGAATCGAAAAAGTACCCAAATTATCTTTGGAAATATCCAAAAAAAAAAATTTCAAAAACTGATTTTTGAACTGTATGTTGGATATCAAAATAAAAAATTATAGTGACATAACTGTTTGAGTTAATGCCAATTTTTTTTTGCATAAGAGTCTTTACCCTACCGATGATACTACGAAGAGTTTATATTTTGACATTAAAATATCAAATTTGTAAGTAAGGTAGAATAAAAATGATTTTGTTTTAACATGATTGAGTATAAGATGATTGGGATATGTACCTTTGGGTTGAGGTGATGGAGCTTGCTAGTGGAGCTATTTATGGAAATTAAGGAGGGGAAATGCAGCTATTTCAAAACGCAGCGTTTTTTTTATTGTTTTATATACCTTTGGGTTCCGGTCCTTTGTATTTTGATTGTTATATATAAATCAAGTTATATCGTAGCACAAGTTGTTGAATGCCTCATTGGTGAGGCCTTATCCTCCCATGCACCTGGCAGGATCCGATTTCCGTAAGTCTCATTTCCCTCTTCCAAGTCTCTTAGGATTGCACATATTATCTTTAACAAATGAAAAAAAAAAAAAAAAGTTGTTCCGTATCAATTTTTACTCGTATTGAATCTTAGGAGTTAGGTCACTATTTTTCTAATAACGCAAAATAGTAATGAAATATCCAGTTATGTGGACACTTATCTAGCAGTGGTAGTTTATTCTGAATAGGGGCATATATAATTAACCTCGTATTGAATATTTTTCAAAAGTAATACTTACCGATATCTGTTGGAGCTGATTTTTACAGGGCTCCATAGAATAATATTTAAAAATTTATGAATATTTTTTATATTTTGGTGGGATTCAAAATGGACCCAAGCACGTTTTTTCTTGCATGATTCCTTGCAAGTTTTTTCTTGCGCATAGAATTTCCGATCCTACCAATACTCCTATATTACTTGCAAAGTAAGAGGATTGGTCTGTTGTTTTTTTGCTCAGCAAACGGAACATTTTTATAAAACTCGATAGGGGTACATCGAGGAAAATCAACCTAAGCCAAAGCTTAGTTGAGCCCAAATTTACAAACACAACCAACCGACAGTTGGAGTCACTCCTAAGAGGATTGGTCTGTTACAATTACTGTCTTTAATTTAAAATTTTATGCATGATTGTATTTTAATTATCCCAGTTTTGATTGAGGTATTTGTTACCTAACCTAAAATTGTGGAGTAACATTCTCAGAGTAGTTACTTAAAAGATTTTGGAATTGGTCAAACCAATTACCACGTGCACTTCTTTTCTTTTTCTCCCAAGAGTTTAATTCATTGCACAGAAGAGAACTTGAAGGTCGATGTATCTTGTATCTTGAGCAAAGAGTACCATTCAACCCTATACAAGAGAGGGTATATCATTCCTTAGAAGAGCGCTATCACGTGCCTCGACTAGCCTACAGGCTATTCTATTCCTTTCTCTATTTATTTGATTCTGTAAATTTGATCGATGAATATTATTTAGATTTATTATTCTACCAGAAAATTCCTATTACATATATTTTCTCCAACAGCTCGAACATAAGAGTTAGACCTTGGAAGAAAATAAACTCTAAACCAATTGCTTTGATAATGAGGGTAGCCCTTGTTGGTTTCTATTTACTGGGTTGAACAGTTTGGTTTGTATGGACCTCACATAAATTTGTATTGGAGAAGGATGTTGGAGCATCACATTGTAGTGCCGCAGGATCATTGAATAATTCCTCAAATAGACCAAAGCTACATTTTGTTGAAGCACCTTTGTTGTAGTTTTATTTTGAAAATAAATGATTATGCATTTTTCCTGAGAAAAGTATTAAGGGAGGCATATATTATACTAGAGGTCGAGGCACACGCGATGGGTGTGCAACTCAAATTTTGACCCAAAAAAGTTGGAAGAATTCAATCAAAATATGCACTAATGCTTCCCATTTGTTATTTGATCAAATTTTGTTAAATTTCAACTTGCACATACATCGCATGTGTCCCAGCCTCTAGTGAAATAATGTAAAGCACGTAATTGTGTTTTCTTTTCTGTTTCTAAACCTTTGGAAATAGAAAAATGCACATGCACACAAAAGGCTGGCTCCAAACAACCTTCCATAGTGCAGTTGTGCGATATTTTATTTTAACTCTTAAACGGGTTTAATTAAAAGAATACTTAACAACCGGAAAAAGTAGAAGGGAGAAAAGAATTAGTAAACTGATTGAATTCATCCCAGAACATGTATGTTAACTTTTTAAACTCAAACCCAGAATACCTAACTTCTTCTTTTTTTGTCAAAAAAAAAAAAAAACCCAGAATTTTGAAATTAACATTGATTTTGACGGAAAAATTGATGCATGATAACCAAAAAAAAAAAACACAAAAGAAAGACTTACTGTATTAATTATTTCTACCGCATCATCAAACTGCTTCATAAGTTCTCTTTCTCATTTTGATAATCAAATATTTGCACCCAAAAGTTTTTTTTTTCTTTATCACTTAACTCTTAAACTTCAAAAACTGATGCATGATACTTTAAAAAAAAAAAAAAACCTCAACATGGAGAAAAAAGACAGTGAAATTCGGTGGGTAAAAGTGAATTTTGCAAGTCAGTGCCGAGCGGGTATATCATACGTGATACTAATTCGGCGCATCCGAGCCGTTCGATACACTTTTAGACGGCTCAGATTGAAACTCTCACTCTCTCTCTCTCCTGATCACATCCCAACACTTTCTCTCTCATTTTTCTCTTTCCAAATTTGAGTCGTTTGAATATGCAATAAACGGTTTAGATGCGCAAACATGAACCACGTAATATCTACTCGGCACTGAAAATTTTTCCTTGCATGTGGGTCTTAATTAGTACGGAGTAGTAAACAGAAAATACTGTAAAAAGGAATGAAGTACTGTAGAAAACTGAACTGGAATTTGGTAGAGGACATAAAGTGCACATGCAACCTGTGCTTTGTTTGCTTTTTTGGGATTTTGCTTTTCAGTTTACATTAAGTACTACGAGAGAGGATAACAGTTGGGAGAATTCAATAATTAATAATGCTCCAAAAGTAAAGAGTAAATAACAATAATGGTCCCTATAGTTTTCTCCTAGTCTTAATTTGGTCCCTTCAGTTTCAATAGCCTCATTTTTAACCTGTAATATTTAGATCTATGTCAACTTAGTCCAATGAATTAAAAAACAGTGGTGAACTTTTTTTTAGCAATTAAAGGCCACGTGCGCCTCACATTACCCTTTGGCAAGGGCAAAATAGTCGATAAATTATGTTTCCTCAATAATCACAACCATCATCCCCCAAAACCTTCGTTACTTCTACATGCATACTCTATGACTGCATCTGCATGAGTTGGAACTTAACATTTTAACTATTTTTATAATGGTTTTATACCCTAATTTGTGATGGTTATGGATTAATTGACAATATTTTTGAAGTACTAATGTATTGAAATAAATGGACTAAGTGATGTGCTTGAAAAACAAAACATTAATAATAGTGGGCTTAAGAATATTAAGTGAAGCTCGTTCATTAATTAATTCGATGTAGTTGGGTTTAACATAAGCCCGTGATGTGCACCTCAATACTATAGAAGCTGTTGTAAATAAAGAGAGAATATAACATCAAAAAAGAATGATTATCTCGCTTCACAAAATTCAATAACCAATCAAAAGGTCTAACTTCTCAATCTTAAAACTAGATCCTAGCACACCACAACTAGCCGAGCCAATTTATCCTCTACAGCATTCACCGGCCGTCGAACTAACTGGACCAAGCATTCCTCGAAATTGAGATAGAGAGAAAAACCCAATAATTAATATTATCCTTTGGATTGACGAAAATAAATAGGGATGGTTGAGCATTAATTGGGTGTTGCAACTGGAAGAGGTTGAGATTGGGTTGGGTACGTATTTAATGAATCTAAATATATATATATATATATATATATATATATATATATATATAACCAATCTGTTAGGACCACGGGCCACGGTCTCTCTGTGCTGGCAAATTCCAAGACAAAACACTCATTTATTTGTATCCCCTTTTTATCAAGTTGTATTTTATTTTTGTTTCTAGAGTGTCTATTTAGGAAGTGGAAGAAAATCAATAATGTGTAATTGAGAGATTGAGTTTTTAGGTGTAAGAAAATCAAGGAAGATTGGCAATCAAAGGCTTCAATATTTAACACTTCGAAAGGAAAGAAAAATCTAGGAAATCGGTTCTTGGTATATGGTAACTTCACGGAATATGCAAATCGAAGATCAAGGAAAAATCAAGCATCCTTTATATATACAAGTACGTGTGAAGATTATTTTTTTAACGACGGCAAATACACACAACCTCTCCATATCACTTCTAAGACGGTGTGAGTATTAAAAGGAGGGTTTTGCTTTTGGGTCTTGGAGGATAAATGAGGTCTATTGATCATTGAGATACAATGATAACTCCAAGAAGTTCATTCATCTTTGCTTCAACAAATTGAGTCATCTTCCGGTGGATTTCTGGAAGCATCTTGGAAGGCTTGTGGATTCAAGGCAACGGCAGTCAAGCACTGGGTGTGGTGAACGTGGATTCGGCTAGTAGGTCTTAGGCTCGATTGTGAGGATTCAAATCGAAGGGTAAGATTACTTGTAACTACACAATGTTTATAGTGCTTGATTCCTTCACGTGGTTTTTTCCCGTTTAGGGTTTTCCACGTATGTCTGGTGTTCATCTTTTTATTGCTTCTCGTTTGTGTGATTAGCTTATTTATTGATTGGTGGATTGTTCTATTAAAAAGATACAAATAGCAAATTTTTATATACCTCGGCGAGCTAGGATTTTTCAATTGGTATCAAAGCGGGTCGCTCATAATATTAGGGTTTATTCCTAGAGCGGATCCTATATTTTTTAAATTTGCTATTATGGAAAATTCTAATTTTCATAACTCTGCTGTTGCGAAACCTCCTATTTTAGATGGGTCTAATTATGCGTACTGGAAAGCTAGGATGAAGGCTTATTTGAAGTCTCAAAATAATCGAGTCTGGCTCTCAGTTGTTAATGGTTATACCGAGCCAACCTCCACTGTGGATGGTAAAATTGTTCGAAAGCCTTATGAGTCATGGACCAACGACGATCATCAGAATGAAACATATAATTCATGTGCTCTTAATGCTATTTTTGGTTGTGTGTCTTTGCCTGAATTTCAACGTATTTCCACTTGTGAAATTGCTAAGGATGCATGGGATATTTTAGCCATTACTCATGAGGGGAATAGTCAGGTGAGGCAACAAAAACTTCAAAGCATCATAACTGAATTTGAGATGATCAGGATGAAAGATAATGAGATGTTTGGTGAGTTTTATGGTAGGTTGAGCGAAGTGGTGAACTCAAGCTTTAACCTAGGTGAGCCTATCTCTCAAGAAAAAATTATTAAGAAAATCATGCGTTCATTACCTGAGAGGTTTATTACAAAAGTTGAAGTTCTTGAATGCATGCCTAATTTTGATTCCATGAAGGTTGAGGAGATTGTTGGTCACCTCTTAACTTTTGAAACTAAATTGTCACAATACAGACCTCAAAAAGAGAAAAATAAAAATGAGGAAAAATCCTTGGCTTTTTCTAGTTTTAAAGATAGTTTAAAAGTCTCGGATAGTGATGATGATGAATTGGATCAAGAGGAAATGGCATTATTTGTTAAAAAATTTGGAAAGTTTTTTAAAAAGAATAAAACCTTTGGTCCTAGTTCGAAAGATAAGAATGGTAGGTCTTTCAAAGGTAAAGAGAGGAAAGAAAGCAAATCATCGGGTCCCCAATGTTACGAGTGCATGGGGTTTGGTCATATTGCCCAAGATTGTGCTAACAAACTGAAAAATAAATCTTATAATGTCAGGACTTGGGATGATAGTGACTCTGATGAAGAAGAAAATTGTGGGGGGAATAATAAAGTCATGGCTTTAGGAGCTTCTTTGGATCCTCATGTGAGTGAGTCTAAATTTGGAGATGGTAGAGTGAATGATGATGATTCGAGCAATAGTGAAAGTGAGGAGGAAGAGAGTTTGCAAAAAGCATACAATAAACTTTTCAAAGAAAGTTTGAGGTTGACTAAGTCTAACATTAAGCTATCTAGTGAAGTGAAGATGAGTGATGAGTCTTGCGTAAAACTCAAGCAAGAGCTTTTGGAAGCTCAAGCTCGAGAGAGTCAAGTTGAGAATAATAGGGATTCTTTATTTAATGAACTTGTGGAGATTAAAAGCATGAATATGAAACTTAGTATTGATTTGCATGCTTCTTTTGAATCTAACAAATTACTTGACTTAAAGGTAGCTAATTTGCAAGCTGAGCTTGACAAGGCCAATGCTATTTTTGAAAGAATGAATGCAAGTTCAAAGAAATTAGAAAACATTCTTGGTGCTCAAAGACAAACAAGTGACAAGTCAGGCCTTGGCTTTCATGGAGCTTCGTCATCTGAACAACTTGCAAGTAAAGTAAATGGAGCAAAATCTAAAGAGGTAAATCCTAAACCTAATAGCTTTAATTCTGCTAAGAAGCCTCTTCATATTAGAAAAGCTAATGGTGCGAGGTTTGTTCCTATATGTCATTACTGTAATAATAAAAGGGCACATTAGACCAAATTGCTTCAAACTGCATGGATATCCATCTATTGCTCACAGCTTTGTTAGTCGTAATAATGTTGATCGTTTTGAACCAGTTACAAATCATGACAATATTAAAAAATCTTGGGCCAAATATACGGAGTATGATAATGTTAGGAATCTAACATTTAAGGGAATGAAACCTCAACCTATGCCTACTAAACAGAGTCAAGTAGGTTCAGTTAAAACAAGAGCAATTTGGGTAAGGAAGTCAGACTTGAGACCTTACACGCATTCTACCAACCATTTAGATGACCCTGGATCATCTAGAGGAGTAGACCTTGCCTTTTAAAGGCTTGCTCTTAATTAATTGCATCCAAAGTCTTGATTTTCTTGTCTATCCTATACCTAGAGTTATGATGTTTTTTTTTTTGTGCTTAGTTTCTTATCGCACTTAGTTTATATTGGTGTTTTTTTTTTGTTTCTTAGACTGTCGTTTTTTTTTTTTTTTTTTGAAAGCCAAAAAGATTTTCTTTTTGTTATATGATTGAAAAAGACAAAAACATTCACATATACCAAAAAAAAAAAAGGGCAAAATTTTCTTCACACTGAGCATGCTGCACTTCTTGATGTCATTGCTATATCTCATACTAGTGCATCTCATGGTTCGTACTTGTCATGCTTGCCTTCTCAAGAGCTACTTTCATGAGAATTTCATCGAAAAATCATGTGTATGCCAGTCACTGCTTGTGTTTGTACACACCCATTGATAGCCTTGAGAAGTTGATCCTTATCTCTTTGGGTGAGTATTTGTCCTTGTGGTGGACACCGTATGTCATTCACTTTGGGTATTGACCTTTGACTTGCATACCCCATGTGAGGTCGATTGGCTTGGTTTGATGGGTTAAAAAAAAAAAGGGAAAATATAAAAAATTGAAAGACTTGAGGAAAGGGCTACCTCTATGTGCACGTGTAAGCTACCATTGACTTGCACCTCATATATTCTCTTTTTGCGTCATGGATTTAAGCTACGGCCTTAGATGTGTGAAAGCCGCCCATGACGGTGCAAAAATATTGTGTGATTATTTGGTATAAGGTTGGCATCTCTTGAGGGGGAGAATATCATGTTATATACTCACTTAACCCCGTTTTTGATATGATTATTCTTCATGCGGGTTGGAGTTGGTCTACTGCCCTTGTGGAGAATGTTATAAGTCGGTCCCTTCTTTGTTGATATGACCTCATAGGGATGAGTTGATTTTATTGTTAAGGCTATCATTGCACACACTCACTATGACACTTGCATGATTTCATACCTATGGTCATTTTTTGAAATTTTCTTAGGGTAGCTCCTTTGAAAGCAATCATTACTTGGAGTACCATGCGATGTTTCTTTTGTGTGTGATATATCTTGGTGATTGAGTGCTTCATGGTATTTTTTTTTTTTTGTCTCTTTGAGACCCCTCTCTATGGGAGCATATCTTTATTTGATGAGTGGAAGTATCTTGGTTTCATCGATATATCTGTGTTTATGCCTAGTCTATATGCGCTTAATTGATTTCTCTGCATGTCCTAGCATATGTTGTTGGTTGTCCAATGGGGCTATAGGTTTTACATTTGTGGATGTTTTCTAGACTTACGTTATTATGGTACTGCTTTTCTAGACTTTCTTCCCATGGCATATTAGTTTGGCTTAAATTGATTTTAGTTTCTCTATGGCTTAATTTGGGCGTATTGTCTGCTGATTTGTTGCTTTCTTGATTTTGGTTTATTCATGTGTGCTCTACCTTTGTCATTCCGTGACAAAAAGGGGGAGACATTTAATAGCTTATAACAGATTATGTCTTTTAGTGTTTTTGCAGCTTCACAGGTCATGACCTCAATCTGTTAGGGGATAAGTTTTCAATGTTGAGTATGTTTTGTCATGGAAGTGCCAAAGGGGGAGATTGTTAGGACCACGGGCCACGGTCTCTCTGTGTTGGCAAATTCCAAGACAAAACACTCATTTATTTGTATCCCCTTTTTATCAAGTTGTATTTTATTTTTGTTTCTAGAGTGTCTATTTAGGAAGTGGAAGAAAATCAATAATGTGTAATTGAGAGATTGAGTTTTTAGGTGGAAGAAAATCAAGGAAGATTGGCAATCAAAGGCTTCAATATTTAACACTTCGAAAGGAAAGAAAAATCTAGGAAATCGGTTCTTGGTATATGGTAACTTCACGGAATATGCAAATCGAAGATCAAGGAAAAATCAAGCATCCTTTATATATACAAGTACGTGTGAAGATTATTTTTTTAACGACGGCAAATACACACAACCTCTCCATATCACTTCTGAGACGGTGTGAGTATTAAAATGAGGGTTTTGCTTTTGGGTCTTGGAGGATAAATGAGGTCTATTGATCATTGAGATACAATGATAACTCCAAGAAGTTCATTCATCTTTGCTTCAACAAATTGAGTCATCTTCCGGTGGATTTCTGGAAGCATCTTGGAAGGCTTGTGGATTCAAGGCAACGGCAGTCAAGCACTGGGTGTGGTGAACGTGGATTCGGCTAGTAGGTCTTAGGCTCGATTGTGAGGATTCAAATCGAAGGGTAAGATTACTTGTAACTACACAATATTTATAGTGCTTGATTCCTTCCCGTGGTTTTTTCCCGTTTAGGATTTTCCACGTATGTCTGGTGTTCATCTTTTTATTGCTTCTCATTTGTGTGATTAGCTTATTTATTGATTGGTGGATTGTTCTATTAAAAAGATAAAAATAGCAAATTTTTATATACCTCGGCGAGCTAGGATTTTTCACAATCAATCTAATTATATAACCAATCATTAATTGGATATTCACTACTCTGTTCGTCCTAGTTGTTTATCTAATCTTGGAGTTCCAATTATTAAAGAAACACAATAATTACACTAAAAAAGTTGATTTTCCAAAAATGCCCTTAAGTTTTTGGTATTTAATATTGAGAGTGCATTTTTTCCAACACAACTTGTAGTTGTATTAGGGAAAATTTTCCAAGCCAACTTGTAGTTGTACAAATAATTTGGGACATGTATGTTGAAGTCAAAATGTAGACAAATAAATCGGGAATGGAACATAATTTTTTTTTAATTTTACCCGATCATTTCTTTCATCTACAATAACCGGTAAGATTAAGGTCATATGCATGCAAAATTACCGGTAGAGATAGCACTGGAGTACCCATGCAAATTTCCGCTAAGGGTCCTTAAAAAATAGATACTTATTTGTAAATTTTAAGCTTAAAAATAATGGGTTTACTAAAATATATACAATTAGAGCATCCACAGTGGAATAACCAAAAGTAATAATCAAAAGTTATCAAATCAGCTTTTGGTTATGCATTTAAGGGGTTGCTAAAGTTAGCGATTTAGAGGTTCATAATGGTACAATCAAATTTGAATAACCAAAACTTGCCACATCACATTTTCAATTTGTAAAAATCTAAAAATTGTGAACATTGAAAACAATTTTTTAAAAATAGGTTTCAAACTAATAAAAACAGGTTATTAGAAAAAGAGAAAATAGTTTTTTGAAAACTTTGATTTAAAAAAAAGTTTTCGGGAAAAAGTTAAAAAAGAACAGTTTTTGAAAAAAAAACTGTTTTTGCAAAAAAAAAAACAACACTTGATTGAAGAAATAGTTTTCGCAAAAAAAATAGTTTTGAAAAAAAAAAGTTTTTGCAAAAAAAATAAAAACTTTTTTTTAAAGTATTTTTCTTAGAAATATGTTGAAAATGGAAGAGAGGGAATGTTTTTGTGTAATGATGGTGTACTTGTTGAAGAAATATGGGAACAACTAAATTTGATTATTGGCAAAAAGTTGCTAGTTTTGATTATCCAATGACCAAAATTTGATGAGTTGCTAAGAGGTTGCTAAATCTGATTATTCCATTGTGAGCTCTTTTTTAAGCTTATGTTGCTAATCTTAGCAACATTTTAGTTTTGATTATACCACTGTGGCTGTGCTTACCTCCCTACGGCACTACCCACCATTTGATGGCATTTTTGTAATATATTTAAGAGTGTAAGTGTTTTCTTAAAAGAGTTGGAAAGTACACATGCATCAGCCCTTGGATCAAATGAATCTCACCCCTTCAATTTATGTTTGTGTTTGTGTGGAGGCCCACATCCTTATGTTTTATTAGGTAGATGTGAATATTCGTTGATATATCTCAATGAGATCTTTTAAACGATACCAAAAAAATTGAAAAATTATTTTCATAAATCCATTATTTTTAAACTAAGTACTACTTATTTGTTAAGAAAACTCAGTGGAACGGGATAGGAGACTGATGTCGCCAGTCCGGCGTGTTGTTAGGTTCATTTGTAGGCTCTTTTCAGATTTACTTTGATGATCAAAATTAATTGTTTTACAAGAACTTGTCGAGAGTGTATATTTTGCCGGAAATCAAAGTAATCGGATGTCAAACAACACATAATACCCAGTTCAAAAAAAAAAAGGAACAATATCCATTAATTTATCTCGAAATAACTGAATTTCGATCCAATGTGCCCAATAAAATTTTTTCAAGATAAAAATATTCCAAAGTGTTGATTGATATCGAATCAACGTGATTTTGAGTTATTCTTTCGACAAGACAAAATAGACATGCAGTTTTGATCATTAGAGTAAATCCGAAAAATACCCATTTATATACAGTATCATACTAGCTAGAACTGGATTGTCTGTGAACAACTTGGGATTTGGTTCGTTAAAAGTTCGTAGAGTCAATTTTTTCCGAACGAGCTCGATCGAGTTGAAATTTCATGCTTGCTTGTGTAGTAATCGAGCCGATCTTTGGTTAATATACTATAACTTTGGCTTGAGTAGGCTCATGAACTCATGTTATTCTTAATGCAAATTTGCTTATATAAGGACTTAAAGGTCAATGCGTTTTCATTTGCTTGAGTACTTGATCTCAAGCTGAATTTGAGTTTCTCAAACACTTACGAGCTCGAGTTGGTCTCGACCTTGAATTCAACTGATTTACACAAAAATTAGACTCCATCACTTCAAAACTCAATCGGCTCTCGGTTAGTCATCAAAGTGTGGGTGGTAGATTAGAGATCGATTATAGGTACCGATATTGAGAGTACAAATAATGTACAGACAGAGTGTGGGGCTCACTTTGAGTCTCACGCGAATAATCCAAATCGTTCATTAATTTTATTATAATTTTTTCAATTCGCCTTGCAAAAAACCTGCTCAATTGGATATGCATAAGTAGTTGATCTAATCTTCCAAGGTTTTATTCAGAATTAATCCAAATTCTGAATGAGAACTTACAAATTTGATCAACTACGTACTTACACTTATTCAATTCCAGTTGATTTTTAACATTATTATTCTAAATTAATGAACGCTTCGAATTATTCGTTTCGGTCCCAAAAGTGGGCCCTACACGCCGTTGCACATTATCGATACTTCAAGCATCGGCACAGACCCTATCACGAGCCCCTAGCCTTTGAAGGAATTCTCTTTGTTTTACAACACCTCGCCTCTAATGTAACTGCAGCCTTCACGGCTCGATCTTGCTATACTGGACCGAGTAGCTTAAGCTTAAGGTAGGATTCCCCTTAGCATTTTGGGTGGTAGATAGAATAGTAAGCATGCGCACGGGTCCGATTATGGACACACCAACACCATTAGGTGTAAAACCAAGTATACACCTCATTGTGTGGGACTCACGCACAAATAATTGGAGCTGCTCAATTCGTTTAACTCAATCGGATTGCGGTAAGGTCTTGATCAATTCGGTTAAAAATCGATCAAGTCCTTGCGAATATCCAGACAAAATGAGTTTTTACAGGAATCCATGAATAAATGTTCTAAACAAAATTTAGCGGCTACGATCATTTGTGTTGGACTTGCATCATGAAGGTCCCACACAATGCAATGTATGTTTGGTGTCCACCAAATGTTGTATCCATACCGTTGTGCAAAACTCTTTACACAATCAATCTATGACCGTCCATTGTTGTAATTAATTGTCAGCATTCATTTCATTTATGGGTTTTGTTAATATGTGCCCCAGGGGCATATGATAATTGTCATTAATGTATTCTTAAGGCATATGATAAGAACATATTAATTCTCCAAATTAATCAACTTTCATGGGAAAAGTAATGATACAGCAAGAGTATTAAATTGTACTTTTGGGAAGATAAACGTTTTCTGTTACGAGACAGAAATGCCCCTACTTTTAACATCCATGTATAGGCAAATGTTTTAAGAGAAAGAAATACTAAGCGAAAAACAAATGTAATACTCCTAAAGTTTTTTTTTTTTTTTTTTTGGAGCATGTAATAGAAAAGTTGACCAGGCACCCTTTGAGATAATAGTTTGCGGGGGGTTCTCCATGAGTTTTTGAGAAAAAAAAAATCAGCAAATTACTCATCTAATATAAACCCATGAAAAAAAGGAGTGGCTATTGAGGCCCCGTTCGGCTAAATAAGCCAAGTGGCTGTATTTTTGTCTTTATTCAAATTTTTTTCGTATTTGTTAGTTTGTCGTTAATTTTTGGGGGATTATTGTATCGTCATGACGAGAAGAATCTAAAAAGTAAAAAATTATGATTGAAATCAAAAAAAATTTAAATCATAATTTTTTTAAATAAAGATGAAAAAACTGACTTAAAGTAAAAAATTTAGCCGAATAGGGCCAGTGAGACCTAACAACTTCTCCTTGTCAGTAGAAAATTTATCTGCTCAAACTTTATTATAGGATAAAGAGTGAGTTTAGATTGTCTTAACTAATTAATTGATCTACTTTTTGCCTTTTTTATTTTTTTAAACTTTCGGCCAAGAATTTTTTTTATAAGGAAAGAAAGTAACGTTTGATTGATTCAGTCAAAAAAATTTACACAAGTAATTTGTTTGATGGGAGAAAACACAACAAGAAAAGACTAAAGACTAAAACATTGCTGAACTGAGTAAATAATTAGTCAGATGAGGTATAAATTTTTTGCTTGTGGACCTTTTATGAAATTGGTCTATTAGAATAATCAATACTTTTTGGATCATATGTATTATATTGGGTTTTTTGTTCTTGCTTATAATTAAACGGACTAACAATTACTTATTGCTCTTTGAAATACCCTTGTTTGTTTCTCAAATACATGAGGGAGTCGAAAGGGCTATAAAATGGAAGGCAAGTAAAAGGATAGCACGGAGAGAAAAACAAAAGGGTAATTTGGTCTCTCTAAAAAATAGTCTCTCTCTTAGTCCAATACTACCAAATGTAATTATACTTTCACGACAATCTACACAAGTGGGTTTAGTTAGTAATCATTTAATGACTACTATCATATGTCCCTGGGGCACATATTAACAAAACCCTTCATTTATTACCGGTTATAAATCGCTAATAGATTATTTTTAATTTAGACCATCCAAACACATCTAGACAGCCAAAATTAATTGTACAACCAACATAACGATTGTGCGTGTAGCATTATTGTTCTATTAATGCACCCATAGTCGGAATCAGCATGCGTACAATGGACCCGAGGAAGCTGCTGTGCAGCTTCATGCTGCACAGCGTGCTGCGCACCCCGCCGGTGGACCTTGCCGGCATCGGTCCGGCGATCGGAGACGTTCAACGCGTAGAGCTCGTCGAGTTTTACGTGTGTACCAAAAATCAGCTCAATCACATATCGATAAGTGCCTCATCCGAACACATATAATTTGAAAAAAATGGATTTCGTGGTTTTGATCTAGTGTTTTGTATCCATTTGGATTTCATTTTCTTCAAGTTATATGTATTCGGATGAGGTACTTAACAATATTTGATCGAGCTGATTTTTGGCGCACACGTAAAACTCGACGAGCTCTACGCGTTGAACGTCTCCGATCGCCGGACCGACGCCGGCAAGGTCCACCGGCGGGTGCGCAGCAAGCTGTGCAGCACGAAGCTGCACAGCAGCTTCCCCCAGTCCGCGTACAACGCTTGGTATGACCTGGGAAGTGAATTAATACACCATTTATGCTCCTAGTATGTAGTGTTCTATCTACGTCTATTTCTAAAGGCCATGTGAGCAGTCCAGGCTTCGAGTCAGAAGTTTTTGGGTGCCAATTGGGTACCACATGCCGTCGGCGACCCAAAACGTCCAAATGTGTGTTAGATGGTCCGGGTTTTAAATGTGTGTTGCATACTGACCTGGGAAGTCAGCATGCGTACAATGCTTGGTATGACCTGGGAAGTGAATTAATACACAATTGAATGCTCCTAGTACGTAGTGTTCTATCTACGTCTATTTCGAAACGCCATGTGAGCAGTCCAGGCTTCGAGTCAGAAGTTTTCGGGTGCCAGTTGGGTACCACATACCCAGAACGGGCTCTGAGATTTTGAAGGCCTAAAACGATCTTTGAAAGTAAGGCCCTTAATAATTGTAAATGAAAATCAAATAAAAAGTCTATCACACTGAATTAGTTTGATTCCGATACAGTACTGTTTGTAATGAGAAGTACTGGAGTAGTAGTGTTTAAGGAGAAAAAAATATGCATCCATGCACCCACCACGCTGAATGATTTTGAAGGGCCCAAGGGATTTTTGGCGATCCGTGACCTTTTATTCCTTCTTTTTGTTTTTTTTTCTTTTGTTTTTTCCTGCGTTCCATGTTCTATTTTTTCTAGGCCATTGGGCCTTAAGCGTAAAATGTCTTCTTGGGTTTAAAATTGGGTCCTAAAACAACACATATATACTAGGTCCTAAAAATAAATGGGGGCCCTATTTTTTTTTTTTTTTGACATGTTTTGGGGCTTAAGGCCCACGCCTTTTGGGCCTTAGCCTGGAGCCGGCAGTGCACATACCGTCGGCGACCCGAAACGTCCAAATGTGTGTTGGGTGGTCTAGGTTTTAAAGAGAGAAAAAGAGAAGAGAGAGTGGTTGAATGATGAGGAAGAGAGGAAATAAATCTCAATCGTCCAAAAGACGTTTAGACAATCCTGATCACCAACAGATACTGCCACACATGGTACTCGAAAACCAAAAATTCCTCATAATCACTGCGCGCACACTTTTAGGTTTGGTTCTAGGACGACTCACAGATACGTACTTACACCCTATTTTCCAACACAACCAAAAAAATAAAAGCGACGACAGAAATTTATGCTGAAGGTGGCCGCTAACATATCCATAACTGCCCTAAGGCTCCGTTCTGGTTTCTTAGAAAAGAAACTTTTAGAAAATTAGAAATGTAATTTTAAACTCAGAAATCATATATTCACGCAAATCATTTTCCTAACAATATGAATTTTATTTGATAGATTTCATTTAGATCTTTTAAACGGTGCAAAAGAAATTAAAAAATTGTTTTTTCATTTTCATTATATTTGAGCTTGAAATTACCTTCTTTTTTAAAAATGAAGGTTTAAAAAAAAAAAAGCGGAACGGCACCTAAGGCCCCTAACAATAGATGGGTGAGATCTGTGTGGTACCGGTTCAAGCTTTGAATCATGCCACTTTAGAGATTTCTTAAGCCCACAAGTTCGGTTCAACATTTTGTAAGTCCACAAGCGTAAATTAAACCCTAAAGTACCCTATGAAAGTGTCTAAATCACTAATACTCTTTAATAGAAAAGTGCATTCTAAAGTCCTATAAAAGTTACTAAACCCTAAGATATCTTACCCTATCCTAGGGAGTAGAGTGGATCTACTATGAACTTTTTAAAATGAACTTGACACTTTACAAAACTAATAGGCAGACTTGTCGGTTTATGAAATTCACATAATAGACCTAAGACCAATTTTTTACATTTTGTGCGTTCATCTTTAATTATTTCCATTTTGCAGTCAACGGTTACAGGTAATATGCATTGCCCGGAAAAGTCAACCGCTGGGCATAAAATTTTGACTGTTTTTGGCGGTTTGGTAGTTAACCAACCACGGTTGATGTTTTTCTTTGGGTTGTTTACTTGTTTTTCGTTTTCTTCTCTCTCATCTAATACTCCATTAATTTCATTTTGATTAATGAAAGAAGTGTAAATTTTGTCCGGATGAGCCAGAAAGTGGTGGTTAATTTTCCGCCACCTATGTGGGCTCCCTTCGTGTATTATTTTAGGTAATTCAAATTGTGCATCTTGTAAAGCCTATAAAATAATGTATCTACACAAAAAATCAACTTATCTGGACATCGATAGGTATGTCAAAAGTTGAGTTTTTAGACGAAAAATTGAACGGCTATGGATAGTTTTACTTAAAAAATAGTTGACAGATCGAAACCGTCAATTTTTTTATCTAGAACTCAACTTTTGACATATCTATCAATATTTGGACAAGCTAATTTTTTGCATAGATACATTATTTTACAGGCCCTACAAGATGCATGGTTTGAATTACTCAAAAAAATGTGCAAAGGAGGCTCATAGAGGGTGCTGGCAGAAAACCGTCTCTAAACTCTAATGAAAAGAGTATTATACTTTCTTTGCCGATCAAAATTTTTTATTTATGTTTTTAAATTCCTATATGTTAAACCAGCAGCATGCATACAAATAGCTTTATTTGTTAGTATATACAATATTAAATTTTCCGTTGCAATATAGAACTCCCAAATTTAATCTGATAGTCACGATAAAGAAATTGATGGCGGAACCTACTGAGATTGAAAATGAAAAAGATTGAATTACTATTAACATTAATGAAGTCCGCTGTTGTGACACCCAAAGTATCGAGTTCTCCTCAATAAATATATTTTTGCCGATAAAAAAAAAATAGAAAAGAGAGAGGCGTTTTCAATCAAATTATTCCTGGTCAAAATGTTTACAAAAGAATGTAGAACAATTATAAGCAAGACATGTCTAATCTGTAACAAATTAACAACCTAAGAGAAACAAATTCAAAGAATAAAAGAAACATAAATGGAAGGATTTCCTAATTGTTCGTTCCATTTGATCAGATGTCCCCGAAGGTTAGGGACGATTTCCTAACGGTTATCACATTAAACTGCCAGTGTAAGGGACTCCGGTGAACGGCAACCACCCATCTCCCGCTACGAAGTTTGAAGCAGTGAAATTAGACGCATCTGTCGGGTCCATCAGATGATAACCGGGCCATGTAACCCTGGACGTCATGCCCGACCCCGGTCCGTAATTATCACACTCTACATAGTACAACGTATCGATAGCGAAATCGCCAGACCAAACACTCCAACCGGCCAGATCGATCAAACTGTCCATGAAAGAGTACATATAAACCTTTTGTGAAGCCTGTTCATGGACTGTTCAAAAATTGTTGAAACTTAGACATGTGGGTTAGCCTTTTGTGAAGCATATTATAGGAGATGGTTGCAATACTTTTATATGGTTTGACAACTGCCATCCCAAAAGCCCCTTGTACAAACTTCTTGATGATCACTCAGTTGCTACCAGGGGAAGATCTTTATTTGCAAAAGTGAGTTCTGTTATTCTTAATGGTGAATGGCACTGGCCTAGGCCTAGATCCAATCTAATGCAATAAATTCAGCTTTCAATTCCAGACTCTTTGAAGCCTCAAAGGGACAGATGTGATGAAGTAGTGTGGACTATCACTCCGACTGGTGCTTATACACTACAAAACACATATGGGAGGCTATTAGACACAAAGGTTCCATGGGCCTCTCTTATTTGATCTTCTAATAATGTTTCTAAATGGTCTTTTATTTATGGTTAGCATGTTTGAAGCGGCTGGCAACTAAGGAAAGGCTTCGCAAATGGGGCATGGAGGTTGAACCTGGTTGTGCTTTGTGTTCCCAATGCGATGAGACTTTGCAACATTTGTTTTTTGAGTGTGGTTTTTCCAGCTCTATTTGGGAAATGATCTTACATAGATTCCAGATTCACCGAGGAGCTGACGCTTGGAACATGGAAGTGACTTGGACAACTAGTTTCTGTCAAGGCAAAAGTTTCCGTTCCATGCTGTTTAAATTAGCTTTTGCTGCAGGAGTGTATTTCATCTGTGCTGAAAGCAATTCCATAGTATTTGGGGGAAGGCCTAGAAGTGCCAATGAAGTGCTAGCTTATCTTGATGAAAATTAAGGCTAAGGGTCTGTACTTGGAAGCACTTCCCAAACTTACTTGAGAATCAAAGGCTTTGTAGCCAATGGAATATCTCAAGTAGAGTCCTTGGGAATGCTACCCCCGTAATTTTGTTTTCTCTTCGTTTCTACAAATGTAGATTGTAGTGAGGTTATACTTCTGTGTATAGGTACTTGTATTGGGATTTATTCCCAATGTTTTCTGGTTTGGTTGGTTATAAAATGGTACACTTACCCAAAACAGAGTACATATAAACCCTCCTTGAATACTCCTTCCATGGCCGGCCTAAAAACGTCTGGACTATCCCTTCTCCAAGCTGCTCATCTTCCCTGAGGTTTTTTTTTTTTTAAAGATGAATTTCAACTAGTCGTGGACATGGCGCAGTATTTTGGAGGGAAGAAAGGTTCTACTGGTTTGGGATAAGATGGAGTATCTGTAACAGTAGAAGGGTTTTGGTTTGCGACCAGAGGTGGTCTTGGAGCTGGAGGCGCGAGAGATGAGGGTGAGTGCTCTCTTTGAACGAGCTTCCGACCAGTGGTATATATACTATTGATCAACCATAATGTGGGGCAGGATGATGCCAATTAGGTCTTCACCATCCCTTCTCCAAGCTGTTAATGATTGTTGGTATGGAAACCACACACATGGCATGCTGTAATTACAATGTGAGCCATTTTGAATTGCCTAATGCCTATGCGCAATGGGCTAATGCGCTAATGCCTATGCGCAATGGGCTACCTTAGTTGATCTCAATTTTTTTTCTGTTGTCCTCATAATACATTATAAGTCAGCAGACTTCCATTTTCACGGTACCAAACACCAAAGACGCATGAAAAACAAAATGTTCCCGACCGATGGTATCGAAATTGGCATTATGTTTCTTTCACCACAAAATTTTACGTGAACATGAGCGCGGCAACATTTTATTCAAGCACTGATGTTACAATAGTTGCTTGCAGTAAGTTTTGCATTTTTAGCCTCTGAGATCGATCCTGGATACAAATCCCTATGGCTAATTAACTTGGATTCAGACATGCAGTGGAAGTGACAGTAGATTTGCAAGAGAGAAAAAAAGAGGTAAAGTCATCATGAGGAGCTCGATCACAAAGCCGTTCAAAACTTTTTGATAAAATCATGAATGAGTGTGTTAACTTCCTCCGCCCTCTCTTGGTTGAGGAAGTGACCGGTTCCTTTCACCACAACGGGTTCCTCCAGCAATGGCACATCTTTCTTGAACCCGTCAATACTGTGCACATACTCCTTCACACCAGGCGTCGTGTAAACCATGTCTTGATCCCCTACTATAAACTTAACAGGAACATTCACTTGTGCTCCAGTCCATGGCGCCGTGAGCTCCCAATTTCTGCAACACAGAACATTCAAAGACATGAACCTGGTTAACCATTTCAACTCGAGAAATTGAAGAACGTAGCACATCTACGTTGAAAGTACCCTGAATAAAAAGAGAATACTAGCAGCTAGCAGCCGAAATGACACAACAAAATACAATAGGTACGTAGTATAGGGGAAGTGTATACTGTATACATACAAATCCAAAGCTCGGTAGTAGTTCAGTCCTCCAGTGAAACCTTTATGTTCAAATTTGTCGGCGTAGTACTTGAGATCATCTTCCGAAATCCAAGAGGGCAGTGGAGGAGATGCGTTTGGAGAAATCCCAAAAGGGTTTTCTTTGGGCAGACGAGGCGGGCCTGGTTTTCGATCTGTTAGAATTTTCTTTAGTACTTCTCCGGTTCCATACTTCGCAATCTCAGCTTCAATCTCTCCAGGTTTCTGCACATAACGAAGAAAGTCATTACCAGAACCTGGTAAGGCTATAGGTATATGAGCCGATGAAATCTTCTTTACGGCTGTTCCGTAAAGAAGAAGTTATGGAACTCAATCACGACCGTCCAAAGTGTTTTTTGACGATCCGGATTGAAAATCAATTATGACCAGTAATAACTTATTGTGATTAACTTTTCCCCGGAAAAGTTTCATTAAAATCTGGACCGTCCAAAATCGAAATAGATGCGCGAGATTGAATTGCTCGGTGAACATCCTTTTCACGGAGTGGTGCAATCTCAGCCGTCTAGCTATTCACGCAATCAATGGCTGAGATTCATTTTCAATTATGACCCCTCACAATTAACTCTTCACCGGAAAAAGTTTCATTAACATGTTGACCGTCCAAAATACTTTTTGACGGTCACGATTGAATGTTGTAAATAAGGGTTTATAGCACCTCCGCAAAGAAGATTTTAAAATCACATCTTGTACACATTGAGCGGTTCGAATTATCGAAATTAGATCGGAAAATGAGAGAAATGGAAAAATCCTTATTTTAACTAAAATAAAGACCACCTCATTTGAAAATGAATATATATATATATATATATATATATATATATATAAGAAAAAGAAGATGCAGTTCCCACAATGGTACCTATAATCAACAATTAAAACTGTGTACTATTTTCTTTCAACTAGGAGTAAGATCTAACTTAGAACAAGTACTTGCATTTTGGCTAGGTTGCTAATACTAGAACAGGTGTGAGGACTAGCTACCTCCTACTCATTGTAATCATTAGCTTAGTCAAATGCTAACCCAGTGCCCATGGGAGTGGTATGATTGATCATATATTTCAGTATTTTAGGGGCCGAGGTAGCTAGTGGGGGAGGTACGTGCCACGTGTCACCCCGTTTGAAAATGCCAAAAATAAATAAATTTACATAGATATGTTAAATAAAAAAAACATGCAGAGAACTTTGCAAAGAATGATGCTTTGGCAGAGTGGTAAAGCGTATAGGATTGACACACTATTGGAATACTAAGCTTGCCTGCTGGGGTTTGATTCCCCTTGGCTACCTAATTTTTTTTTCATGTTTTTAATTGTATTTCACTACTATTTAATTTCTCTCTCTCTCTCTCTCTCTCTCTCTCTCTCTCTCAATTTTGGCCCAAATTCTCATAAGATTTGTAATTTTTTTCTCTAATTGAAAAGGTACGTTCTAAATTTTGGCCCAAATTCTCATAAGATTTTTGTAATTTTTTTCTCTAATTGAAAAGGTACGTGACCCATTTGGACATTAAATTTTTACTTGGCCCATTCAAACACATATAGTGTATTTTTTTAAAAAGATTAATGTGGTACAACTCGGTATTTACGGGTATGCCAAAAAGAAAACTAATACTTTCTACAAATACTAAAAAAATTACAATTTAGAGAATGGTCGGTTCAGATCAAGAATAATTACTATCGTAATGTCATGCATTTGCATATCACAAGAGATTTGAAGCAAGCAATTTTTCATTTTTCACAAAAAAAAAAAGAGCCCACAATGTAAACCTAATTATATGATTGTACACTCGCTTTTTTTTTGTATTTTTTTGCACAACATGTGACTAGATTTCCATTGAACGATGCCAGTACCCCGTGTCCGAATCCTGACTCCGGCACTATATATATTTATACACACACGTAGATTTATAAAGGAAACGAACATGTGGAGGTTTGTATATAATACTCTGCAAGATGTAATGGCCTGAGACCCTGAACACTGAATTAATGTCAACCGCCCATAGTAAAAGAGAATGGGCATCCAACGGCTATAAATATCACATTAGAGATAAGATAAAATAAAATATGAACCTATGCAATTTTAAATTATTTACAACAGTTGGAAGTCGGCTTGAGCTAAAGTTGAAAAGACAGCCACTTTATGCTCAAAAGAAATTTCAAATTTTATGAGCCCTTTTTATTTTGAAACCCTTTTATAATAGTTTAGCAAAAAGAACCTAAATGTTACTAAATTTTTACCTTAGACCCCTGACAAGTCAGAGCCGACCGACTTTGAGAATCTAACTGATAAAGGCTTGGAATTCAACTACAAGGTTTTTTTTTTGATTGGCAGAAAAAGGTTCCAATTCATTAAGAGTGTGAAAACCAGTAACAATACAACAGGAGTAGAGATGCATTGAGCTCCTTCGTCTCACGAAATCTAAATCTATCTTTACACATCTCGATTTTCGTAAAAAAAAACCTGTTAGCAAGACACCAACAGGACCCAATGGGCCTTGCCCAATGTACCTACTGTAACGACCCGCCTTTTATTACATATAAACTTCAAAATACCCTACTTTTTATACACATCCAGGCGCCGTTCTCTCAATCTACAATTTTACATTCCCAAAATAAAATTAATGTTTACATGCCTCATGCCTCCTTACAAACAACTATGTACAATTATCCTATTAAGTTTTTAAAAAAAGAACTAGAACACATCCATGATTCTTAAGCCTTCGGATCCATCGCGAAACCTGAAAAATTTGGGTTGCAACAACATGAGCCACAGCTCGTGCTGGAAATAAGCTAAATGAAAAGATATGAACATGCAAAACTTGATATACAAAATATACTCTTCTTATTTATATACAAGTATTGAAAAGTTTTTCATACTTTCTTCTCTTTTAATATTTACAATGAGGTTATGAAATCCCAATTCAAAGTCAAGCCAACACAGCAAAAATAATCTATGCATTATATTAAGTGTTTCCAATTTTTCCTTCCCTTCAAATGCTCAAAATAATGCTAGTAAACTACGAACTCAAATCAAGTCCCGAATAAAGGAATTTACCCATAAAAGTCGATACGGAAAATAATGAACCTCATAATAGAATAGCCAACCAAATCGAATATCAAATTTACTCAATACCGAGACATAAAATTATATAAGTTGCTCACCGATGCAATCAACCGACAACCGTACTAGATGTCTCTAGCACATGCACTTTACAGGCTACTAACCCACAGGACGAAGCAACCTATCCCGCTTGGGTTTACGAACTTTTACCGACGGCATCACAATTGACCTAAGTAGGATTACGAACTTTCACCGACGGCATCACAATTGACCCAAGTGAGTTTACGGACTTTCACCGACGGCGTCACAATTGACCCGACTTTCCTGGTGACCCAACTCAAAATCACAAAACTATAATATTCCAAAATATCTTAAATACTTGGTCTTAAAGCCCAATCAACTAAAGCCAATGGAAATTCCTTGAATCAATCGCCCAAATTCATCGAAGTAAAGCAATATAGAATATTCAATCTACTCTCCCAAAGGAACATTAACTACATACAAATATTCAACAAGTATCCAAAGCCACATATCGAGAAATTATTTACACAAGCCTACTTTTACTTGGTTTAGGACAAAAATTTCCTACATGCATTTGATCGAACACGCGGACTGTATAATAATACTAATAACTTTTTATCCAAACATATGGGGTGCAAAATTATACCCGATTCAGTTCTCACGTTCAAGTCCAATTAAGTCTCATAGCTTTTTACTTCGAAAGCGAACTCACTTATACGAAGACTATTAGTCAAATAGAATAAACCAAATCATAACCATGAAAAATCATACAAATCTCTAACAAGACCTCATGTATAGCAAATATACTCAAACACACAACCTAGGGCTAGGTTTAAAGATTGATTACTCTACCATAAACTCGGATTAAGTGCACACCAAGGCAACACACTCATATTTAATTATTTAGCATAAATCCTACCTCAAAGAGAGAAATCCCCAAATTGCCATGAAGTTCCGAATTTGATTGATTGAGATTTTTTTCGGATAGATGCGTAGCCCTTTGTCCGTAAATCAAATTTTCTACTTGCCTTTTTGCAAGATTTACGAGCCTTGACCTTCTATTTTGGTGTTGAAGCAAGAGGGTTTGTTGAATAGAGTTGGAGAGTGAGAATGAGAGAGGGAGTGAACGGAAATGAAAAAAAAAAAGGGAAAACAGAGAACTCGTGAGTTCTCTCTGGTAGCTTCCACTTTTTAAGTGCAAAATTGCACTATGGCCTTCCAAGAATCAAGCTATTGCTCCATCTTCTAAAATGTTTTGAGTCATTACATTAATACCCATAAGCTAACATTTAATTATAGTTACGGCTAGGTGTTGATGGCGGAGTCATGGCAGCACGGTCTCCATCCAGTTCTGCTCTTGGGCGATCTTGGTCTTTGGCCGAACGGCTTTGTGTGACTATGCAGCCGGTGTGGGGTGTTGGCTGTGGAGATCCGGTGGTTTTGGGGTGGCGTATTGGAAGTGCTCAAGTGACGGATACTCCTGGTCGTTTATAAGATTCGAATTGCCGGCGTCTTGGCGGCCATCTATGGAGTCCGGCACATCGCAAGGTTCACGTCGTCTCAGATCATTCTTTTTCGCCGTCGGCTACTGGTTGCTTTCGGGTGTTGTGGTTGGTGTTGCTGTCGGTCGAGTGGTGGAGGTGGGGTTGTGGCTAGTACGGTGGTGGTGGGGGTATTCTGGTGGTGGCGGTGATGCTGATCTGATTTGGTGTGGCGATGGAGGTCCTTCTGTGTAGGGTTTAGGTTGTGGCAGACATGCTCGTGTTTGGGCTGTCTTTGTTGGGCCAGGCCCAAGTGCTTTAATGTTATATTTTTTGGGGCCTGGTCTGTTTGGGTGTGTTTCGGTTTGGTTCGAACAGTTTTTTCTTTTCATTCAACCCTTGGTTGGATTCCCCTTTCCCTTTCCCCCATCTTGATGTACCCTTTGTCAAGATTTCTGAATAAAATTTTTTGCCTATCAAAAAAAAAACATTTAATAATAGTTAACTCTAAAAGCTTATTAAAAAAAAAAACTCCAGCACATATGGGTCTCACGCACTTGGTCCATAGCACACAACTCATACCCGATCAACCAAACACACATACGCACGTATATGCACATCTATATAAAAAAAAAATCCATTCATTACTTACTAAATATAGTTACACGCAGCCACATTAAGTAAAATAAATTAATATTTGGAACGGGTCACTACACCTACTGTTTTAAACACAAACCCAAATTCAACTACATGATTAATTAAAAGTTTAGTTCTACATTAGGGAGAACTTTTTATCGCCAGAAATAATTTTGTTGTTAGTATAATAATAGATCAACTAAACAAGTACTCATTCTGTCCCATAAAATTGGTTCCAATTTTTACACTTAAAAATAATGTACTTACCAAAATGATTTTTGGGCAATAGGATATTGTTTGATAGACCTCGATAAGATTTCTTAAAAAGGTGAAAAAAAAACCAAACAATTATTTTTGTAAATACATTATTTTTTGAGTTTCAAAAATTGCATGTAGTTTCCGGATCGAGGAGACAAGCGTTATGATTCGTAACGAGCATTGATTTAAATTTTATTTTAAAAATACAAAAGAAAACCTGCGATATCAATCTTTCCGCATCAATATCATAACTTTTTTAATATCTCACAGTCTCTAGACAACCTTACGCACATCTTAAATAATTTTTAAGAAACCAATTTCATCGTCGAATAACAGTGACATATTTAAAGCCAAGAGTTTATGGCTAAGAGGGAGCAATAGATCCTAAAAAAACCAGTCCATAGCATGTTAAATTAAGCAACAAGCACCTTTCCAATGTTTCCATACATAGACTATCAAAAAACACACACACACACACACACTCTCTCTCTCTCTCTCTCTCTCTCTCTCTCTCTCTCTAAATAACTTCTATTTTGCTGTAAAAAGGCCAGCCATGCATCAAATCCAGTTTTCACATATCAAGAAAAAAAAATCAAACAAAAAATAAATTTACTAAAAATGAAAATAAAAAGGAGAACAAACCTGAAACCTGCACATGTAGTACTCCTCTCCAAAGAAAGCCCGCATGCTCTCGACAGGCTTCATCTTCGGACGCCTCGGGCTAAACGGCACGGTAAGAGCCACAAACGCCCTCACCCTATCAGGCCGGAACAAGCACAAGTACCACCCTACCTGGGCCCCCCAGTCATGGCCCACCAAGAACACCTTATCATGAGCTTCCAGAGCGTCCAGCAAGGCAATCATGTCCCCAACCACGTGAAGACACGTGTACTTCTCGGCGGCTGCGGGGCCTTCCGTGTCCCCGTAGCCGCGGAGGTCCGGGGCTAGGGTGCGGTAGCCGAGGGCGGCCAAGGCGGAGATCTGGCGGCGCCAGGTGTACCAGAGCTCGGGAAAGCCGTGGAGGAATAGCACGACTGGGTGGCCTTTTTGTCCCTTTTCGGCTACGTGCATGTTTATGCCGTTTACGTTTAACATTCTGTGCTCTATTCCCTCCATTTCTCTCTCTCTCTCTCTCTCTCTCTCTCTCTCTCTCTCTCTCTCTGGTCTTCTCTCTCTAAAATTAGGGAAGTGTACTATGAGAAGCAATGATCCTTCTCTCTCTCGCTCTCTGGAAAGGGTACTTGGGGTTAGGTTTATTATAGATAGTGATGGAGCTAGACGAGACAATGGGGGCGTTAGAGGGAGTAAATGCTGCTCTTTGAAGACAGTACTTGGCCTGGCCCAATCCCCAAATCGTATTATGTCATATCATACTTTAAGAAATTTAAGGATTTGCATGGTTTCAAATGTATCGCAGACTTTAAAGATTTTAATAAACTTTTTTTTTTAATTTGTATTCATCCGGTAAAAACAAAACAAATTAGGCCTTGTTGCACTAAGCTTCTTGGGCTCTATTCTTGTTTTATCTTTATTCGAATTTTTTTTTCGTTTTTATTAATTCTGCACTTAACTTTTGTGAATTATTGAATCGTCTCAAAGAAATGAATCGAAAAAGTACCCAAATATCATTGGAAATATCCAAAAAAAAAAAATCTTGAAAACTGATTTTTAAGCTATATGTTGGATATCAAAATAAAAAATAAAAAAATATAGTGACATAACTGTTTGAGTTAATGCCAAATTTTTTTCATGAGAGTCTTTACGTACCCTATCAATGATACAACAGAGTTTAAATTTTGACATTAAATTTTAAAATATCAAATTTATAATTATTTATTAATTTTGTGGGTTTATATGGCGATTGTACGTAAGGTAGAATAAAATGATTTTGTTTTAACATGATTGAGTATAGGATGATTGGGATATGTACCTTTGGGTTGAGATGATGGAGCTAGCTAGTGGGGCTATTTATGGAAATTAAGGAGAGGAAATGCAGCTCTTTCAAAACGCAGCGTTTTTTATTGTTATATATACCTTTGGGTTTCAGTCCTTTGTATTTTGATTGTTATATATAAATTGAGTTTAATTTTGGTATACAAAAAACGTACCGTTTTTTTTTTTGCGTTACTTGTGTTGTGTATTGGGAATTGGAATTCTTTTTTTTTTTTTGCTCGGCAAAACGAAGATATTATTAACTCGAAAAGGATACATCGAGAGGAAAACTCGCTAAGCACAAACGCTTACGAGCGGAAGAGAGTAAAGAACCCAAAACAAGATACGAGAGCTAATGATCGTCCAACAGAAAGTTGGACGACACCAATCCGCAGACACAATCATTACACTTTGACCTTCCTTACGCCATCAAGATATCCCTTAAAGTCTTCCACCGAGTACACCTTTATGTCGAACTTCACTTTAACCCACATTGCTACCCTGGTTTTAATTAGCTCCCCAAGATCCTCCACACTCCATGAAATATTGTTAAACACCAGATCGTTCCTTGCCAACCATAGAGACCAAGTTGTGGCATGGAATGTTGTTTCCCATAGATGTTTCTCCAGATTTTTGAATCCCATACCCAGCCACCAATTAAACAAATCTAAAAGGGAGGCAGGACATACCCAATAAACGTGCCACTAGTCCAACATCAAAGACCAAACTTCCCATGAAAATTGGCACAATAGGAATAGGTGCTCAGGCGATTCAAGGTGTAGTGAGCAGCGTGAGCACAACTCCGACTGGCCTTCGGGAAGCAAATGTCTATGGGAAAGTACCGTTCTCGACGCTACTCTATCTTGAAGAGCCAGCCACAAAAAGATTTCCACCTTCAGGGGGCTAATGTTCTTCCAAATCGATCCCAATGCCCAATTGTTTGGGAATCCCGATTGCTCCCATTTGTTATACACTGATTTAACAGAAAAGCAATTGTCTGAAGCCCATCTCCACCTTAACTCATCCCGTTTGGATTGGTCCAAAACTACTGACTGTAATCTCAAAAGCAATTCTTCATATTGTTGTACTTCCCACACCCGAAGCCTTCTCCGAAAAGGTATGTTCCATCTACCTTCCCCATTTGCACCTTTAACGTCACTAATCACCATTTCTTTTTGAGTAGATATTAGGTAGAGGCGAGGAAACTCCTGTTTAAGAGTTGTGTCCCCTAGCCAAACCTGATTCCAGAAAGAAATCTCCCTACCCGATTGAACTGCGAGCCTAAAACCCTCCTGGATAGTGGATCCAATAGCAGAGGATGTATCTCCGATCGAACAGATATCTCTCCACAGAGCAGAAACCTTACCAAAAGATGGCATGCAAGGTACCCACGAACCTTGTTCCAAACTGTACTTGTTTTTTATTACCTTAACCCATAAAGAGTCACGGTCTTTATAGAATCTCCACCACCATTTGGCCAACAGAGCAAGGTTTTGGATCGCCAAGTTTTTAACCCCTAACCCTCCATATTCCTTCTTTTTTGTGATTACTTCCCATTTAACCAAGCGAAGCCTTTTCTTGTCCACCGAGTCACCCCAGAAGAATTGTCTCTGAATCTTGGCTATCTTTTATGCAACTGACACCGACATTTTAAATAAAGTCAAGAAGTAAATAGGCAAACTACTAAGAGAAGAGTTCATTAGGGTAAGTCTACCCCCGGTAGTGTTGAATCGCCTATGCCATACACTAAGCCTTTTCTCCATCCTTTCAATCACTGGATCCCATGTTTTGACTCTCTTCGGATTTGCTCCCAGCGGTAAGCCCAAGTACTTGATTGGTAGGTGGTCAACTTTGCATCCCAAAACCAGAGCATGGGAAGTTACAACCTGATGACTAACTTTAACCCCACACAAAGAGTTTTTGGAGAAATTTATCTTCAGTCCCGACATAAGTTGGAAGCAACGATGAATTCTTTTGATGTTAGCCAACTCTTCCTTATCATTGTTGCAAAAAAATAATCGTGTCATCTGCAAATTGGAGATGTGAGACCATAGTCCCATTTGATCCATTCGGCGTCCCAAGATGATGTGCTGTTCCTTTGCTCTTTCAAGCAAAATGTTGAGCCCTTCGACCACAATATTAAAAAGAAAGGGGGATAAAGGGTCACCCTGTCTTAGCCCCTTCTGCGTTCGGAATTCCTTTGATGCCGACCCATTTATCAATATTGACATAGACACCGAAGATAAACACTCTTTGATCCAATTTCTCCACTTCTCACCGAATCCCATTTTTGCCATTAAGTCTAGCACAAAACCCCAGTTGACACAATCATAGGCTCTTTCGAAGTCAATTTTCAGAATCAAACCCCCTTGAGTGTTGTTTTTCCAACTGTGAATAACTTCATTTGCTATAAGGACACCATCCAGTATTTGTTTACCCTCAATAAAGGCAGCTGCTTAGCCTCCGAACCTCGCCTTCAAATAAGGTTGAGAAAACCCCAAGCGTAGGGCTAGGTCGTCGATAGCATAATATCCGGAAGTCCGGGATCGTACCCACAGAGAATCGAAATATAGCTAGTTTGGATTGTAGGTTTAAATGGTTGAGCGCGGCGTTTAAGACGGCCAACTTGATTTTGCTTTAAACGGAAATAAAAATGGAAAAGACTAGAAATGAACTTTATAAACTAAAAGAGGCAAGTCTAGGGATCGTCTATCCCTTGACAAGGGCCGCTACCGGTTCTCGATTATAACTCAAGCGAGAGTCACGACCGCGTGCTCACGCCCGGAAGATTTAGCTTTAATGACTACATTTATTGAAAGATGTGATTAAACAGAACTAAATCAACCTATTTTCGCTAATGTATCTAACACGTAGGAGGCCACGAGCCCTCAATATGCCGCTTGCCAAGACCGCTTGACTAAACAACATACCAAGGAGTTAACACCCCTCGTTTAGACCAAAATGGCTAGATTAATCCAATTCCGAAAACCATGATTTTAAGCCCGAGAGGTCGAGAACCAAATAACCACCTAAGTCATTGGGAAAGATTAGCCCAAGACTTAGCCAAAAGACTACTCACACATAGCTAAAAGACTAGACATGGTAAGAAAATGGAGCGAAAGATTTAACCGAAGAAAACGAAAATAAACTTGATTTATGCAAAGCTCCAAAGCGTAGCTACAACATTAATAAACGAGAAATTAACATAAGACAAATACTTACATGAGTTCTTGAAGAAATTAACTAAGAAAAGCTTGAAAGCAATAATGGAGTCCTAGAAAGACTTAGGCCTAAAAAAGACTAGAAAATGGCCCTCCTTCTATAAAAGGCATACAAGCCTATTTATAGGGCTCTAAAGTTAAATTACAAATGACCAAAAAGTCCCCCAAAATATCCCAAAAATACTCCATAAGTGGAAACTTTCCATAAATGGAAAGTTGAAAAAGATAACAAAAATCTGCAGATTTTTCCATGCAGTACCGGTACTGGGAAACTCTCAGTACCGGTACCAGGCTTCAACGGGCTGGAAAATTGATCTCTGGACACCCGGTACCGTTACTGGGAATTGCCCAGTACCGGTACCCGCTTGACAGATTTTTGGGCAAACTTCGTAGGCTCGCTCCGGACACTCCCGAACTCGGATTTAGGCGTTCTTTGGACCGTTGGAAAGCTTGTCGAGTCTACTTTCTAACCCAAGTGGTTTGGATCAAAATTACTTTGTACATCAAAAGTTATGACAATTCTACCCTCAGCACGTCGGAAGATGAGTGGTTTTGGTAAAATCCTCACTTCTCCTTCAATTCCCTTGACCCTTGGGCGACCCGAGCAATCCCTAAATCATCTTTCGAGCACCACAATGGGGTGGCGCATGGCCTTGAGTACTTGGTTGCACCCGGAGCATTCCTTGGCGTTCAAACGCGCCTTATTTATACGAATTACCTGAAATACATAAAAACCTACCTTACGTGCAATACCATTATAAAAGCTAAATCAACGCAAGTTAAACCAACATACTACGGGACTAGTCGCACCAAATATTCACAATATTGGGTGCACATCACGCCCCCCAACTTAAGCTTTGCTAGTCCCTAGCAAACTAAACCAAAATGAATTAAACTAAGCTATGCAATCCTCTTGAGATTCAAGATACAAAAGTTATGCTCAACTACTACAACTAGGCAAGAGTCTAAAACACCCCTTCAAATCCGATCATATGAAATCCATGTACAAACATGCCATGATCTAGGATGAGCAAACTATGCCATATTAGAGTAGTCAAGCATGCATGCACCACAATGAGTTTCAACTCCAAAACTCACAAGGATACACTCTTATTCAACTTTTTACACAATGAGATACAAGATACATCCCATGACAAGCGCTAGTGAGTAAATGCAATAGCCAGAGACAAAAAGCTACGCATGCTATCAAAAGAGCGCTAAGAAAGAAGGGAAAACTAATTACTGACAAGTATGCACGACAAGGGATAAATCATACTCAAAAAGTAATAAATATCAATCATGCATCAAATGGAGTTAATTAGCGTACAAAGGATCAACGGAGGACTTTATTAGCTTATAACGACCTTGGATACAAAGGGAAAGAGACTACAAAAATGTAGTGGCCATATACTTGCACGGTTAATCTACCCTTGGCCACTACCAACCCTAAACTACCCAAGGTATGGCCACATATCGGCCAAACATCAAACAAAGTTACGAAAAAGAAATAAAGAAAAACTACTACCACCGACTCCACCACACGTAGTTGTCATCCACATCCCGCTCCTCATGGTATTGAGCATCGAGCTCCCCCTTCCCATCGGACTCTTTCTCATCCGGAATGTATGCTAGCCTGGAGGTCACACCAATCCTCTCATCATAGTATTCAACCCTCTTTCGAATATGATTTTGCTCTTTCATAGCATCTCTTTGATTTTCTTCTTTGAGGAATAAGGTCATTTGAGGTGAGATTTGTAGTGAGAGAGATTGATGGGCCAATTTCGAAGGCTTTAGAGAAAGATGAAAATTTTGGGCCTGAGCTTTTGTAGTGGGAGAAGAGAGAAAGGGAATCACACACCAATTCTTCGCCTTTTTACATCCCAACCACTTCTATCACATTCACACTACCCCCAAACTTCCTTGAAACATTGAAAACCATAGACAAACAACCCTCCGAACATCCGGTTACCTAGGTTCGAGCAACGGAAGAGACTCGGACTATGGTTCAAAATAAGGATAAGGTGACTCTTATGTGGTTTAATCAAGCAAAAATGCCTTGAATCATTTCCTAAGTACGCCAACAACTCCAACAAGATGCACAAGAGATATATACACTACTCAAGCATGAACAAAAGATATTATTTACGCAAATGCGAAAAATGAGAACAAAAAGCATGGGATGCTTAAAAAATGAATCTCCACTCTAGCGATGCACAACATTTGACATAACTTTTAGGCTCAACTTATTCATCAATGTTCATGTATATGCATATGACATGGATTCAAATACACAACCGAAATCGACGGGATACACGACTCTTGCCATATTGACACAATTGAGCATAATTAAAGTATCTAGGAAGTGAAATCACTACTAACAAGGGAGGATTGCAAGCAAAAGCAAAAAAATTTAAAATTTTAACGAAAACAAAAAGAGATAAGTCTCAATAACATATATATATATATATAGCATATATATAACCCTCCCCCCAACTTAAACAATGCTATGTCCTCATAGCATGAAGAACAATAGTATTGAGAGGAAAGAACAAAAGATTGTACCTCCGGGGGAATGTCAACCCCCGTATACCTCGACCAAGTTGAAGGCTTTCTTGTCATTGCTTCCCTTCGTCATTGGAACTGCTTCCAAGGCTCACTCTTTCGGCTCCTCCATCGAAACCACAGCTAGTCACACAAGGTCATCGCCAGGGCTTTCTTGGTCTTACAACCGCGACACGTAATCGCACCCATGCTTAGGGCTCTTGAATGCCCCGCTCACCGTAGCTTTTAGACCTAAACCACCAAGGCTGGCGTGGTAGCATGCTTACCCTACAAAAGACTTAAGAAACAACTACCTACTAAGAAGCAAATGACATTAGGACCGCCCGGCTCGTGTTATCCGGGCTCAAAAGCAACCAAAAGTAAAACACAACCAAATCTTCACGCGATTACACGGGTACTACTTTTCTCCCCATTTCCCAAGTGAGAAGCGGGTGGCTATACCAGACCATCAAAAGAGAAAAAGGAAAGAGAAAAGAGAGTTAGAAAAAGAAAGAGTTTATGTCCATTCAGCCAAACGCAGCCTACGAACATTTAACATGCCAACAAGAGCTAATAAAATGAAAATAACACTCCACTCCACACTCTGCCTCAAAAATTGAATCCGACCATGCCACAAAAATAGATACTTCGAGTAAAGCAATTGTCGAATTCGTTTCAAAAATTTAACTGCCACCAAGTGAATAGCCCAAATTAGATCAATTCTCAAAGAGTTGACAAAATCCACAATATAAGGATGATAAACCGAGTCAAATTCATCAACACCAAGAAAATCAATCACTTCAACTTTGAGAAGCTCTTGCATTAGGGGAGACGTAACAGGAGGGGTGGTAGCATCAAGAGCCGAGGATTTTTGATTGTTCAGAACTTCTAGGGATGGTATCTCCTCAAAGGAAGGAGACAACCTTTCAGGTCTATTCGCATGCTTCTCATCCTGTTCATTAAGCAGAGTATTCAAGAAGTCTACCTCCACACTTGTTTCCTCAGCAATGAGAAATTTCTCCCCTGGATCGTCACACACAGAGGGATCCAAAGGGGGAGAACACTGGACATCTGGCTCAACATCTGGCACATCAATCCATTCAGACTCTGAGGAGTTGTCAAAATCTAAACTAACATCTTCAACAAAGATAGGCGGCTCAATATCCTCTTCCATGGCATTTGAATTGGACTCTTGACAATGTTGAACAAAAACCTTAGATTGCAAAGTTTCAGCCAAATGATCAAAGAAATCTAAGGCTTGAGCTGGTCCTTTTTTAAAAAGTTTGTCATCGCATATCATGTCTAAGAATCTTTGACTCTTTTGAGAAAGTCCATCATAAAAATAGTTAGCAATTTGGAAATTTTCATAGCCATGATTCGGGACCGCCTTGAGCAAGTCCTTATATCTTCCCCAACATGCATAAAATGACTCATTCACTCTTTCAGCAAAAGTTTGAATTTGGTTTTTGAGATCAAACCAATCGGTAATGGTCATACGACTTTGAAAAGCATTGACGTCATGAGGGGCTATGCAAGAGGGTGTGAAAGTTTGATTGGGACAGAGGTAATCCCGCAAAGTCTTATGGGGTGTTATAATTTGATTAGGACAAAGGTATTCCCCCAAAGTCTTGTGCGGTGTTCCCCAATTTGCCGCCATTCTCATAGATAAACAAGACATAAAGTAAATAGGCTAGAGGGGCTATGCGGCCACCTCTCTCAAAACAGTACCATGGGGTTTAGCCACCGCCACGGTTATATAAGCAATAAAACAATAAAAAGGCAATTGATGCTCAAGTTAGCTTCGTTACACCTCAAGTCGAATTGGTGGCTCGGTTAGAGGTATCCGCTAAGTCGAGTTCAAATTACACAAAGGAAAAGAAAAAAAAAACGGAGTACTTACAGTGGTTTGTCGATCCTCCAAATAAGCTATAAGAAGAATTCCCCGGCAACGGCGCCAAAAATGCTTAGCCTCCGAACCTCGCCTTCAAATAAGGTTGAGAAAACCCCAAGCGTAGGGCTAGGTCGTCGATAGCATAATATCCGGAAGTCCGGGATCGTACCCACAGAGAATCGAAATATAGCTAGTTTGGATTGTAGGTTTAAATGGTTGAGCGCGGCGTTTAAGACGGCCAACTTGATTTTGCTTTAAACGGAAATAAAAATGGAAAAGACTAGAAATGAACTTTATAAACTAAAAGAGGCAAGTCTAGGGATCGTCTATCCCTTGACAAGGGCCGCTACCGGTTCTCGATTATAACTCAAGCGAGAGTCACGACCGCGTGCTCACGCCCGGAAGATTTAGCTTTAATGACTACATTTATTGAAAGATGTGATTAAACAGAACTAAATCAACCTATTTTCGCTAATGTATCTAACACGTAGGAGGCCACGAGCCCTCAATATGCCGCTTGCCAAGACCGCTTGACTAAACAACATACCAAGGAGTTAACACCCCTCGTTTAGACCAAAATGGCTAGATTAATCCAATTCCGAAAACCATGATTTTAAGCCCGAGAGGTCGAGAACCAAATAACCACCTAAGTCATTGGGAAAGATTAGCCCAAGACTTAGCCAAAAGACTACTCACACATAGCTAAAAGACTAGACATGGTAAGAAAATGGAGCGAAAGATTTAACCGAAGAAAACGAAAATAAACTTGATTTATGCAAAGCTCCAAAGCGTAGCTACAACATTAATAAACGAGAAATTAACATAAGACAAATACTTACATGAGTTCTTGAAGAAATTAACTAAGAAAAGCTTGAAAGCAACAATGGAGTCCTAGAAAGACTTAGGCCTAAAAAAGACTAGAAAATGGCCCTCCTTCTATAAAAGGCATACAAGCCTATTTATAGGGCTCTAAAGTTAAATTACAAATGACCAAAAAGTCCCCCAAAATATCCCAAAAATACTCCATAAGTGGAAACTTTCCATAAATGGAAAGTTGAAAAAGATAACAAAAATCTGCAGATTTTTCCATGCAGTACCGGTACTGGGAAACTCTCAGTACCGGTACCAGGCTTCAACGGGCTGGAAAATTGATCTCTGGACACCCGGTACCGTTACTGGGAATTGCCCAGTACCGGTACCCGCTTGACAGATTTTTGGGCAAACTTCGTAGGCTCGCTCCGGACACTCCCGAACTCGGATTTAGGCGTTCTTTGGACCGTTGGAAAGCTTGTCGAGTCTACTTTCTAACCCAAGTGGTTTGGATCAAAATTACTTTGTACATCAAAAGTTATGACAATTCTACCCTCAGCACGTCGGAAGATGAGTGGTTTTGGTAAAATCCTCACTTCTCCTTCAATTCCCTTGACCCTTGGGCGACCCGAGCAATCCCTAAATCATCTTTCGAGCACCACAATGGGGTGGCGCATGGCCTTGAGTACTTGGTTGCACCCGGAGCATTCCTTGGCGTTCAAACGCGCCTTATTTATACGAATTACCTGAAATACATAAAAACCTACCTTACGTGCAATACCATTATAAAAGCTAAATCAACGCAAGTTAAACCAACATACTACGGGACTAGTCGCACCAAATATTCACAATATTGGGTGCACATCAGCAGCTTGGGATTCCCCAATAAGAGAAGGTAAGAGGCTTTTGAGTCTGTTAGCTAGAACTTTTGAAAGCACCTTATAAACCCATCCCACCATGCTAATTGGTCTAAATTCTTTGAAAAACCTTAGGCAATCTACCCTCGGGATCAAAGTTACAAAGGTTGAGTTGATACCTCGAGTGAGTCTGCTATTAGCATGAAATTCAGCAAAGAATTGTACTAGTAGTTCCTTCATAAAACCCCATCCTTTTTTAACAAACGAAAAATTAAAACCATCCGGGCCTGGAGCTTTGAGACTACTACAATCCTTCACTGCCGCAAGAATTTCCCTCTCCTCAAAAAATTTACTAAGCTGGACGGACATATCTGTTGATACAACCCGAGGGAAATTTCCCCCCAGCACTGCTCTATTCCTTCATTCCTCATTAAAATTGTTGCTGAAATACTCAACGGCAGCTTCCTTAATTTCCAATGGATCTTCAAGCACTCTGTCATTCACCTTAATTGAACCCACCATATTCCTCCGGAACCTATTATTTGCAATGGCTTAAAAGTACCTAGTATTTTTGTCCCCCAATTTCATCCAATTCAATCTCGATTTTTGTCTCCACAAAGTTTCAGCCTGTCTGGATATTTTCCAAAAATCGGTTTTAGCCTTGCATCCCGCAGCTTTCTCCTCGGTATTAGGGTCCCTCTCCTCCATTAGGAGATCAAATTGATGGAGCTCAGCTTCTTTCACCTGAAGAGCTGTGTTTATATCCCCAAACTCCTCCTTATTCCATACCTTAAGGTTGTCTTTAACAGCTCTTAGTTTTTGCAAAATAATATGACCCGCCCATCCATTCACCGGAGTGTTCTCCCATGATACCTTGGCAATAGCCATGCACTTTGGACTTGATAGCCATATATCCATGAATTTAAATGGTCTAGGGCCCCAATCTCGATCATCATCTAACAACATTATAGGGCAATGGTCAGAAATGGGCCTATGAAGCCCCCACTGTAACACTCTGAAGCTGTCCAACCACTGCTGTGATAGCAAGAATCTGTCCAAACGACTCTGGATGGCGTGATCTTGGTAGTTAGTCCAAGTATACTTCCTCCCTATCATCGGTATGTCAATTAGCTCCATAGAATTGCAAAATTCCACAAAATATCTCATTCCTCTCTCCATCCGCTGGCACCCTTTCCTCTCATTGATAGACTTAATTTCATTAAAGTCTCCCCCAAACACCATGGGAGAACGGAATTCCTTTTTATACCCAGCAATTCATCCCACAAAATTCTACTGTCTCCCACCTCATTCGGAGCATAAATGTTAACCACACAGCAAGGAAATGCATTATTAATAACACCTTGCAAAACAATAAAATACCTATGGGATATGGTATTTTCAACCGTGAAAAAATTCCTATTCCAAATGGACAGAATACCTTGGAATTCTTGGATTCACAAGTTATACTGTAGCGCAAGTTGTTGGATGCCTCAATGGTGAGGCCTTATGCTCCCATACATCTGGCAGGGTCCGATTCCCGTAAGCCCCATTTCTCTCTTTCAAGTTTCCTAGGATTGCACAGATTATGTTTAACAAATGACAAAAAAAAAAAGTTGTACCATAGCAATTTTTACTCGTATTGGATCTTAGGTCTCTATTTTTCTAATAACGCAAAATAGTAATGAAATTAATATCCAGTTATGTGTACACTTATCTAGCAGTGGTACGTAGGTTATTCTGAATAGGAGCATATATAACCTCGTATTGATTGACCCATATATGCAAGAGTTGATAGCAAAAAAAAAAAATTAAAAATTAAAAAAGCTTCAAAAATTTTAATATTTTACATATATATATATATATATATTATTTGATTGGTCTTTGCGATGAGTTTGTCACCTACTTGTGAGACTAAGTGTGCTCTTATAAAAGATTATTCCCCAAGAAAAAATTGCAGGAACGTGGGGTAATTAGTTGTAATTAAACCCTCTTATTGACTTAGAGCATCTCCAACACTGACTTCAAATTGGAGATGTCAAATTTTTTTGAAGGCTTATGTGGTATTTTGGCATCTCAAATTTAACATTAAAACCTCCTCTCTAACCCTTATGCCAAATTCTATTTATTTAAAAAGAAAAAAAAAACTCAAACAAGTATTACTACAGAGAGGTTTTAAACTTTCTAACAATAGCTTTTTACCTTTAATGGTTACTTTTTGAAATTTGGCATGGGAGAGGGTAGTTGCCAAAATTGGCATGCAGGAGATTTATGCCAAAGCCACATTAACTTTGACATGAGTGAAGGCAGGGTTGGAAGGTGAGTTGATACCAAAAGTAACCATTGCACCGTCCACATCATGTTTGACATATCCCATGGCCATGGGAGATGCTATTAGTCTCCCACTTTTACTCCAACTAATCAATTAATCCTCTATCCTATTAATACTCCTATATTACTTGCAAAATAGGAGTAGGAGGATTAGTTTGTTACGATTACTGTCTTTAATTTAAAATTTTATGCTTAATTATATTTTAATTATCCCAGTTTTGATTGAGGTATTTGTTACCCTAACCTAAAATTGTGGAGTAACATTCTCAAAGTAGTTACTTAAAAAATTTTGGAATTGGTCAAACCAATTACCACGTGCACTTCTTTTTCGCCTAAATACTAGGAGTATGTTTTTATACCTTACAAAGTATTGGCTCGTGAGTTCAATTCACCGCACAGAAAAGAATTTGAAGGTCGATGTATCTTGAGAAAGAAGTACACCCTATGCAAGAGGGGGTACATTGTTCGTTAGGAGAGCGCTATCACGTATCTCGACTACCTCACAGGCTATTCTATTCCTTTCTCTATTTATTTGATTCTGTAAATTTGATCGATGAATATTATTTAAATTTATTTTTCTATCAAAAAATTCCGATTGCATATATTTTCTCAAACAATTTGAACATAAGAGTTAGACCTTGGAAGAAAATAAACTCTAAACCAAATGCTTTGATAATGAGGCTAGCCCCTTGTTGGTTTCTATTTATTGGGTTTGAACGGTTTGATTTGTACGGACCTCACATAAATTTGTAGTGAAGAAGGATGTTGGAACATCACATTGCGATGCCGCAGGATCATTGAATAATTCCTCGAATAGACCAAAGCTACATTTTGTTGAAGCACCTTTGCTGTAGTTTTATTTTGAAAATAAATGATTATGCATTTTCCCCGAGAAAAGTATTAAGGAGACATATATTATACTAGAGGCCGAGGCACACGCGATGCGTGTGCAACTCAAATTTTGACAATAAAATGGAAAAATTTAGTTAAAATTCAACTTGCACACGCATCGCATGTGGCCCGGCCTCTAGTGAAATAGTGTAAAGCACGTAATTGTGTTTTCTTTTCTATTTCTAAACCGTTGGAAATAGAAAAATGCACACGCACACAAAGGCTGGCTCCAAAAAGCTTCCGTAGTGAAGTTGTGCTATACTTTTTTAACTCTTAAACTGGTTTAATTAAAAGAATACTTAACAACCGGAAAAAATAGAAGGGAGAAAAGAATTTGGTAAACTGATTGAATTCATCCCAGAACATGTATGTTAACTTTTTAACTTAGACCCAGAATTTTGAAATTAACATTTATTTTGACGGAAAAACTGATGCATGATATAACCAAAAAAAAAAAAGAACACAAAAGAAAGACTTACTGTATTAATTATTTCTACCACATCATCAAACTGCTTCATAAGTTCTCTTTTTCAGTTTGACTAATCAAATATTTGTACCCAAAAGTTTCCTCTTTTTTTTTTTTATCACTTAACTCTTAAACTTCAAAAACTGATGCATGATACTTAAAGAAAAGAAAAAAAAAAAAAAAAAAGACTCAACATGGAGAAAAAAGACAGTGAAATTCGGCGGGTAAAAGTGAATTTTGCATGTGGGTCTTAATTTAGTACGGAGTAGTAAACAGAAAATATATACTGTAAAAAGGAATGAAGTACCGTAGAAAACTAAACTTGAAATTTGCTTTTTTGGGATTTGCTTTTCAGTTTACAGTACGAGAGAGGATAGCGGTTGAGGAGAATTCAATAATTGCAATAAATATACGTGGGGTAGTGTGCCTTGGTTGGTGTTTACTGCTTTGTCCAATCAGCTATTGCCGCAAATGTAAAGTACAATAAATGTAGGTGTCGTTTCGCTTTCTTTTAAAAAAAAATTTTAAAGAAAGTAATTTTAAATTTAAATATAATGAAAATAAAAATTAATTTTTTAATTTTTTTTGCACCGTTTAAAAGATTTTAATGAGATCTAACAAGATTCATATTGGTAGAAAAATTATTTGCGTAAACACATAATTTTTGGACTTAAAATTATCTTTATTTTCTAGAAGTTCATTTTTCTAGAAACTGGAACACCCCCATACTACTATACGGTTTTTTTGGGGGCAATTGTGGAAGGCTAAAATATAGTAACCTTCGAAAAGTTGTCCACACCAAAGAGTGCTGCTCCCTCCTAATAATATTAAAATAGATATACAAGGCAAAAATAATAATGCTCCAAAAGTAAAGAGAAAATAACGATAATGGTCCCTATAGTTTTCTCCTAGTCTTAATTTGGTCCCTTCAGTTCCGATTGCCTCATTTTTAACCTGTAATATTTAGATTTATGTCAACTTAGTCCAATAAATTAAAAACTGTGGTGAACTTTTTTAGCAATTAAAGGCCACGTGCACCTCACATTTCCCTTTTGTAGGGGCAAAATAGTCGATAAAATTATGTTTCCTCAATAATCACAACCATCATCCCCAAAAACCTTCGTTACTTCTACATGCATACTTTATGACTGCATCTGCATGGGTTGGAACTTAGAGCCCGTTCCAGAAACCTTCTTAAAAAATAAGCAGCTTATTTTATATTTTTAAATTAAAAAATAATGTAAATAAAAAATAATTTTTTAATTTTTTTTGCATCGTATAAAAGATCTCGATGAGATCTTTTAAACAAGATCTATAATGCATATTTATAAATTTCAATAAGTTCATAATTTTTTTAGCTTGAAATTGCCTTTTAAAAAAATAAGGGCTTTTTTTGAGTTGCCGAACGGGCTCTTAACATTTTTAACTATTTTTATTATGGTTGTATACTCTAATTTGTGATGGCTATGGATTAATTGGCAATATTTTTGAAGTACTCCTGTATTGAAATAAATGGACTAAGTGATGGGCTTGAAAAACGAAACATTAATAAGAGTGGCTTAAGAATAGGGAGTTGATTTTGCCACACCCTAAATTGTTAACACCACCCCCCTTTTTGTTTTTATTGAGTGAAGTTACTAAAATACCCTTGTTCTTTGTGATGCTTATTTTCTCTCACTTACCAAATGACTGACTTGCCCCTTTCTCTCCTGCTTAAAAAAAAAAACAACTTTTCACTTCTTTTTCCTCGAGATCAAATCCCAGTTGAATATAGGGAATCCCCTTTTTCAAGGGAGCAAAAGGGGGAAAGAGGTTTGGGTAGGTTGTAATCTCCAACCGGCAAAGAAGGGAGATTGATCTTATTTCAGCTAGTGCACGTCCACTATTCGTCCTTATTCTCCCAGGTAAGTGTCGATCCATCTTCACCAGTGACCATTTTCCGTCTTCATCCCCTTCCAATTTATTATTTATTCTCTTTCTGAGTTAGTCTCTTGTTTGCAAGTTCAACAATGGATGATGATGGCGAAGACCTCTGGGACTTGCCACAAACCATGGAATTTACACATGAAGATTTTTCTGAACTGAATGATATAATAAATCTCACCGCCACAAGTAACATTGAAGAAATATCAGAGATGTACAAATCATTCAGCTCTACCACTGATTTTGGTAATATCCCTTCATTTATGCTTGGGTTCTAGAACTAGGGCTTTTTTTTTTAAATTTATTCTTCTTCAGCTTATGCCATAATAGAGGAAATTTACTTGTGAAGTTTTCCCAAGTTCTAAGTGATTCTAGGTTCTTCTTGTTTCTAGAAACACTATGGATATTTTGCACCTCATTTATATACGTCTAGTTTGGTCCCCACCTACTAACTTGGTTTTGGACTATAGTTTGATTAAGTCAATTTTTTATACCTACTATTAGGAGCCCACATTCATATTATAATTTGACTACTTTAATTAGTTCAATATTTTATACCTACTAATTTGATTAGGTTAATTTCTTATTCGTATGATAACATTAAAACTCTAACATTGAATATCCACTTTGTGGATTCGTACTTTAACAGGTGGTGACATAGAAAATGAAATGACCAAAGTGGACAATGTCGAGTCTAATGGGCTAAAATCATTGTTAACCGAGAATTTTTCAACTCGAGAAGAGCTCCTTGATAGGGTCCGCAAGGTGGGATTAATGGAAGGGTATGTCACAACAATCAGGAGATTGAAACTAGGTCGTAATGTTGTTATTGGTTGTGATAGAGGAGGGAAATATCGAGCTCGTGGCACTAGTGTTTCATTGGATGAAAGGAAAAAAATATCGGCATCTCGCCTTATAGATTGTCCTTTCTAGATAAAGGGAAAAAAGAAAGTTGGTGAGAGTTGGAAAGTGGAGATTAAAAATGCATCTCATAATCATGGATTGTCAAGTGATATGTCTGGGCATCCCTACTGCCGTCGTTTTTCACAAGAAGATATGTTAAGTATAAGACAAATGACGTTGGCCGGTATACCACCTCGAAAAGTTCTTTCTTCATTGCGGCTAAGTGATCCAAGTTGTAAAGCAATAGCAAGGATAGTGTATAATGCAAAAAATGCCATCACAAAAGAAGTTTTAGCAGGTTGTACCATGGTTCAAGCATTATTTGATGAATTGGGTAGGGGATTTTTCTTTCGACGTAGAACGTGATGGAGATGGCCATTTGACTCTTTTTTTTTTTGCAAATCCTTCTTCAATTGCCTAACCAAGAGTAATCCATATGTCTTTGCAATGGATTGCACGTATAAGACGAACAAATATAAGATGCCATTGCTTGATATAGTGGGAGTTTCAAGTTTTAATGGATCATTCTATTCTTGTTTCACCTTCATGCAAAAAGAGGAAGAAGGAGATTATGTGTGGGCATTGGAAAGATTCAAAAAACTTTTGGGTCATGACCAACAACCTTTGGTGATTTTATCAGATAGAAAATTAGCACTAATGAATGCTATTCAACTTGTTTTCCCAGGAACTGCTCATGTTTTATGTGTGTGGCACATTGAGAAAAATGTTTTATCGAAATGTAAGTCACAATTTAAAAGTGGAAAAGATTGGGAGACTTTTTTATCGACTTGGACTAATGTGATTGAGTCGGTTGATGAATCTTCCTTTCATGAAGCTTGGCATCTGCTTGAAGTTTAATACAAGGAGAAGGAATATGTAATCAATTATCTCAAGAATACTTGGCTCCCTTCAAAGAGAGATTTGTAAATGCATGGATAGGGAAACATCCACACTTTGGGCATCATGTTACTTCAAGGGTTGAAGGTGCACATTCAATGCTCAAGAGATATTTGATAGTTTCCACAGGTAATTTTCGCGAGGTGAGGGAAAAAATTTGTCTTGCAATTGAAAATCAATACAATGAAATCAAGACGAAGATTGCTAGTGAAAAGCTTCGTGTTATCCATAAATTTCAGATTCCTATGTTAAAGGAACTTGTTAGTCATGTTTCCTTCTTTGCACTTGGAGAGCTTTTCAAGCAATGTGAATTGGCTCGAACAGGTTATGTCTTGGGTCATTGTACTGGCCATTTCTCAAGAACCATGGGTCTACCTTGTGCGCACATGATGAGAGATAAGAAAGATGGAACTTTGCTACTTGATGATATACATCCACAATGGAGAATTGATAGATCCTTTACTGATATGGATGGTGGAGTAGACACAAATGGGAGTGAAATTGAAAGTCTTCTCAAGAGGTTCCATGATAAATACAAACAAATGCCTCTTGCTCAAAAAGAAGATAGCCAAAGGCGAATTGCTGAACTTGTTGACGGTGAAATTCCGTTGACTCTTGAACCTAACATTCAACCCCACAAAGGACGCCCATTGGGTTCAAAGAAAAGAAAGGGAGATTCCTCTACCACTCGTCATCCTTCAGCATTTGAGATCACGGAAAAGACCCGTAAATGTAGTGTTTGCTACCGTGTTGGACACAATAGCCGCACCTGCCCACACAAGGATAAAAGCAGTAGTTCGGACCCTCATTTTGTCTTGGCCAACCAAGATGTCTCTCAAAATATGCTAGAAATTAACACCATGTGAGTATTTATTCTATTTCATGCTACTTGAGCATATTTTCCTCGGCTCATACATGTTTCTACCTATCTTTATTACTGATATACTTTCCAATTTCATTTTGTGCAACTCAATATGAGATCAATACGTCATTGCAGTTATAAGTGTGGTGGAGATCATTATCCTGTGGGTGCTCAATTTTTCTATTTTTTGCAGAGCACAAATTAGACAAAGACGCATCCACTTTTTGCGGGGCACAAATTAGTTAAATGTGCAGAATCAGTTTGTGGGGAACTTGTTGAATGTTTTTGGACTGGTTAAAGAACTAATAGTCATGTGGAACTCGCTAAATTTTTGTGGAAATGTATGAGGAACTGATGAAATTGCATGACCGTATGTGATGGATGATAAAGCTTTAATTGAAATTGTATGGTTTTAGTAGTGAAGTTTGTTATTTATTGGAGTTTTCTAGATGTTTTTTTTTTCCTACGTCAGTTGCAAGAGGAAGGAGAAGAAACCTTTTCTGGGTTTTTTTAATTCTTGTCTGCCCCTTTTTTTCTAAGTCAGTTGCAAGAGAAAGGAGCAGATTCGGGTTATAATTTCCGTGTGCTCTTTTATTTCCTTTGTAGTTGGAGAGAAATGGACAAGTCAGTCATTTGGCAAGTGAGAGAAAGTAGGCATCATAAAGAGCAAGGGTATTTTAGTAACTTCACTCAATAAAAACAAAAAGGGGGATGGCGTTAACAATTTAGGATGTGGCAAAATCAGCTCCCTAAGAATATTAAGTGAAGCCCGTTCATTAATTCGACGTACTTAGGTTTAACATAAGCCCGGCCGTGATGTGCACCCTAACACTATAGAAGCTGTTATAAATAAAGAGAGAACATAACATCAAAAGAGGATGATTATCTCGTTTTAAAAAGCTCAATAACCAATCAGGAGGTCTAGCATCCCAAGTCTTCGAACTAGATCCTCACACACCACAGCTAGCCAATTTATCCGCTACCGCATTTGCCGGCCGTCGAACAAACTGGACCAAGCATTCCTCGAACTGTACGTCTCGCCAATCGCATAACATCCTCAAGAATTACCTGTTGTGAATCCCCCTCAATGATCACCTTCCTTAATCCCAGAAACTTCGTAAATTCAAGCCCAGCTCGCCATGACTCTACAATGATTAGTGTGAGGTGATTTTCCATTAGAAAACCCAACAGCTGGAATCCATTGCGCTAGAGCATCTCAATCCCCGTTCACGCTAGTGATTCATTTTCGGAAAATTACATGTTATTCACACTAATCAACAAATTTTAGCATTTTATCATGTTGTTCAACTAGAGGCGTGTGTAGGGACCCAATTGAGATAGCTAGAGAGAAAAACCCAATAATTAATATTATCCTTTGGATTGACGAAATAAGGCTCTGTTCCGGAACCAAAAATAAGTCCTTATTTTTTAAAAATGCAATTTCAAGTTCAAAAATTATGAGCTTATTAAAATCTAAAAATATGCAATATGGATCTTGTTTAGAAGATCTCGATGAGATCTTTTAAACGATGCAAAAATTTTGAAAAATTATTTTTCATTTACTTTATTTTTGAGTTTGAAAATATGAAATAAGCTGCTTATTTTTTAAGAAGGTTTCTGGAACGGAACCTAAATAAGTAAATAGCTAGGGGTGGTTGCGCATTAATTGGATGCTGCAAGTGGAAGAGGATGAGATTTTTTTTTTTTCTTGACAAACGAAATTTATTAAGAACTCGAAAGGGTACATCAATGGGAGAAAACAAAGACAAACAAACAACGCAAGACCGTCCAACAGAAAGTTGGACAGTTACAACGCCTTAAGAAATTGGGTTGGGTATTTAATGAATCTAAATATAACCAATCAATCTAATTATATAACCAATCATTAAATGGATGTTTACTACTTTGTTCGTCACAGCTTGTTTATTCAATCTTGGAGTTCCAACTTATTAAAGAAACACAATAATTACACTAAAAATGTTTTGAATTTCCAAAAATGCCCTTGAGTTTTTGTAATGAGAGTGCACTTTTCCCGATACAACTTGTAGTTGTATTGGGGACATGAATGTTGAATTTAAAATGTAGAAAAACAAATCGGGAATGGAACATGATTTTTTAAATTTTACCTGATCATTTCTTTCATCTGCAATAACCGGTAAGATTAAGGTCATATGCATGCAAAATTACCGGTAGAGATAGCACTGGAGTACCCATGCAAAATTTCGCTAAGGGTCCTTACAAAATAATTACTTATTTGTAATTTATAAGGTTAAAAATAATGGGTTTACAAAAATATATACAATGTGGATATTGGTTGATAGATCTCGATGAGATCTTTTAAACGATACAAAAAAAATTGAAAAATTATTTTCATAAATCAATTATTTTTAAACTAGGTACAACTTATTTTTTAAGAAGGGTTAGTGGAACGGCATAGGAGACTGCTCCAGTCCGCGTGCTGTTTGGTTTATTTGTAGGCTCTTTTCATATTTACTTTGATGATCAAAATTAATCGTTTTACAAGAACTTGTCGAGAGTGTATATTATGCCGGAAATCAAATTAATCGGATGTCAAACAACACATAATATATATCCAGTTCAAAAAAAATGAACAATATACATTAATTTATCTCGAAATAACTGAATTTCGATCCAATGTGCCGAAGATAATTTTTTCAAGATAAAAGTATTCCGAAGTGCTGATTGATATCGAATCAACATGATTTTGAGTGATTCTTTCGACAAGACAATCTAGACATGCAGTTTTGATCATTAGAGTAAATCCGAGAAATTCCCATTTATATATAGTATCATACTAGCTAGAACTGGATTGTCTGTGAACAACTTGGGATTTGGTTCGTTAAAAGTTCGTTGAGTCAATTTTTTCCAAACGAACTCGAGTTAAAATTCCATGCTTGCTTGTGTAGTAACCGAGCCGATCTTAAATTAATTTACTGTAACTTGGCTTGAGTAGGCTCGTGAACTCAAGTAATTACTCTTCATGCAAATTTGCTTAGGACCGGAAGGTCAATACGTTTTCATTAGCTTGAGTACTTGATCTCAAACTGAATTTGAGTTTCTCAAACACTTGCGAGCTCGAGTTGGTCTCGACCTCGAATTCAATTTTTTTTTTTAATCCTAAAATTCAACTTATCTACACAAAAATTAAAACTTCGAAACTCTGCTCTCAGTTAGTCATCAAAGCTGTGTGGGTGGTAGATCAGACATCGATTATAGGTACCGATATTGAGAGTACCGATAATGTATTGACGGAGGGTGAGGCTCACTTTGGATTTGACACAAATAATCCACATCATTCATTAATTTTATGATAATTTTTTCGATTCGCCTTGCAAAAAATCTACTCAATTAAATATGTATAAGTGGTTGATCTATTCTGTAGCAAGCCGAAATAACAGCTTGGGCCCGCGCCGAGCAAACATCGAGCCTTCCGCGAGCTGTCTGTATGATCCGAACCTTGTTGATGGTTCGGCTCGGCCTGTCTCACTATTCGGCGGAGCCTCCCCCGAAATCAGAAGGAATCATCTGTCGAGCATGCCAACCCTTTGACAGTCGAGCTCCACGTTCAGCCTTGAACGGACGTGGGGACCATGCTGCCAGCCCACCCACGTGGGAACAATGACCGTGGCCATGATGATGACAGTGACATCATTCGCACAGTTACAAGCTTGGATAAGGACGAGGGCACGTTGAGGTGCCAGCTCACCCTACAAACGGTTATGAAACCTTAGCGTGACGAAAGGATGATGTCAGCCGATGCGTGACAAGCACATGTACAGCCTTAGAAGCCAAGCGAAGGAGTGCCCTATAAATACCCTATTATGTCAACCCTAGAGAGGTACATGCTCTTGCACTCTAAAACTCTAGTTCTTGGCTTTCACTTTTGAGCAATTGTACTCATCCTTGCACCGGAGGGCCATCCCAGAGATCCTCCGGTGTGGTCTTTTAGTCGTGCTTCTTTGTGCAAGCTAAGTGAAGTCAGGAGTCACTCTCGAACTACGGTAAAAAAAGGAATGAACCAGATTCATCAGAGCCCCACATAATCTTTCGAGTTTTTATTCGAAATTTCGGATTTTGAATGAAAACATATTAATTTGGTCAACTACTTGCACTTATCAATTCAGTTGATTTTTGACATTATTATTTTAAAATTAATGAACACTTCAAATTACTCATTTTGGAGTCAAAAGTGGCCCCACACGCCGTTACGCATTATCAACACCCAAGCATCGGTACTCCTAGTATTTTGGGTGGTAGAATAGTAAGCATCTGCACGAGTCTGATTATATGGATACACCATTACGTGTAAACCCAAGTATAAACCTCCTTGTGTGGGACTCACGCATAAATGATTGAAGCCGCTCAATTTGTTTAAAATAAATTTTTAAGGATCTCGATAAAAAAAATCAACTCAGTCAGATAGCGGTAAGGTCTTGATAAATTCTTTTAAAATTAGATCAAGACCTTGTGAATATCCGAACGAAATGAGTTTTTATAGGAATCCATGTATAAATGATCTAAACAAATTTAGCGGCTTCGATCATTTGTGTTGGACTTGCCTCATGAAGGTCCCACACAACGCGATGTACGTTTGCTGTCCACCAAATGTTGTACCCATATCGTTGTGCAAAACTCTTTACACAATCAATCTCTGACCGTCCATTGTTGTAATTAGTAGTCAAGATTCATTTCATTTATGACCGGTCATGAATCGCCAATAAATTATTTTTAATCTGAACCATTAATCGCTAATTAATTGCTTTTAATTTGAACCATAAATCGCTAATAAATTATTTTTAATCTGAACCGTTCAAACACATCTGGACGACCAAAATTAATTGCAAAACCGACAATGTAGCATTGCTGGTTTGTTAATGCACCCATAGTCGGACTCAGCATGCGTACAATGATATGGGAAGTGAATTAATACACCATTGAATGCTCCTAGTACGTAGCGTTCTATACCGTACGTACGTCTATTTCGAAACGCCATGTGACTGTGTGAGCAGTCCAGGCTTCGAATCAGAAGTTTTCGGATGCAAGTAGGGTACCACGTAAGTGGTATCCACTGGCGACCCGAAATATTCAAACATGTGTTGGATGGTTCAAGTTTTAGAGAGAGAAAAATAGAAGAGAGAGTGGTCGAGTGATGGGGAAGAGAGGAAATAAATCTCGATCGTCGCCAAAACATGTTTCCACCGAACAACCTACAACGTCATTTTGGGTGGGTTTGCTGGTGTTGAAACATTTGATTTTATGGTTCTCTTAAAGCTCTTAAACGAGAGCCCTAGAGTTAAAAATTAATTATAACCCTTTAGGATAAAATGATAAGAAAAATAAGATTTTTGCACCTATTCAAACGGATTGAAATTAAATTGGAACACTTAATTTTTTAATTATATTTTTAAATATATAAACCACTAAGAGAACCATAAAACAAATGAAAAAATTGAGTATTTCAATTTTCAATTCGTTTGAATCGGTGCAAAGATATTATTTTTTTAATCATTATATCTTAAAGGGTCATAATCAATTTTTAACTCTACGAATCTCATTGAAGAGCCCTAAAAGAACCATAAAACCAAATGAAAAAATTAAGTTTTCCAATTTTCAATCCGTTTGAACCAGTGCAAAGAATTTATTTTTTTGATTATTTTATCTTAAAGCTTCATGATTAATTTTTAGTTCTAAGGCTTTCGTTGAAAAGCCTTAAGAAAACCATAAAACTAAATGTTTCAACACCAAAAGAACCCAACCCAAACGACGTCGTATTTTATTCAGTGGGAGTTCACCGACACCCAAGTTCGGTGGACGTAGTGTTTTCGAATTAGAAGAGTAATATGTGGTTCAGAATTCATAGGTTTTGCGCACGGGTGGTTCTAACAGGCCATTCAGTTAGATATATGTGGTTTAAAAAATAAATGATGGTTTCCAGCCACATCAAATGAGGTGGCTCGTGTAAGACCTGCATCGATCAATCTATTAACTCATGAATAATATTTTATCCATCCCTAAAAGTTTGTCCGGTTCGCAAAACGAAAACTTAAAAATAATATATTTCTTTCAAGAAAAAAAAAAAGGCGTTTTCAATCAAATTATTCCTGGTCAAAATGTTTACAAAAGAATGTAGAACAATTCTAAGCAAGACATCTCTAATCTGTAACAAATTAAAAACCTAAGAGAATTAAACAAATTCAAAGAATAAAAGAAACATAAATGGAAGATTTCCTAATGGTTGTTCCAATTTGATTGGATGTCCCCGAAGGTTAGGGACGATTTCCTAACGGTTAATCAAATTAAACCTCCAGTGTAAGGGGCTTCAGTGAACGGCAACCACCCATCTCCCGCTACGAAGTTTGAAGCAGTGAAATTAGACGCATCTGTCGGGTCCATCAAAAGATAACTAGGCCATGTAACCCTGGACGTCGTGCCCGACCCCGGTCCATAATTATCACGCTATGCATAGTACAACATATCGAGGACGAAATCGCCAGACCAAACACTCCAACCGGCTAGATCGATCAAACTGTCCATGAAAGAGTACATATAAACCGTCCTCGAGTACATATAAAATTGAGCTGATCAAACAATACACATGCAAAATTTTACACATAACTGTGTTCGGAGTCATTGTTTTCGGAGCCATTTAATACATATATATAAGCCCACATGCATTATCTTTTACTGCTTATTTTGCCACTCCCTTTTTTATTAACGTCACTCCCCTGCAAGTGTATTTTTGGTGTACTCCTTTTTTGTTAACGTCATTCATATGCAAGTGTATTTTTAGTGCAAAAATACACTTGCAGGAGAGTGACGTTAACAAAAAATGGAGTGACAAAATTATTTCCTTGTCTTTTTGTCCGGACCTATTAGATTAAGGGGCCAGTCACCCATGACATTCTTTTTGGAAATACTACTATTTATTTGCACCCACTTTTTTATCCATATATAGCACTTTTTTAAAAATCGTTAGAACACAAAATTAAATCAAATTTATTCATCAGTTCCCCAATTTTATACATCAAGTTTTTTTTTTTTGGTAAAGGTACATCAAGTTATTTGCACAGTATATATTCTTGCGTTCGAGGAATAACACACCGACAACCCACATATTTTGTCAATGCATATACCAACGAAAACAAATTTAATCACGGAAATGATTTTATCACTCTATTTTGTCATATACTATTCGTTAAGCACACACTTTCGTAATGATTTTTGCCTTTCCAGTATCTAAGGCAGCTCAAGTGGTCAGAGCTTAGTCGGACTCAGACACGTCGTCGATCATAAACAAAGGAAAGTAGCTGGAGTATAGCTTATGAGCATTGTTTGACCTTTACACATTCTATCAAATATCATTTTTTACATGCCAATATTGAAAAATAAAGTGAGATAAAATAAATGAAGGGTGCAGATTGGTACAAAGAATCTTGCTGGAGTATTAGTGATTGATCAGCTGCCTTCACTAAACTGCAAAGAATAGTTGTCACACAATCTACACTAGTCTATCTTCAAATTGGGCTTTCTTAGCTCTTTTCAGTACTCTATGCATCATCTTTCTATAATCACTTAACTTTCACTAAACCATTAAACTTAAACATCAACCTAATTGCTTAATCCAGCCGAGAACTTGATACCGGTGGCGGGCAACCACGACAACCCGTCAATGAATTGCCTGACGGTGAAGAAACTCGCCGTGGAAGCATCAGGGATCATATGGTAACCTGGCCACTTGACCCGCCCCGAAAGCGACGCACCAGGGCCATAGTTCCTATACTCGCCATACCACAATGTGCCAAGAGCAAAGTCCCCATACCACTCTAGCCATCCTCTGGGCTGGACCTGCCCAGTCATGAAAGTGTTCATGAAAACGGTTCTGGAATACTGTTTCCAGGGCCGTCCCAAGTAAGTGGGCTGGGTCGCGTATACATAGCTGTCTTGGATTGAGAACCCAGTGCTCTGGTGAGGATCTTTTCTGCCTTGGGCTGTGATTGTGACCTTTTGGAATGGGAGAGGGGGTAATGTGTAAATCTTGCAACTTTGGAGGACCGCCGCGCCATTTCCGAATATGAAGTCTATGGTGCCGTAGATGGAGCATTCGCGGTAGAATTGGCGGAGAGAGTGGCTGTAGAGCGTGTCCTGGTGCCCTTCCATGCTACAACGGTAGAAGGCCGATTGGTCGGAGTCGACACGGAGCGCGACGGCCTGGTGGTTTTCTGGTCCGGCCGTGTTTCGGAATGTCATGTCTCTTGCTATGAATCCCTTCCCAGAAACAGCTACAACGCCGCCACCACCACATAGAAAAAGAGAAAATGATCATATAATCAAGAATGTGATATTATTTATCCCACTACCGTTAATCTGATGTTAGAATATTCTACAAGATTACATATTTCTTCACTTTTAGTTTTGTCAAACAAACGGACCCTCGTTATGCTCGGAAAGTCATACTTGGGTACGGCAATTTTCAATTTCAATCAATACTAACAAAACAAAACCAAAAATAAAAAAGTGAAAGGGAATGAAGTATAATTAATTAGGTACTTACCAACCGTAGCTGTCCTGAATGTGGTCCAACCTTGCATGAAATTCCTGTCCCCTGTCACCACAGTTTCACCAATTCCATCCCCAACAAACATGATAAAACTCTTCTTCTTCTTCATATCAATGTTCTCCCTATACACTCCCTTCTTGATATAAATCACATACCTCCTGTTACTATAACTCGGCGCTTCGTAAACCGCCTGCGTAATCGACCGGTAATGCCCTGTCCCATCCAAAGCCACGATCGCGTCCACATGCATCCCGTTGGGACTAGAACCAAGAAGATCTTTATCCCCCTCAGTCATCCATTTGGGAAAATCAGAGCTCTCTTGGTTTCTAGTGTTGTTTCTTGGTGGCATGAAGGGTAAAGTATGTAACTGACTGTATAAGATTAAGACATTACCAATGAGTTGTGTTACTTGTGTTAGGCTTCCCCTGATAAATCTCTCCACGCGCCTGTCCGTGCCTTCAAACCCTTCTAGGCACGTGTCCTGGTTGCTGAGCGCGGCGCTCAGCCACGCCTTCAAGTTCCCTTGTGATTGCGGGTCTTTTGAGCCAACGGCTCGGATCCTGTTCATCTCGGCCAAGGACAGGGCCAATTCGGACACCGAGAAGTCCAAGAGCTCCTTGCAGTCCTGAATGGCGACTTGCTCGCGGAGGCTGACTGATAAGCTGTTGAATTTCGTGACCATTGCAATGGCCTGCCTTGCCTCGGCCAGCGTGGCCTCCAGCGCGGCTTTCAGGACTGAGGTGGGGTTTCCGTCGTCCGAGTTTTCGAGCATGGTTTGGATTCTGGAGAGGCAGGACGTTTGGTTTTCGATCTTGTCACAAGTTTGGAGAATCATGGGGTTCATGGCTTGGTTTTGGCTGTTTGGAAATATTGGATAGGAGAGGACTTGAATGGAAGGCAAGAGAATGAAAACAAGAAGAAAACTAGGCAATGCCATTGGCAAATTCCAGGCTTGAGATGGGGACATGAAATGGAAAAGAACCATGTGATTTTGTGGGCTTTTATGAGTGAAAAAAACTAATGGAACTGTGGAGGAATTTAGTAACTGGGGATTGTTTGTTGTGAAAGGAAAGTGCCGGTTTTGTTTTACTTTACTCTTTAACATGTGCCTTTTTGGCCTTTTTTCCCCATGGAAAAAGCTCAAGTTATACTTCCTTGTGGTGTGGGGAGAGATTAATATTCCCTGCTGATTTTATTTCTACCTTGTTGGTCAAGTAGAAGTGAGTCCTGCTATTGGTACCGACAGGTACCCGTACCGAAAATGAATCAACAGCCATGCCGGGCCATCTCCGGCCACTGGACGGTAGATCCGAGCCGTCCAAAAATTCTAGAAAAGAAAACTGAGTGGGTTTGCGTGGGAATCAATGGCATCCAACGTACGTAGGTGCTCGATCCAAACACCCCATTTTTCCGTATATACATATATACATGAAAAAAAAGTGTTTGGATCAAGCACTCTAAACACATCGGATGCCGTTGATTCCCACATAAGCCCCCTCGTTTTTTTTATAAAAAAAGTTTTGAACGGCTAGGATCGGCAGTCCAGCAGCCGGAGACGGTCCGGCGCGGCCATCGGTATGATTTCGGTAGGGAACCCGTTGGTCCCTATAGGTTTTCTGTGAGTACAATTCTTCTCCAAACCTTTTTTGGTTATGTTCCTTCACCCCTCCATTTCTTCATGCCCATTTCACATTAGGGTTTTGGACCCCACATTAACTTACACATACAGACCAAAAAAAAAAACACTTTGTTCCTAATATGCAATACTTGTTGCGTCGTAATCATAATTGACTTCGGGCTTTAATCGCGAGTTTGGGCTATGGGTTTGCTTCCATCCTTCGAGACACCCGTTGCGGTGTGTCCGATCGGCTATGCCCATTGCATCAATTTGGAAGTACCCTTTGTGGTTCACTTGTTACGGAGTTGTTCGCTTGATTTTAGAAATTAGAAACCAAGAAATTGTTATGGATTCTAAGTTCTGGAGCTAAGAGTGCGAATCATGTAGGTATTAAGCACCACTTCCGCGCCAATTAAAGATTGGGCCTTATTTATTCGAATTAATGTTTCTGTATATTTCGAATTAATTTCTGAAATATTGATGGTTAAGTGATAATTAGATGAGGAAAGCAGAAAATCAGTGAACTGGGGACAGGAAGGAGGATCAGTCATAGAGAACAGCATAACATTCAATCTAACAGATCGAATCCGCAGCTGCCAAATAAAGTCATGGCCACAATTCGTTCACTTAACAATCTCGCAAATAACCAAAAATTGAGCATCAAGACGGAAACCGGAGACGGGGTGCACTACCAGAGTGCAGTGCATGATCCGAGCTTTCCCAAAGTGTTTTTAATGGTCCAGATTATTAAAAGTATCCTACATGTATTATAAATATAGGATCCCGGGTCCTTTGAAACTCAAGCATTGTACATATATCAGCCACTAACCGAAAATACCAAAAAGCGCAAGAGCATGAGCCTGCACAGTCCACCTTACCAATATGAACATTGCACAATTTACTTTAGTAGCATGATACCAGATAATAAAGACAATAGTGGACACTCCGACACATGGAGCTTTTGCAAATCCCAAACGAGAGTCACGGACTCTGTAGATACATTAACGCGGAGAAAATCGTTATCGAAACACCACACTAATGCCTTGTTCTCTTCCATTTTCAAAAAGAATTTTTCAAAAAATTCCCTCTAAATTCCCCCTACTTCTAACATTTCTCTCTCTATCTCTCTCCACTTATTACCCCTACAATTTTTCAAAAACAAACCAAACAAAGCATAAAGCGCCCAAACACGAAGACTCTGCGTGTAATGTGGATGATGCCAAAAGACCACGATCATTCTTCGTTAAGCTCACCTTCAGCAGTGCAAACAACCCAACCTGCACGTCTGCAATCCTTGAGCCAAACTCCATCAGTCACTACATGCACCCACATGGATTCAGTTGCAGCACTTTAAGTCCAAGAAACAACCCAATTTCTTTCTTCATGTGGTACAGTTTTGGAATCAGTAGTTTCCTCCGCACCCAAATACACAGAAGCTAAATGAATCGAGGATCTAACTTGCTGAATAAGGGCCACAGTTTCAGCTACCGATCTAAGATTCTTATTGCTAGATCTACTAAGTTAAAACTCCATAAGTTTGCATCTTTAGCCTAGTGCCCCTCCTTTTAAGACCACAGATCATTCATATTCAGAAGAAAAAGGCACTTAACTATTGCAACAAAAACTATTACCCATGGACCTCAACCATAACTTTCGATTTCAGACCCAAAAACAAAAAAAAAACAACACCACCACAATGCCAAACAAACGAACAACATTAACTTAAAAATTCAATAAAGGTGGAGAAACTTGGTGGCCATCATGCCTCAAACAATAAGACCATTTCAGTAAATATTTTGCATAAGAATGGTGGCAACAAGTACAGTAGTAAACAAACAAATCCAAGATATCTCAAATCAACGGCATTTGGCTTGTCAATGGGCACGGTAAGTTTAAGGTTGAGAGAATCAACTAATCGACAAATGGCCTTAACACGCCAGAGAACTTGAAGTAATGCTCCTAGAAATCCAATTTAAAGCTCAATGCAATAGAACGTACACATCTTAAAAGTTCCAAGCAAACATAAATAACCAAAAGGCACATCACAGAACAAAATGAAAATGAGTGCATTACCGCTTCCTTTTTTTATTTCCGGAGGACCCACCTTGGTTGAAGCTTCGAAAATCATTTGTAGTATCAGCAGTATTCTGCTTCTTCATACCTTTCCTTCCTCCAAACCCAAACTTGGAGTCCTTGACATCCCTACCCTTCCTCTTTCCACCTGCTGCTCCTCCTCTCTTCCCCTTGCCAGCACCACCTCTGCCTCCCTTCCCACCAGTGCGATCAAAAGGAGCCACCCCCGGCCTCTTTTTATTAGACTTCTCAAACGATTTCCCATCTTCAAAGCTCAAACCCATATCACCATCTTTGTCACCTCCAGCAAACCCACTTTGTTGCCTCTGCTTCCTCCATTTCTTGACAGACTCTATCTCATCCTTTTTACTCTTGGCCCTCTCTTTCAGCTTCTGAGCCTGAACCTCTTTAGCTATTTTCTTGGACTCTCTAGCCTTCCTTCTCTCGTCTGCCTCTTCCATCTTTCTCTTCTCTGCCAAAAGCCTGCCCTTGACTTTCACCATGTGAGAATCACTTTTCACCATCTCAGCGTAATAGTCGGGTGGCCTGAGAAAAGGAAGCTGCATCGATTGGAACTTCACAAAGGCTTGTCTTGTGCCTTCCAGTGCCTGGGTGTAAAAGGCAAGCTCACGTGCTAGGTCATCATTCACGTCCACCTTTTGCTCTTGATTGATGTCAAGGGAAAGCTTGTGTATCCATTCCACATTCTGAGGCCACCTGATGTCATCAAGTTTATCTAGGAGACCATCCGCGTTGTATATGGAGGCTTTCGAAGGTTCTGTCAACTTCACATCTTCGTCTTCTGATTCAGATTCTGATTCAGAAACTTCCACATCAGGATTCTCCACCTCATCATTCTTCATGGTATCCTTTCCTAACCAAACACCAGGTCCTTTTAAGAAAATTCCCATATGATATATGCAACGAAATAAAGAACACATTTTACCATTATTGTTGGATCTGGAGGAACATATTAGGTTCAAACATTTGAGAACTTGACACAAGGAAGCACGACTTTATACCACAAGACTAAATAACAAACATAATACACATATACAGTTAAGAAAGTGTTGACAGACGCAGATACTCCATTCAATCCAGCCAAGTTTATTCCCCAAAAGATATGCAACCGACCACGTGAAATAAAGTAATATGGTTTTGTCCATTAATAGCGTCTCCAGCTAATACAATCAAGTTTAACAGGAGAAAGAGAAAATACAGATACAAAAAAAAGGGGAAACAATTCCCAAAAGCATGTCAGGCATGATGCAAAATGGAATGAAATGGTAAAGGAAAAGGAAACACGTATGGTACACTTGGCCCGGAGGGAATTATAAAAAGACTTGGTGAGGTCATGCAATGGCCTAATAACATAAGTTGCATTCACCAGCAATTCCAAGAATATAATTTGAAAAGTACACAAGTATTGATACAAATGTTGTAGAACCTTTAAATTATCCTATGAACACCAACATTTTCGATTTCAATCACATTATCAAAAAGCTTCCATTTTTCAGAGGAACATTCTCAGGGAAGAGGCTCCTTTTATTTCATTAACAATTTTGCTCCAATACAAGCAGAGGACGAGAGGAGCTAACAAACTTTCTGTTTATAGGAAGGAAAATGGTGTTCCTCACAAATTCAGTTTTCTTGTTTGGGTTACCCCAGAAGAGGAACAAACACAAATAGTAATTACATTTCTCTGTCATTTTTCTAACCATTACATAGTAAAAATAGAGCATACACCTTACCCAAAAACAAAATAGAGCATACAAGAACAGTTGCCCAAAAAATTTTGGGCTTTGGGACATTTCTGGGTCGTAAACTACATCCAATACACAACACAGCATAGCATATCCTCTTCTTTTCTTGTTTTGATTGATTCGTTAATTAAGATACAGATGAGGGCATCGGTTTCTATGAATAGGCAAAAGCTTCTCTCTCTAGAGCTTCCCATGGTGGCCAAACATGGTGGAGGAAGCTGGAAGAAGAAGAAGACGACGAAGAAGAAGAGGGGAGAGAGAGAGAGAGAGAGGGTACCTGTTCGGTTGAAGATTTCGGCCTGCTGCTGATTCTGATCGCATTCAAAACCCCCCTGTTTTGTTTCTGAAGGAGGGACAGACAAAACCCTAAAACCCCGTAGAGATGGGAGATGTGTATTGCCACAATTACATGTAAAACCCTAGTATTTGATCCATGACACAAATTAGTTCCCTTAGTTGTAGTTCTTTCAGTCCAAATCCTATTCTTGTTTAACCCTGTAGGTATCTAAGAATGGTAACAGGACAAGACGGGTTTTGATGTATCCTGATACTAAAATTCTCGCACTCCCCCAACCCTGCCCTGAAACCCGACCGGATAATGAAAATTTTTCCCGTTCCCCGCCTCTATTGGGTAACGAGTTTACCCACCTGTCTTTTTTTGTTTTTCAATTCTCAATCAGAAGAATGCAACAATGAAACAATTCCTGCGAGGAAAAAAAATCTTGCACAATGTATTCACATTCAATACATCAAAAAAAAAAAAAAAAAACAAGGGAGATGGAGATAAGGAGACATTAATGTCTTCATCTTCTTCCTCTCTCTATGTACAAAAGACGAAGATGAAAATTAGTAATCCTATCTTTTAATTCAGTGCAAAAGAAACATGAAAATTATTAGTCTCTTCTCATTATTAATCATTTCTCATTACCAATTCATCATACCTATAACAATTAGCATCAAATAAAGCCTGAGTAATATTTTAGATCATATCATCAAAAGAATACGTAGTAATTTGGTGAGACAATGCCAATTTTGCAAAGAAAAGAAAAAAAAAATTGTCCGTATTCAAATGTTTTTCTCATTTGTTAGTTTTATCAAAGCTATGCAGATGATTGATTTATTTCCTCAAGAGAAATCAAAAATTTTAAAAATTATGGTAGAAACTTATAGTAATTTTTTGAATAAAGGAAAAAATTAAGTAAAATAGACGGTCTAATTTTTAACTTCGTCAATTTCATATATCAAGAAAAATCAATAATTTACAACAACAAAAAAATTGATGCAAAACTAAAAAATTTTAAAAAAATTAATTAAAAACAGACAAATAAAGCAGGGGATTAGTTTGCTTCCAATGCGTAAAAAACAATAGAAAATCTGAGCAGCCAATGTTCCGTCTACGTGTGCATTTTAAAACCACAGCTTTAACTGTATTCTTTCCCTCCCTCTCTCTCTCTCTCTCTCTCTTGAAAGCCTTAACATCAATGGACCTTCCATCAATCGACCTTCATTTCTCTACTACTAGGGCAACCCCCAAAACCAGCTGTTGTTCTCCCCACTCCAGCAAACCTTAACTAACAACCCCACCTCCTGGCTCACACTCTTCCCTCCCCGCGCACGTTAGTGGCCAGATCCTTGTCGTCAATGGCGCAATCCAACACTACCGTCCAACCGGGCAGGATTAGGGTTCTGAAGAAAGGGTCTCGACCGTTGGGTCATCGAGATGCTGCGGGACCGGTGGTGTACTGGATGTTCAGAGATCAACGGGTGAGGGACAACTGGGCGTTGATTCACGCCGTGGATGAGGCGAACAAGGCCAATGTCTCTGTAGCTGTGGTATTTAATCTTTTTGATCAGTTCTTGGGTGCCAAGGCCAGACAATTAGGGTTCATGTTGAGGGGTCTCCAGCAACTCCATACCTGTATCCAGGACACTCTTCGCATTCCTTTCTTCTTGTTTCAGGCAATGCTCTAAGCTCTCTCAAATGTGTATATATGTGTGTCTCCGTATACTAACTTTCCCTAGACATTGCCTCCTCGTCACTTTTTAGTGCGCATGCTTGTAATAATAACATCCGAAACAACTGAAATTCGCGGGACCGGAGAATGGCGAAGATTGACGTCACGATTGTAGAGTAAGGATTGAGGTTGCGAACGCAGAGTCTATTGAAGAATTTTAAGAGACTAAGGACGCCGCAATGAAATGCTATTTGTGTTTGTAGGAGTACATGGGGAAACGGAGGAAATGTGATGATGTGATGAACATTTAGCTCTGTTGGGTGACTATGTAAGTAAGTGAAGGAAATGGAAACAAACTAGACATCTTGGCTTTGATGGATGTGGATTCTATATTTTTATTTTGAAACGATTTTATTTTCAATTTCAGCAAAAATATGGGACATTTTTTTTATAGGTGGCTTGTGATGGATTACAAGCAGAAAATATATGTATTTTGCAGTGATCCTTGTATAAACTCCACATTTCAATTCACTCTTGTGTGAAATTTCCATAAACCCGATGTTGAGATTCACATGTAAGCTACCAGCCACAGATGTGAATTATTCCCGTCGACATTTAATGTCAAATCTCTTGGTTTGAAATCCACACTTATCCTAACAGAACCTTAGCTCTTAAAAATTATCGTTTGGACTTGAGAGAATAACATCCCCAAAGATGCTATTGTTGAAAGATGGTTTATTGGGTCTTGCATTTTCATTTACAAGTTTGATATTGTTATTATTTGGACTTGAGAGAATAACATCCCCAGAGATGTACTATATGTTGCATTTGCTTTTGTTTTGTTAAATAGTTGCAAGTTTTGTTGGGTCTCAAATATGATTTGATTTTTCCTGCATCATTTCCTTGTCTACCAAATGATGTCTTATAAGTAGCATTCATTTGAATTCACTGTTTTGTAATTAAATGGTCGCTAGTTTTCTTGGGTCTCAAAAATAGGAAAACCTACAGGCACGTTATTTTGGTGCATAGATGAATTATTATGTTTTGGGGCTTATTGTTTTGGGGATTGTATATTTAGGGAGAAGCTGTAGAGACGATTCCCAATTTTATCGAAGAATGTGGTGCTTCACTCTTAGTTACTGACTTCTCACCATTACGAGAAGTTAAATGTTGGAAAGAGGAAATCTGCAAAAGGGTGAGTGATTCAGTGTCAGTTCATGAAGTTGATGCTCACAATGTAGTACCTCTTTGGGTAGCATCCGAGAAATTGGAGTACAGTGCTAGGACTATTAGGGGTAAGATTAATAAATTGCTTCCTGAGTACATGATTGATTTTCCTAAGCTGGGGCCACCAATTAAAAAGTGGGCTAGCACAAATCATGTGGTAGATTGGGAGAACCTCATTACAGCAGTTATAAGGTTAGATCTTAATTAAATTTCCTTATTTAAATTTCACTTTTTTTTGGTTGAATTGAAGAAGATGTCACTGTAATACAAGTAAATCACATTGATATATGATTAGGAAAGGAGCAGAAGTTCCTGAACTTGAGTGGTGCGAACCAGGTGAAGATGCGGCAATGGAAGTCTTGATGGGAAATAGAAATGGATTCTTGACAAAGAGATTAAAGAGCTACTCTTCGGACAGGAATAACCCTTTGAAACCTAAAGCTCTTTCTGGTCTCTCTCCATATTTGCATTTTGGGCAGATATCAGCGCAGCGGTGTGCTACAGAGGCACGTAAAGTCAGGACGCCATGCCCTCAGGTTTGTGGTCTCAAAGCTTGTATTTAATGGCGTAGCTTCACCAATTTGGTTTGACTTTTTCCAGAACTTGATCTATAGATTAGGTTATATTTGTTCAATTAACTCTTTCATTGATTTTGTTCCTTTAATCATGATGAGTGACTTGTCCTGCATATATGCAATTTCAATACCTTCCTGAAATTGATATATTATAAAGCTTTTGGCTCTCCCCGTTAGCTGCATAATGCATTTTGACTGCTCATATATGTATCTTCCAATCTTGTATATTGTTAAGATCCTGATGTTCCATGTCAGCAAGTATGGGCTTGCCCTTATGTGTATAAGCTCTCAGACACCCTCCCTTTCCAAGTCAGTTTTCAAGATATATATGCATATGAGCTCTTGTGCAACCAAGTAGTTGTAAAGTGTTTGTTGTTAATGGATTGGTGGACCTTGACTTTTCCTTTTGTTACTACCATTATGAAGGCGGTTGATGTATTCTTGGAGGAGCTGATCATCCGAAGGGAACTTGCGGATAACTTTTGTTTTTACCAGCCTCAGTATGATTCTTTAAAAGGAGCATGGGAATGGGCACGTAAAACCTTGATGGACCATGCCTCTGATAAGCGAGAACATATTTACACGTGAGTAAACTCCTTGATTTTGTAGCCATAATTTATTTCATGGATAGGTTTCTGTCACTTTGTGCAGATTCCATATGCTGACTGATAATGTTTAGAGTTTTATCATTTTTTGACGTTTAGGAGAGAGCAATTGGAGAAGGCACAAACTGCTGATCCTGTAAGCTAACTATATTATTCGTGGATCCCGTGAATGCTAGTAGATTAGCTTTTCCCGCATTTGGTTTTTCTTACTAATCTGTATAGTAGTTTGTAGATGCATGCTGCTATACAATGATTAAGGCTCTCTTGATGCATTTTTCAGCTATGGAATGCTTCTCAGTTGGAGATGGTTCATTGTGGAAAGATGCATGGCTTTATGAGGCAAGTATCTTCCCTCTAGCATTTTCAGACATTTGAACTACATGTTAACGTTCTCAGAATTCCATTTTGTTATACTGTTAATAGACTCTTATATTCAGCTTCTTGTATGTTTAAGTCAAAGTTTCTAGAGGCAAAAGGCAAGGCGCCTCAACGGCATAGAATTTTGTTCAAAATAACGTGAAAAGAGGGGGATGGTGTTAGCGCCATGCAAATGTGCCGCACAAAAAATAAAGTATATAAAATTCACAAAAAGCATGTTAAGGCATAGAGACATAATGCATTGATAGGTCTAAATGTCCAATGTTTAAAAGCATTCCAAGTCGCCTTACAAATACACAAACCCTTCATCTTTGCCCCATACACATATAATGAACCAACTCTTCTAAAGCATTTGCCTCTGTCATCTGGGTGAAAAAGGTGTGAAAAACATTCACGTGTATGCCTCCAATCAACTGGTGTGAACGCTTTTGTAGTTCTCTGCCCAAAAATCAATGCTCATGGTTTTTTTTTTTGCTGTCTTTCCTCAAGGCGAGCCAAGAATGTCCTTTGAAAAAATTGGTTTGAATTAGAGGCAATGCAACTTTTCCTCATTTCAGAAAGAGTTATCTGGATAAGAAACATGGCCATAGTAGTTTTTCTCGTAGTAACTTCTGAGTTATCCTTTTTTATTACTTAGAAAGATCCTGATCAACATGAATAGTTTGATCTTCTTGGATACCTTTTACCTTTTCTTTTACAGAGTTGGATACTTCATAATTTTTCACTTTAGTATTGTGTTTGGTCCACATTTCAAACCTTTTTTTTTTCCTCCTCATATATTAATGTTCCTTCTGAGATGTCATTTGACACATGCCTCTGCTTGATTGGTTTTTCGTCTCTTGAGTTGCTACATAAGCCATAAATTTGGCACTGGTTTTTGTCAAAATAGTCAGTTCTTGGTGGAAATGCGTTTGAATGATGGATGCTTAAATTGGGATGCAATATGCTTAACCAAGTAGTTTATTTGCCACTTTGACCCGTCACCGATGAAGGATGGTGGAAATAAAATTGTTGCACATCATATATATACCGAAGTGCAGACCCAATTAATACAACTGTCCGCTAATACTTGCTCAGTTTGTCTTTTGGAACTTATTATTGTTATCGTTTCTTTCGAATTAACAAAGTTAGAACTGTCAGCAGGATGTACTGGGCAAAAAAGATTCTTGAATGGACAAGTGGGCCTGAAGAGGCCCTTGCAATATCAATATATCTTAACGACAAGGTAATTAAACTAGAGCTTCTTGATGTAGTACATTAAATGTATTCATCTCTGATTCCCATCAAATTATTTTGCATACAGTATGAAATAGACGGGAGGGATCCAAGTGGATATGTTGGTTGCATGTGGTCGATCTGCGGTGTGCATGATCAGGTTTGGATTGCATCATTTTGGTTCCGATAACTGATGTTTGTTTTGGGATAGATAACCATATTGCCATATTTTGCTCTGGCTTAAGGGCCATAACAACCCTCCTTAGGTTTTTGGATTCTCAACAATTGTATTGAGTCCTTTCTTGAATGCCCTTTTAGGGTTGGCAAGAACGCTCGGTGTTTGGCAAAATACGCTACATGAACTATGCAGGCTGCAAGAGAAAATTTGATGTTGATGGATACATTTCTTATGTTAAGAGGCTAGTAGGTGAAATCAAGAAGAGAAAAGCCGTCCCCCTGTTCAACGGAAAGGAAAAAGAACTTCGCATTTAAGTGTGTTATTTGGACGTGGAATATGATCTTTAAAATCAGGGTGCTGGCTGGAGGCACCAGGTTTTGATACCAGGGGCGGAATGGAACTGTAACTTTTGCAATATGGCATCTCGAACTCTTTGACAAATGCCTTTGTTGGTATCTACCACCCCTACTGATGGTTATTTGTATTCTGACTTCATATTTTCAGCCAGCCTTTTGCTTAAATCCAGGAAGTATACACACCATGAAGCTTGTGAGAACCACCAGGAAATCAGGAATGCTGAAAACAAGACTAAGCAAGCCATACTTTTATCAATTACACTAGAGTGCAGAAGGCCTGAGCCAGTCAGTAGAACCAAGGAAAATTATGTTCACCTTTGGTTTTCTAGAGTAAATTATACTCTTGGCTGAACAAATTGATGTACACTGGCATTCACTGAGGTTCTGTTTACATTGAAGCCAAAATGCAGTCTTCAGAATGGTCTTATTCCTACAACTATGAAGAACATACCCCTACCCAACAACACCAACTCTCTTATAGTTTTTCTTTTGGGTTGGTGCATTTATGCAGAACTAACAACAAACCCTTACCCCGCATGTACAATTTTCATCCCTGCTTCAGCGAATCGGTTCTATTAAATTAAAGAGAAAGCAAAGCTGAAAAGAAATGAAAGGTCCGCTAGAGGTGTGATGGCAACAATGTAGAAACAGATAAAGAAACGAGGGGTCCATCGCAAATGTTTTGCAAAATTACATACTCAATAAGATTGTCACAAAACCCACTCAAAATCAAAACTCAACCACCACCACCTTAAGCGCCACCCCTCCACCTTCAGCGTCAGCGACCACTTCATCCCCGGTTTTGATAGTGGTGGTGGAGGGGCAGCACTTAAGTTGGTGGTGGTCGCTGTTGTTGATGGTGGTCACCTTAAGTGCCACCTCTCCATCTTCAGCGGCCACTTCATCCCCGGTTTTGATGGTGGTCACCAGAGGTGGAGGGGCGGCACTTAAGGTGGTGGTCGCCGATGGTGGAGGTGGTTTGTTCCCCACCTCTCTCTCTCTCCAAGTCCAAAGTTCTGATTGAGTGGGTTTTTTTTTTTTTTTTTTTTGGTTCTAACAAGCTGCTGGGCCCAAGCCGCCCAACAGCTGAGTTGGCTCGCAACATCACTGATTGTGGTTGGAGGTATGGCCAAGAGGTGTGTACCTAGCATTATTGAAATCCAAGCGTGTACCTAGCATTATTGAAATCCAAGCGTGATATGAGCCAATTATGCTGTTAAGTTTGACAGGAAAACATGGAATGATGGACAATTGGTGGGTGATGAACTGATGGTGATTGTTGATAAAAGAAATATGCAGGAGATTCACATTCCAGAGAGTTTACAAGCATCTATTCACTTCAAAACTCTCCTAACTCAATTCTCACGAAGATGTGGTCCATATCCATGTATACAAATCAAATTTCTCAATCATCCACCCGAAGCTTCTGAGTTTTGAGAGAAACACAACTCACCCAGTTTTCTCAAGTCATCATCTCAGCTTCTCAGAAAATCTTGGCACACCGTTATACTGAGAATCCCTCCTAAACAATATTTGACAAAGCATTCAACTTCTTCTCATCACCTTATTGGGCTGAATTCTGCATCACAATCTACTGGCTCAGGACGGCTAAGAATGGCCTCCAAACTCTGCGCATATGCGCTCGAAAAACCCATCAATGCCTGGAACACATGGGGTAGGCTCGTTCGTAGGTTGTTCAGAGTCATGGCTCTAGTCACCCGGATCGAGTTCAGATACTTGGACTTTTCTTCATTCACTCGCTTTTTCAACGCCTCGACTTTAGCGCGCTTGAGTATTAAAGGATGCTTAGGTGTCAAAAGGGAATTTCCATCTTCAAGATTGAAGTTCCCCTCGAGTTTCATCTCCATTTCAGACAGTGAGCTTAACTCCCTTTGTAACTTTTTCTCGAGCTTATCGGTTTTTTTCCCCAGGGTGAGTTCTTCCTCCTGCTGCAAGACTATGGACTGGATTCCTGAGAGAAAGCTCTTAATTGCCTCTGATGCAACCTGCAAACACGGCAGTGAAAAGAAAAGTAAAAAATTGTGTGAGAACTTGGTAGAGACAACTCAATCCCATATGGATCCGTACATCATAAAGCACAGAAAGAGTGATTGAAGCAGATGATCGATGGTTACGTAAGTTGATCTCATATCCACAAATTGGGGAAGTGAGAACAATGAATGACGTGCAAAGATCAAACAAATGAAAGTTATCGATCATCACATTTCACAATCTATATTGTTTAGACTTCAGAGAAGTAACTTCATAAATGAACATAATGATTTTCCACATAAAATGCACAGGACATATTCAAATCCATAAAACACAACAGAGTCGCACACGGTAAAAATTAATACCAAATATTGACTGAAACTTACAAGTCCGCAGATTGAATACAGTTGTCATAAACCAGGTACCATTGTTGGATTAGATTGAGATTCAAAGGTTCTTTCTTGACCTAACTACAAAGATCAGGCTTTATAATATCGAACAAGAAATGTAGAACATATAAAAAAGGAATCATCGAGGACTCCCAAGCACACGAATTTTCATAAACAGAAGTAGAAAAATAGAAAGCTTGTTATTCAACAGTACAACATGACTTGTATGCCTGTGTCAACCAATATCTATCTAGATGTTACTCACACTATGACCGTGGAAGCATAAAGCTGTGCCTTGGGGGGTTGGGAAAAAGTGCCGGAATTCTGAAAAATAGCCCCGGGAGCTACATCACTTGACTCTAAACATCAAACATCTCCTCAAACCCACCCACAAACCCAACCCCCCCCCCCCCCCCCCCCCCACCCCACACCCCCCCCCCCCCCCCCCCCCCCCCCCCCCCCACACACACACACACACACAGATGAGTTACATAAGTCTGCCCATATGTTGCTCTAATCAAAATTTATCGAGGCATACATGAATTTGGTACTATACAGAAAGGATTAAGAGCCATTTTTTAACTTAACCTGAGGATATTGGTCTGTTCCAAGTTTTAAACACCCACTCATGACGTTTGAATTCTTGTAAGCCAATAGGTAAAGTTTTATAAACTGTGCAAATTGGACCAGATTGACATAAGCAGCATTTACGTTCTATCCCAATTACCAAAATGGTCCAGGGTCCCAGCCTTCCAGGTAACTTCGACCTCTCTTTCCTACTACTCGATAGGTCAATTCTTTTAGATGCAAGACTAAAGGAGACCTATCGTAACACAGATCGTACATGGGTGGTTGCTATTCCAATAAGCAACAATGGTTCGAGCTCCTAGATTATCCTACTGAAAATTTCCAAAATAACTTCCACAATTGATAGGTGCGTAAATATGCCTATTTATGCCCCCTAACTTAAGTTTGTTATGTCCGTTTAGTGCGCTACTTGGAGTTTGATACTTGTTAATTATGTTTCAGGACTCTTTGAGCCGATGAATAACATTTGGAACTAAAGCGCAAAGTCGAATTTTATTTCGTGTCAAAACAAAACCGGTCGTCAAATTAATTAAAACTCGAAGCGGCAATTAATGAGTATATGGCGTGGACTAGTTTTATTTGGGTCAAAACCCATTGTGACCCAATCATGCTTTGCTGGAAATTGATCAATTATGAAGTGGGCCCACTAACTACAATTTGGAATGAATGGAAGAAGCCAAAATCTCGGCTCATGACAACTTCAGTGGAGCACTATATAAAGAAGAAAAGAAAGGGTTTGAGGAAGATATTTTTCCCACGGCAGAAAGAGAAAGGGGGCTGCCATCGGGGCTGCCATCGGGACTGCTTTTCCACACAAAAACGGAGAACACATAACTGTGACGAGAGAGCGAGACCACGGTGGCAGCAGAAGAAGCAACAAGAAAGAAGAAGGATTCAAGCTTTGCGGTTTAATCTTTTACTGTTATTTCAATGGAGTTTATTTGTTTCACGATTATTTATTCCAACTCTATGCGCGGCTATATCCCTTGATTAGGGTAACGAGAAGGTCTCTCCAAATAGCGTAGTTGTTAGATTTCTAGGGTTTTATATTCAACTTGATTGTATGACTTGATCGATTCATAACTTTTTATGAAGTTTTATATTTTTCCAATATTCGAATGTGTTTGTATCCTTGGTTTCAAGCATTGTCATGCAATGGTTTATAATGTTCCAGGATAGACTTTAAGATAGACTATACGACGTGAGACGGGTCGTGCCGTTGGTTAAATCTAGTGAAATGATCCGTGCCGTGTTGAGATAGCCTATACGGAGTAGAAATACGAATCTTGATTATCTTTTTGAGAATTATCGATAGGAATTGCTACCCTACGGTGGTCTAGTTAAATGTTGAATGTGAACCCTAGGTTTCGAAATAATTATGTTACAAGGGGAGACTGAATCGGAAACCCTAGTCCTTTCTCTTATTTGTTTCAAACTCCCTTAATCTGTTTTCTAGTTTAATTTTAGTTTAATCAAATCCAAATCAAAATCCAACTTCTTTTTCCTTTCAGAATTAAATTAGAAATCAATTGAACATATTGCAACTTAGCTTTTTACTCTTCGTGGACGATCTCGGACTTAACTGCCATTCTTCGGGATAATTGTTAATTCCCTGTTTAACTGTTTTATAAATTATATTTTTGGTATGAAAACGACAGACCAACAATCTAAAAGGACATTCCTCGTAAGCCAATCCAATTTGATCCTTACATCCTAAATGAGGAAGCAAAGATAGTGAGAGGCGAGGAGAAATCACACACAAGCTACAACCCTACTTCTCAGAACACTCTCGCTCTCCTTAAACAAAGTATGGGCAATACGATGATAAAACCACTTGTTTATAGACTACTGACTCTGATGAAAATAAAAACTTAAGCACTACAATAGACTCCAAAGTCCAAGACCATCACAGTTATGGGACCAATAGGACTTTCTAACTCGCGTTGGGCTTTTTGACTTCACTTTAGGCTCTAAAGTGGATAACTCGTTCTAGCCAATGAAGCAATGGATGAATGGATGATAATTAATATGACTACCAATAGACCACTCAATCCTCGGCTCACTAACATACGACAGCAGTTGGTTTCACTCCCTCTGAGGCCTGAAAAGAAGAAGAGCAAACCATTTTTTGAACTTTTACAGTGTTGGCTGATCATATGAAGATATTTGTGCTTTATGTAATTCAAAAAATGTATAAGAGCTCAAACATATGATCAAAAAGCATAAATACCTTATCCGGGAGCCTGTCAAGGCCCAACTGCCATTCTTCACAAAGAGTATGCACTGCAGATGAGCTAACACTCCGCTGAGAGTCCTCCACAAAGCAGTAGGTGAGTTTTATCCACTTGCAGAGGGCTCTTACGTACTCTCCTTGAGATTTTACAAGTCTGTGGAAGCTATTGTACCAAGACGTGACCTCGGTTATTAGCTGAGATGCAGCATGACGATGATAATTAGTAGAGGGGTCCATGCACTGCTGATTCATGAGATGACTCAACTGCTGGGATATATGATTCTGAACTTGGTGGCACTCGTAGATTGTTCTCCACATACTCATTAGCCTGAAAGTGTTCCAAAAACAATAGGGAAACAAAGGATAAACTAAGAACTTCTAGAATAGGGAATTTATGTCCAAAGGTAAACTAAGAAAGAAAGGTTAAACTAAGACGAGGACAAAAGGAGAAACTAGAAAACAGCCCAAAGGTAGAAAAGGAATTTATGTCCGTAGCCAGCAATTATGAGTCCTATTTGGCAACATGGGAAAAGAAGGCGTAATTTCTTCTACGTCTTCTCTGGAATCTTATTTTCAAAATTACAATGTGGAATTACCGCAATATTTATCAAAAGAATCTCACAAGTTTCTTTAATCTATGCTCTAGTTTATACAAAGTCTCAAAGTAATATGGTCATGTTCTTTTGCACTCAAGCTTGGCAAATATTTTCAGCATATTACACTTACTTACAGTCATACCCAAATTATGTATCTATAAACAGCTTTAACAGTCGCACCAAAAATACTCATTTAGCACCAAACTAAGGACCAGTCCTAGTGATTGTCCAGAACTGTACCCAGAAGTTACTGCAATAAGCTGGGGATGCAGCTCTTCATCTATAAGCTTCGATATGGATGAGCACGACCTACTAATTGATTCTTTCAGACATACTATGTCAGATTGCAAACTCTCAACACTTGATCGAGTTTTCTCTGTCTTTGTCCAGTCTCGGTCTTCATCCTCTTGTTTTTGCAGGAGCAAGGATTTCTTCTCATGCTCCAATTTAGTGACCCCTTCATCCTACAGGACAATATAATGTTACCACGAGAAGTATAGGATCAAAAAAAGGACAACAAAGAAAGACAAAAAAGAAACATAATACACCAGTACTCTTCCTTCCATCCTTGTTTTTGGGATCATTGCTACTAGGTGTGGATATTTCTTAACCATCTCCAGTATAAACACAACTTTAATTTGAAGATGTAAGCGTCAGACTATGCCTAATTGTTTTTTTTTTTTTTTTGCTCGGCAATAGAGACTGTGCCTAATTGTTGTTAATGGGGATACATGGACTTTTGACCTATTAAGAGTTGAGCTGTTTAGTTTTCCTTCAACTATCTATAAAATGAGGTAAAGTGGTAAGAGTGGAACTTATGAAACAGAAAATGAAAAATAGATAACAAAAAAGAAACGGCCAACGGCTTTCCAGGAAGCTCAACAAATAACGGAAAGCACTACTAAGATGGGGTTTTTTTCCCTGCAAGAGGATTCCCATGCCACATCAGCCCCTAAATATGAGACCAATACACATTAAAGAACCTGCAACTACAGAGGTCTCAGGACAAGCACTCTGCTACATTGACTAAGCCTGTACAACTTTAGGTTCCTGCCTCGTATGCATTGCACAACCCACACAAAAAATCCTAAACCTACACAACTTCACGAAAAGTTCAACTTCGCACTTAGTTTATGTAGGTTCACAATATACATGAAAGATCATTATCAAACAGGAATACATCTTTCTCCGGGAATTTATCACTTTTGGAATACCATAGATACCTTGACGCCATTGTAAAGTCTTTGATCTTCAGCATATAGTTTTTCGAGCGTGACAGAATGAGCACCTGGGCGGCATGGTTCACTTGGACCACAAAACTCTGGAGCATTTCTTGTACATTGAAGTGATTTAGATGACCAACTCCACGAAAATGCATTAAAGACCTTTCCAGAACTGTACCTCCCTCCTGTAAACAATACTTACTATAAGCTCCTATACACAATTGAATTGGAAGAGCAACTAAATGTCGATAAATGTGAATAGAGGAGATATTTAGAGACCCGTCAGCTATATCCTTCACCAGAAAGGTAATTAGAGCTACACAAAATGCATGTGGAAGTTAAACTCAAGAATCAAGATACTTAGGACGGAAATCGTGTATTCAGCTGGCGTCGGCACTGATCAAAACATAGTGTTGTAATAGCTTTCTTGAAACAAACTGAGTTGAATTAACTTTGTCAAAATGGTACGGTCAATATCAAATAAATACAGCTTTGACTCAGGCATCAGCAACATGTATATAATCAGGAGTCCTGGACTTGAAGGATAAGGGTGTCAATCCAAACCGTATTCTGTCTGCCAACTTGCCTTTTACCGGGTTATGATTTGTTCTAATGACCAAGTAAGTAGGACACAAAGGAGACTTCTCTTAAAGAAAGAAAGTTTCAAGATTGATAATAACATGCAACAAGCTTATGTCATGACCATAACCCAGACTCATCATCGTGATCGAACTAACTACTGATACAACAACATAACATAACCCATCTAGTCCCCAATCATTGAGGGTATAGGCGAGGGATGATTGGAGATAGACCTAACCTTTGACAATATATGCACAAATTGGCTGCTATCAGAATACCACTGAAATAGTTGCCCCCTAAACCTCCAAGAACCAAGGAGCTACAGGGACGTTTTGCTACAGAACCATGCCCCCAAATCAAAGCCAAATGACATCAGAGAGTCCAAGCCTACAGACCCAAATCAATTTATGTGCACGTTACCATGCTCCCTTCATCGAACTAACTACTAATAAAGGTGGAAATATATTCTCTTCCTATTCAAACAATGTAACAATTTAAGGACTTGGGAGTTGGGATCATTAATTAAGGAATTATAATCCTTCAAGTAATAGTTATAGTTAATTTTCCACAACTTGCCTCAAACTCAAGTCCATCGATCATGGCCTTAATATCAGTCGTCACCATTCATTCTATTGAGTCACCTGTTCCTTCTACTGAGACACCTGTTCCAATAGCTTAAGCTTTTGGGCAAAGTTGCCGACTCGGTATCAAAATGTTGGTTCCAAGACATCTGGAGGTCAAAACTCCTCAAATTAGTTTGTTTGTTATGCTTGTCACTTTGCATACAGGTATGGCTTGAAGGCTCTTTAACTTCTTTGGCAAATATCCTTGACAGCAACGTTAACAAAAAGAAAAGGACAAAAAAGAAACTAACATTCTCTCGTCCTTTTAGTTTTCAACTGAATTCATACCTTTTCGTGGAAACACCAGAACATCCAAGCTCGGTGATTTTCATAGAGAACGGAGATGTTTGGGCTGTTTTCAATGGAAACACAATGAAATGTTGTTCCCTTCAATTCTAAATAAGTCTTTCCTATCTCTTGCTATAAAAGCATGGATTCTCAGGCGGATTCCCTACAATCAGACCTCTAAATACATTTATTTCTTGTTCCGTCTTGGGATACAACAAATAAACAGAATGAATACCCTAGATGAGCAATGTTGATTGTGTTTGTATTTGGAAGGCTCCAGTTGCATACTTCACTAATCGATGGCATGAAATAGTTCAGACTGTCAGTAGGTGCTCTAAAATCAATGTCCAACATAACTGTGTAAGTTCTAACCTAAGGGTATGACCACTAGGGGTGTACCTCATACACCGAGTTATTCCACCAATAATCATCAAGAATCCTCAATAACACTACATCTGCAGGCATTAAATAGTAGCACAGAATCAGTACCTATAATTATGAAGCAACCTCTAGATGATGGATAAGAGCTGTATTCCAGAACGTTTCCAAATACAGTATTACAAAAGCAGCTTAAAAACTCGAGTATTGTACCAAAAAATGAACTGGAATGTCAATTATCTTTTTGTAGATAATGTTTAATTCTGCTTTTATGGTCCCGGAACTTTGAACACCATACACAACACATGCACAATTTGAAGCCCGAAATTTCCTTCGCATCCCAGGGGACTACAAAAGTGAGTATATGACAACGAATTTGATATGCAAGATCAGTGACAGTATCCACCAAAACCAGAAGGAAAGTAATTTCCGCAAAATAACAAAAACAAGGTACTTATTCTGCTATAACTGCTCCTGTCTTTGAGCCTTGAAGCCATAAGTATTACTTACGGTAAGTAATCCTCGGAGTCCAAGTGCAAAAGATGTTATGCGAAGAGCAACAACAAGAGTTGCGAGCAACCACTCTTGCAGAAGAATTAGAACACTCGTCATAGACCGACCTTGTGTAAAGTGAAACCAACTTATTGCATTAATGAAAATAATCAAAGTTGGCCAAAAAAAATGCAATGCAAATGACAATATTGTGAATGAATCTCCGACTAGCACTAACCTTAATGGTAGCTAAGCAAGTCTCTTCGTAAGTTCTAAAGCTCAGTATCTTAAGCATGAAAGAAGCCGACATATACTAGGATAACAAAAGTAATGTTATTGTCTAGGGGAACAAGAAGATAGTAGTTACTCATTTCTTTTGGATTCTGCCGAAGGAAAGTGTCACTTGAATTGATGTCCATTAGAATCACTATATCCTTGCCACCATCTGATGCTTTCAGGAAATAATCATCTAACTCCTTAACAATACCAGCCAAGGTCTTCTTCCTCCTCCAGACCATCATGGCCATATCTGCACTTGCAGTGTCTTTAGTGTGCCAGCTCATCATTGATGAGTTATCATCAAGCAACTCTACATTCAGTGGCTTCTCAGGAAGCATGTTTACAGAATTATTTCCAACAACACCCTCCTGTTCTTCTTCCTCAAATTGAGATTTAGTCTCTGCCCAATTTTCCTCCTCAATTGGCTCTTCAATTTCACTCTTCTTTTCACAATGTGGTGAAGAAGGGGCAAAAGGATCCCAGAAATCCCATGTGGAGCTAGCAAGCGGCGGCGGCGGCGGCGTGCAATTATTGTCCTCATCGATCTCTATGATTTCTTCTTGGGCAACTTCCACCCTTTGTTTTCCTTTGTCCTTCCTCAAATCCGGGCTAAAATTTGGTGGAGGAGGAGGAGGGGGAGGCAAAGGGGGAGGCGGCGATGGCGGCAAAGCTAGGCCAAAACGGGTATTTTCAAGTTCCAGTGACTCAGATTCAGTGAACTGCCTAAGGGTTACTCCAGTGTTTTTCAGAGATCTCAAATAACGCAACTGGGAATCAGCAAACTCCCTTCTAAACCCCACTATTTGTTTCATTAACATCTTCCTCTCCTTGCAAATCCTAACCCTCTCTTCTTTGTCAATTCTTGATGCAACACAACCCATACCTAAAAACATAGAGGTTGTAAACAAGAGTTTCTCCTATATAGCATAAGAGGTTAAGTAATAAATGTAAACGGATGTTAGCAAATCAAAGGCAGGTTGAATTTCGTGTACCTATACACCTTGGAAGATCAACAGAACAGCGTAGTACAGTTTAATCTTTACAAATTCTGAACCGCATTCAATTCTACGGGCTTTCTACCGTCTTGTCGAGCTCAAAACCTCAACACCATGAATTCTACAGCAACTTGAGTACATATTTCAGTTGATTCTAAGAACTAAATGAGGACAGGACCAAAAACTATTCACCACAGAATCGGATGCTTTATCTGCAGCCCAAAAACATATCCAACAAGATATCACAGAGTATTTGCAAAATTTAGCGTTCTTTCCCCATCCTCTCACAATTTGCTCAGCATAGAATCTTCATAACAACCCTTTTAATGTTCCCCATTATTCTGCTGCTACAAGGCATGCAAATCTATGGAATCAGAACCCACAAAGCAGAACAAAATAACCAACAGTAGCCAGTTTTCAAGTCTCGGAAAACTGATAAACAAAACAAAGCTCTCGCCAAGATTCAAAAATGGATTTCTCTGATTTTGCCCAATTTATTGAGCCAAAATAAGATCTTCTCGCCAAATGAACGAAATCCAGGTCACTCCACACTCCAAATCTCTTTTTTTTTGTTGCTACATTCATAGCCATTTCCGATGACCCAAACAAACATCTCAAAGCATACCCAAATGCAGAATCTCCAAATTTCACAACCAAACAAGGGTTACAAAAGAACAAGGGTTTCAGATAAGAGGAGGGTTTCGAAACAGAAAAAACAAGGGTTATTCAACAAAAAAAAAAAACGTTAAAAAGAATAAGACAAATCAAAATGTGTCTGCTCAGAGCTCAACTGTTCCCGTTCAACCAGTCACAAGATTCCCGTCAATATGTTCTGTTTCCTTTATCCATTTTTCAGTTTTATCTTAAAAAATATTCAAAAAAAAACACAAGAAAAAGCAAGCAATGGTACTGACTGACACAGAAACTGCCAAAAGGACAGAGAGACAGATGCATGAACAGCAAATGCTCTTGTTGCTTTCTGTTTACATCTAGTATGACGCAGGAGGAAAAAAAAAATACTCCACCAAGGAAGAAACTATATTAGGGTTTTAAAAATTCTGGACAAACGCAGAGCACGGAAAGGGGAATTTTCTTTGAAAGCTTTTGAAAGAGAACTACTCAAGTGTGCATGCTGTTGAAAGAGACAACACCCTCAACAGTAGCAAATGGGAGTACCAAAAAAGTGTAGAGAGAGAACATGTGGAGAGAGAGAAAGAGAGTGAGCTCGAAACCCATGGGAGCATGAAAAGCATCCGAAGCTCTGCACTGCGAGGCGCAGTTTGAGGGGGAGAGTTCAAAGCAAAACCAGTAAAATCTTACGGAGCACAGTATTTCAGAATTTCTACACACAAGTCAGTACACAACAATCAACCCTTCACATAGTCACATGTATATGGGACCACACGCCCCAGTTGTGTTTGTGATCGGGTTGTAAAATTTGATGACTCGGGAATTGGGATTAATTTACGCATATCTCGACTAATTGCGAGACTAATTTTGCCGTCCACATGTTTCAATTAACGCCAAAACAAATACTTGAATTGGTTTCCGAATGAGTTGATAGGGTACCAAATCTAAGACTTTGGCCCTGTTTGGATGCAGTTAAAAGAGGGGGGGAAATATAAGAGGGGGTAAAAGAACTGGGGCTACTGCTAAGCCGGTGTTTGGGAATGAAAAGTTCAGGGGTCTTCATTTTTACCCCCTCTTCGTTTTTACGCGTACTAGGGTTTCTCCGGTACAAAATTTGGGCTCCTCTTGGGTTCCCCAAATTTAATCCGGCTGTGGAGGGGAAGAAGTTGGACGAAATCACCCTTGGTTATCCCCTTTTCCCAACCCCAGGTCTCGATTTGTGGCTTCATTTCTGTCGCTGACTCATTTGTTCTCTGTGGAGGAGAAGAAATAGGGTTTTGGGTGGCGATTTGGAGTGCAGTCGAACCAGCTTCCTCAACTCAGGTATGGCCTCCATTTTTTGCAGACCTCTTTGTGTGTATGTGCGTACGGGGTGCTCTTATCTCTGTGTAAGTGTGTGTGTGTGCGAAATCACCCCTGCGTGTGTGTGTGTGTGCGCACGCAAAAATGGCTCCTCATCTGGCCTCTGCTTAGTGTGTCTTCCATTTGAGCAGATCTGTGCATGTGTGTGTTGATGGGGTCGTCTTCTCTGTTCTCTGTGTATGTGTGTGTACGGGCAAAGTCCGAATCTGGTGACTCATCTTCTGATAAGATTTGTGTGTGTGGGTTATGGTAAAAGGAGCCTCCTTTTTGAAAACTAAATCCTTTGACATTAGGTGAACTTGCGCTTTTGAAATATTCTAGCAGGTTAATGACCCAACATCTTAGTAATGACCAAAACACAAACCCTTACTAAGATCCGACAAGAGACAGAAGAACGAAAGACAGAAAAATAGCAAAGCCCATCAACCAGGAAAAGCAGATATCCTAGGAGCACAAAAGCTGAGGGTACCACAACGTCACACGAGTGCCAAAAAACACCTGTAAGACATCCATGAGACAATATCCTGAATCTTTTTGGGTCTGTGTTTGACAAGAAAAAAAAGGGGTAGCAGAAGCATGTTCGTAGTTTATCAATATACCACACACACAGAAGCATGAAATTTCAAAAGTTTCATCCAAAGGGTTAGACTGGTTTCGAAGTTATTCTGTAAAAAGATTAAGAAAAAGGTTAGATAGAGTCAGAAAAATCCTATATTTACATTATACCGCATTGATCGTTCACATAAAAATTCCAAACCCAAAACTCTCAAGTATCATACGTATCTACTTAACACATTTTTTTTCCTTCAAACTTATGGGATCAGCTGCCCTACAATCTTACTCCTAGTTCTCGGCCTTTGGTTGCGTTTGATTGTGAATTTGACTGCCGAATAGACTTTACTAGTAGTACGTACAGAAAGATAATTTGGGCAGATTATAAAGATGAACCACAATATCTACGAACATAAACCAATTATAAATATATAGTAACAAAAGATTACAAAGAATAAATAGTCATTGTAGTGAAGAATCTGGTAGTAGTTTGTATTTTTTCCCCTTTGAACTTACATTGTATATTTTTTTCTTTTTTTGGGTCTTGCAATTATTTGTTTACTTATTGTTTGAAAGTTTATCAAAAGTTGTTGTCATTGTCTTGTTGGTTTTTATGATATGGACAGTTCAACTAATCACAAGACCATAAAAAAAACAGTAGTGTGACTCACTATGTATTGTGTGTGGATCACTCGGATTGAACAAAATAGTTTCGTTTAAGACAATAAAACAGTATATAAGTGTTTGTACTTTGCTAATTAAGAAAATGTCTTTTTGTTCTATTCATGAACCCTGTGTTAGGTGTTTTTACAATGCCAAGATTAAACAGAACAGAAATAAGGAGAAGAGAAGAGGAAGAGGCGTTCATCGCCATAAACACGTACATTCGTGCTGCAATGGGCGTGTTTCGGCTCTATTGCTTCATTGTGTCCACGGCACATTATCCCCGTCCTGAGTTGTCCCTAAATCCAAACTACTACCAGACCCAAGTAGATGCCGTGAATAGGCTAGTCAATGGTAATGAAGTAGATTGTCATGAGCAGTTGAGGGTAAATAGGCATACGTTTTTTAGGCTGTGTTGCCTTCTTCGAGGTGTTGGGTTAGGAGACTCGCGCAATGTTTGTCTTGAGGAGAGGGTAGCTATTTTCTTGTATATCCTTGGTCACCATACAAAACAGAGGCGTACGAAATTGCACTTTTGGAGATCAATTGAAACTGTAAGCAGACATTTCAATGTCGTACTCCAAGGTGTGTTGCGTCTGTTCGACATGCTCCTAGTAAGGCCTGAGCCCGTACCTCCTAACTACCACGACAGTAGATGGAATTGGTTTCAGGTAAACTTCATTTCAATTGTTTATAAATCTTCCATATCGTTTTCTCTATTCCACCATGTCGAGATAGTTGCAATAATGTATTCCTTTTGTCGTAGAATTGTCTCGGGGCATTGGACGGGACATATGTGCCAGTTAATCCCCCCGCCGTTGACAGGCCACGCTATAGGTCAAGGAAGGGTGAGATTGCCACAAACGTTTTAGCTGTATGTAGTCGAGACCTAAAGTTTGTCTTCGTCTTATCTGGTTGGGAAGGGTCGGCCACTGACTCTAGGATCCTGGCGAACGCTATTTCAAGACCTGATGGTTTGAAAGTCCCTCGTGGTATGTGGCAATTCCTTAGTTCACCTTCCTTTGACTCGATTCCTAGTATCAACCCTTCTTTTAATGCCTTACTTCCAATTCGTACAGGACATTACTACCTTGTTGATGCCGGATACCAAAACGCCGAGGGTTTTCTAGCACCATACCGCGGCCAACGATATCACATTAATATTTGGAGGCAAGGTCATATGCCGACTACGAAAGAGGAGTACTTCAACATGAAGCACTCCGCTGCTAGGAATGTGATTGAGAGAAGCTTTGGTGTGTTGAAGATGCGATTTGCAATATTGAGGTCTCACTGGTATTACCCCATTAGGACTCAAACACGTATTGTCACAGCATGTTGCCTTCTCCATAACCTCATTAAAAGAGAGATGCCCAACGATCCCATTGAGAACGAATACACGGCATGGGAACGTGAACACATACACGAGGTCGAGGCAGATGATCACATCACTACTATAGAGACTTCCAATCAATGGACCGGGGAGAGGGATGCGTTGGCTACAGCCATGTACAACCATTGGCTAGCAAATGGTGGGGGACAAGAGGTTTTCCCACCATGAGGAAGTTTGTTTAGTGTATTTGTATGAAGTATTTGAAAAACTTTTATGATGTAAACATTCTAATTGTGGTTTCAATAACTTTTAAGGTGTAATTGAATTCTATTTGAAGAACATTGTATGAACTTTATTGTAATTGAATTTTGGTTTGTAGTTCATCATAGACTCCATAAATAAATTTGTTGTCCATCTTCAAATCCATTTTCAGCAATGGATACTCAACAAGGTGATGTGACTACAAGAAAGGGTGGAAAAACGCGTAGGGTGTGGAGAAAATCTGAAGAGGATGCCCTCATGAAATGCATGCTAACTGAAATATGTGACAAATGGAGGGCCGAGAATGGCTTCAAACCCGGGTTCTTCACCGTGCTTGAGAAAGAGATGGAAAAGGTGATGCCGGAGAGCAAACTTAAGGCCTCCCCACACATTGATTCCAAAGTCAAGTACTGGAGACAAACATATGCCAAACTAACCGACATTCTAAAACTTAGTGGGTTTGGGTGGGACCATGTCAACAAAAGGATTGAAGTGGATGATGAGGTGTGGAAAATCTACGAAGAGGTAACTTCCAATGCTTTATAAAGTGAAATGTTATGGCATTGGATATTGTACTAAACTTGTAATGTTTGTGTAGGCGTACCCTAGGAAGGCGAAAGAGGTTGGTGGGAAGCGTTTCCCTTACTTTGAAGATTGGGAATTCCTCTTTGGAAAGGATAGGGCCAACGGGGACGGAGCGGAGGTTCCTTCCGAAATGGCGCGACCGCCACAAAATGAACATGTCATGCATAATGAACAAATTGAGGAGAATGAGGATTGCTACTATCCATACTTCGGTGAAGAATTTCATGGCACGCCCACAAGTGGACTGACGGGGATGTCCAATGAAATTCCTTTAGGCACGACACCTCCAATCTCCACGCCTCCGGCCTCCACACCTTCGGCCTCCACACCTTCGGCCTCCGCACCTTCAGCCTCCACACCTCTGGTCTCCATGACTTCAAACTCCGCACGTCGTACGTCACTTCCGACGTCCACTCCCCGAACCTCGACACCTCCGGCCAATGCCGTAACTCAAAGGGGGAAGAAGAGGACACGGATGGGTGATGTGGGATCCCTTGCTGCAAGTATGGAGGTATGGCTGGAAAAGAGTGATAGCCATATGGAGAAAATGACTGATGCAATGGGGTATTCGAACAAATTATCCGCTCGTCGCACGCAAGTGCCTCTTGAGCTTGAAAAACTTGACCTTACCGATACCCAGCAATTTAGGTTAGGTGCCATCATTTGTGCAGCTGAAGATAGGTTGGACCTATTCTATGGCATCAAAGATCATCAAAAACAAGCTTGGGTTGAAGCCGTGCTGGATGGTCTCATATTTGGTCCCGTTTGAAGTTTGACTAATAGGACGTTATTTTTTGTAGTGGCCGATCTTTTAACTCTATACATATGGCCCATTTTTGAAGCGGCCAATCTTTCACTCCTATACATGTGGGCCCTTGTAATTTTATTAGGCTTTTGGTCTACAAACAATGGTGGATTATCTTTTCTAATGTAATGTAGGTTATGTGGACAATGTATGGTATGTACTGGTAAAACAGTTGTCCTTGAATGATGTTGACGTTGATGCTATATAAATGCAGGTTTTTGGGTGACTCAAGTTGCATTGCACATGTGTTTGTGGGCAATGATGAAACATTTTCATTATTAAATAAGGTCGATACTTTGGCGGGGTAACAATAGTTGCAGCCATGAGTACCCTTATGATTTGTATATATTGTCTGAGCCCAATCTATTTTGGCCTTTGGTTATGGCTCCAAACTACAGGGTTTTGGATCTGTTTTGTGACTATTTCTGTGGTTCAACTGTGGAATGAAACATGCAGGTTTTTCTTCAGTTTTGTACGGCTGTCTGTTGAGTACGAATGCAGGTTTTGGTTCTGTTTTGCCACTGTTTATCTGCTGCAGGTTGTGGTTGCATTTCTGGCCATGTTTGGGGCTGGTTTTGGTTCAGTTTTGGCTGTGTTGATCTGTTTGGTTCAGTGTTGGTTCAGTTTGGGGTCTGCTTATTTGTTTCGTTCAGTTACGGTTCAGTTTTGGCTGTGCTTGTCTGTTTGGTTCAGTGTTGGTTCAGTTTGGGCTCTGCTTATCTGCTTGGTTCAGTTACGGTTCAGTTTTCCTTGTGGGCAATGATGAACTATATTTTGACTATTATGAAGGTAGTTACCATGGCGGGGTAACATTAGTTGCAGCCATGAGTACCCTTACGATTCATATTCATTGTCTGAGCCCAATCTCTTATGGTCATATATGCAGATTTTGGCCTCTGTTTATGGGTAAAACATGCAGGTTTTACTTGTGCTTATGTGATGCAGGTTTTGGTTGTGTTTCTAATGGTTCTGTTTTATTGCTGTCTGTTATTTACTGGCTATGGTTCTGTTTTACTGCTGTCGGCCAAATAACTGGTTGATTTGGTTCAGCTTTTCTGGTTGTTCAGTTTTGTGGCCTACGATTATGAAGTATTTGTCATGGTTTGGTTCAGTTTTTTGGCTGCAATTTGGTTCTGTTTTGTGGCCAAATAACTGCATTATTAAGGTCAGCTGTTGTGCTTATGATTTGGTTCAGTTGTGTGATGGAGTGTGTGAAACTGCAGGTTTGGTTATGTTTTGTGCCTGCAGTTTTGAGCTGTTTTCTGCCATGGTTTAGGCCTCTGCTTCGTGTGGGTTAAAACTGCTGGTTATGGTCAGGTTTTGGTTCTGTTTTGTTTTGGGAGTGAGTGTGTCGACAGTGGTGCAGTTTTGGCTCCCATTTGATTGAGTTAAAGCTGCTTGTTTTGGCCACTCTTGGTGGGTTAAAGCTGCAGTTTTGGGTGGCTATGATGAAATCTTTCTGAGCCACAACTTGATCCAAAACCTCCTCCATAACGTCACCATTATGCAGCCACAAACTGAAGCCAAAACCTGCAGTTTTAACTCACAAGCACAGCCCAAAACCTATATGTGTAATGGAGTGGCTGTGATGAAAATTGAATAAGACACAATGGGACTTAGGCGAGGCAACATGAAAGGGTCATTTGGCAACTCATGTTGCAGTCTAGTGCCTTCTATAAGTTGTCTACAAACCTGAGCCAGAAGTTGGTACTTGTTGCATTACTTGTGTCCTACTCTGTGTCCTAATTGTGTCATTTGGCGATGATAAAATTTGAGCCACATGCAGGTGTGTGTTGAGTACAAATGCAGGTTTTGGTTCTGTTTTGGCAATACTTACCTGTTGCAGGTTATGGTTGTGTTTTTGGCCATGTTTGGGGCAGGTTTTGGTTAAGTTTTGGCTGTGCTTTTGTCTGTTTGGTTCAGTTTTGATCAAGTTTTGCCTCTGCTCATCTGTCCCAAACGTCTCAATTGGCGATGATGAAATTTGAGCCAAATGCGTTCATTTTTGTTTTCAACTATTTATTACCGATTACGAGGCATTTTGGTTAATGCGTTTGTGGTGACTTATGATATTGTTTTCGAATAGATTATTCAATGACAGGTGAAGAAAAAGACTATTATTGGGTGGTTTTCGTTGGACATAAGCCGGGCATCTATACAACTTGGGGAGAAGCTCAACTCCAAGTTAATGGATACTCAGGAAGCATGGCGAAAAAATACAAGACATTTGATGGAGCCGAAGAAGCATTGCTCAAGTTTCACGAGGAGAGATACGCGCTCACAAAGTTGGAAGCCAAAAGTTCCACATCCGCAAGTGCGTTGGGGCTTGAACATCAACTCAATGGGTGGAGGTCGTTCGTTGTATGTTTTTTTTTAGGTTTCATATGTTGTATTTTGTTGGCACTTGTTCTCGATTCCGAATGAAGTTGTACGTTGTAAGATTATGTAAAATTTACACTTTATGAACTGAGACAAGTTCTAATGTATTTTAAATGAAGACGTTAAAACATTACATTCCAACATCATTAACGGAGACGACATGTGATAGAACATTCATGGATAATGCTATTTATTCTTTCGCCATCATGATCTACTCCTCGGGCTCCTCAGGAGGGGGAATGAAGCAAATACGCCAATCATCAAATAATGGAAATTGAACATCTCTTGCCTCCCTAGCTTGTTTGTAAACCTAAGTCAATATGAAAAAATTAAGATCAAAATATATCTTCACATTTCACAAAAATTTATAACACTTTATTAATTCTTACTTGGATGAATGCAGCCCAAACATTTTCTTCAGCCACCACCATGTTTTGACTTGCATCCCATTCAAACCCGGGACGATCAAGTAAGTTCACAATGATAAAGCACGTACGGCGCCACTTCTTTATCTTTGCTTCTATATGCCATTCCTCAATGCCAGCATCGGGAAAATCACTATCCATGAAACGTTTCAAGTACCTCACGTAACCTGGACGAAAGTGTCCACTCCCGGTGGTCCACAATCGGGACTCCACCATTGATTTTAGTACCGAAATCAACAGCATCTCCTCACCCTGGACCCAATTGTGACGAGGAGGCGGACGACCAGCCATACAACAAATAATAAATATGACACTTGTTTTTGTAATTGAAATTATTGAATGAGTTTGAACAAAGTTTGCTTGCTATTTATAAGCAACAATTCAACAACTATTCAACTACATATCCACCATTCAATAATATATCCACCATTCACCTTTCAACCACCTTTTACCCTCCATTCAATCAAAAATCATACTTTCCATTCAAATCTATCATAATTTGTCTTTTCTTTTTAAAAAAAACATTTCCCAAAAAAAATTGCAGTTACATAAATACAAATATATATTAAAAAAACGTTTTTTTAATATAAAATTTATAGCATATATCTTTTTTTACAAATTCATTTTCTAATACTTCCAATTGTGCAAAATTGATTAAATATATTGATTTTAAAATTTATAAACTGGTTTTATTACGTAATCAAATATAACTCTGCACATGGGCAAAATAGTAATTTCACAGTTTTTCCCATCATCCACCCCTTCTTATCCCCCTATTCTATAAACTATCCAAACGAAGTTAAAATTTATCCCACTTTTTAATAACTCATCCAAACAACATATTATTTTATCCCCCCTCTATAAACATCAAATCAATGTGGGCCAACCCATCAAAATTAATACTCCCTACTATCTTATCCCCCTTCATATTTTTTACCCCCGATTTTTTCCCCGCATCCAAACGGGCCCTTTAGTAAAAAACAAAAACTGCATTACTTATAAAATATAGGAGTATATATATAGTTTATGGTATAGTTGAATAAGCATAAATCTGAATATTTGATGCACTTGTGTTCCACACGATATTTGTGGAGCTTGCAATTATAGAATATGTGAATGCATATGTGTTTGAATCTGTTAAATCCACATGTATTTTAATAATTTTAAAAAGAAATTGATCTATAAAATTATTATACTTTGTTTGTCGATCGATAAAAGAAATCATTTACATAGTTCACATCTGAGACATTACATTAATTATGAGAATTCACGAGATAATCAAATTCAACAACTCAACTAATAACAGAAATAAACCCATCAAAGAAAGTAACAAAAAAATAAAGGAAAAGTCTTTCTAAAAGAACAACACTCGATTGCAGGTGAGGATTCGAATTCCTAGTGAGATCACATATTATTCGATTGACTAATGCCTTGTTTGGATGTTAATTTGAAGAAAAAAAAATTCAATTCAAAAAACTCTTATTATCTCTACTTCCAATTATTACTCTCATTTTGTTTCCACTCATTACCCCTATTTCTAATCATTATTCTCATTTCTCTCTCTATCTCTCTCCACTCATTACAACTATCTGTAATTATTACACCAATATCTCTCTTTACTAATTACCCCAAAAATTAAACTCAAAAATTCTCAAATATCCATCCAAACAAAGCATTAATTTTGACGGGAATTGATTTTGTCACTTCTTTTTTTTTTGCTAATGTCACTCCCCTTCTCTCACAAAATAAATCATATGATAAGACATAAAAGAGAGTGAGATTTAAAAAAAAAAAAAATAGGCGTTGCAAAATCAGTCCCCAATTTTGACAAACACAAACAATAAATAAACCGTCTCAGACGTAATTCCACAGAATTTGTGGTCAATTTTAGCTGGGAAAACCAACCAAAGTCTAGCTGTCATTGGTCAATGACTTTATTATTATTCTTACCAGCTTCGAACATGTTGGCGGGCCAGGCGGGCATAGTTTCGAGGTGCATATACGTCGCCCCTCGTGCTTTGGGACACAAAGGAGTTGGTAAAAATTACAATACACATTTTTTATTTGAGTGTGTATCATATGCATCCCAAAATATTATAAATTGTAGATAAAATGTTACGAATCATATATAAGTTACGAGATATACCAAAATGTTATGAATCATAGTAAAAATGTTACGAATCGTACTGCTGAGATGTTATGAATTCTAGAAAAAAAAGTTACGAAACACACTAAAATGTTATGAATTAATCTTAAAATGGGTGCATATGGTACACCCTTTTAAAAGGAGTGTGTATTTTAGACTTTTCCAAAGAAATTTAGACTTTAGAGTGAGATTTTATTTTGTTTTTCTTTGAAATGAAATTGTCGATACAATCCACGCCACATCGCTATTTACATAGGATTTCAAGGCAAGGCTCCTATCACGTATAGATGGTAGTAAGAGTATGTTTAGCCTCATTGAGCAGCTATGAAACTTAAGCCTGGTCTTTGTTCAATCTAGTTTAAGTTTTGAACCACTGAACGAACTTCTCATTATTCTTTTTTATCATCACCATCTCCTCGTTGGTGAGTGTGAGTTCATGAGAGACTATCATTTTTTCTTCATCCAACCACATGGAATCCAATGGGGTAGCCACAAATCTATGACCCCTCCGAGGGGAATTGACCTAATGTGCACCGAATGTGCATTGACGGTACGCAGATCCTACTTTGGATCATGTACGGATAATCAGACCCGTTTAATAATTTGTTGAGTAGTTTTGTGAGAAATCAACTCAATTCAATATGTGTATATGCTCAATCCAATCTTTTAATTCTCATTCAAATTACAATCCACTCTGGAAAAAAAATAATATATGGAAGATTGGATCAGACACCTTCATATATTGGATCAATAGATCGAGCTGATTTCTCATTTGGGCACTTGAAAAATTATTCGAAAATTATTGAACAACTTGGATTATCTGTGCGAGACCCGAAGTGAACCCCGCATGCCGCCAGTGCACATTAGGGCGGTTCCCATAGCTTTTTCGCAAATCTATGCCTGATGAGAGTATGAACCTCCTCCCAAGTCTCAAGTAACATTTTAAAATGATCTAACCCACCCGAAATTAACCAAGTGCACTAGGCACACTTAACCAGAGCACATTACTAAAATTAGGTGCAGAAAAATGACTCACTATCAAAATGGTGATCAGAACATGGGTGACTGTGTACCAGCCTTGTCGTCGGACTCAAATCAATTAGTATGGGTCTCTTGTTTGTAATCGAGGTTTTCACGAACTAGGTTTGAAACTAGACTCCCGCATTAGTACATTTTCGTCATTTTCAACTATGGATACACATACACATACATATAATGGATACACATGCACATGCATATTCTAGCGGACTGTGGTTTGTCTTGGTAAAGATACGTGTACACAAACGCACGCACACACATGTATTCGAGGAGGACAACACTTGCTGGGTCAATTTCACGAATAAAAAAGCAGTAGTAATTTTTTAAAAATATTTTTCTCAAATTATGTGCGTGTGAATTTCAGTGTGTGTAAGTTCGGGTGTGGTTTAAGACTTCTCTGTTATTACAAACCGCATATTAGTATATGAGTCCAGGTACTTGACCCTTGTATTACAAATATATCAAATGGGCATACTCCTTTTCCCCATCACACAAGTAATGAACTATGCATGTACAAATTTTTCCTTAACCTGTATCAAGCAACGGCTGCAAATTCGATCACTCTCAAGCAATAATACCTTTCCTGAACAACTTATCGCCACCCTCAGCAGGTGAATAACTTGAAGCCGCGGGTTGTCTCACAGAATCATCATCATCAGATGACAACACTGCTTTTGCATTCCAATACCAAGGTTGAAGATGAGTAATAGTAATGGATGGAGAGCATGAAGAAGAAGGATCAAGCATAACAGATCCCCAGTCTCTAGTTCTGAGCTTCGTTTCCTTCAATCTCCTCCTAATCAGCAAGTTCCCCACGTCTTCCTTTCTCATCTCCGACACGCTTCTCAGTATTGAAATGCATAATAGGAGGACCAAAACCGCGTCTTCTTCAGGAGAGAATTCTACGACCAGTAGCTTCCAATTAAGTAGTGCTGTTGCTTTTCCGTTTGGGTCATCTTCTGAACACCGAACTAGTGTCACAAACCCTTCTTCTGCTTCTGCTTCTGCTTCTGGCAGATTCTCATCTTGAGTGTTTGTCTTTTCTTCATTTGTTTTATTCTGTAAATCGATGTTCCTTCTTCCATATTGCATTTTCCGTCCTATTAACAACTTCACCTGCAGTGTTCAATTCGTTTAGATTGACTTCTAGTAAAAGAGTCTACCCATAAAAATCTTTTTCTTCAGAGGCTATGCTACATGTACTCTTCTAAAGGTATATGGTACACATGGCACACATTTCAACAAGCAAATAAGGTATGGGATCTATGTCCGACATGTTTAGTTTGACAGTCACTAAGCATGCATGTTTTACAATTTCCATTTATCATGAATATGCATAGACTCATGTATTATGCATGAATTCCTTGAGGCATCTTGTAAACACCATTTATGCTAGAAAATAAAATCACCTATTGAAATTAAAGTCAAATAAATCCAACACTTGGACATGTACTCATAACATAGTTCACACATAAGAAAGTATTTTTGCTGTTTACCTTTGTGTCTGGAGATGCTTTGCTTTTCAGGTCAAAACTCAGGATTTTTCTAGATGTCGATTCCCACTGTATCATCAGTTCATCACCTGTCGAAAACTCCCATGAAGCATTCCACTGTTCTGAGGGCTCTTTTGGTGCTGCTGTTCCTACCACTTTCACTGCATTAGACAGCCAATACAACTATTAAAAGAAAATAACCGCTTATGAATCTAGGTCAATGCTAGTTGTGGCGGATATAAGAAAACAAAGCAAACAGACTTTTACCAAGCGTATGAAGTTCGAAGATTTTTACCATCCCATCTAAATATAGCGTAAAACAAGTGGAATTATAGAGGAAAACAACGCATCATTTGAGCATCTGTAATCTTCCAAAAGACCTTTTTGAACTATCCCGTGGATGTCTAAAGAAAGATTGGAACTTGGAAGAGGGGGAGTAGCAAACTAGTTTTAAATCTACATGATTCCAAGGTTCTATCAATCAAGAAAGAAGAACTTGCACTCAATTGCGCCTAAGAAAGCCATTTTGTCTATAGTTCTTTTTCTTGTTTAGGTGATTTTTTCTTTAACTTTTCAGACATCAGATAAGTGTCTGAATCCAACAAAAAGATAGATAGGAGCATACTAGGAGCTCGGCCGATGGAGTCAGCAACATAAGACCAAGAACCTTCACGTATCTCTATAATCCTTTCTTCCCATTTCACAGCAGATGGAGTTTCAGCACCCCTCCTCCAAAACCCTCTGCCCATTCTGTTTTATGTAAAACAGTAAAAGTAGAATATAATTATTCACATCAAAACAGTGCTCCCCACAGTGGGGACTCCAATTTTTTTTTCAGGATACTCTTTAAGAAACTTTAATCTACCCAATTATAATACTCCATATGATATCAACATTGAAAATTATGAAAATGCGTCAAATATTGCCATATTTGTTTGATGAATTGCAGTTTAAAATCTTGCATAATATCCTTCAATTTTTGTAACCAAGTGACCATTTTGGGTAATAATCCCTAAATTAGGCTACAAAATTTATTGTGTAACAAGTTGCATCAGAGTTAAATTGGTATTAAGGATTAGCTTGTTTGAGTGAGAATCAAAAAACATTAGCTGTTCATCAATTTTTTCTAGGGAAGTCAAAGTGCATGCTAAAGAAAAAAAAACAATCACGTAGTTTTTGTTTATGTAGTACAAAATTATCCTTTGTTCAGGCCTGAGGGTGGTCAAGTGACCACCTTTAGGTATGTGAAGAAATAACAACAGGCAAAACATACCTCATTCGAACAATAAAACACTCTCTCCCTGCGTGATCCAAAACAGTGCGAGACAACCACCGACCTTCTTGAGGATGGTATTGGTTCATCCTCAGAATTAAATCACATATCATGGCTCCTGAATCGTCCGTGACACGATCAGGCACACATTTCAGCAAGTATGGTGCTTGAATTGGGGGGGTCATGGAAGAGACAACTCTAATCTTTCGATCAATTTCCCTTTCGCGAGTAAGAGAGGTTGCTCGTAGTAAGTCGTTCCAAAGAAACGTAACTGTGTCTTTCACTGTACTTCCTTCGAAAAAGTGACTGCCACGATCACGAAGCTCCAGCACAACTCCCCTTGTTCCAAATTCACAGTAAAGATGCCAAGCTTTCTGCCAAGAGCCCAAGGGGAAACTGGATATTTGTTTATCAATCTTAAGCTCCTTGTGACACCTCACCATGCGGAGGCACAAAAGCTCACGCAGTGTTTTCCCTTGCATTCCCTTCATCTTTGAGTCAAGCTTCACAAATACACAGACCTATCTAGTAAACACCTCAGTGTCAGTTTCATACGGAATGAAGTTAGTCTAATTGTCATTTGCAGATGGTAAATTTTTAAGATAAAACCTAGTATTGCCACCTAACTAGTATAGGAATTTTTAATCAGGTTAGGCGGTTTCTGTTCATTTGGTCAGAAAGATAACAAAAATGGAACATAAGTTCCTAAGAACATGGTTGAGGGAAGACTAAGGTACCACTTGAACTATAGCAAGCATTAATGCAAAATCAATTGTAGATGTGATCTCCATGCGTTCCAATAGTTTTTAGCACTAAACATATTACTTGGTGAATTTTCTACAACAAATGAAGCTACCCGATTAAGCATTAGCTCCCCTGACAAAGAAAACAAAAAAGTCAGATACTGGAAATTCACTACTCAATTTTGCTACCTACAAGAACAAAATGATTGCTCTGAGCCTGGTCCCTGACATATCTTTTATACATTCAAAATTATCGACTTAACACTATTACAGTCATCACAGTCTGTTTCACAACGTAAAGGTAGATATACAAGTAGGGAATTAAAACTAGAATCGAATAATGGAGTGTAAGCATTGTTGGGAGGAACATGTGTGTGATGGGCAAAGTGGGGGTCCAACCTAATTTCTTTACCATTTTTAAGGCTAACTCTACATCAGAAAATCAATCCATTACTTTATGCTGAGGAATGGTGAAGTTCAGTTAATGTAACCAGATAATCTTAGAACATGTACAACGCAAATGGATCACTCATTGGAGAAAAACATAAGAAACTAAAAATAACAGGGCAATATACTGTAGAGCATCAAAAATACTGTTTCCAACCTACCTCCAACAAGAATCGGGGTAGCATGGACTTGTATCTTGTGTTAACATCATCATCCGTGACCTCCCAGTGAATCGGGGGCTTGACGTTGGCAGCCCATCCACAGGCGGCACCACCAGCTTTCTCATATGGTTCATCAAAAGTTCCCTCCCATAGCTTCTTGGTCTCTTCCACTTCTTCTTCCTTGACTTCTTCCCAGACCGCAACCACCTTCCCCATATCCCCCTCCATCTCCTTCACATCAGCTGCGTACACTGTGGGATAGCTCTGATTCATTAACAAAAAGCAAAGGAGGATATGAGAAATTCATCACCCTTAACAGATCCGAGGGCGGATCTACCATGTGACCAGAAGGTCTTGTGCTCCGCCTGCATTCCTAAACCATACTCTAGGAACCCCTGGCATTGGGGAAGTATCGAACCAACTAATCTGATATGCCTCAAAAGCAGCCCCTTGGTCAATGTGCTTCACTACTTCCTCTCCCTTTAAAACCCTCTTTTTTGTGATTTACATGATATGTTTCCGCGTACTTACATGACAAATCTTTGACTAGGCTTTCGATTGCTCAATTTTTGTGTTCTATGTATTGATTATATAGCATTCATGGAGGTCAGGGTTTTTGATTCATAACTTGTCCGTAATGGCTTTTCAGTAAATAATTTTGATTTCTTCAATTAACTTGTTGATTGTACTTTAAAATTGGGGCATTTCAATTGGAAAAACAAACCCATATCTAACACTTATGAAACATCGGCTAAAAACAACATTGTGCTTGATGGTGAAAAAATATTTTCAAGGTTAGGATTACTAGTGTCGCCCTTTGTTGAACTCCTGCATTATTAGCCACTGAAAATATAGTTACTTTTTATCAAAATATTTGCTTGTTACCATTTCAACCTTCGAGTCAATTAAGTCGTTATACTAAAGTAATTTATATATGTACACACACATGTGTGGAGTTGGAGACCAAGGCACCTGTATGACAAAACAGCTACCATGTAATTTGAACATGATTACTTCAGAAAATTACTAAGAAAAATGCTTGTCTACCAATTCCAAGAGCTTGGATTGAATACTTGTTAACGTGATTATCAAGTCAAATCTGAATTATGTGAAAAGAGATGGCTAGTGATGAAGAAAACAAAAATCTCACCCACCTGATGGCACACCCACATGAGAAGAATGTCCAAGGCAGGCACCAAATGAGCACACAAATTGGAAAACCTTTGCATCATACAGAGAAACCTTTTGTATCGTTGTCTGGCTGCTATTAAATACACAGTCTCTGACATATAAGGTGCTGATAACGTGGCATACAAATTTCTCTGCTTTAATACTAGGCTCAAAAGATCCTCATTTGCAACCAAGGGGATTGAGCCATCAGAAGCCAATTCATTCTCAAATGGCTCAGATGGGTACTTATGGATCCAAATGTCCCTGCATCTGATCAGCGCATACTCTTCGTTCCCCTCGTTGAAGATAGCCGGTTTTCCTATGAGCTTTGAGAATCTCGACTCACAGTATCGCGCATAACTGGCCTGAAATTGACATGGTATCAGTTTGGATGCCTAGAAAACAGAGGAAAAGCAAAGAAAAGCAACCTTGTGTCTAAGACTCTTTGTTTCAATGAGCAATGCTACAAACATAGATATCCGGACACATATCGGGACACAATTGCATCCGAGCCGATCAATGAACTGTGGGTCCCACACAATATATGCAGGACCCACACACATCAGACGGCTGTGCTCCAAATAACTCCACATCCAATTTGATTGGCCAGGTTAGATAGGAAATTGGGTTACAAACCGATAACGAACTCATTTTCAGAATTTAAATGCCGCAACGTCCAGTGTGGAGTAATTATTAGATTAACCATAGACAATCAATTCTGATCTTACAAAACATAAGTGTGGAAACGTGCAATTTTTAAAACCTTCACCAGAAGTTGACTGGAGTTACTCATCTATGGATTGTATGTCGTCCGCAGTAAGTCTGGTCAATCAAACATAAACTACTAGTAAAGTAGATTACTTTTCTATTTAGCTTTCCCCAGATTTTCTCATTGACCAAACAGTGTTCAACTGGGAAAATATCCATGGCTTACCGAATTCAAGGAATGACAAAACCAGACCAATTCAATATCAATTGGAGGAAGAACCATTGGGGGAGGAGACCCCACCGTCAGATCAGAAATCAACGGCATCCAAAGCTCATCATACCTACATAAATAAAAACCCATCACAAATTCATCAAAACCCAATTCGTCATTTACAACGCTCTGATCAAATTACTCTCCTAATAATACAAACCCTTGGGTAGAACTCACCCTTAAAAACCGGCTTACAATGGGAGGGTGCCCATGAGCTTATATGCACATGGTTAATCCCATACTCAGTTAATGTGGGACATTAGGATCGTAACATACCACCACGCTCTGCAGCCGGCGTCCACGGTGGCCCATCACTCTATTGGCATGGAACTCTCATCCAATCAATAGGTCGCCCCCTCCGGGAGTCGAACTGCAAAGCCGCACCCATACAATCTCATACTTGCACATATGCATCCGAGCCCATACTCGACGTGGTAATTGGCTCTGATACCAATGATACAAACCCTTGGGTATAACTCACCCTTGAAAACCGGCTTACAAGGAGAGGGTGCCCAAGAGCTTATATGTGCGTTTATATTCACATGGGTAATCCCATATTGCTTGTCCAAATGAAAAAATTAAATACTTCCGGGCAAAATTGTGATTTTTTTTACACCAAATTAGAGTTGTATTAATTTGATGCAAAAAATTTCAAAAGATACCGACTTCCTTGGCTTTGGCATCCGTCCCAATCCACACCCCGAGTCAGGCCATGCTGTTAAGGAACCACCTCTGTGGCCTTTGGATTGTAATTTCGTTGCACTGTTGTGACATGCGGTATCATACCTTGCCTAACTGTCCATTTCGTTGGATTTACCAAGTAAGTGGTGGTGTTGATGAAAAATAAAATTGCTCGGACGCGGGCAGCAACATGAACAAAAACACGTTTGTTTTGCAAAAACTGAAACACATTTGTTGGCTTCTCTGATTTTTGAAAAAATGAGACGAGACTAACAGAAAAATACTCCTATATGTTTTTGTTGCTGCGGCTTTACGAGTTCTTGCGCGAAAATAGAGAAATCAAACATGCGAGAAATCAAACAAGCTGAAACATCCCCAAATCCGGTAATAAAAACACTTTTGTGTCATTAACACTAATGTTGCCGCGATTAGCAACCGTTTTATGTCGTCGCATGACATGGTATGTCACTTAGACTAGGCAAGGTATGACACGTTATATTCTTGTCACCGGGTTAGGCAAGAGATCAAGATGAAACAGTATGTGCTTGTCACCCTATAGTCTAAGGCATAAAAACAGGGGCTTGTAACCAGGCTAGGCATGAGTCGCATGACAGGACAAGACAGGGGTATTTTATTTTTCGATCTCAAAATTGAACAATTTTTCAAAAAAATGACGAGTGATTTGTGACGGATGGATGGAGAACTAATTACGAGAATTCAGTATTCGGGGAGGGGAGGGGGAGGGGAGGGGGGGTTTGGAAGCTTATAACCTTCTTATAGCTTCGACAATAGTGGGTTTTTGTTGGAGCCAATGAGACTCGGCAACAACTCTGAGAAACCGGAGATTTCGCCTGGCGGCGGCCACCAGATCTACGCCCACTCTCACCGCCGCCTCCTCCTCCGATATCTCGCTCAGGCTTCTCGCTGAGACGCCGTCGGAGACGCCTCCGGCGCCGCTAACCGCCGCCGACATTTATTGACACGCAGGGACTAGAGGAGTAGAATCAATGAATCATAACAACAACATTCTGTTACACGGATACAACAACTCATGAATATCCATGTGGGGAGTAGGGAGAGTATGATAAGTGAAAAAAAAAAAAAATGAGGTGAGAGAGATGGCCAGATGGGTAATCCTTTTGGAAGGGGCCACGTGGGGAATAATTGTTTAGGATTTGTAGATGGAAGAGGAGAGATTTTTCGGTTCTGAGCGAGTATATTCCACGTGATATTCATTTGGCGCATTCGAGTTGTCCGATACACTTTTGGACTACTCAAATTGAAATTTTCTCTCTTCTTTCATCCCAACACTTTCTCTCTCATTTTCTCTCTTCAAATTTGAGCCGTTCAAAAAAGAAATGGACTGCTCAGATGCGCGAAGGGGCATCATGTGGTATCCGCTCGGCATTGAAAAAAATTTCATGGAAGAGAGGAGTTCGGCTCCTCTCTGATCCGAATCGGAGAATCCTCCAATTTCAATTTAATGGTCAAGATTATCTTGGTAACTCAAACCCCAAAGGTCATATGGTAGTTTACGAGCACTCAATTACTCCCCAAATAAGTGTCTTCCCTCCCCCTTTTTTTTAATGGCGAAAAAAAATCGTTAATCTTTGAAGTTTACAAAAAATTCTTTTTTTGAACACCGTCTTTTCTCCCTATGTCTTCTCTTACCGTTAAACCCGCCTCTAAATTTTTTTATATATATAGTTCATGAAGATTTTTTTAAATTTATTTCATATTGCTCATGAGGAATTTTTTACTAACATTTTATCAATAATTTTTTTCTTTTAGCATTGTTTTTTTTGCTAATATTATCTTATTGTATAACCCATGAGATTTTTTTTTTACTAATACTAGTGTATATTCACGTGTGCTTCGCGCTGTGTCAAATGTTCATTGATATAATTGTTCTTGTACGTAAGAAAGTTGAAATTAAGATTCAGTTATGGAAATTAGAAAGAAATCGTAAGAGTAAGTAATTGAACGTAGGATAATTTTTACGGAAAAAATATTTTAGAAGAAATACAAAAGGAGTTCTTTGATTAACTCTGTGAATTTGATAGTTTTTTGAACCTGCACCTGTCATTAAAGTTACGATATCAAATTTTACTAATGTTTAAAATTTGGTAAACTGGTGCATGTGATGTGATAATTAAATAATATTTGAGGAGTAATTGAGTGGTTATAAAATACCATATGAGCTTTGGAGCAGGAGATACTATGATAATTCTGACCATTGAATTGAAATTGAAGAATCCTCCAATTTCGTATGGATTAAACAAGAGCCCCACCGTTGTGGTTACTTGGTCCCCTTTCTAGGGACGGGTCTCCTATTTGATGTATTGTTTTGGATTATTAATTATATTTGTTATCATTGTGGCAAAAAAAAAAAAAAAAAAACAAGAGCCAGACTCGGAAGGGAGGAGAGGCTCATTTGGCGGCTTTAATTGTTACTCGTTCTGTTACTTATTTAAAGATATACTCCTATTTAGTTTTTATCCAATTAAAATAAGATGAGAGACTATCAAATTGGGACTGGGATATTGGATTTTGGATACTCTCTGCTTTTAGCGAGTAAAATGGGGAAATTCCAAATGCTACGAGCTACTCTAGTTGCTACCACTAAAATACCATAAATTTATAATAAAAAAAATTGTTAGTAAGATAAGTGAAATTACTCTCTTACTCTTTCGCATTAAAAATAATAATTATGGTGTAACAAATGAGAGGTTAGTTTAAGGATTATTTGCAAATTTGTTCGTTTTAGGTCTCAAAACTTTCCTTAAAATCCAAACCAAACATAGAGATATGTCAACTTCAATCTTCTTAATTTTTTTGTCTATTAAAAAATTCGATATTTGTTTCAATCTTGAATTGATGTTTATCTTTTTTGTTAAACGGTATACATTAACGAGGGTTAAGGGAAATTATAAGTCAGTGCACAGGAATTTATAGACTGTCAATAACCTTAAACCAAAAACACCTCCACGGAGCTCGAATCTTGACCTCTTATTAGTAAAGAATCGGAAAATACCATTGGGCGACGCCCTATTTGACAGAAGGCGCATTAATTTAATGCGTAAAACACAGCTGAGCCTTGTTTGCCCTCCGCTGTTCCATGTGTTAGGGCGATTATGACTTTGCGTGCCGCCTCCATTGTACAGCGAAGATTCGAAGAAGAAGTCCTTTTCTGCTGTCATGGTCATGGTTATTAGGTAAAGTAAAGCACTATCAATGGGAGTTGGGGAGGGACAGCACTGAGCTGTCCTGGCTGAAGGGGCCCTGATCCGAGATTTCAGTCTGACGATCGAAAACGTTCACTTCGTAGAACTCATCGAGTTGAAATATTATGTAAAAAAATCAGCTCGATCAGATATCCTTAAGTGTGTAATTGAAACCTTTTTGTCTTAAAAAAATGAATCCAAAACACTGGATCAAATCTACTAGAATCCATTATTGGCAAGTTATATATGTTCCGATCAGGCACTTAAAGATATCCGATCAAACTGATTTTTTGCATACGTGTTCAACTCGATGAGCTCTACGAAGTGAACGTTTTCAATCGTCTAATCAAGATCGGAGCGGAACCCCCTCGGTCTGGACAGCACGCTGCTGTCCCTCCAAGGGACAGCAGCCCCCAAGTCCCTATTAATGGATGAGAAAGAATATGGCCCCCACAGAATGGCATGGACTTGTGTCATCTAATCTGTTTGTTTATAGTATTGTTACTATTGTACACATTAGTGGTTAAAGCCTGTTTGATAACGGTGATAAATGGTATTGGCAATACCAATCCCATCAGATTAATAGTTCGAACCATTCGGAAAACCAAATAAGATATTGATAATACGTCCACTCTACCAATCCAATCCCAACCTCTCGGAGAGTTATCAAACGGGGCCTAGAGGATTAGTCTACAAAGAATTTTAGAGGTTATTATTTCTAATCTTGAATTTTAAACGCCCACGAGGACCATGAGATGCCAACCGGAGCCCATTCGCCTTTTTGTTTCTAGTTTAGTGTATTTGTTTCGTGTAAAGGAGATTTGGTGAAAGCGTAATCTAAAATATTCGACACTGGTCCACGCCAAGAAAAGCACAAGCCCCACTTGTCTCGCTTAAGTGCGTTCCCCACTGAACCAGAGGTACACTACCCTGGTCTCCAGTCCACATTCATGTGATGGGTCCTTTGTCTGACGCAAAGCGGAACTCATTATGTTTTTAATTTATGATTTAAACTGTACATTTAGTAGGTCTCGATGTGTTTAACATCTATACACAAAATTAAGTTGATTGAAGATCAATAAAAGCTTAGTTGATTGATTTTTGTCTCATATACCATCTGGCCGTCTACTTTACTTGTGGCAAATATGATTTGTTCTACTAGATACTGATATTCAATGAAATTGAGTTTTTGCGAAGACGTTAAACACATCGAGACTAACTCCTGTGCCCTGCTCAATCTGTCATGTAACTCCCTTCGACAGTGAGAGGTTGTGGATTCAACTCCGATGGAGAGGAGTTTAACCCTTGTGTTTATCACTAACAACTAACTACTAAAAGAAAACACATCGAGACTTACCAAATGAACTCTTTGCCTCACTAAATGGACCCGTGATCGGTTCCATTTTGTGTCATAAGAGCCTAACGAAGAATTATCACATGATATGATTTTGATTCAGTTCTATTTCTTTTATCGGCTGATTTAGGTGGATGACCCATTCGATTTCAAGTAAATCGGTCATCTCTTGGTTATACATTCAAAGCTTGCCAAATGGCAATCTCAGTTTCATACACTGGCACCTTGGCATATATAATACTCCAAAATTTCCCTATAAATTAGACCAATATTCTCCAATGAAGACATGATCAAGAGCCAAAAAGCCGCAAGGTGAACCCAAGAGGTGGACATGAATACGTGTTTTTGCTGTCCTTTCAGAGCCGTTTGATTCCGAAACAAATTTGTTATCAAAATTGCTCCAAGAAAATAGAATGTGTAATAGTACTTTTAAGTAGAGGTGAACGAACCAAGGGTCCTGTAGGCCAATACACTTCCTCACTCCTTCCATGTGAAATGTGATGGTTTGATAGGAGCGCAAGTGCTTAATGTGGCGGTAGATGTTTTTTTGGGTGTATCCAGTGGCGTAGCCAAAACTTTAGGTCGGCGGAGGCACCATTAAACATGGTTTTAGAATTTTCTATTTTTTACTTGTAATAAACAACCATAACATGAAAGAAATGAACTTAAGACGTAAAATTTTCTTCAATACGTGTACACACACACACACACACACACATATATATATATATATATATATATATATATATATATCGACTCTTTATGGAAAACAAGTACGCAAAAGAGTACTTTTTTGAAAACTTGACAAAGATACTAAGGAGGTAAGTGTTCTAAGAGAAAAAAATGTGTATAATTTTTTAATACAAATTGTGATGGCATTTAGTATAATTTGGGGTAAAATTAAAATTATTGAAAATTGCAGTGCACTGGGCACCATGCAGCTCCGCCACTGGGCTTGCCCCACCCGTATGCCTCTTACTCTTAGCAGTACTGCTTCATCATCTTCTTAGGAGTAGGCTAGATTTAATCGAGTGAAAAACAAGAGGAGAAGTGAAATCAAGCTTGTTTGAGGAGTGGTAAATTAAATTGGATATCTTCTGAGTCATTAATTCATTTTCAAAATAGCGACTAAGATACTTAGGCCCCGTTTCAGAAACGGGAATAAATACTTATTTTTTAAATAGACAATTTTAAGATAAAAAATTATGTATTTACGCAAATAATTTTCCTAGTAATATGAATCTTGTTTGATAGGTCTCAATGAAATTTTTTAAACGGTGCAAAAAAAATTTCATTTACATTATTTTTAAGTTTAAAAATATGAAATAAGCTGCTTATTTTTTAAGAAGATTTCTAGAACAGAGCCTTATTATTCATCAACTTGGTCTGTAACTCATTACGCATGCATATTTGTCATTATCATATATATATATATATATATATACACACACACACATGAAAAAGAAGTGTCGTTACTTACCAGGTGGTGTAACAATAAATGTGAAAGGTCTGTGTGCACAAACTAGTGTGAACAGATCCCTACCTAAAAATATATCCAAAATTATCCAATACATGTCAATTTGTATCTTGACGAGGGCTTCACGTGTAGTGGTTGATTTTATATATTATTTTGTATAAATTTGCGCACATAAATCTTTGCACCAATCATTGCCCTAATAAAGTTTTTGCCGCTAAAAAAAAAAATCATTGCCCTAATAAATAACGAATTTTTGCTAATTTAGTCTGGCCCATTGCACTCATTTGAGACGAGTTAAATAGTCTTACGACGCATTATGAATCTCTCTCTCATAGTACGTATCTGTGAAGTGGTTTTTTTTTCGATCAATCAGAAAAATGCAGATATTATAGAAGAAAATAGTAGAATAAAAAACGGTCACTACCGGTCCGGAAATACAAGAAATAACAAAAAAAAGCAACAAAACAAAAAAAATAAAAAGCCGCATGGAACCACGACGCCGGATCCGCCAAACACAATCGTGAAGAGGGGTTGGAGAGCCCGCACCAACACGAACTCGCCCCGCCACATATTGGAGGCAAAAGCTGCTGCAGACGCTGTTCTCGTTGCCTGTACACTGATTCCAAGAAAAACAGATCTAGAACCCTAGATTTGGCTCCTGAGTTCAAAAATGATGGAAAGAGTGGGAGATCTCGTCTTCTAAAGAAAAAATGTTTAACCACCTCACAACCATAATATGCGAGGAGAGACAGGAGAGAGAGACTGGCGAAGAGAGAGATCAAAGGAGAGGGGGAGTGAGAAGTGGTTTGGAACATCCACATTTTCCATTGCCCTTTATCTTATCATTTCAAGGTTTTATTATATTATATATACATTTGGACCTAAAAATATAGTTTGGGCTTGACCTTTTTTTTGGTAAACAATCTGGGCTTAACCAATTGTTATAGGTCTATTGGTTCTTGAGCTTGGGCTCTTAATTTGAAATTTTGCCCAAATATTTGCTCCGGGTTGCTAGCTATTGCAGCAAGCTTTTGTTAACGGGGGGACTACTATAATCAACGTCAACATTCAGAGATCTCTAATGCGAAAAAGAAGAGAAAAAAATGTGCAAGTACGTGTACGTTTCTCCTTTAGGAGCGAACGGGGACTTTTGTGCATGATGCTATCTGGTGTATTGCGACAAGGTTTATTTTTTATATTATTTTTATTATTGATACGGAAATCCTTTCTTTGGTATATATATATATATATATATATATATGTATATCAATCTGGATCCCCCGAGGGATCCCGGATGGAGTGCTTGGTGCGGGACACGGCCCCAGAGCCGTTGGATCTAATCGAACGGCTCGATTAGAAAGTGGGAGCTCGCGGGTTATAAGGGAAAAATGGGTCGGGTTTAAACAAAACCCTCCAGAACAATCCGGACCCCCCACTCGTTCTGTTCCAGACGCGAAGAGAGAGAGAGAGAGAAGAGAAGAACCTATGCAGACAACGAAATCGAAAAACAATTGAGGAGGTGAAGAAGATCTGGGGATGAGGAAGACCGAAAAAGGTATCTCTCTCTCTCCATATCGATCGATCATCGAAAGGATTAGCGTTCGATTTTGTTTTGAGAAACCCAAAAATTAGAAAGGGATTTCGATTTCGTTCCATTTCGATTTCAACAAGGTCTTGATCTCTCTCTAGCTATCTCTCTCGATCTGTCTCTCTCTCAATTTCGATTTCATTCGTTTAGGGTTCTATTTCGTTTTGAAAAATTAGAGTTTTTGGGGTTCGATTTAGGGCTTCGAACGACATTCATTTTCTGCGTTTTCTGCGAACGAGATTCATTTTCATAGGTTTTTCGATTTCATTTGGTGTTTGCTAGATGAATTTGTTTTCACCATTGAACAACCTATCGCATGGGTTTCTGCAAACCAAAATGTACAAGTATATATAGAATCCTTTTCCAGTTTTTGCGAATTCATCTCATATACTTATGTTATATCATCTGCCTTAAAACCAACCTTGGTTCGCAGAAACTCATGCAGTAGCTCCCACTATGATCGCTCAATAAATAAATAAAAACCATTGTTGTAGGTCATGTCCGAAGGTGTGTATGTTGTAGGTTCCTTAAGATTCCTCTTTATGTTGCTAATTCATGCTGGCAATCATCTTCCAATTCTATATTTTCTCGAATTCTTGTTTCAGTTGTTACTGCACCACAATTTTGAGAACTCTAATTTACTTTTGTGTCTTGTCACTTTGCAGAAAACAATGAATGGGAGTTCCAGAAGTATGGTCACTAGAGCATTTAGTAACATCGCAGCGGACCTATTCAAGACCAAATCCATTTCTTTCTTCTTTTTTCCGGGGATAGATATTATTTCTTTTCGTTTTTTTAAATTTTTGGATACATACTAGTTTGACATCCAAAAAATCAAAGATGGGTGATCCTCAAAATTGAAGTATAATAATGTGTTTTTGACTTGGTTGTATGGTATTCAATAAATTTCATCTTCTTTTGATATATGTATAGTGTTCAATATTCTTTTGTGTTTTGTGTTCACTGTGTTTGTGATGGTTTCCGAGGCTTTTTGGTACTGGGTTATTTGCAAGTGACTGTAATAACCAATCAAGATAGGACAACAGCATAACCACCACAGTAGCATAACCACCAGAAGCATGAAGGATGGATCTGGGATTGCATTCTTGCTTGATAAAGAGGATCTGTTCCATGATTTGGCAGCTTTGATTGGAATATTGAAACGTTACTTCCCTACTACCAGCAAAGCCATTAGTTTGCCAATTAGTGCAGAATTACAGTATACTGTAGGTTCTGTATGCCAAATAGATTGGCACATAACTACCAGTCCATTCCAGCTTTATTCTGAAGAACCAAAAACTGCCTTAATGACTAAACGAAGCTACATCAACTCCAAAAGCTACATAACTCCCATTTTATTGCAGCAACAGTCAAATGAACCAAAACACACAATTGCACGGTTAAATACAATGAGCGGAATGGTCCTGACATTACATGGTTGCGGTTTCTTTTTCTTTCTTTTTTTGGTACATGAAAAACCAAGAAGAAGCCAGGGCAAGGAGATTGCCTTGGACCCAATGCAGGAGAAGCTAAAAAGAACAGTAAGCCCTTAGGCAAATCCCAAGCATTAAGTAGCCTAATATTGTCACGAGAGGGGGTGATTTTCCTTCAACCAGCAAAAGAGCTGCTATTGGCACACAATCTTTTGTTGAAGAGGAAAGCCAGTGCACTTCCCTTGATACTGTATCTTGTGTCCAAGTACTCGTATATTGGGCTCGCAAATATCTGCAAAAATGTATGGAACTTGAAGTTAAGTGCAGTTCTAGTGGTGGTGAAAACAGATGAATATGACAATGTCTTAAATAAATGTAGAACACGATACGTGGGAGATGCACCAAACATCTATGTATGTACCCACCGTTTGGTACTTCGTAATCTACAAGGGAAATCACTATATGTCTATATCTCATGGATATTTGGATAAAAGATAGAAAATGAAATGCAACACAGTAATAATACTATTGTCAAGTCTAAAGGAGGATAATACACAAATTTGCACCTCTCTACTTTCATTGTTGGATTTGCACCTTCTTTTGATGGAAATTTGGTTGTTGATGTGGCTTCCTAAATCGTAGACGGCGGCTTTGCATAGGACACGTTAGGGAAGTCTAAATCCTTAAAACTTGACGAGAGAGAGAGAGAGAGAGAGAGAGAGAGAGAGAGAGACCTTGTTGAAATCGAAATGGAACGAAATCGAAAACCTTTTCTAATTTTTGGGTTTCTCAAAACAAAATCGAACCCTAACCCTTTCTATGATCGATTGATATCGAGAGAGAGAGATATATACCTTGTTGGGTCTTCCTCTTCCCCGGATCTTCTTCACCTCCTTCGTTGTTTTTCGATTTTCATCTTTTGCGTAGGGGTTATTCTCTTCTCTCTCTCTCTCTCTTCGCGTCTGGAACAGAACGAGTGGGGGAGTCCGGATTTTTCTGGAGGGTTTTGTTTAAACCCGACCCATTTTTCCCTTATAACCTGCGAGCTCCCACTTTCTAATCCAGCCGTTGGATTAGATCCAACGGCTCTGGGGCCGTGTCCCGCACCAAGCACTCCATCCGGGATCCCTCAGGGATCCGGATTGTGTGTGTATATATATATACAGTCATTTTCAAATAAGGAGATCCTTATTTTAGTTAAAATAAGGACCTCCTCATTTCTCCCATTTTCCGTTCAAATTTTGATGATCCAAACCGCTCAATGTGTTCAGAACATGATTTTAAGGGTACTTGAGTGAAATCGGCAAAAAAAATAACCGGGAAGGGCTTCGTCCGAGCAGTTTTTATTTGAGCCGTTTGATAAAAAATAAACAAAAACTGCTTGGATGAAGCCCTTTCCGGTCTTTTTGTTTGCTGATTTCAATCGTGTACCCTTAAAATCACCTTCTGAACACATTGAGCGGCTCGGATCATCAAAATTCGATCAGAAAAAGGAGGTCCTTATTTTATTAAGTTAAGGTGGTCTTTAGAAGAAGGGAACTATATATATATATGTATATATAGATGTCTCTGAGTAAAAGACAAGCTCATTGAGCTAATTTCATTGTTGTTTTGAAAAAGGCAAGGTGTTTGGATAATGTTTGACTTCTTTTGGCATTAGGTAAATGCCTTAAATTTCACGGGTATTGACATGCAGACAAGCTATTTGCATGTAGTCCAAACATTTCGTCTTTTTAATATTGACATGCAGACAAGCTATTTCGTCTTTTTAATAGTCAACGAAAGAGTTTGTCCAAAAGACCTTACCTTAGAGTAGTACTGTCCACGGTCCGAATTGAATTGAATTCCTATGAATTCAATCCTAAATTCTTAATTTGTATCTCACGGATTTTTAGAAAAATGCAATCCAATCATAATTCAAAAAGTCTCACGGTTTGGTCCCAATTTTATTCACGAATTTCCTTCCATAAAAATAAAATGATGCAAAGTGGAAACACTTATTACATGTGGCATTCCATAACATTATACTTAATCCTTTAAGTTTTATATATCGTCACAGTAATGTAAAATTGTTAAAAAAAAATTCATAACAATTTATAAATATTACATATACACATGTATATTTTTTTAAATATCTTACAGTTAGGTTCAGTTAATCCACGGTTTTAAAATGAAAATTCAATCCTAATCCATATCTCACGGGTTTTTAATCTTCGAATCCGTGTTCGGACCATTAATCCATGGACAAAATCCAAAAGGCACAAATTGATTCTGTCCGGACTGGTTTCACAGTTCTCAGTTTTTGTTGGATAGCCCTATCTTGGAGTAGTGAGATCGATGCCCATTTTGTTGGAGCAATTTTTCAAGAAAAAAATCTCCATTTTACCATCTTTCATCTTTGAAATTGACTCTTTATCTGGTTAAAATATACTCCATCTGTTCTATAATGTTTGTCCGGTTTGTAAAATGATGACATAAAAATAATACAACTTTTGTAAGAAAAAATTAAATTTTTTTTCAATCATTTACTAGATAACGATGAGTTCTTTTAATTTATGAAAAAATTTAAATTTTTTTCTTGGAAGAAATGCATTGTATTTAGCCTGTATTTTTCGGGTTGGACAAATATTTTACGATAAAGAGAGTATTAGCTAGAGGTGATACTAGAAACTGAAAAAACAAACCAGTCCCAAAAACCCTGAAAAAATAATGGTTTGGTTTGGTTTGGTTTTTAAAGAGAATCGGTTCAGTTTTCTTTTTAGGCTAATTTCGGTTTCGATTTTGTATTTAATTTTTCCAATTTATTATTATGTACGAACAAAAAATATGTATTCTAGATACTTGACCTCTGTGCCGTAAAATCCTGGATCCGTTCGTGTGCACGTGTTTGCTACACCTTATAAGGGCATCCACACCACTATCGCTATTCCTCATTGAAAGTTATAATAAAGAGCAAAAAGGGCAAAACTCTCCTGCATCAGTCTCGTTTCCTCAGTCGCTACTTTGCAATTTGATTAACTTTGCTACAGTTGCTCGTGGGAATAAAAGAGCCACTGTTCATCAAACTATCTACTATTTTACTATTTAATTTGTACTCACCAATGAGTCTTCTGTTATTCTATAATCTTTTCTGATAATATGACGTCCGAACCAGCTTGCATCCACCTCGACTAATTTCTGAGTCCTGAAGGTTTGAAAATTTTATTTTTCTGACCATTCTACCAGGAATATAATTAATTTTTATATCTAAGGCTCTCATAATTAAATATCTGCTCTTTATTTGAGACCCTGTAAAGCAAAAACTTAATTATGAGAGTTTTAGAGACAAAAATTAATTATGACTCTTTAGCATAAAATAATAAAAAAATAAGATCTTCATACTGGTTCAAATAGATTGAAAATTGGAGCACCTAATTTTTTATCCTTATTTTTTATATAAACAATAATTCCTCCGTAGCAAAGGAATTCCGTCGCCGCCGGCGAACACAATCCGTCCTGGAAATTTTATGGGTTTGTTTGGGTGAGTTTGAATATTTTAATTGAGAAAAGAGTGAGAGTAAAGAGTCTGATGCAGTAGATATTTTAAAAGTGGGTAGCTAAAGTAATAAAATGACTTTTGGCTCTCTAATTTGGTCCAAAATTTAAAAATGCTGGTGCGGATGCTCTAAGAGCATCTCCAATCCATCCTTATTCCTCCAAAATAGAGGATTGAAGTGACACATTGAGAGAAGATTTTGTAATTTATTTCCTTTTTTCTTCACTTTTTGTATTTTTTGGGAGAATATTTGAGGGTCCCATCGTCTTTTTTAGAGTTATGGAGAGATTTCATACTCCAAATTTGCTTTTGGTCCTCTATTTTTAGAGGATCAAATTTACTTTTGGAGGACCAAACTCTAAAAAGGACGGTGGGTCCCTCAAAGATTCTCTTAAAAAGTACAAAAAGTGAAAGAAAAAAGGGAATAAATTACAAAATCTCCCCTCAATGTGTCACTTCCATCTTCTATTTTGGAGAAATAGAGTTGGATTGGAGATGCCCTAACAAGGTTCATTTGAGACAGCTGTACAACTAGTATTGAGATTGAGACCGTTGTACTTACCCTGTACCAAATTACCAATCACAAGGTTCTAAACGCACCCACCACAGTGTAATAAACCAGTAAATCTGTCCACACAGATTTTTCATGCATAGATGGAACATAGATTGGGATGTGGGGTTTATTACGGATCCCACACAAATAATCCGAACCGTTCATTAAACTTAAAATATATTTTCAAGGGTTTTTACATGAACTCAGCTCAATCCTCTACATAGAAGTGCTCGATCCAATATCTAATTTTTCATTCAAGTTTTAAGATCTTAAAAACTGAATGAAAAATTGGATGATTGGTTTGAGCACTTATAGGTAATGGATTGAGCTAATTTCTCTCGGGAGGCCTTCAAACCATATTTTAAATTTAATGAATGGCTCGGATTATTTATATGGAATCAATAGTGAACTCCACGTCCCAATCTATACAAGATCTATGCGTAAAAAATCTGTGTCATTAGCACTACTATTAATAAACCCTTCCGCGACTGTCAAAAGATTTTCTTGTCCACGAGTGCGCTGAACACATTTGTGGGTGCATTTAGAAACTCCCTTACAACTCCCTGGACTAGAACAAACTCCCATCCCACACTGGGACAGAAAGTGTGACCGATGCGACTAATCCTATTGACATCACGTAGAGTAAAATTGACGGAGGAGAGGTTCAGATCTCAGCTGAATGGAGGCCGGAAAGTCGCCGGACTGGCTCCCCGCCGGCTGGACGGAGGAGGTCAAAGTCAAGGGCGATCGCAAGTACAAGGTACCCGAATTAATCGAGCTTTACGTAAGCTAATACTGCTCCAGTTTTGGGGTTTTTTTTTTTTTTTTTTGTTTCGGGGCTTAAAATTGCGTGAATTGGTTCTCTTACTTTGATGTAGCTGCTTCTCGAGCAGAGCGACTGGGTAACTTATGGAAAATTGATGGTTGATTTCGCGTACGATGTGTTGCGATTTCATTTTCCTTGCATGTTGATGTTCGTGCTCACTGCTCAGTGACGGAGTCAGGATTTTTGTTCGGAACTGAATTAAGAGACTTATGTTTGTCTAAACGTATATTAATTATTTAAAAAAACCCATATATTACCGTTCCAGAACACCTTCGTAAAAAATAGTACTAATTACTTATTTGACATTTTCAAACTCAAAAATAATGTAAATGAAAACTAATTTTTCAATTTTTTTTTATTGTTCAAAAGATCTCAATGAGATTTATCAAATAAGATCCATAGTGCTAGAAAAATTATTTGGGTAAACGTATTTTATTTTTGAGCTTGAAATTGCGTTCTTAAAAAATAAGTACCTATTTTGAGTTCTGGAACGGGCTTACTTCCTCCGTTCCACAAATATGGTCGAGTTTTCCATTTTGAGATGTCTAAAAAATAATTGTCCATTTTAAAAAGTTTCCAAAAAGGTAATGTAACACTACCATTCTGCCCATCCTTTTCTCCTACCTTAAATAAGCTATAGGATTTCAAGAAACAACACATAAAGGGAAAAAATTGTAAAGTTAACAAAAGTTCAACGTAAGAATTATGTTCCCTTAAATAGTTGAATTTCCAATGAGGGACCAACAAACAAGACGGAAGGAGTATTCATAAAGAGCTTTTGATTTTCAACACATACATTTGTACATTAAAATTATTCTTGCCTAATGGAGTTAAAATATATGAATCCTTTTGTTCTGTTTTTTAGGCTACTACGACACTTGTATGCTTATTGTTTATTTATGTGAGAAATTGAAAAATGAGAATGTAGAATAACCTATTTTTTATCGAATCAAATTAAAATTATTAACATAATCGTAAGCTAGTACACTAATTATATCAATAATACTCAAAATTAGATATCATATTCATTGCATTTTAGGCCACTGTTCGTGCTTCATGCTTGATGAGTATTGTAAAAAGGGCAAATTTTCGTAGTCGTCCCTGTAATTTTACAGTTGTCTCGCTTTCGTCCCTCTAGTTTCAAAGTGCTCAAATTTCGTCCCTGTAGTTTGTTTTAGGTTCCAAATTGGTAAAATCGTTAACATCGTTAACGAAACTAACGGAAAAAATAAATTAAGTGTTCCAATTTTCAATCCGTTTGAACCGGTGCAAAGATCTTATTTTTTTGATCATTTTATCCTAAATGGTCGTAATGAATTTTTGGCTCTAAGGCCTTTCAATGAGCACCCGAAGACTCCTTATTTAGTTTCAGGGTTCTCTTAGGGTGCTCATTGAAAAGCCTTAGAGTAAAAAATCCATTAGGACCATTTAAGATAAAATGATTAGAAAAATAAGATATTTGCACCGGTTCAAACGGATTGAAAATTGGAACACTTATTATTATTATTATTTTCTGTTAGTTTCGTTAACGGTGTTAACGATTTTACCAATTTGGAACGTAAAACAAACTACATGGACGAAATTCGAGCACTTTGAAATTAGAGGGACGAAAGTGAGACAACCGTAAAACTACAGGGACGACTACGAAAATTTGCCCTCGTAAAAACGGCAGTAATGAATATATATGGAATGAGTGAATTTGGTGAATCCCAAGCTGTTAAGTGCCCTTTGCTTGGGTGAGGGTTGTATTGCATCTGAGCTGGGTCTGATGTCAAAGTGAATGATGCCTAACGAGCTGATGATAGTGTGGTGGCTTGTATATGTTTATGGCTTGCAGAAAGTCAATTTTAAGTTAAATTCAGAAAAATTGGAAACCCTGTTAGTAGAACTCACCCTTGAAAACTGGCTTGCAAAATAAGCTTATATACATATGGCCAAGTTCTTACTTAGCCAACTGAGGAGGACATTGGGATCGTAACATGCCACCTATGGCGCATTCTATGGCGCTCACTTGATGGTAGCCCGATGGCTTCACTCACCTAGAGATATTCAATACCTTTGTAGGCATCTTAGTGCAGCCTGCAACCTATAAGCCGTCATGTCCAGGGCTTGAATTTTAAAGTTTCATCCATCTGATACAGAGGTTACGTTAGATACCATATTTGATGTGACAGTTAGCTCTGATCCCATATGATTTGTAAAGAAGTAGCCCTTGAAACCCGGCGTGCAAGGGGATGGTGCATAAGAGCTTATGTGCACACAGTCAAACCAATACTCGATGGAGGGTTTATAACAATACCTTCCCTTTCATCTTTTATAGTGATATGGACCAGCATCTTCAATACGAAGGAGTCTCAAGTTGAGCACATAGCCACACTTTGTTGCATAACACCTTGGTGCAGTAGCAAAGCCTATTCTCTTGCTCATTGGTTGGCAATGCAAGCCTTGGTCATCTCTTTTGCTTTCCTCAAAGTGGATCCCCATCCATTTGCCTATCTCTCCCTAGTTAAAACAAATCATGATCAGTCTCTCGGTTTTGTTGTTGGTCTTTTCCTTGTTCTCTTGTTGCTTGCGTACTGCGTACAACCCTTCCCCAAACCCCGCATATGTGGAAGTTTCGTGCTTTTGGTATGGGGAACAGTTCTATATCTCCTACATGAAATAGGACTGCCCTTCCTAAACGGAATAGGATTGCTATAACTATTAGCTCCTCCAAAGATTAGCCTTATTGACGAATCTTAGAATAAGAGACCTAATCCTATTGGGATTCAAACCCGAAAGAAAAACGTGTCCTATTTTCTCCAAGATACGATTAACTTACAAGCTCTTGAGCCTTTCTACCTGTTTCGACCTACAAACTTGATTGGCTTGGGCATCAGTGGTGTTTTGGCTGACACTGCACCAGTATTGTCAGTTTATCTTGCAGGTTAGGTGACTGGGGGCGTCCAAAACTGCTTCATCAGATATTATGTTTAAACCAAACGCTTGAGCAAATTTTAGTTAATTTGTTTCTAGTATCTTATCTTTGTTTCATCTTTTCTCTTGCTTGTTAGCTCTTTCTTTTGTTTCTTTTTGGGATCCATATGCTCGAGTGGTTCTATCTTAGTTGGCACCGCGCATTTTCCTCGATGGGAGTGGGGTTTCTAGGAGATTCTGACCTGGGAGTGCCAGAGCAAGGATCTGGGGATAACTCAGCCTGATATGGGGATCCTACTACTAAGAGAGGGACAACCACCTAGAATAGTGTATGCATAAGTCGACTTTTTAGGATCAAGAAGAAGAATCAAGAGGAGGAAGAGGAGATGGGAGAAGAGGAGAGGAGAATAGAAGAGAACTGCTGGAGTCAAATTGACTTGAGGAGTAGATCTGCGGTGTGTTGATTTAGTCTTATATTTTCACCTTCTGAATTATTTACACCCTTGTGCCCCTTGTGCTTCTGTTCCTGAACCTCTCCATTGCCTTGCCTTAACCTCTGTTAAAGCATCCAACTCAAAATCAATTGGCAATGGGTGAAAAGGTTGCCCAGGCTCATATACTAGTTTTGGAGGAGATAATTAACCGATGTGGGACAATTTTCAACAACCTCCATGAAATCCCATTTGTGCACCTAGCCGTGCATCATGCCTCGGCGCACCTTTTACATCTCTGGTTAGGTGTTATACTTGGTAAGGTAGATGCTAGGTCTTTTATTGTGGAAATTTTCCTAGCACTCCTAATATGTAAGTCTTTACCAAGTTCCGATTCACAAGTTATTTTGTACTTTCACCCAAACCTAAGACCCAACTGCCTTTTGGTACTTTGGTTCTTAATTTTTTTTATTAGAATTTCTTTTTAAATAATTTCCAACTCCAAATTATAGGGAGGGAATCCAAATAAAATTCATAATATCCCAACAAGAAATGCAATTAACAATCAAAAAGTAAAGTAGAGCTACCTACCATGATCACAACTAGTGGCATTATAATTTATACGGTGAATCTAAAGATTGTAATTTAGCATTGCAAGGGAGGGATATTCTCTGTGTTTGGTTTGCAGTTTTGAGATAAAAAAGTTCTATAGGTTTGCCTATTTTTTCGTCTTTAGTAAATTTTTTTAACATTTTAACAAACTCTTTTACGTTTTGAATAGAGGTACGCTATGTACATCCAAAAAGTTAAAAATAAGTAAAAAATTTGACAAAAAATCACTAAAGATGAAAAAACACGAATGACGAAACAGTCAAAAATTTTGGAGAGATTATTTCTGAGAGGAGAACCAAATAGAGTGACTATTTTTAGTGACGTGACACGTGACTACTCGAGGACAACAAGACAGCAGTGGCGGATTCAGGAATTTTCTATAGAGGGGTCACCTCTTTAGGACCGGCCTTGTATGTTTCAAAGTCGCAGGTGAACTCACATCAACTTTATTATTTAATTCGAAAATGAGTGTATATATACATCAAATATTAGTGGCAGTTAATTTTGAGCTTTTAAAAAAAAAAATGTAAAATGTTAAAGAAAGTACGTAATTTTTTTTTAAAATTTTATGTGGAACTTATATCTATAGTAATTCATTTGCGTGGGAAATTACATGATTGTAAATGACTTTGTGGTACCAATGCTACACGAGTTTGTTTACGTTTGGGTTTGAGTTTGTCTTAGCACACTCAAAAATTGATGGAGGTGTGTTTTTCAACCATTAACACACAAAAAAAGAGGAAGGAAAATGTAAGCGCAAGGATTTGAACTCGCGTCACACCTGTGGATGGACAACTTCCTCCACAACTTCCTACCATTGGAACTGTCGAGCAGATTTAGCAATTTTCAGGATATATATATATATATATATATATATATATATATATATATATATTACATACTTAGACTTGGGGGCCCTTCTTTGGGGCCCAATTTTCAGGGTGGTCACGTGACCCTTCTGTGCCTACACTAGATCTGTCCCCTGCATGACAGGAAAGATGGATTGTTGATCCATGTGATGAGATTTGCTGCTTTGAGCCTTCGAGTATTCTCAAGAGGTCTGTTGGAGTTTGTCCCATATTGGTTAATTATCTTCTCCAAAACTAGTATGTGAGCGTGGGCGGCCTCTCCACTCATTGCCAATTGGTTGAGTTGGATGCTTCAACATGGTATCAGAGCTAGGTTTTCGGAGGCTTTTCCCCTTTGTTTGTGCCATAGTTGCACTTTGTTTTGTTGTGATTTGTGTGTTCTGTATCCTTTGTTGACCTCTCTCTGTGCGAGTCGGGGGTTGAACGTGAGGGAGAGTGTTGGAAATTGTCCCACATCGGTTAATTATCTCCTTAAATTAGTATATGAGTTTGGACAGCCTCTCCACTCATTGCCATTTGATCTTGAGTCTGAAGCTTTAATATGGTATCAGAGTTAGGGTTTCGGAGAATTTGTTGCCCCTTGCTTGTGCTATAAGTGCACTATTGTTTGTTGTGATCCACGTGAACCGCAGTTCCTTTCAACTAAGGAAAGTAAGATCAATGGAGGAACAACCACTAAAAGGGAAGGAAGAGAGTTAAGCAAGGCTTCGCTTTGCCGATCAATAACCATGGGAATTTGCTTTCCTCCTTCACTAGGGTCTTCGGCAACAAGGTGTTAGCCTCTGTGCACAATTTGCAACTTCTCCGTATTGAAGATGATGATGAATTTATTATGAAAGATGAAAGCGATGGTAAGGAATGAAATGGTAATTTTTGGACAAGGATTAGGATTGAGACACTAATATTTTGACGATTACGTGCGTTTGACTCTCCTAAAAATATATCAGATCCTATTTCTTGTAGGCATTCATCTCAAATTCTCAATGTTAAAATACTTACAACTTGGAGGAATACGAGCACTGAAAATGGGTGCTTAACTTTAAAATCTGTAGGGAGGAATATCATTTGGCGTAAGGATAAATGAAAGAGAGTTGAATGAAATTGGAGACAACTTGATTCGTTAATTTCGAAGTCTTTTGCAGCTATCCTCGAGAGAGTTCTCTCAAACCTGGTTGGAGTGGCATTGTGTTGATGCTTTATTGAGTGCTTAGGCTCTTAAGTCTGAGCTGACTCTCCTTGACCTAATTTAGTTGGAGAAACTGTGAAATTGCTACGCCTGATTTTCCTAATTCATCATGAGTAATGTTATGTTGTTATGGGGTGAGACATTTGGTGGGATCTTCTCAGCTGCTATCAAAGACATATTTTTGAATTTTCCGTGCCATTTTCTTTTCTTTTTTGGTGGGATTACCATTATCTGTTGTGGTCCCAACAGATAACTTACGATTTGATTTTGGAGAAAGTAAGGTGCATATGATAAAGATATTTGCAAGAGGGTTCAAAGTCATCAATTTCCAATACAAAGAGCACATTTTTCCATTTTGGTTTGTGTTTTCCAATCAAACCATCAAGTTCGCAGATTTAGTTTAAGACCGTAACTTCTTCAAAGTGGAAAGATCATCGCAAAACTTTGGTCTTGATCCATTAACAAACTCAAATTAGTTGTTTAATCCTTATATTCACTTATTGTCCCTGGTGTTTTGATAAATTTCTTGTTTGTTGCAGTGCTACATTGATCCACTGACTGGACGTAAATTCTATTCGAAGCCACAAGTGTCTGACTATCTCAGAACTGTACAGCGCAACAGCTCTGCATTGCAACAGGAGAAAACGGGCACCATCTCTGTTAGTCAGGTTTGTTTGTAAATTTGCTTATTTCATATATCTGAGTCATCCGACTTCATAGCTATGTGAATTTGTAGCATGTATTTGCACTACAATTAAAACTTGGTACTTGAAGCGAATTTGAATGACCCTCCCTCAACCATGAAAGCACACACATGTACCCCTGAATTGTCAAGTGAAACTGTGTGTATTCCATTAGTTTCAATAGAAAAGTGATTTTGTTTTGCCTTTTAATCTGTTATGCTCACCTAAAAATGTATTCTAATGAAACTATTGCTAGTATTTTGTTTTTACAGTTTTTCTTACCATCATGCATAGTTTTTCTTGTGATCTTTCATAGTTTTTCTTATGATCATGCGTAGTTTTTCTTATGGTCATACCTACTAAGCAACGAAAATATTTTTTTATAAAAGGAGTTGTGATATCTATAAAAAAAAAATATTTAAATAAAAAATGCTACTCATAGTTGCTGAATACTTAGAAAAGAATTCTACTAGTATCTTAACCAAAAGCTTCATTTACGTCAAATTGAAAAAAGGAACCTCTTTTGGTGTTTCCTTTACTAAGTCTACCTCCCTTGTGTTGTTATGCGTGATAAAGTTATTTAAGAAGCTAACTGGCAAAACGTTCATGTGTGGGTGGGGTTAACATGAGTTACAGTTATTCTAAGTAATTGTATGTTCGACACAACCACTTTGAAGCCAGAGGGATCAAAATTCTGTACGAGGTGTTGCTACAAACAGATTGAGATGGGCTTTAGCTATGAATCTGTAGAGGTTTGTATACCCGAGGTTGTGATATTGATGATATATTGCATAAATTGGCTTAGTCATACTCTCGTATGGTAAACTTTCATTCTTCAAGAGCTCATTCCTCAATATATGGTGATTGACTTCTTGTATGTGTTCTTTTGCGTTATTTGCAATGTGTTAAAGCCAATTTCATCTGCAACATGTTTGGAGTGTTCCTACTAAAGCGTCAGTTTCTGTGTTGCATGCCATTGTAAAAAAGAGAAGTTACCTCTTTTGGTATTACAGTTATGGCGTCTACTTTCACGTATGATGATATGAGCTAGAGAGATTCTATTCAAGAGCAAGTGGGAAGAATTTTACTAGATGTCAATTAGCAACTAATGCTTCACATATTACTGGTCCAACACAATTTTACAAGTTTTCTAATTATGTGTGCTTTCTTTTCAGCACAACACAAGTGAATTAACTGGAGACGAACCATATCTGAAGGAAGAGGAGCCACAGGATGTGAAAGCTCTGAAGCGAACAAGTTGCAAATCCAAACTTTCGCAAACGGGCTCTGGCATGCAGCCGGTAGAAGAGGTTTTCCAGCCATTAGCCTCAGATGTCAGTGGAAAAGTGGCCGGAATGTCGCCAGACTGGCTCCCTGCTGGCTGGACCGAGCATGTCAAAGACAATAACGGCCGAAAAGTCAAGGTATTTGGATATAATGGTTCATTTTGCTGGTATTTGTCCAGCTTTAGGTGGTTTTTTTTTCAGATAGGAAAGATCGTCACAAAACTTCGCTCTTCATCCATCAGCTAACTCAATTTAGTTGTTTAATCCTGATAGTCATTTATTTTCCTTGGTGTTTTGATTTATTTCTTGTTTGTTGCAGTGCTACATTGATCCACTGACTGGACGTAAATTCTATTCGAAACCACAAGTGTCTGACTATTTGAGAACTGTACAGCGCAACAGCTCTGCATTGCAACAGGAGAAAACGAGCATCGTCTCTGTTAGTCAGGTTTGTAAATTTGCTTATTTCATATATCTGACTTCCTAGATATGTGGATTTGTAGCATATATTTGCACTACAATTACAATTTGGTACTTTAAGCGATTTTGAATGACCCTCCCTCAACCATGAAAGCACACACATGTACCGCTGAATTGTCAAGTGAACTGTTAGTATTTTCATTAGTTTTAATAGAAAAGTGATTTTGTTTTGCCTTTTAATCTGTTATGCTCACCTAAAAATGTATTCTAATGAAACTATTGCTACTCCCTCCGTTCCAATTTGATAGCCCACCTTTCCTCTTTTGGGTGTTCCGAAATGAAAGTCCCATTTGGCAAGTCAACACAAAAAAGGGTTCAACTTTCCTCTTTTACCGTTCTTCAAAAAGAACAAAAATGTGTGTGAGAGAGAGAGAGAGAGAGAGAGAGAGAGAGAGAGAGAGAGAGAGAGAGAGAGAGTTGTATTCAATTTAGAATTCTTCACGTAACTCTTGAAATGCCAGCTAACTTTGCCGCCCAAAACATCTTGGGATTTGTTACATATTTTTGAGGAAACTATTGGTTTCCATTTGAAGTGTACCAAAACAATTCCAAAATTGAGGGGCAAAATTGGAAAGTTAAAAATCTATGCATGTAATAATTACACTCTTTTAAAAGGTTGGAATCCCGGACCGGGACTCACAAATTGGAATGGAGGGAGTAGTATTTTGTTTTGCACAGTTTTTCTTACCATCATGCATACTTTTTCTTATGATCATGCATAGTTTTTCTTATGGTCATGCCTACTAAGCAACCAAAATATTTATTTATACAAAGGATACGTGATATTTATAATCAAGCCAAAAACAAAATTAAAAATGCTACGCATAGTTGCTGAATACTTAAGAAAGAATTGTACTTGTATCTTAACCAAAAGCTTCATTTTTGTTGAATTGAAAAAAGGAATCTCTTTTTGTGTTACCTTTACTAAGTCTACCTCCCTTGTGTTGGTATACGTGGTAAAGTTATTGAAGAAGCTAACTGAGGAAAAGTTCTTGTGTGGATAGGGTTAACAAGAGTTATGGTTGTTCTAAGTAATTGTATGTTCTTTTCAGCCTAACATGGTTGAATTAAGTGGAGACAAAACCACTCTGAAGGCAAAGGGATCGAAATTCCGTACAAGGTCTTGCTCCAAACAGATTGAAATGGGCTTTAGCAATGAATCTGTAGAGGTTTGTGTACCTGAGGTTGTGATATTGATGATAGATTGCATATTGGCTTAGTCGCGTGGTAAACTTTCATTCTTCAAGAGTTCACTCCTAAATATATCATGATTGACTTCTTTAGTTTGTGGTTCTTTTGCGTTATTTGCATCTTGTTAAAAAGTCAATTTCATCTGCAAAATGTTCGGAGTGTCTTCCTACCAAAGCTTCCATTTCTGTGTTCCATGCAATTGGAAGAAAAGAGAAGTTGCCTCTTTTGGTATTACCATTGCAATGTCTACCTTCACGTATGATGATATGAACTAGAACGATTCTATACAAGAGCAAGTGGGAAGAATTTTACTAGATGTCAATTAGCAAGTAATACTTCACATATGACTGGTCCAACGGAATATTACTAGTATTCTTATTATATGTGCTTTCTTTTCAGCACACCACAAGTGAATTAACCGGAGGCGAAACAAATCTGAAGGAAGGGGAGCTGCAGAATGTGAAAGCTCTGAAGCAAACAAGTTGCAAATCCAAACTTTCGCAACCGTGCTCTAGCATGCAGCCAGTAGAAGAGGTTTTCCAGCCATTAGCCTCAGATGTTAGCGTAAAGGTGGCCGGAATGTCGCCGGACTGGCTCCCTGCCGGCTGGACTGAGCATGTCAAAGATAATAATGGCCGAAAAGTCAAGGTATTTGGCCATAATTGGTTCATTTTGCTGGTATTTGTCCAGTTTTAGGGTTTTTGTTTCAGATAGGAATATCGTTCCTGATATTGGTTGAATGGTTCTATTAAATTGGTATGAGCTGCATTGTTTGCCACTTTTTAAAATTGATATACTTGTGGTCTTAATGGCCTTGGCTTGGTTAAAACTTAAAAGTGAGCTGCATGACTCTTAAGCCTTTGGAAAACTTTTATGCCTTAGTTACCAGAAGAGCGCCTGGGCACGAGGTGCGTTGTCCTGCATAGTTCATGCTCAAGGAGGATGAGGAAAGGCAACAACACTAAGGCGCTGAGCTTGATTAAAGGCATGCCTCGTTCACGATTGGAAGGAAATACAAAAGGGGGTAAAAATGTCAAACCCTAATCTACCTGACTAACCTCAATTTGGATTGTCTGCAGTTCACAGAACCAACCGAGAGCTCTGGATCCAACCTTGATCAACAACATCTCTCTCTCACGAGTCTATCTCAATCGTCAGACTTCTCTCTCTTCGGTTCGATTGGTTGTTGGTCGTCTGGTTCTATTATCTTACTGGTTCGGCTGGTGGTCTATTTTCTCTGGCTGTTTATAACGCCTCAAGCAAACCACTAACCCAGTACCTTGATTTTTGATCCACAAGCCACACCATATGGCCCAAAAGGTTAAGTCCAAGGTACTAGTAGTAGCCCACATGGTTTGTTATATGCCCAAGATCATCCATGTAGACTTCCGATGTGGGACGGGGTATTACAATCTCCCCTACTTTATTCCCGTGTCCTCGCGAGGTTGAGCACTAGAGTCACCACGGCTTTACCCGGGTCTTTTCCCTAGTGGCTAGAGTCACTATAGCTTTACCCGGGTCTTTTCTCTAGCAACCAAAGTCAGCATAGCATTACCCGGGTCTTTTCTCTAGCAACCAAAGTCACCATAGCATTACCCGGGTCTTTTCTCTGGCCTAAGCCCACACGGTTGTATACACTGGTTGGTTTGATACCACCTGTAAGTCTGTAACGCCTCAAGCAGACCACTGACCCAATACCTTGATTTTTATCCTCAAACCACACCACATGACCTAAATGCTTAAGTTCAAGGTACTAATAGTAGCTCTCATGGTTTGTTATATGTCCAAGATCATTCATGTAGACTTCCGATGTGGGACGGGGTATCACACTTTTTCCTTTTCTTCATGTCGACTCTGTTTTTGGTGGTCTCTGAATTAGTTTTCTGTATCAAATTTTGTTTGTTTTTTTGTATCACTCTGCTTTCTGCTTTCTATTTTCTATATTCATTTTGTACATTGACTTTTGACATTTGGTTGATGTTTCTATGGTTTTTCAAATGGTACACTTCCTAGAATTGTTTTCCTAGTATTTCATTATTTGTAAATTCCAATTTTTGTATCTTTTTGCTTATACGTTAACTCCGATTATTTGTCTACACTCTTTTGTTAATTTTTCTCGGCTAAGTGCGCGTCACTTCAACAAGGCCTGCTCCCTGGCCTAGACCCCATGAGACCTTTTGTGCCATGATGCAACTCGTGCCTTAATGACTATGGTTTCAACACAATAGGTGAATGATCATACCTGTACTAATATATTGAATCCCATCAGAACCTCACATTTAAGCGTGCTTGGCAAAGAGTAGCACAAGATGGGTAGCAAAGAGTAGCACAAGATGGGTAGCCCTTTGAGAAGTCTTTGTGTTGGACCTTAACAATAGCCTCCGTTTGCTTGGATAAGGCTTTATTGCATCTGAGTTGGGTCTAATGTTATAGTGAATGTGCTGATGATATTGCTCTGGGTCATTAAAGTTTCTCTCTTGCAGAGAGTCATTTTGACATTATATATGGATACTTAGAGACTTTTTCTTGTGATTGTTCAATCTTAAACTTAAAATGAATTGGATTAACAGGAGCTTGGCGAGGGGTTAAGGTTAAGTTCATCTCCATGTTAATAGCCACATTGTAGTTTCAGGCCTTCAGGTATTCACTGTTGATTACCATTTCTTTGTTCATGCATTTGTCGTTAAGGGCATGTGGCTTTGGCGCAAGGAAAAAGTGTTAGGTAGTGGTTGTTTGAAACTACCATGTTCAAGGTACTGTGGACATCCTCCACTGTTCTCTTCTTTGTCTTTGTCACAGGAATCAGATACTTGGTAACACTGAGCTGTTTTTTTATGATTTGGGGCCAATAGTAAAGAATGAGACTAATTCTTCATAACGTACAAACTAGTTTTTTGTCCACCAACACTATTGAAGAACTTCCACTATATAAGCACTACCCTCAGAAGCTACCTTATGAGATCGAGCCATTAGAAACTTCATCACATGAGTCATTACTCCGTACAAACAGTTTCTTTTTTAGTTACATGCAATTGAACCGTCAAGTTTGCAGATTTAATTGAACCAACAATTTCCAAATTTGGAAAGATTGTCATTAAACCTTAATCTCATCATTTCATCCTGTTATTCAGTCTTTACATATATGTTCTTGATGGTCTTATTTGTGTCTTGTTTGTTACAGTGCTACGTTGATCCACTTACTGGACGCAAGTTCTATTCGAAGCCACAAGTGTCTGAATATCTCAGAACTGTAAAGCAAAATAGCTCTGCATCCCAACAAAACAAAAACGGTCTGATAGTAATGTTTCTTCATGAATTTGCCAAGTTATTTCTTTTGACTTCTCCCAATATGTGGCCTTATGGATTGTGTGTGCACTACATGCTAAACTTTATCAATGACAGCGGCATCATATTCACTTATTAGGTTGAGTTCTTTAATTCTAAAAGAATGATGCACTATCAGAAGTACTCTAAGGTGTTAGAGTAAGCATTCAAGTTTGGGGTATAATTATGATCCGTCCAAGCTGCAACCTGCTGGGAGTGATCTTCACTAGAAGCTTGATTTAAATATGCCTGAAAATGAAAACAGAGAATGGAACCTCTTTTGGTGGTATTGCGGAGTTAATTATGAAAGAAGTAAACTGGGAAAGCTTCGCTTGGATTATGGCTATTACGGAGTTAGTGCTCATAGATGGATTAATTGTGCTTTCTTTTCAGCCGACGTTTGTGAATTAACTGGCGGCAAAACAACACTGAAGCCAACGGGATCTCAATTTCGTACGAGATCCTCCAAACAGATTGATATGGGCTTTAGCAATGAGTCTGCAGAAAAGGTTTGTTCCTCAACTGAGGCTCAATATTGATGGTATTTCGCATGTTATTGAACTTGATTAATCGCATCTTTAGCTTATTTCTGAAGTGTTTATTCCTCAATATACCGTTTATGTCAAGTACTTGCATGTGGATTTGTTACGTGTTTACATGAAAAATTTCTGTATTTATTCGGGTAAGCAACATAATTTTTTTTTTTCCAAATGATAAAACTTACAGTGAGCTCGTACCTGTTTATCAGGTCCAGAGTCCTTGTTTGTTGTTTTGTTTTAGCACAAGCAATATGCAAGGTTGTGAATACCGTTCCGTACCAGTTTCAGAGGAAAATGGTACTGTAACCCTCTAATGCCGTCCTGGCTTCAATACTGGGCCTTACCGGATAGTACCGGAAATACCGGCCGAGATGACGTTACCGGAAATTTTGTCTGTAATTTTGCAAAACAGAGAAAAAGAAGAAAATAGAAAAATGGAGGGGAAAGAGAGAAAGAAAGACGATTGGAGAACATTTGACGTTGACTCCTCTTGGTCTTCTCTGGCAATCCAGCGTAATCTTGCAGCTGGTGAGCTGGTGATGTTTTCAGTTTCCACACCGCAGTGGATAGTCTTCTCCATCAGTCCTCTGTTGTTTGTTCCTGTACGTTTTTCTCAGTTTTGGGGAGATAAACATTACCCCTTTGAAAGTGGAATAGTTGCATTGGGAATTTGGAACGTGAATTTTACTCTATTAGAGAGAGAAGTGGGTGGGTTTGAAAACCAGTGGATTGGAAAACCGGTGGTTTTGAGCTCACCATTTGGAAAGCTATATTGATTATTAAAAATAAATTTTAAACTGAATTTTTTAAAATTGTAATAGTCTAATAGTAGGACTTTATGTAAGGGAAAAACAAGGTTATAACTAAATTTATATATATTTTTATATTTTAACGACAAATCCGAAACTGTAACCGGTACCATACCGGTACCTGTACGTACCGTTCCCGTGACAAATCCGGTACCATGTCTGATGCGGTATTCAGAACCTTGGTAATATATGACGTTTATATCTGAATTCAAATTGGAGTACTGATAAAATCAACAAAATCAGCAACATGCTCGGAGAGTTCTCCACGACAACTTTCATTGATACATTGCCTGCAATTGAAAAAAAGAAAACCCTCTGTGGGTATTACTTTTATGATAGCTACCTTCACTTATGGTTGTATGTAGCAGAGCTATCTGAGGGATCCGGGGGCTCTGCTGTGCCTCATGGCATAGTACCCCTTACCCACACCCCAAAACTGCACCGTTTTGGATAAAAAAAATCTTAAGTTATCTATTTGTAATCCTATGGAGCAGAAACGTGATTATGAGAGCTTTAGAGATAAAATTTAATTATGTCTTGTTAGAATAATATGATCAAAATAATAAGATCTTCACACTGGTTCAAACTAATTGAAAATTGGAGCACTTAATTTTTTAACCATATTTTTTAATATATAAACATTCTAAAAACTTAAGTGCTCCAATTTTTAATCTGTTTGAACAAGTATGACGATCTTATTATTTTGAACATATTATTTTAAAGGATCATAATTAACTTTTATCTCTAGAACTCTCATAATTAAGTACATGCTCTTTATTTAGGATCTTGTGGAGCAAAAACATGATTATTAAAACCTTAAAGACAAAAGTTAATTATGCATTTTTAGAATAATATGATCAGAACAACAAGATTTTTGCACTTGTTCAAAGGGATTAAAAATTGGATCACTTACTCCCTCCGTCCCATTTTATTGGCCCATGATTCCATTTTTTGTTGTCCCAAAATATTTGTCCATTTAGACTTTTTAATGGGTGTCAATGAGTTGATTTCCTATTTTGCCCTTTCCCTCCAAGACACAATCAACATTTTAAAACAAAACATTCAAACTGCAGGTACGTACAAGTGGCTGGTACAACAGAGTTACGTAAGGGTTTCCCAGAACATTCAAAAGCTTGCTTTTGAATTTTTAGCCAAGAACTTGTAGGAATTTTTTGCCGCCAGATTTTAAAGTATTTTTTTTACTTTACATGAGATGACAAATTAGGGGTATTTTAGGAAATTAAATTACTTGTAGTTTGTAATTATGATGTTCCTTAAATGATTAGAATCCCAAAAAAACCCAAATATTGTGGGACGGAGGGAGTAATTTTTTAGAACGTTTATATAATAAAAAATATGATTAAAGAATTAATTGCTCCAATTTTCAATCAATTTGAACTAGTGTGAAGATCTTATTATTCTAAAGAGACATAATTAAGTTTTATCTCTAAAGCTCTCATAATCATGTTTTTGCTCCATAGGATTTCAAATAGAAAACTTAAGATTTTTTTTTATCCAAAACAGTGCAATTTTGGGGTGGGGGTAAGGAATACTGTGCCATGAGGCACAGCAAAGGCCCCGGATCCCTATCCGACTGGAGAGCAGATGGGGAAAATCTCCAATTAGTGATGTCAATTAGGAAGTAGTTGCTTCATTTTACCACAATTGTTGTTTTTTGTGCTTTCTTTTCAGCTGAAAATGGATGAATTAAATGGAGGCAAAACATCTTTGAAGGAAGAGAAGTCACACAATGACGTAACTCTCGAGCAAACAAGTTGCGAATCTGAACGGAAGCAAACAGCCAAGGTTTACTCCACAAAGTACCCGAGATAATTTTGATCGATTGCATTTTTCATTTGTTTGATCGGGGGAATGCTCTAATTCTTTATCTATAGGTTGTAATTGAGAGTGTCACGCCTGATGGATTACCTCCAGGGTGGCGTAAAGAAATCAAAATTCAGAAGAAGGCAAATGGGACTAGAAAAGATACGGTCTGGATCTCTTCTTCAATACTTCAATCTTTCAATTCAGTGTTTTGCTTGTTTCCTTTCTTTCTCTGTACACATACACACCAAGTGTTCGGTGTAGATACTTACATCTTTACACATCTTGCTTTGGTACATCATCATCTAATTGGAGTTTTTGAGTTCTGTAGCTGAAGTCCTTCCAAAACTTGGTGTATAAATTAATTTTGATGAAGATCTAAATGCTGCAGTACTACACGGATCCTGTAAGCGGATATGTATTCTTCTCCCAGCTAGATGCTTTGCGCTATCTGAAAACTGGAGACGTCAAAAGCTGCACTATGAAACCAAAGAAGAGGGATGAGCTAGGGTTTTTAGATAACGGGACTTTGGTAACTACATGTCTTTGATCCATATTAATCGTTGCTTTACTACATTTTCTGATATGTTGATTCATTATTTTATGTTTGCAATTGGGGAGAATCCTATTTTTTGTACTGCCTTCAAGAAGTCTACCATCCCGTGTCGGGATACTAGAATGTTGCTATTGAAGAAATGGACAAGAAAAACTTCACTGAGAGGGCGTTATACATTGTTGGATTATTGACATTAGTGTTTAATGAATATGATTTTCCAGGCTAAAATGGGAGAATTAGGTGTAGCCACAAACTCTCAGAAGCTAGAGGGGTCTCAAAATGTCAAAATTACAAAGCGAAAGAGTCACATGTCTAATCGGAAGCCAGTGGGCTCTGCTGAGCAGCCTGTAGAAAAGGTTAGTTCCATATGTGCCTGAGGTAATGTGGATAGACTGCGTAATACCACTTTTTCTTGATCAGAAACAAGCGCTGATTCTTCAACTAATCTCTAGGGTGTGATTGAGAGCGTTGCAACTGAAGGGCTGCCTCCTGGGTGGCTACAGGAAACGGTCAGGATCTCTTCTTCAATACTTTGATCCTATTTCAATTCTGTTTTTCATTATTCCTCTCTCCCTGTCTCCTATGGAACACATAACGTTGGTGTATATAGTGTGTCTTCACAATCTTCTTTTGGTTGTGGTATGTGGAGCTTTTGAGTCGTACACATGTCCGACTCTATATGAATCTTGACGGAGATCAATTTCTTGCAGTACTACACGGATCCTGCAAGTGGATATGTATTTTTCTCCCTGGAAGATGCTTTGCGCTATCTGGAAACTGGAGATTTTGATAAGTGCACTGTCAAACCGAAGAAGAGGGACAAGCTAGGGTTTTTTAATGAAGATACTTCTGTAACTGTACGTCTTACTTGCTGGCCCAACTAATCGTTTGTTAGTTTATTTTTGGTGGTCGTCATTTTCTCTTCCTTGTCGAACTTAATTTCTATGTTGAACTGAACCTCCATAGATTGTCCTGTTTGTCGATTTTGTGGCACATTCAGGGATGCAATTATTTTACTTAAGAAGGATATGTAGCTGACAGCTTATGTTTATAACGTGTGATGTCATTGTCTGTGTTTGCATTTTGCAAAGTGTGTTCCTGACATCTTCAAGTTGTGTATTTGACTTCTTGTGTATGTGGATTTATAGCGTCTTATTAGCAGTCAATATCAAATACTTGATGTTGTTTATAATCCGAAAGAATAATGTGCCATTTTGTGATAGTATGACGTGTTAGAAGAAAGTTATGTTTGAACAGTTAAATCTGCAACATGTTTGGAGTGATTTCCACAAAAATCTTCATTTATATCTGCCTAAGGTTATTGGAAAAAGAAGCTTCTTTCGGTAGCACCTTTACAAAGTCTACATTCACTTGCGCCGATATGTATGTGAGCGTTACAGTAAAGAATCAACTTAGGCTAATTTTACTTATTATGTCCATTAGGATTTAGTGATTCATTTGTGACCCAGCTAACACATGTTACTGATATTCTTAGTAAATGTGGTTTTTTTTCCAGCCTAACGTGAGTGAATTGACTAGAGTAAAAAACTCTTTAAAGCAAGAGGGATCTCAAAATGGGGTAACTCCAAGGGCTACAAGGCGTGTGACGAAACAGAGGGAGATGGGCTTCAGCGAAGCGTCTATAGAAAAGGTTGGATCATAATATATCCCTAGCTGATGGATTGGATTTATTAGTTATTACACATCCTTAATCAGAGATCTAAGTATGTTTCTTTAAGTAATGTGTAATTAGACATTTGAGAATTGCACTTTGATTATTTGATGTTGGTAAATTGCATATTTTCAGTCAAACATGGTTGAAATAACTGGAGGCCGAACCCCACTGAAGCAAGAGGGATCTCAAAATGTGAAAACTTCGAAGAGTACAAGTCGCTTGTCCAAACAGAAGATAAATGGCCATAGCAAGCATTCTGTAGAAAATGTATGTTTCTATGTTCCACATAATTCTCAACTTGATTTTGAAGTATTGCACGTCGTTACAGTGGATCTGATTCTGCAAGTGATGTCTAGGAAATGATTGAGAGGGTCACACCTGACGGGCTACCTCCAGAGTGGATAAAAGAAGTCAGAATTCAAAAGAGAGCAAACGGAACTAGAAAAGACACGGTCTGAATTTTCTCTTCCATACTTTTCAATTCACTTTCTTTGTGTCTTTTATTTTGGTGAGCAAGTTTAAATGTTCTCTCTCTCTCTCTCTCTCCCCACACAGATGTACACACGATATGTTCGTATAGATATTGCACCTTCATTATTTACACATTTTTGTTTGGATGCGCTACCGATAAGTTGGAGATTTTGAGATCTGTATGCAGTTGTATCCATGTGTTATTCTAATGGAGATTTTATTCATACAGTACTACACAGATCCTGTAAGTGGATATGTGTTCTTGTCCCAGAAAGACGCTTTGCGCTATTTGAAATCGGGAGACATTCGTGCGTGCACCATGAGGCCAAAGAAAAGGGATGAGCTTGGATTCTTAAATGAAACCAGTTCTGTAAGTGTATGTCTTGCTTTGTTTCCCATCTAACAGTGGTTTTCTTATAATTCAGTTTTAGATTTTCTCAGTCAGTAGTATTTTGGTTTTGGTGTACTGCATAGCAGGTTCAGTTAAATAGTGATAAACTACAGGATGATTAGTGGTGTGTGAACATCTCATGCGACTCAAACATGTTGCAAAGAACAGATAAATTTACAATGGTCTCCTCACATAATTGCTCTGAACCAAGATTAGATTGTTAATATGGAAAATACTGATGCAAAACTCACTTGTATTGTGAAATGGGAATTGACTCTGACACTCTGAATCTGCTGTTAGGATCAAAGTTGTTATGCCCCGAGTTGGTTTTCATATTTGTATTTTCTTTTTCCAACTCCAACTGCTGAAATGGGACACGCTTGTTGGTTTTACCCTTCATGGAACCAATTACCATATCAATGTTGTTTCCCATGTATTATTCGGTTTGGCTTACTTCTAGTTTCTGCCCTCATTGAGTCATCACTTCAAATGGAAGAAAAGCTCTCATCTATGAGAATCTCTTTGCAATTTTCTGTTCTGTCTATAGCTTCCATCTGTAGCTGCCACCCAGAAGATAGGGGACCAAACTCCAAAAAGACGACTTTTCGCAGGTGAGAGATTATCTAGTGATACTCATTCTTGTATTTAACCTGCACCAAGTCAGACCAAGTTAAAGATGGGATGAGTAAATGAAGAAATATTCACTCTGTTGCTTCTGAGGAAGAATTCACTGCTGCAGGTACAGAAAACAGCGACACAAGAAGCTTAGAAACAGCAGATGCTGGGGGACCACGAAAGAGGCAACGGATTCTTAAAGGAAAACTATCACCTGGTAAAGTTAGAATAAGTTAAATATTGGATGAGTAACCAAAACAAATTCACTTCTTTGCTTCTGAGGAAGAGTTTACTGCTGCAGGTACACAAAACAGCGTCTCGAGAAGCTTAGAAACAGCAGATGCTGGGGGGCCGCAGAAAAGGCAATGCACTCGTAAAGAAAAACTGTCACCTGGTAATGCAATTGAGGAGGGTGCTGACAAAAAGGAAAGCTATGATCCTACAAGCTCACCTCCGCCAATAACCAAAGGCTCTAAGAGGAAACAAGGCAAGAGAGTTGGTACAGGAAATTCGACTGTTTCCAAGAAGAAAGATAAAAGCACTAATTCCGAGGCGGCAAATAAAAGCAACAGAAAATTAGAGACTGGTGCTAGCAGATCCAAGAGGAAAAAGGCAGTTGGTGTGCCCAGTAGGTCTTCCTCACGACTCATGGGGCCCCAGTCTAAGATGGTCAAGTCTCTTGAAACCGAACCTGAACCATCAGTGGAACCTAATGGTGATGTGGCTCATAGCGGCCATCACCAGTTTCCGACTGTTGCAGAGAGGGAGATTGCTGATAGTGCTCTTGGCGGCACAGAAGCTGTGTCAAATGGTGAGCTGTCAAACACAAGCAAGAACCGTTTGGATGACCAAGCTGTTGCATTGGAGGACCAATCTGTTGCAGAAGACCAACCATTAAGTGGGGAAACTGTAATAACAGATGTGGAAAATCAAGATCAGGAAAACCCATTTGCGGAATCTTGGTCAGACCCATGCCTAGAATTTGCATTCAAGACTCTTTCAGGGGAAATGCCGGTCAAGGATAATCTTCAGACTCAAGGTAATTTCCAGGAACACTCCGAAAACCCTAATCCTCAAGCTGGTGGTTGCTTAGCATTATTAGACTTTGGTGTACCCAACTCTTACCAGAACAACAATGTTGTATCTCGTTTTGATGCACAAGAGGACCCTGTATCTGATTCTGGACCAATCAGTCCTAAATTCCTAGCCTCTGGAAATGTCAGCTCACTATTTGTAGATCCACCGGGGAAGCCTGTATCCGATGCCATTCCCCCCGGCTTCTCAGCTCGCTCACCAACTTTTGATGCACCATCAAAGCCTGTATCCGATTTCATTCCCCCTGGCTTCTCAGCTTGCTCACCAATTTCCCTGGGCTTCTCAGCTCGCTCACCGACTTTTGATGCACCATCAAACCCTGTATCCGATTCCATTCCCCCTGGCTTCTCAGCTCGCTCACCAATATTTGATGCACCGTCAAAGCATGTAGCCGATGTTGTACCACGTTTTCCAGACAGTCCGTTATTCCTAGCCTCTGGAAATGCCAGCTCACCAATTTTTGGTGCACCGTCGAAGCATGTAGCGGATTCTGTACCACAGTTTCCAAACAGTCCTTTATTCCAAGTCTCTAGAAATGTTAACTCACCAAGTTTTCATGCACCGGCGAAGCCTGAATCTGATTCTGCGCCGCAGTTGCCAACTACTCATGCATTCCTAGCGTTTGGAAATGTCAGTTCACCAAATTACAGTGCTAATGCACCTCAACAATCTAACTGGGAAGACAAGGAACACCGACCAAACCTGAACTTATAAAGGATAAGCTGGTTTCAGAAGCAAGCCAAAGTTCGATCTCTATTTAAAAGCCTGCTTTCTTTAGAGGCTGTGTGGCATGATGGTTTGAACTGAACCCCTGCTTTTGTGCATTTTGAGTCAGTGGTGGTTTGAACTGAACCCCTGCCTTTGTGCATTTTGAGTCAGTGGCTTTTTGCTGTTTTTAATCCACTGTATCGGATGTTGCAGTGTCGCAATGCCGACGTAATTTCTGATCTGCTAATGGTTGATCTTTAATAAATGGGATGGTTGCTACGAAAGGTTAGAGAATATGAAATTCTTCTACTGAGAATCTATTTTGACTTTGGCCCTATTTGGTTGCAGTTGTGAGTCTGTTTTGAGTTTCTTCTTATCTGGTTTGAAACCTGTTATCTGAAATGAACCCATTCCCCAGAAAAATCAGACATGTTTTGTCCTTCTGGATTTAAGCACGCAGCCCTTGCCTTGAATGACATATATGTAGGTAACAAGATTTTCTCCCTGCCAAAGGCAGGATAAGAGAATATTTATTGGTTTGAGATATGATTTCTTGCGGTGGGAAAATAAATATGTAGATAAGCTGCTTCAGATATTAGGGTTGCTCTCTAACAGTCCCATTTAATGATCATGGCAATAATAATTTTTTATCGGGTCAATGAGTAATGTACTTGCACAAGTGGAGTGGTAGTCTAATAATAGGGGGCAACATGTATGCATTGGACATGGAGTTCAAATCTCGGTAACTACAAGGACTTTCGCCGTGCAAAAACGAAGAGTAATGTACTTGCATAAAATACAATTCAAATATCTTTTCACCTATCAAACATATATCTTAATTTGCTTTCTAGATGAAGTTTTAAAACCTTTAACCGAATAAAGCAAAATTATACCGCAGATGACTTTTTTAGATGTGGAGGAAGTGTTAGAAAACAAGTTTCCCAAGCCGTCATCCAAATATTTTCATATATTAAAAAAAAAACATAACGATCCTAAAAGTTGTGGCTTTCTTCTCTAATTGAAGAAATCAATATGAATCTAATTGAAGAATCAATTGATCAACCTGACTATGGTTACTACCCAAATCGGTATAGATTGTGTGTACAAATGCTGTCAAATAATTCAATCCGTTGATAAATTTTAAAATACTTTTCGAGTAGTCTTGTAAAAAATTAGTTCAATCAGATAATTTTAAGTGCATGTACCCTGCTGAAGTTTTTTGCAGGCTTTATTCTTGTATGTTTGATTTTAAGACCGTTGCCCGAAAGATCAATTCTAGTTGTTTTCTTTGATGAATATTTAATTTAGCAAGAAAAGGGGATTCATTTCACATAGAAAGGTTTTTTTTTAAATCATCTTTTCTATGGCAAGTTTTCTGTATGTAAATATGTGGTGAATGGCCCAGCAAGTTGTGGCAGGGAAAATTGGCCTTTTATTGTTCTCATTTAACCTTAGCTGGGCCTTGCCTTAGATTATACACCGGGTTTGTTGAAAAGTAAGCTTTATTGAGAATGAAAAACATGTGTTTGTTACTATTAGTTTGGAGGCTTGGTGGCTGGCCAAAGACAGAAAGAGATTGGCTTGCGTTCGATAGGTGTTGCCAAGATTGATTTTGAAAGCCCAGGTATGCGTGGAGTTAAATGTTGGGAGGAAAAGCCTCCAAGCATGGGTTCCCCCACCAGTGTAGTGAGTTTTTGTGTGAGGAAGAGTGAGGAGAAAAGAAACAGAGAGAGTGAGGGGTGTGGGAGCAACCCTAGACGGGGTCCTCTCCGATAAGTTATGTATTTGCATGTGCTTTGTTGTAAATCAATTGATAAGAGTTTGTTTAGTTCATGAATTTGTGCCGCTTCCGCTTTTCAACATGGTTGTCCCTTCGAGGGCGTCCGATAAAATTGGAACAATACAGAGATTATATACTAGGTCTGGCAACCCGTTAGCCGTGCCACTGACAACAGTGTGCAATGTCACGTTTGGGATGATATTTACCCTTTTTGCATGACAACTTCAATCATCTATTGTATCAACACATTCGTGAGGAAGAGGCGACATTTGCGAAGTTTTAATTGCTGATGGACTCAGCCTTAATGTGGCATCCTACTTGAATCCCTAGATTTCTTTGTTTTGGCAATGTTCGATTGCATTTATAAGTTTAATGCGCGCATTTGCGATGAGTAGCTAGCTGTATCGATCGTAATAGATTCTAATCAAACAAGCCTTATTGTAGTGCATTTGATGCGATACGATGGCACATTATCATCTCATCAAGCCTTCTTCTTCTTCTTCTTTCTGTTCTGTTATTAAAAGGGAAATATTGAACCATGTAAGGAAAGATAGATATAAATAGGTCATAAGAAGTTATGATCCCCTTCCTAGGTGTTAGTTCTTTGTGGTTTCCCTTTCGGCCTTTCCTTTAGCACTCGACAACATTGGACTTAGGACCAGACATGCATCCAATTCTATAGGAATAGTCGTGTCTTGTATAATTGTTCCGGTGTTGATTGTTCCTCTGGGTATATTCGCAACTGCAATTGGACAGGTATAACTTTTCTCGGCCGATTTATAAGATATCAAGTATCTCTACTTTGTGGAGTGCTAGATACTACGACCCTGTTCGTTTAAGGGTTTTGAATTTTGGATTCTAATTATTATCATTGTAAGGTCAAGTTTTTATTTGGCAAATCTCATGACAAAAATACATTGATTTGTATCTCTTATTATTGAGTTGAAATTTATTCTTTATTTATTTCTAGAGTGTCTATTTAGAAAGTGGAAGGAAATCAAATCATTTGTAATTGAGAGGATGCGTTTTTAGCAACTAAATCAATTATATTGTAATTGAGAGATAGAGAAGGAAAAGGATGGAAGGAATCAAGGGAATTCGTGATCAAAGCAGATATATAAGGAAAGGGGATCACAGAATCAGCGGTGTGAAAATATGGAATTGATTCTCAGAAATAGTGCTCGAGCAACTCCAGCAAAGCATTAACAAGTGCTCGAGCAACTTGACAGATTTCTTCCATTTATATATATGCGGCTCACTTGGGATTTCGGGATTACCGAATATATGAGAGCCTCCCCCAAGCACGTCCAAACTTAAGAATACATCGAAGGGGTTTTGGTTTTGTTTCTTGAAGTACAAACATGATCAATTGATCATCGAGCAACAAGGTTAACTTCATGGAGTTTCTTTCCAATCTTTGATTCAACTTACTTGAGTTGGCCTTCGGTGGATTTCCGAAGGATAGTGGAAGGCTTGTGGATTCAAGGCAGCAGTAGTCAAGCACTGGGTGCGGTGAACGAGCGATTCGACAATCAACCTTGGTCAACCGAGAGCGATTCTGGGTTGTAAGTATAGGTTTGTTTGTAACCGTACAATGAGTATAGTGTTTTGATTCCTTCCCGTGGTTTTTTCCCGTTTAGGGTTTTCCACGTATATCCTGGCGTTCTTTATTTGTTTGCTTTCCATTGGTGAGATTGATTTAATTTTCAGTTGGTGGGTTAATTAATTAAAGAGATAAAAACATAGCAAATCTTTATACCTAGGCGATCTAGGATTTTTCAATCATATTTCTCTTTAAACTCATTACCTATAAATCCAAAAACCCAAAACGAACGGGCTCATGTTTCTATATGTTTCTCTGTTTCGATTTGCAGATGATAGTGGTAGGCATCATTTTTCAGCTGCTTGGAGGATACATGTGTCCAAGTAGGCCTGTTTTAGTACATGATATTTAAAAAGCTCTATAGATCAATCAACCGAATGCTCTTTCTTTTGCTTGCCTTTCTAAAGTTGGGGCCTTGCGTTGTGAAAATTGCACCCAAAGCAATGTTTCTCGTTGAGATAAAGATACCATAAGCTTTGAAGTATATGGTTAGTATTAAGGAGTCACAAACTTTTTCTTGATTCTCGAACAATAACCTTATACTTCCAACTATATAGTAAAAGAATTTTAAATATGTTATCCCAACTTGGAATGTAGCTCTGGGTGTGATCTTCATGTAATGACCTAAGTTTAGACAGGCAAGCAAGAGGTTAGAGTTTCCGCTGATTGATATGTAGAGTTATTAAATGTTTTGTACTAAAATTAACGAGTCTACTCAAATACAAGTATCCACCTAGTAGCTGAAAAATGATGCCTACAGGTATCATCTGCAAATTGATAGAGAGTCAAAAATAGAAACATGTGATTTTTAGCACTCTAAAAGTATATAACATCCGGTTAATTGGCCCAAAAAAATTTACCCGTCCAGTTGTTGCTCCAAATATGCCCGGAAAAACAATCAACAAGAGAACAATTATACAAGACACAAATATCTCAATCAAAGCAAGTTTGATGTTTGGATTGCGTGCTAAAAGAAATTATGTGCACTACGCAAAAACTCTCTTTCGTGTTTATTTATTTGTAACGTTGGGGTAGGGCGGCCGAACTTGTGTAATTTTGATCTTTTTGAGAAAAAAAAAAAAAAACTACTCTAGCTCTAAACAATTTTGAAACTTGTGTATGGTGGTTGCTCGGACTCATCCGCCTCTCAATCCGTCCTTGTGGCTCATCTGCCCCTCGATCTATCCTTGTAACAAAACCTACCATTAGCTTAGAGGAAAAAATAAAAAAAAACAAAGCCTAACATTAGCAATCTTTATTTTCAGTTCTTTTGTGTCACGAGCATTTTATCTAACACTTACATGGGCACGTCCCAAGTCACTAAACCCTTTATTACTACAACCACTCGATTATTTTAATGTAAAAATAAAAACCATGCACAAAAGAATCAATGTATCACCTTTATACGATTTTCCAAATTCCAGAATAAAACATACTCATGTGGCATTTGATGAAAGACATTGGCTATTAGGTAACCAAAAAAAAAAAAAGAAGCAAGAGGTAAATTTACAATACCAAATTGTAAATTTACATAACCTATAGCAGAATTTGGAGTGATTTGCTTTTATATCCCTTCGACTTTACACAAAAGTTCAGTTTGGTCCTTCATGTTCCAATTTAAACAAATATAACCTTCAATTTGTAATTTTGTTCCAATGTCATCCATCCGTTGGATGCCGTTACTAATTTGAACGGAAAATGGGCATGTGCCCATCACGTGTGCTCTCCCCAAGGGCATAGTTGCCCATTCCCCTCTTCTTCCTTCTCCTTATTCTTCATCTCCTCTCTCTCTCTCCATAAAACCCAGGAAAAAGAGTGAGAGACCCAAAATTCTTTTGGGTTATGTTTCCTTAATTACTCAGGAACGAAAAATTGCAAATTCTTCTTCTCTCACTCTCTCTCCTTCTGTTTTGGGTAATTGAAAATTTTATCCAGTTTGCTTTTGAGGATTTTTGGCAGTTTTTTTTTGCTTCCAAAAATTTCTTTCATTCAGCCTTTCGGAACAACTCGTAGGCAACCCCCCAAACCCAAGAAATTGGGTTTTTACCAGACAAATTTGTCCCCTCCAAATTCGCTCCCAAACTGCTTTTTTTTTTTTCCTTCTTATTTTTCCCTTTTGAATTCCGTTCTTCTTTTTCCCTTTTGAATTCCGTTCAAGTTATGATGTCGGCGTTGCCGACGTCAACAGTTCGTAGCTCCCTAGAGGAAATGCTGGATTCGCTCCGGCGCAGGGACGACAATGACAAGCCGAAGGACTTGCTGCTAGCATTGCCGTCCCGGCCGATTCCCGGGCCCGCCTCCTGCCTGCCCGGAGGTTGTTGCTGAAGAATTTTGAACTCGACGCTGCTCTGGCTACATTAGTGAGCCAACCAAGCAAGAAGAACACGATGCTGCTCCGCCTCTGGGTTTCTCTTTTGTTTTTGTTTTTTTGGGGTTTTACAGAGAGACAGAGAGGAGATGAAGAAGAAGGAGGAGGAGGGGAATGGGCAAATATGCCCTTGGGGAGAGCACACGTGATGGGTACATGCCCATTTTCCGTTCAAATTAGTAACGGCATCCAACGGAGGGATGACATTGGAACAAAATTACAAATTGAAGGTTTTATTTGTTTAAATTGGAACATGAAGGACCAAACTGAACTTTTGTGTAAAGTTGAAGGGATATAAAAGCAAATCACTCCAGAATTTGTATTTAAGTATGAACTACTTCTTTCTCCTGCTTTTACTCACTATTCTCTCTCTTCTTCTGAATACCAAAATTTTGTGTTCCTCTTCAAAACATTGAGGACTTCTCTGTATCTCTGTTAATTATTTCCCATAGTGTTATGTTTGTTTGTCCTCTTCCTTTTCTATTTTTCAGTGCTCTTGTATTTAACATGTACAAGACCAAGTTTCAATTATGAGTGACACAGAGGATCGATGATTTTTGGTTTATGTGTTTACTGGGGGTTTTAATGGAGAAGATAAAGAGACAATTTTTCCGCCTTTACAACATTATAATGGTAGGGCTCCTTGTGGTCCTTCATATAATATCGTTGCTTTCTACTTCATGTTTAAACAAGAAGTGTTCACACGAGAATTAGTTCAAACTGTTTTTGCTTCTCATTGATGCATTATTTATGGCCAACCTGTTTCTGAAGGGATCTAATGGTGTTGTTATAACGCTTCTATGGTTGTACTGAAGCCAAAGTAAGTTGCACACGAGACTCAGTATAATCATAGAAGCGTTATAACAGCACCATTAGGGGCCTTCAGAAACAGGTTCAGCACAAATAACACATCCATGAGAAGCAAAACTAGTTGAACTAATTCCCGTGCAAACACTTCTTGTTTGAACATGAAGTAGAAAACTGCAATATTATATGAAGGACCACAAGGAGCCCTACGATTATAACATTGGAAGGCAAAAAATTAATCACTTTATCTTATCTACTAAAAGTCCCAGTAAACATACAAACCAAAAACCATCGAACCACTACGTCACTCATAATTGGAACTTAAAAGGCTAGGTTTTGTTTTGTAAATATTCAATACAAGAGCAATAAAAAATAGAAAAGGAAGAGGAGATACAAACATATCACCTTGGAAAATAAACAGAAATATAGAGAAGTCCTCAGTGTATCGAAGAAGAACATGAAATTTCGGTATTTGAAAGAGAGAGAATGGTGAGTAAAAGCAAGAGAAAGAAGTAGCTCATAATTGAAGTTTTTTTGGAAATTCCTCTCTGATCGAAAGAGGAGAAGGTTAGGTTATGGTGCCAACGACTAAATTAAGAAACCTTTTTTTTTTCTTTTTCTAAGTGACTAATTTAAGGAACTATATATGAGAGGAGTAAGATTGCTCTTCTTAATTTAGGCATATTAGTGTAAGTTAGTTAGTTACAGATTGCATCTTATGGAGAAATATTAGGAGTTCGACCTAGTCTCTGTATCATTCATCATTCTAATTTTATCGAATGTTCCTGCAAGGACAGCTAGAACCTAGTCTCACTAGGTATTTTGAACTAATCGCACATTCTCTGATGTTTACTTGGGGATTAATACTCTCTTTAGAAAATTAACCACCTATTATCACGTAAGAAATATTTTGAGTTAACCTATTGGATGCGGAATGAATTGGGTTAAATAATGTCTTGAAGCAGCCATTTACAGAATTCTAGACGTTTACAAGATTGAGAAATTGACCAAACCAACTAACACATAATCCAAAGAATAATCGAGAACAACAAAAACAAAAATGGCGCAATACAACGGAAAGAGTGGTTTCTTTGGGAATCAGTGGTCGTGAGTCCGAATACGAGCAGCTAGAGATTCGTTGAATATTATTTTTCCAGTTTGGTTGCTTTCATTGATGAAATTATTTTCGTCACCAAAGTGTTACATTGGGGGACAAAAATTTTTCGTCACCAACAACTACCAGACACTTTTCACCGATATTCCAATATCTTAATTTGCTTTCTAGACGAAGTTTTTGATTAATAGAAAACGATTGATTAATAAAAAAAAAAAACCTGAGTCACCTGACTATGGGCACTAACCAAATCTCTCTATTCCTCTCTACTCTGGCAACTGGCCTCTTTATAGAACTCCTTAGTATCTCTTCATATCTAACATATATGATCCACAAGTTCTAACAAAGACCATTGCCCGAAGGATTCTAGTTGTTTGCTTTAATGAGCGTTTAATTTACCAAAAAAAAAAAGGGATTCATTTCTCATAGAAGGGTTTTTTTTAGTCATCTTTCCTACTGCAATGTTCTGTATGAGCATGAATTTATATTCTGTCATTTTATGCCATCTCCGCATTATATGCTAGCTATGTAAACACGCGGTGAATGGCCCAACAAGTTGTGGTTGGAAAAGTTGGCCTTGTATTGTTCTCATTTAGCCTTAGCTGGGCCATTGCTTTAGATTATACACTGGATTGTCCCTTCGGGTATATCCGATAAAATTGAAACGATCGATACAGAGATTATATACCAGGTCTGGCAATCCGTTAGCCATGCCACTGACAACAGTATGTAATGTAATGTTTGGGAGGAAGAGGTTTTTGTCTTCTATTGTTTCAAAGCATTCGTGAGATGTGTTGGAGAACCAAAAAGTTCACCACATCCCTGTGGGGAAAAGGAAAAATAAAAACAAACCTCTTCCCTTCTACTTGATGTACCTTTTTTGAATTAAATAAAATCTTTTCCTTTGCAGAGGAAAAAAAAATACATTCATGAGGAAGAGGTTTTCTGTCTTCTCATCTGACCTATTTGACAAAGGATGGGGAACGATAGGATATTTACGCAGTTTTAATTGCTGATGGACTCAGCCTTAATGTGACATCCTACAAAGCATATTCTTATTTTTGTAAAACAAATTTCTGAGTGCTTTTATGTACTACCTCCGTCCCAAAATGTTTGTCCGGTTCGCAAAACAAGGACTAAAAAATAATGTATTTCTTTCAAGAAAAATTCAAATTTTTTTCATAAATTTAATGAACTTATCGATGAATTGTTGAAAAAAATTGAAGTTTTTCTTGCAAAAATTGTATTATTTTTACGTCATTATTTTGCGGACCAAACAAACATAATGGGATGGAGGGAATGTCAAATTGTTATTTAATGTATGCATTTGTTGCCACAAGTTTAGTTTATGTCATTATGAAGTGTGGAAGGTAAGATTTCTTTTGAATATGATGAAAGATATTGGGTACGTATCATGTAACCAAAAAAAAAAAAAAAATTGGAATGCAAATTGATGAGCGCTAAATTATGAATGAATGAATATTCTTTTGTGTAAGAAAGCAAGGGTAAAAACCTCAATACGATATAGTACGAAAAGTCGAATACGAAAATAAAGCAAATTCATATAGGGGGAATTCTTTTACGATTTTAGACGAAGTCTTAATTTACCTGGTGAGAATAGCTAATTTATGTGAAGCTATTCAGTCTCCTTTTACAAACATGTTATCCTACAGAACTAACTTTAATGATATCCAGACTCTTGGTAGATGTTTTGCTTCTTGTATTTTCTTTTATATCCGTAGGTTCTCTGATTCAGTTGTGCATCTTTTGGCTAGTAAGGGTTTATTTAGGATAGGGTGTAGTGTTTGGACCGAGTCCCCTCGTTTAGTTTCTCGATCCCCTATGTAGGGATGGGGTTTCCTCTTTGTGTGTGGGTTTCGTCATTTGAATATCAGTTATCGTTTTGACAAAAAAAGAAAAGAAAAAAGAACTAACTTTCCTCACCTTTGATTATGCCAATTTTAAATTTTTTTTTTTTTTGCTGTTAAAAAACGTCGTGCTTTTAAATTCTAAATTACTGTAGCTTTTGTTTCGAAATTTGAAGGGACCACGGCATACCCAGTGACTGAAAGAAATTACATTGTGAAGTTCAAGAAAACAGGATACACCTAAATCAAATAAAGAAATAAGTGAAAAAGAAAAATTCCTTTCTGAAACAAAGAATTTTTTTTGGCGCTGCGGCTGGGTCGTAGCCGGAATGGATAGGGGTGGCGCTTTAGGGTTTCTTTTTTAATTTTTTCTTTTTGGTTCTGGACTTGGTCCAATAGGTGTGGGCTTGTCTCAACGGGTGTTTCTTGATTGGCTTCTTGCCAATCTCGGATTTGGGTCTCGGATTCTACTTTCGTTAGTCTTTGTAACAATTTCAAAGATTATAATTTTTTTTTTTTTGCCGATCAGAAAAAAAACTTAGAAAAATTTAAAGGGAAATACCTCGTAGAAGACAAACTTTTCTTCCCCATGCTGTTGTTCTTTGGTAATTTGTAGGATTACACAACTATTCTGTATCTTTGGCCGTATCCACGTACTGCGCCATTTATTAATTCACAAAGAGGATGAAAGAGTCAGATTACAGTGAGATCAATCTCTCTCTAAATATACATATATGTATAGTACTATACAGATATATACACAGAGTAGCATCGATTTACAATAGAGAAGAATGATCATACCTGATTAGTTGGTTGTAAACAAAGAAGGGCCGGGAAAGTGGCAGGATTCTGCAGTTCTTTTTTTTTTTTTTTGACTCAGGTATCCGGGTCGACTAATTTTAGAATATCAATTCCACTGCCTATTTGTAAGAATCGATCTCAATCAAAGTTAGAGCAAAACTCTATATGCATTGACTCGCGTAAACAGAAAAAGAGGAGGGGCCTAGGTTCTTGTACTCCGTGAAAAGGAAAAAGGAAAACCAATTGAAGGTTTTGTGGAAATTCCTCTCTGATCAAAAGAGGAGAAGGTTAGGTTATGGTGTCAACGACAAAAACTTTTTTTTTTTTTTTGCTAAGTGGCTAGCTAATTTAAGAATTATACGTGAGAGGAGTAAGATTGCTCTTCTATATATAGGCATTAGTGTAAGTTGATTAGTAACAGATTGCATCTTATATGGAGAAATATAAGAAGCTAGAAGCGTAAGTTAATTAGTTAGTAACAATTTGCATCTTATATGGAGAAATATAAGGATCTAGGCCTAGTATCCTTGTCATTCCAATTTTATCATATGTTTTCAGTTTTCGAAAGAGCAGCTGGCTAGACCTAGTTTCCCTATGTGTTTTGAACGAATCCCACATCTTATGTTTTTTACTTGGGGATTACTCTCTTAAGGAGACTGTCTATTATCACGTACGTGAGAGAGGCTGGCCTTTATATTTTGGAGCCATAAAGCGAATTTAAAAATAGGGCCTAGGTTCTTGTAAAAAAAAAAAAAAAGAATCAATATAGGTGGTAATACAAGGTAAAAAAATTGAACATGGTATTTTTGGTTTTGTAATTTAACAAAAATAATTTTTTAAAAATTTAAACCATTAAAATAATTAATCAAGCATAACGGATGTACTGCTGACACCATGCGTTTTCTCTAACTAGCTAATCATGTTATTAACTATATTCTTATAAGAATATTATTTTTAGCAATAAAAAATTATTTATTTTAAAGCTTTTTCTTATTAAAGTTTGTTGAGTATAAATACGTTATTTTCGATTATCTATTTTTTTTTTGAACGGCGAAAAAGATAGATTTTATTAATCATGAAAATGAAGTACATCGAGGATAATAAGGGCAAGAAATAATAGCATTGCAACGTGAGAGTAATATCTCAACAATGTTGGCACCCTATCTCACTACAATCATATGTTATTCAAGCCCGAGGGTTGATAAGAAGTCTACCCAAACCAATTTCAAGAAAAATACCCGATGAAGCTTACAAAGATTTAATTAGAAGTTGAGAACTTCCCACTAAGCTCAGCCCAAAACAACAGGTCAAGTCTTCTTTTTAGCCCAACCAGTTGGAGATAACAAAACTGGCTCGTCAGCAGATAAAAAAGACCCCACAATACAGAATACAACCATTGCATCAATATGGATTATCTTCATATCAGCAGCAACCTCAACTTATAGCAGTAGCAGCATAAGCGTCGAAGTTAGCATCTTTCAGGATTCAGCAATCATTTGGTAGACTGCAATGAGTGTGAAAATCCTCCATGAAATTCAGTATGTCAGTGTTCAAGAAACTCCAACCTTTTTTAATATAAGAGAGGTTGAAACCTTCAGGTCCAGTTGCTTTGTTGCCATCACAGGATTTAATGGCTTCCCAAATTTCATCTTCTGAGAATATCTGAATTAAACTTGTAGCCATTGCTTCATCAATTGAATTTCCCAACCTTTTAGTGAAGAAAGGCCGCACCTCCCAGTCCTCAGTGTAAAATTTCTGAAAATGATTGAAAACTTCGAGCTTTACCAACATTGGATCCTCAATAACTTGATCATTGATAGTAACAAACTTAATAGAGTTTCTGCACTGCCTCGAATTTGCCATGAGATCGATGAAAAACCTTAGTATTTCTATCACCCTTTGAATGCCATTGAATCCTTGATTTTTGATGCCACACCCTTTCAATTTGTCTTCCCAATTTCCACATCTTTGCTCTGAGTTCTTTCCTAGTATCAGATTCATCTTGTTGTATTGTACCATCCTCTGCTTTCAAGTCAAGAACATGAAGTAGTTCTACTATCATGGATAGTTGAGTTTATAAGCAACCAAATTCCTCCCTGCTCCAAATTCTTAGAGCATTTTTCATGCATTGAAACTTTTTAGATATCCAAAAGGCTGCCCAACTTGAAACCTTTCAAAATTATGAAGTTTCTAGAGCCCACTGTTTCCTCCAGACAAAAGACTTACGGATTCCACCTTTCTTTCTTTAATCATCTTCTTTAATCTAGCTCTTTTCTCCTTTTTGGCTAGTCCTCAAACATTCCAAGTCATGCACTTCATTTTGAAACAAAGTGAGGACCAAGATAGAACTTTGAATTTGAGATTAGAGCTGCCCAGCAACTCTGTCAGCTCTGCCTAAATCTTGAGCTTCCATTTCAACAAACCTGCTTACGACTTCATCCTCATCTCCATCATAACCCATACCCATGATCTTGTTGCATTCCCAAATAACTTGCGCTTCGTTCAATATAATTCTGTTTCTGTTTATAACACCTTCTGAAGAGATAGAAGTAGAAAGAGCTATTGCTGCAACAGCAGATCTGAAAGCCCCACACTTTTGTTTGTTCCTCCTTCCCTTGTTCTTAAACGAATTAACCTTTGAGAAACCAAGAATGTCATAGATAGATTTCCTCTTTTTCTTTCCTTTAACACAATTGATGGCAGCTTTTAATGGAGCAAAAATGGGTTCATCATGAGTGTGGGCAGTGGCGGATTCAGGATTTTTATACAGATGGGTCACTTTTTGAATACAAGACCGGCCCTGAGATTTCTTGGTGAAAGATAAACCTTAAATATGGGGTCCTCAAATATATTTTTTTTACAATAATTGAAAAAGATAAAATCATCCCAAAAAAATGAATCTTCGTTGTGACATTGTTCAGTTTTTGAATTAAGATAATGTAATGGGCCAAAAAAAAAAGAAAGAACAAACTTGCCAGGAATATCTAAAATAAAAAAAAGTCCACACTAGTACTTCTAAAATTGAATAAAATCTTTTTAATGATGTTTGAAGTTTAGTACTTGATGAATTGGTAAAATTGTAAATGAAAATTGTAAGTTACAGTGAGAAAAAAGAAATTGAAACATTAAATTTCAGTGAGAGAAATTATGCACTGGACTTGGGGAGAAGAGAATACTTGTGGAGCAATAAAAACAAAGCAAAAGACGCCAGCAAAAGTCGGACCTGGGTTCTGTTGGAGAAGACAAGGGCACTTACCGCTGCACCACAAATAACTTTCAGGAGAAATGATAACATATTTATTATTTATTGACATTCCAGCTGGGTCACGTGACCCAACTGGGCCTACATTAAATCCGCCCCTAAGGTAGGTAACTAAGTTTTGAACAAGACGAGCAACCCCATTTTCACCTTCATCATTACTCTCACTTAGGATACCAGGTGATGCTAAATTCTCATTAACAGAATTAGCAACCCAACTAACAGAGTTAGGGGTTGTTCGGATAAATAAGCCAAAGTGGCTTATTTTTTGTCCTTATTCAAATTTTTTTCGTATTACTTGGCTTATTGTCAATTTTTTGGGGATTATTGCATCTTCATGACAAGAGGAATCTAAAAAGTAAAATTTTTTAACCGAAATCCAAATTTTTATTTTTTTTGAATAAAGACGAAACAAGTGGTTTATTTTCGTTTTTTTGTGGGTTTATTTGGCTCATTTTTTGAGGGAAAGCCAGTGGCTTTTTAAGCCGAACAAGCCCTTAGTTGCCCAGTTGTCTCTATTTTCCACCAAATTACTGAGGCTTGCCCTTGGTGATAGTAAAATTCTATTTATGGGTTGTTCGGATAAATAAGTCAAAGTGCTTTATTTTTTGTCCTTATTCAAATTTTTTTCGTATTACTTGGCTTATTGTCAATTTTTTGGGGATTATTGTATCTTTATGACAAGAGGAATCTAAAAAGTAAATTTTTTTGACCGAAATCCAATTTTTTATTTTTTTTGAATAAAGACGAAACAAGTGACTTATTTTCATTTTTTTGTGGCTTTATTTAGTTCATTTTTGGAGAGAAAGCCAATGACTTTTTAAGCAAACAAGCCCTTAGCCCAATAACAGTTAGAGGGGCTAAATTGGTAATTGGTAGTGCACCTACACCCTCTCTCAGGCTAACTCTGATCGTTCCATTTCCCCTGACTGAAGTCTCAATCCCCGAGGAAGAAGAAAGTGTATCTCTAGCAGGAAACTCATAATTACCACCTTGCATGCCCACATTAATAAGCCGAAATAATCTCACATCTGTCCCCACAGCCTTTTCAGATAATCTCTCATCTGTCCCCACAGCCTTTTCAGATAATCTCTCATCTGTCCCCACAGCCTTTTCGATTATCTATTGTGAACCGAGATCTATTTGGTTCTCAGGCAAATGAAGAGTGGCCCGAATCTTTCCCATGCGTATTTTCCTCTTGACATGCAGGGGAGAATCAGATACGAGATCAGTTAACACTTTCATAATTTGGGGCTGTTTAATGTTGACTGTGGTTAACCTTGGTAATTAAGACCTACAAGTTAATAACAACGAATAGGAGTGAGGGTAAAGTTCACTCTCGTTCGGTGAGGATGAACAAAATTGAACTCAGTAAAATTGGTGATGTGTGCGTGTGTGTATATATATATCCTTAATTGTTAACTTTATAGAATAATAATAATGTATGTACTAAATTAGCATTGAGTTGCCATACATATTTAGGTGGGGCTTATGTTTTTTTTTCACTCCCAATATTGCATACATTAGGGGGGGTTAGTGAGTTAGTTCACATGATGTTTAAAGTTTATTCATAGTCCTGAACCCACAAACCGTCTACAACGGGGCTCAAATCCTGATTCCCACAAGGAAGAGCCAGCAGTTACCAAGTGGGCTACAAGCCCATTGGTAGGTGGGGGTTATGTCGGCTATGTGCATTTAGGCACAAGCATTTTACTTATCATGTAACTATACTATAATTGTTAAGGTAACAAAAATTGGAGTAGTATATATGAGGTAATTAAATACAGATGCGCTTAATAGAACTTTGTAGCATGGATTTTTCATTTTCTTTTCTGTTTCAGTAGATGTCACATTCCTAATTTTTTCGGAATAGCAAAAAGAATTTTATTAATTTTTAAAAACAAATTAAAAAAATTTAAAAGAGCCTAAGCACGAGGAATTTTGTAGTTAATTCGTTTATTTTGGATCTCAAAATTTCTGCGCACATTTCCAATAATTTTTTTTTCTATATATCACTCACCACTCATTATCTCAAAAAATTCCCCCAAAACCAAAATCGAACATAATGAATTGTTTGGTTATTAATTTACCTTTACAACAAAGTCCACCACCAACTTGGAGGAGTTCTGAATATGTTTGTCGACCCTTGCTGATGCTTTCTGCAGGCTTTGTTCCTGTATGTTTTTGGTTGTAAGACCATTGCCCGAAGAAAGAATTCTACTCGTATCTCTTAACCAAAAGCTTCCGTTTCTGTGTTGCATGCAATTGGAAGAAAAGAGGAGTTTGCCTCTTTTGGTATTATTACCATTGCAATGTCTACGTACCTTCACGTATGATGATATGAACTAGAGCGATTCTATATATACAAAGAGAGCAAGTGGGAAGAATTTTACTAAGATGTCAATTAGCAAGTAATGCTTCACATATGACAGGTCCATCCAATGGAATATTAACACAAGTGAATAATTAGTAACTGGAGGAGGCGAAACAAATCTGAAGGAAGAGGAGCCGCAGAAGAATGTGAAAGGTCTGAAGCGAACAAGTTGCAAACCCAAACTTTCGCAAACGGCATGCAGCCAGTAGAAGAGGTTTTCCAGCCATTAGCATCAGATATTAGCGTAAAGGTCGCCGGAATGTCGCCGGACTGGCTCCCTGCTGGCTGGACCGAGGATGTCAAAGATATTAACGGCCGAAAAGTCAAGGTATTTTGCTGGTATTTTGTCCAGTTTTAGGGTTTTTGTTTCAGATAGGAATATCGTTCCTGATATTGCTCGAATGGTTCTATTGGTGTTAATTGCCCTGGCTTGGTTAAAGCTTAAAATTGAGCTGCATGACTCTTAAAGCCTTTTGGAAAACTTTTATGCCCTTGTTACCAGAAGAGCGCCTAGGCACGAGGTGCATAGTTCAAGCTCAAGGAGGATGGGGAAAGGCAACGACACTAAAAGGCGCTGAGCTTGATTAAAGGCGTGCCTCGTTCAAGATCGGAAGGAAATACAAAAGGGGGTAAAAATGTCAAACCCTAACCTACATGACTAACCTCAATTCGGCTTGTCTGGAGTTCACAGAACCAACCGACAGCACTGGATCTAACCTTGATCAACAACATCTCTCTCTCTCTCTCTCTCTCTCTCTCTCTCACGAGTCTATCTCATTCGTCAGACTTCTCTCTCTTTGGTTTGATTGGTTGTTGGTCGTCTAGTTCTAAGTTTTTGATCCACAAGCCACGCCACATAACCCAAAAGCTTAAGTCCAAGATACTAGTAGTAGTCCACATGGTTTGTTATATGTTCAAGATCATCCATGTAGACTTCTAATGTGAGACGGGATATTACGATCTCTCCTACTTTATCCTCCCGCGTCCTTGCGAGGTTGAGCACTAGAGTCACCACGGCTTTACTCTGGTCTTTTCCCTAGTGGCTAGAGTCACCACAGCTTTACTTGGGTCTTTTTCTCTAGCAAAGAAAGTCACCATAGCATTACCCAGGTCTTTTCTCAGGCCTAAGCCCACACGGTCGTATACACAGGTTGCTCTGATACCACTTGTAACGCCTCAAGTAGACCGCTGACCCAGTACCTTGATTTTTGATCCACAAACCACATCACATGACCCAAAAGCTTAAGTCCAAGGTACTAGTAGTAGCCCACATGGTTTGTTACATGCCCAAGATCATCCATGTAGACTTCCAATGTGGGACGGGGTATTACACTGTTTCCTCTTCTTCTTGTCGACTCTGTTTTTGGTGGTTTCTGAATTAATTTTCTGTATTAAATTTTGTTTGTTTTTTTTGTATCACTTTGCTTTCTGTTTTCTATTTTCTATATTCATTTTGTACCTTGACTATTTGACATTTGGTTGATGTTTCTATGGTTTTTGAAATGGTATACTTCCTAGAATTGTTTTCCTAGTATATCATTATTTGTAAATTCCAATTTCTGTATCTTTTTGCTTATACTTTAACTCTGATTATTTGTCTACACTTCTTTGTTAATTTTTCTCGGCTAAGTGCGTGTCACTTCAACAAGGCCTGCTCCCTGGCCTAGACCCCATGAGACATTTTGTGCCATGATGCGACTCGTGCCTTAATGACTATGGTTTCAACACAATAGGTGAATGATCATACCTGTACTAATATATTGAATCCCATCAGAATCTCGCATTTAAGCGTGCTTAGCGAAGAGTAGCACAAGATGGGTAGCCCCTTGAGAAGTCTTTGTGTTGGACCTTGACAATAGCCTCCATTTGCTTGGATAAGGCTTTATTGCATCTGAGTTGGGTCTAATGTTATAGCGAATGTGCTGATGATATTGCTCTGGGTCATTAAAGTTTCTCTCTTGCAGAGAGTCATTTTGACATTATATATGGGTACTTAGAGACTTTTTCTCGAGATTGTTCAATCTTAAACTTAAAATGAATTGGATTAACAGGAGCTTGATGAGGGGTTAAGGTTAAGTTCATCTCCATGTTAATAGTCACATTGTAGTTTCAGGCTTTCAGGTATTCACTGTTGATTACCAATTCTATGTTCATGCATTTGTCGTTAAGGGCATGTGGCTTTGGCGCAAGGAAAAAGTGTTAGTTAGTGGTTGTTTGAAACTACCATGTTCAAGATACTGTGGACATCCTCCACTGTTCTCTCTTTGTCTTTGTCACAGGAATCAGATTCTTGCTAACACTGAGCTGTTTTTTTTTTGTTTGTTTTTGTTTTGGGGCCAATAGTAAAGAATGAGACTAATTCTTCATAAGTTACAGACTAGTTTTTTGTCCGCCAACACTATTGGAGAGCTTCCACTATATAAGCACTACCCACAGAAGTCACATTATGAGATCGAGCCATTAGAAACTTCATCACATGAGTCATTTCTCTGTACAAACAGTTTCTTTCTTTTTTAGTTACATGCAATTGAACCGTCAAGTTTGCAGATTTTAATTGAACCAACAATTTCCAAATTTGGAAAGATTGTCATTAAACCTTAATCTCATCATTTCATCCTGTTATTCTTTTTTTCGGTCAAACGGAATTTCATCCTGTTATTCAGTTTTTACATAGATGTTCTTGATGTGCTTATTTGTTACGGTGCTACGTTGATCCACTTACTGGATGCAAGTTCTATTTGAAGCCACAAGTGTCTGAATATCTCAGAACTGTAAAGCAAAATAGCTCTGCATCCCAACAAAACAAAAACGGTCTGTTAGTTATGTTTCTTCATGAATTTGCCAAGTTATTTCTTTAGACTTCACCCAATATGTGGCCTTTTCGATTGTATGTGCACTACATGCTAAACTTTATCAATGAGGCATCATATTCACTTATTAGGTTGAGTTCTTTAATTCTAAAAGAATGATGCAATATCAGAAGTACTCTAAGGTGTTAGAGTAAGCATTCAAGTTTGGGGTATAATTATGATCAGTCCAAGCTGCAACCTGCAGGGAGTGATCTTCACTAGAAGCTTGATTTAAATATGCCTGAAAATGAAAACAGAGAATGGAACCTCTTTTGGTGCTATTGCGGAGTTAATTATGAAAGAAGTAAACTAGGAAAGCTTCGCTTGGATTATGGCTATTACAGAGTTAGTGCTCATAGATGGATTAATTGTGCTTTCTTTTCAGCTGACGTTTGTGAATTAACTGGCGGCAAAACAACACTGAAGCCAACAGGATCTCAATTTTGTACGAGATCCTCCAAACAGATTGATATGGGCTTTAGCAATGAGTCTGCAGAAAAGGTTTATTCCTCAACTGAGGCTCAATATTGATGGTATATTGCATATTATTGAACTTGATTAATTACATCTTTTGCTTCTTTCTGAAGTGTTTATTCCTCAATATACCGTTTATGTCAACTACTTGCATGTAGATTTGTTACGTGTTTACATAAAAAATTTCTGTATTCATTCGGGTAAGCAACATATTTTTTTTTTCCCAGATGATAAAACTTACAGTGAGCTCATACCCGTTTATCAGGTCCAGAGTTCTTGTTTGTTGTTTTGTTTTAGCACAAGTAATATACAAGGTTGTGAATACTGTTCCGTACCGGTTTGAGAGGAAAATGGTACTGTAACCCTCTAATACTGTCCCGGCTTCAATACCGGGCCTTACTGGAAATACCGGCCGAGATGATATTACCGGAAATTTCGTCTGAAATTTGCAAAACAGAGAAAAAGAAGAAAATAGAGAAATGGAGGGGAAAGAGATAAAAAGAAGACGATTGGAGAATATTTGACGTTGACTCCTCTTGGTCTTCTCCGGCAGTCCGGCGTGATCTTGCAGCTGATCGGTCTATCTTCACTGTGGGTGAACTGGTGAAGTTTCCAGTTTTCACACCACCGTGGGTAGTCTTTTCCGGCAATCCTCTGTTGTTCTTGTACGCTTTTTCTCAGTTTTGGGGAGATAAACATTACCCCTTTGAAAGTGGAATAAAAAAAGTGGAATTGTTGCATTGGGAATTTGGAATGTGAATTTTACTCTTTAGCGAGAGAAGTGTGTTTGAAAACCAGTGGATTGGAAAACCAGTGGTTTTGAGCCCACCATTTGGAAAGCTATATTGATTATTAAAAATAAATTTTAAACTGAATTTTTTAAAATTGTAATCGTCTAATAGTAGGACTTTATTTAAGGGGAAAAAAAGGTTATAACTAAATTTATATATATTTTTTATATTTTAACGACGAATCCGAAACTGTATCCGGTACCATACCGGAACGTACCGTTCCAGTGACAAATCCGGTACCTAGTCCGATACGGTATTGAGAACCTTGCTAATATATGACGTTTATATCTGAATTCAAATTGGAGTACTGATAAAATCAACAAAATCAGCAACATGCTCAGAGAGTTCTCCACTGAAACTTTCATTGATACATTGCCTGCAATTGAAAAAAAGAAAAACCTCTGTTGGTATTACTTTCATGATATCTACCTTCACTTATGGTCATATGTAGCAGAGCTATCCAACTGGAGAGCAATTGGGGAAAATCTCCAATTAGTGATGTCAATTAGGAAGTAGTTGCTTCATTTTACCACAATTGTTGTTTTTGTGCTTCCTTTTCAGCTGAAAATGGATGAATTAAATGGAGGCAAAACATCTTTGAAGGAAGAGAAGTTAAACAATGACAAAACTCTCACCACTCATTATCTCAAAAATTTCCCCCAAAACCAAAATCGAACATAGTATAATGAATTGTTTGGTTATTAATTTACCTTCACAACAAAGTCCACCACCAACTTGGAGTAGTTCTGAATATGTTTGTCGACCCTTGCTGATGCTTTCTGCAGGCTTTGTTCCTGTGTGTTTTTGGTTGTAAGACCATTGCCCGAAGAAAGAATTCTACTCGTATCTCTTAACCAAAAGCTTCCGTTTCTGTGTTGCATGCAATTGGAAGAAAAGAGGAGTTTGCCTCTTTTGGTATTATTACCATTGCAATGTCTACGTACCTTCACGTATGATGATATGAACTAGAGCGATTCTATATATACAAAGAGAGCAAGTGGGAAGAATTTTTCTAAGATGTCAATTAGCAAGTAATGCTTCACATATGACACGTCCATCCAATGGAATATTAACACAAGTGAATCAGTAACTGGAGGAGGCGAAACAAATCTGAAGGAAGAGGAGCCGCAGAAGAATGTGAAAGGTCTGAAGCGAACAAGTTGCAAACCCAAACTTTCGCAAACGGCATGCAGCCAGTAGAAGAGGGTTTCCAGCCATTAGCATCAGATGTTAGCGTAAAGGTCGCCGGAATGTCGCCGGACTGGCTCCCTGCTGGCTGGACTGAGGATGTCAAAGATAATAACGGCCGAAAAGTCAAGGTATTTTGCTGGTATTTGTCCAGTTTTAGGGTTTTTGTTTCAGATAGGAATATCGTTCCTGATATTGCTCGAATGGTTCTATTGGTGTTAATTGCCGTGGCTTGGTTAAAACTTAAAAACTGGGCTGCATGACTCTTAAAGCCTTTTGGAAAACTTTTATGCCCTTGTTACCAGAAGAGCGCCTAGGCACGAGGTGCATAGTTCACGCTCAAGGAGGATGGGGAAAGGCAACAACACTAAAAAGGCGCTGAGCTTGATTAAAGGCGTGCCTCGTTCAAGATCGGAAGGAAATACAAAAGGGGGTAAAAATGTCAAACCCTAATCTACCTGACTAACCACAATTCGGCTTGTCTGGAGTTCACAGAACCAACCGACAGCACTGGATCTAACCTTGATCAACAACATCTCTCTCTCTCGCTCTCTCTCTCTCTCTCTCACGAGTCTATCTCATTCGTCACACTTCTCTCTCTTTGGTTCGATTGGTTGTTGGTCGTCTAGTTCTAAGTTTTTGATCCACAAGTCACGCCACATAACCCAAAAGTTTAAGTCCAAGATACTAGTAGTAGTTCACATGGTTTGTTATATGTCCAAAATCATTCATGTAGACTTCCAATGTGGGCCAGGGTATTACAATCTCCCATATTTTATTCCCCCGCATTCTCGCGAGGTTGAGCACTAGAGTCACCACGGCTTTACTCGGGTCTTTTCCCTAGTGGCTAGAGTCACCATAGCTTTACCCGGGTCTTTTTCTCTAGCAAAGAAAGTCACCATAGCATTACCCGGGTCTTTTCTCTGGCCTAAGCCCACACGGTCGTATACACGGGTTGCTCTGATACCACCTGTAACGCCTCAAGTAGACCATTGACCCAGTACCTTGATTTTTGATCCACAAACCACACCACATGACCCAAAAGCTTAAGTCTAAGGTACTAGTAGTAGCCCACATGGTTTGTTACATGCCCAAGATCATCCATGTAGACTTCCGATTTGGGACCGGGTATTACACTGTTTCCTCTCCTTCTTGTCGACTCTGTTTTTGGTGGTTTCTGAATTAATTTTCTGTATCAAATTTTGTTTGTTTTTTTTTGTATCACTTTGCTTTCTGTTTTCTGTTTTCTATTTTCTATATTCATTTTGTACCTTGACTATTTGACATTTGGTTGATGTTTCTATGGTTTTTGAAATGGTACACTTCCTAGAACTGTTTTCCTAGTATTTCATTATTTGTAAATTCCAATTTCTGTATCTTTTTGCTTATACTTTATCTCCGATTATTTGTCTACACTTCTTTGTTAATTTTTCTCGGCTAAGTGCGTGTCACTTCAACAAGGCCTGCTCCCTGTCCTAGACCCCATGAGACCTTTTGTGCCATGATACGACTCGTGCCTTAATGACTATGGTTTCAACACAATAGGTGAATGATCATACCTGTACTAATATATTGAATCCCATCAGAACCTCGCATTTAAGCGTGCTTAGCGAAGAGTAGCACAAGATGGGTAGCCCCTTGAGAAGTCTTTGTGTTGGACCTTAACAATAGCCTCCATTTGCTTGGATAAGGCTTTATTGCATCTGAGTTGGGTCTAATGTTATAGCGAATGTGCTGATGATATTGCTCTGGGTCATTAAAGTTTCTCTCTTGCAGAGAGTCATTTTGACATTATATATGGGTACTTAGAGACTTTTTCTTGTGATTGTTCAATCTTAAACTTAAAATGAATTGGATTAACAGGAGCTTGATGAGGGGTTAAGGTTAAGTTCATCTCCATGTTAATAGTCACATTGTAGTTTCAGGCTTTCAGGTATTCGCTGTTGATTACCAATTCTATGTACATGCATTTGTCGTTAAGGGCATGTGGCTTTGGCGCAAGGAAAAAGTGTTGGTAGTGGTTGTTTGAAACTACCATGTTCAAGATACTGTGGGCATCCTCCACTGTTCTCTTCTTTGTCTTTGTCACAGGAATCAGATACTTGCTAACACTGAGCTGTTTTTTTGTTTTTTTGTTTTTGTTTTGGGGCCAATAGTAAAGAATGAGACTAATTCTTCATAAGTTACAGACTAGTTTTTTGTCCGCCAACACTATTGAAGAGCTTCCACTATATAAGCACTACCCACAGAAGTCACATTATGAGATCGAGCCATTAGAAACTTCATCACATGAGTCATTACTCTGTACAAACAGTTTCTTTCTTTTTTAGTTACATGCAATTGAACCGTCAAGTTTGCAGATTTTAATTAAACCAACAATTTCCAAATTTGGAAAGATTGTCATTAAACCTTAATCTCATCATTTCATCCTGTTATTCTTTTTTTCGGTCAAACGGAATTTCATCCTGTTATTCAGTTTTTACATAAATGTTCTTGATGTTCTTATTTGTTACAGTGCTACGTTGATCCACTGACTGGATGCAAGTTCTATTCGAAGCCACAAGTGTCTGAATATCTCAGAACTGTAAAGCAAAATAGCTCTGCATCCCAACAAAACAAAAATGGTCTGTTAGTTATGTTTCTTCATGAATTTGCCAAGTTATTTCTTTAGACTTCACCCAATATGTGGCCTTTTCGATTGTATGTGCACTACATGCTAAACTTTATCAATGAGGCATCATATTCACTTATTAGGTTGAGTTCTTTAATTCTAAAAGAATGATGCAATATCAGAAGTACTCTAAGGTGTTAGAGTAAGCATTCAAGTTTGGGGTATAATTATGATCAGTCCAAGCTGCAACCTGGTGGGAGTGATCTTCACTAGAAGCTTGATTTAAATATGCCTGAAAATGAAAACAGAGAATGGAACCTCTTTTGGTGCTATTGCGGAGTTAATTATGAAAGAAGTAAACTAGGAAAGCTTTGCTTGGATTATGGCTATTACAGAGTTAGTGCTCATAGATGGATTAATTGTGCTTTCTTTTCAGCTGACGTTTGTGAATTAACTGGCGGCAAAACAACACTGAAGCCAACAGGATCTCAATTTTGTACGAGATCCTCCAAACAGATTGATATGGGCTTTAGCAATGAGTCTGCAGAAAAGGTTTGTTCCTCAACAGAGGCTCAATATTGATGGTATATTGCATATTATTGAACTTGATTAATCTCATCTTTTGCTTCTTTCTGAAGTGTTTATTCCTCAATATACCGTTTATGTCAACTACTTGCATGTAGATTTGTTACGTGTTTACATAAAAAATTTCTGTATTCATTCGGGTAAGCAACATAATTTTTTTTTTCCCAGATGATAAAACTTACAGTGAGCTCATACCCGTTTATCAGGTCCAGAGTTCTTGTTTGTTGTTTTGTTTTAGCACAAGTAATATACAAGGTTGTGAATACTCTTCTGTACCGGTTTGAGAGGAAAATGGTACTGTAACCCTCTAATACTGTCCCGGCTTCAATACCGGGCCTTACCGGACAGTACCGGAAATACCGGCCGAGATGATGTTACCGGAAATTTCGTCCGAAATTTTGCAAAACAGAGAAAAAGAAGAAAATAGAGAAATGGAGGGGAAAGAGATAAAGGCTTTGTTCGGATTGCAGTTTAAACTTTTTCCAAAACCGGACCTACTGTTCGGTACCCAGTTTGGGAAAATTATCCCCTGCGACGCACCCTCATTTACTCCCCTCCCTCATTAACGTTAACCTACCCTCCTACCCCCCTGTCCTCTCCTTCTTTCGGCTTTTCCAGAGATACAGAGATTCCCGACGAGTTCCTTACTCCTCTCTCTCTCTCTCTCTCTCTCTCTCTCTCTCTCCTGCTCTCTCTCTGTCTCGGTGAAGAGGAGGACGATTCCCCATCTCTGGATACAGATTTCCCCTAGCCCTCTATCACTCTACGTCTCTCTGTCTCTCTCTAGCCGTGTTCCTCGAGAAATCTGAAAGGACAACGATCATCTCCACCATCGGTGAATACAGCTGGTGTTTGACTCATTCCTGTTCATTAGAAGACCGATGAAGCTGCTATATAAAGATGGGTAAGGGACGTCCACTGCATTCGTCTCCCTCTTTGCTTACCTCCTGCTCCAACAGAACGGAAGGCCCAAGCACAGATGGCATTCAGTGCGGTAGATGGCTTCTCCGATCTACCTGCGTTCGAAGACGTAGATCTGGTATGGTTCAATTTTTGTCAGGGGTTCTGAGTTTGATTGTCCGAATATACGCTTTGATTTTGTTCATGTGTTCTGGGTTCTGAGTTTGTGTTTTTGTTGGGTTATCTGTCCAGATCTATTTCAATTGGTCTGTTGCTTTGCCTTGTTCTGAGTTTGATTGTCCGTAGTGCATTTCCTTTTATTCTTAACTGATAACCGTCGAAATCTGTTCTGTTTTAATATTGTTTGATGCTTTTGTGATTTTTTGTTGTTGTTAGATTTTCATTTGTGTGGTGGGGAGGAAATGAATTGAAACCACTTCATTGAAAGTAGTCTGTATTTTTCCTACAAACACAGGGAAGCTACTGAAAATATTGAAAAAACCAGCTGTCCACACTCACGAATCCACCGCAGAAGTTTCCAATTTCTCTAAACACTTCGGAATCCCACAAGTGCAGAGGCAAACCTAATATCCTTATTTACCCAAAAAAAAAAAAAACCCTAATATCCTTACCCTGTAGGGTATGGTGGTGTAGTGTCTGTGGATTCTCATCTAAATGTGTGTTGTTTTTAGAATTTTTTTAAACACCAATTCCAGATTCACTCAATCAGTCACATGCATCCATGGGTGCATATAATGGGTCTCATCGAACCAAACACGTAATGGCTTATGCTTTATGGTTCATTCATCTTTGTATGTGTCTTTTTGCACTCTGGGGGCGTGTCGTGTTCTAAAATAAACGACGATTACCCTGTATAGTTACTGCTCAGCCGTTGTTTCTAGTTGGACAACATGTTTTGGAGCACTAGTCCATGGATGCGTTATTGAGGTCTTCACTTGCTTTAGGACCTGCAGTCCCTTGTGATCCTATTTTACTTTGCTGAGGGTTTTTTTTTTCCGTATTACTTTATTATGGAATTTTCAAAACAGAAGTAACATTTTGAAAATCAAGAGCCTTGGACCTGTTTCTGAAACTCTATGTGGTGGGTTTTTGAAATGTTTTCTTACACATGTTTCATAGCATTATCTACCCTGTGGAACAACATTCTTTTCTAGACGTTATTGAGCCATATTGAAACGAAGATTTTATAAGAAACTTCAATATTGCATGCTTGTGGTAGTTAGGGGACCACTGATCGGGAAGGGAAGCTTCGGGAATAGCAGTTAAACTGGCCAAGATGAAAGAGTATACCTTGTAATATGTTAGCTAGGACTTTAGTGCCATTCTGGAAGAAGTAGCTACGAAGCTTACTCAACTAAGAAGCATTAACACAAGTTTTCAATGGACTGTTCCGTAGTGCTATTCCAAGTTTTGAAGAATTAACACATAGTGCTATTCTACTATGTTTTCTTGTCATAGAATGGACTGTTCCAAATGAACTGCAAAGTGATGTTTCAGCCCTGTAGCTTACTTTGCTGAGGTTTTTCTTCGTTTAATCTGCTATGACCTCGTCTCTATTTTCATGAACCCTGCTGGACAATTTCTTGTGAGTGCAGAAACTATAGCCTATAATTGCTGAAAGTGGAATTATACGTTGCTGAAACTGGAAATAGGTGCACGAAATATGATATAGACATGTTGAATCTGTTATTTTCGTTGCTGAAAACTGCTGTTTGCATGCTGAAATTGTTTGTCAAGTCTGGAAATGACTGCTATGTGTAGGAATTATGGGCAACAATGCAAGAAAATAGATTTTTGGGTTTGCCAGGAAAATAGACAGCTGACTGGAATTCTTTTTTGCAGCTATTTTTTTTTATTGGTTCATAGTTCTTTGTATTTCTTTCAACTATTAGGGGGTAATTTGATTGATATTTGTTTGTTGTTGTTAGGCCAACCACTATCACTGAAATTTGAACCCTCAACTCCAACTTCAAAGAGGAAAAGACGTGACACTTCTTCTCCTACGCCCTCGGAAAACTCATTCACCGGCGAGAACAGTGTCCAAGTGGTACTCCTCTTACTCCTTCTTAATGTTGATTTGCATGACATGATCTTCCATAATTCATCTCACGTTAGTAATGTGTAACGTGCTTCAATTGTTTCCCACATGGTAGCCTATGGCGGGTGGTAAAAAACTCGATTATGACGATTGGAGTTATGAGAACACCGAAATTTTCCTCCAAATTTTGCTAGAAGAGACGAGGAAACACTATGGAACAAACTCTAACAAACGTCACGCGTTTAATTCCCTACAATGGACGGCAATCCTATTGGAGTTAAAGAAGCGGACCAATAAGACTGACTACACACATATTAAGATCCAACAGAAATTTGACCGGTTGAAAAAAGACTACAGGCTATTCAAGGACCTAACCGAGCGAAGTGGGATGGGTTGGGACCCGGTTACCCAAACAGTCACAGCATCGGCGGATGTGTGGCTAACCTATTTGCAGGTACATAAACCTTAGAGCACCATTATTTCACTTAAACAAGCACCATTCCACCTTTTAGAACGCTAATTTCCAATTTCCATATTCATTGTAGGCACATAAGGATGCCGCAAAATTCCTTGGTAAAGGGCTTGACCATTACGACCTTTTGCACGAGCTAGTGGACGGCTCCTTGGCCACAGGCATCTTTGGCCAACCCAGCTCCCTAGGTGCCCCCTCGTTGGAGCAGGAGCAACAATTGAGGAATCAAGGAAAGGCCATCAAGTTCAATGATAGCACATTTTCTGATGGGAGAAAGCGAATGTCAGATGGAAGTGGTGGACCAAGTAGTAAGTCAATGCGATGTGAGCAAAAAGAGGCGTATGATAAAGTGGCATACGCGAACCAAAAGAAGGGAGAGTATTATGAGAGCTTGACACAACAACATGTTCAGGCCCAAAATTTTTCTATTCAGGCTTGTCTAGACGCATTGAACCCACTAAAGCCCTATGTTGATGACACTGCCTTCTATAACGCATATGACAAGCTTGTTGAGGGAGTCCGTTATAGGGAAGGTTTTATAAACTTGACTCCGGATCAAAGGTTGGGTTGGATCAACCGCTTTGGATGAACTGATGGGTTGTTTAGCTAGGGAGTCGATGAGTTGTTTTTTAATTCCAGTACTTGTATGTGTCTTGACTGTTTTTTTTTTTACCCGTATGTGTATTTTTCGCTTGATGAACAATATCTGTTGTGACTTCAACTTTCCAGTACTTGACTGTTTGTAATGAGTCTTATGTCTATTTTCCCACTTGACTGTTTGTAATGAAAGACAATTTCTGTGTTGTGACTTCAACGATCCAGTACTTGACTGTTAGTAATGAACAATTTATGTTTCTTTTCTTACTTGTTGTACTGGCACCTTTCCCTTTTTCCAAACAGTAACTGTAATTGATATGAATCCGTAATTGAACAGCAGTAGAGTGTGACTTCCCATGTGTCCACCCAAAAAACTCTCTGAAACATATGGAACACTTGTAAAAATGCCAAAGCATTGACCACTTTTTACATGTATTGAACCCTCAAATCCAACGATGACTTTTAGATATTTCCAAAGTGAATTGACATTCTCGTATGTGTCTAAAACGATTATGCATCATTGATAAGCATAGCCAACCGAAACTTTTATGCATCCTTGGCATTTTTATTCTGCATTGCATTTGTATCCTTACGAGTTTACTCAGGATTTTTTGCAAAGACGTCTTCTGTCCCGAATAGGAAGTTTGAGGCATGTTGTTGTATGTGGATCATATCTGATTGTTTTAATCATGTACATTTTAATAGTTCATGACTTCATTCATGATTTTGATCTTGGTTTGCAATCAATTGTAGTTTGGGGTGTGCTAGCCCATAATTATTTCACTGCTACCATAATTTTTACACAAGGAATACATAAATCGTGGAAGTTGAGATTTTTTACATTGCAAGAACATTTTTCTAACAGAAAGGAAACAGTTTGCAAATAACCATGTCATCAAGTGGAATTCCACCTTACCAACTTCAAGACGATTTTAGTGATGATGACGACTTGCTAGAACTCGAAACACTCGCTATGATGGAACGAGATGGCAAACAAAAAATTCCACAAAGAACATGTCCTTTATCAGGACAAGAATATACCACGTTTCTTTTGAACTCGAATCCACAAAACATAAAGGATATGTTACGTGTCGACAAACATACGTTCAGAGCATTGGCGGTCGAGCTAGTTCGACGAGGACTTCTTAACTGGGATCACAAGAAACTCTCAGTTGAGGAGTCTTTGGCAATATTCTTGTACATTTGCGGACAAAATGCACGGGATAGAGTTGTTGCTGACCGGTTCCAGCGTTCTTTGGATACTATAAGCACGCATTTCAACATCATGCGTCGTGCTATTTGCAATCTCGCTCCCTTTATTATTCGACCTCCAAATCTGCAAGAAATACCTCCTGAAATTCTCCATGATGGAAGATACTATCCATGGTTCCAAGTAAGCATGTATTACATACGATACCGTACACGTCACATGGTCCTTATATATACTTACACTAATGCCTTTTTTCCAAAATCTCCATAGGATTGTGTTGGCGCGATAGATGGAACACACATAGATGCTTGGGTACCGGTTTCTAGAGAATTAGCATTTCGCGGCAGAAAATCCACCAAAACACAAAATGTAATGGCCGTGTGTTCGTTCGACATGAAGTTCACATTTGTGTACCCAGGTTGGGAGGGTAGCGCCCATGATGGACGCGTTTTCTTTGCGGCAGTATCGAATCCGGACTTTCACTTCCCACATCCACCACTTAGTAAGTTCACATTTGAAGAAGATTTTTCTCATATTTAGTTTTCGATCTATTCTAGTAGGAAACACACAATACTCACTATAGATAATTTTTTTTTAGATAAGTACTATTTGGTCGATTCTGGATACACCAATATGCCGGGTTATCTTGCTCCGTACCGAGGACAACGATATCACAGGGACCAATGGGATGGGGTGAATACAATATTCCGCACACCTCACGAACTATTCAATTACAAGCACTCGTCCTTGAGAAATGTAATTGAGAGATGCTTTGGGGTTTTGAAAAAGAGGTTTCCAATATTAAAGGGTATGCCTAATTATGACAACGCCCGTCAACCAACAATTGTTACGGCTTGTTGTGTTATCCACAACTTTATCTTAATGCATCATGGGAGAGATGAATATTTTGACGGGTACAATGAAGATGTCGAATGGGAAGGAGAAAGTGATGAAGAGGTCGACGATGATGTGGGTGAAGTAGAGCCTTTGAACACATCTCGTGTGGGTTTGGATTTGATGGCGCACAAACGAGACCAAATGGCTATTGAAATGTGGGATGCATATTGAGTTTTATTGCATTGTACTAGTTCCGTTGCAAAAAAATTCTGCACTACTTTTTGGTTTTGTTCATGGGTTGTACTACTGGACTATTTGTAAGTGTTGTTTTTGCATTCGGATTGTAATTGGATGTTGGTAGTAGTTAATTAATGTTGGTTTTGGTATTCCTGCTGTCAATTGAGAAATATGTTTCGTTCCGTTCACTCGAAGTGCACTTTGTTCCTTGGGGTCTGTATTATTCGGCCATAGTCAACCAGTTGGAATGATATTTGGTTACGTTCAATGTTGTTCGGCTTTTTCCAATATGCATTATGTGTTCCAACCTTTGTACTTTATGTAAAATGCGATTCGACTCCCTCTTTTATGCAGTATTAAACTACGTATGGGAGGCCAAAAATTCTATGTTGTGTTCGTGGGTCGGAACCCAGGCATCTACAATGACTGGCCAGCTTGTAGTGAGCAGGTTAACAGGTTTCCAGGCGCTGTGCATAAAAAATACACCTCATGGGATGAGGCCTACAATGCTTGGGTGACTTTCACCGGACAAGTTGAGGACACGGTGCCACCTTCTCTTCTCCCGTTGGCAGTTGATCGTAGTGGATCCTCAACAAATTACACCCATCCGGCTAGAGATTGGTTTGGACTCGGCCTTATTCTCGCTATGGTTTTTTTCTTGGGTGTGGTGGTAGCCATTATAATAATAATGGTACTTTGATATCCTTGTGTGGTTCGAAGTTATATTTTATGAATCTGTTCGTATGTCTTTCAACGGACTGTTGTGCACTATTTTTTTTTAAGTTTCAAACTTTAATTAGTTATGTTGTAAAGTTTGGAGTAATTCACCAAAGTTTCGGGTCAACTAACTGCAGATAAGTAAATGAATGGTTTGCTACAGACATGTTTTTGTGGTATGATTTCAACGGTGAAGCACCGATTTAGATGGGTTTGATTATTAATCCTGATTTTTTGTACTTACCATTTAATGTTACCAGAACTTGCCTCTTTTCGAACAGAACTTGCCTCTTTTCACTCGAAAAAAATACTTACCTCTTGAAGAGCAATTCGAAATTAATTGGCTTGTTGGTGAACGTGGTTTTAACAATAGAGCCGTGAATAATTTTCCTAACTGGGATGGGTTTTTCTCTCTAAAACTGCATGCCCAAGGAAGTGCTTGAAATGTAATGGCCATTAAACGGAGAGAGAGAGAGAGAGAGAGAGTCAAATTTGCAATGTAGGGAATAAAATTCCAATGCTTTAAAGAGTGGGTCCTACTTGACAAAAAGCAGCGACAAACTGGTTTGAAAAAGGAGCCAAAACTGGAATGTTGAAAATAACTGGGTACCGAACACAGTGAAAAAGAAGACGATTGGAGAATATTTGACGTTGACTCCTCTTGGTCTTCTCCGGCAGTCCGGCGTAATCTTGCAATTGATCGGTCTATCTTCACTGTGGGTGAACTGGTGAAGTTTCCAGTTTTCACACCGCCGTGGGTAGTCTTTTCCGGCAATCCTTTGTTGTTCTTGTACGCTTTTTCTCAGTTTTGGGGAGATAAACATTACCCCTTTGAAAGTGGAATAAAAAAAGTGGAATTGTTGCATTGGGAATTTGGAATGTGAATTTTACTCTCTAGCGAGAGAAGTGTGTTTGAAAACCAGTGGATTGGAAAACCAGTGGTTTTGAGCCCACCATTTGGAAAGCTATATTGGATTTTAAAAATAAGTTTTAAACTGAATTTTTTAAAATTGTAATAGTCTAATAGTAGGACTTTATTTAAGGGAAAAAACGGTTATAACTAAATTTATATATATATATTTTATATTTTAACGACAAATCCGAAACTGTATCCGGTACCATACTGGAACGGTACGTTCCAGTGACAAATCCGGTACCTAGTCTGATACGGTATTCAGAACCTTGCTAATATATGACGTTTATATCTGAATTCAAATTGGAGTACTGATAAAATCAACAAAATCAGCAACATGCTCGGAGAGTTCTCCACTGAAACTTTCATTGAAACATTGCCTGCAATTGAAAAAAAGAAAAACCTCTGTTCGTATTACTTTCATGATATCTACCTTCACTTATGGTCATATGTAGCAGAGCTATCCGGCTGGAGAGCAATTGGGGAAAATCTCCAATTAGTGATGTCAATTAGGAAGTAGTTGCTTCATTTTACCACAATTGTTGTTTTTGTGCTTTCTTTTCAGCTGAAAATGGATGAATTAAATGCAGGCAAAACATCTTTGAAGGAAGAGAAGTTAAACAATGACAAAACTCTCAAGCAAACAAGTTGCAAATCTGAATGGAAGCAAACAGCTAAGGTTTACTCCACAAACAAAGTACCCGAGATAATTTTGATCGATTTCATTTTTCATTTGTTTGATCGGGGGAATGCTCTAATTCTTTATCTATAGGTTGTAATTGAGAGTGTCGCGCCTGATGGATTACCTCCAGGGTGGCGTAAAGAAATCAAAATTCAGAAGAAGGCGAATGGGACTAGAAAAGATACGGTCTGGATCTCTTCTTCAATACTTGGATCTTTCAATTCAGTGTTTTGCTTGTTTCCCTTCTTTCTCTGCACACACATACACACCAAGTGTTCGGTGTAGATACTTACATCTTTACACATCTTGCTTTGGTACATCATCACCTAATCGAAGGTTTTGAGTTCTGTAGCTGAAGTCCTTCCAAAACTTTGTGTATAAATTAATTTTGATGAAGATCTAACTGCTGCAGTACTACACGGATCCTGTAAATGGATATGTATTCTTCTCCCAGCCAGATGCTTTGCGCTATCTGAAAACTGGAGACGTCAAAAGCTGCTCTATGAAACCAAAGAAGAGGGATGAGCTAGGGTTTTTAGATAAAGGGACTTTGGTAACTACTTGTCTTTGATCCATATTAATCGTTGCTTTATTACATTTTCTGATATATTGATTCATTATTTTATGTTTGCAATTGGGGAGAATCCTATTTTTTGTACTGCCTTCAAGAAGTCTACCATCCCGTGTCAGGATACTAGAATGTTGCTATTGAAGAAATGGACAAGAAAAACTTCACTGAGAGGGCATTATACATTGTTGGATTATTGACATTAGTTTTTTAATGAATATGATTTTCCTGGCTAAAATGGGAGAATTAGGTCTAGCCACCAACTCTCAGAAGCTAGAGGGGTCTCAAAATGTCAAAATTACGAAGCAAAAGAGTCACACATCTAATCGGAAGCCAGTGGGCTCTGCTGAGCAGCCTGTAGAAAAGGTTAGTTCCATATGTGCCTGTGGTGGTAATGCGGATAGACTGCGTAATACCACTTTTTCTTGATCAGAAACAAGCTCTGATTCTTCAACTAATCTCTAGGGTGTGATTGAGAGCGTTGCAACTGAAGGGCTGCCTCCAGAGTGGCTACAGGAAACGGTCAGGATCTCTTCTTCAATACTTTGATCCCATTTCAATTCTGTTTTTCATTATTCCGTCTCTCCCTCTCTCCTATGGAACACATAACATTGGTGTATATAGTGCATCTTCACAATCTTCTTTTGGTTGTGGTATGTGGAGCTTTTGAGTCGTACACATGTCCGACTCTATATGAATCTTGACGGAGATCAATTTCTTGCAGTACTACACAGATCCTGCTAGTGGATATGTATTTTTCTCCCTGGAAGATGCTTTGCGCTATCTGGAAACTGGAGATTTTGATAAGTGCACTGTCAAACCGAAGAAGAGGGACAAGCTAGGGTTTTTTAATGAAGATACTTCTGTAAGTGTATATCTTACTTGCTGGCCCAACTAATCGTTTGTTCGTTTATTTTTGGTGGTCGTCATTCTCTCTTCCTGGTTGAACTTAATATTTATGTTGAACTGAACCTCTATAGATTGTCCTGTTTGTCGATTTTGTGGCACATTCAGGGATGCAATTATTTTACTCAAGAAGGATATGTAGCTGACAGCTTATGTTTATCACGTGTGATGTCATTGTCTGTGTTTGCATTTTGCAAAGTGTGTTCCTGACATCTTCAAGTTGTGCATTTGACTTCTTGTGTATGTGGATTTATAGCGTCTTATTAGCAGTTGATATCAACTACTTGATGTTGTTTATCATCCGAAAGAATAATGTGCCATTTTGTGATAGTATGACGTGTTAGAACAATGTTATGTTTGAACAGTTAAATCTGCAACATGTTTGGAGTGATTTCCACGAAAATCTCCATTTATATCTGCCTAAGGTTATTGGAAAAAGAAGCTTCTTTCGGTAGCACCTTTACAAAGTCTACGTTCACTTACGCCGATTTGTATGTGAGCGTTACTTTAAAGAATCAACTTAGGCCAATTTTACTTATTATGTCTGCTAGGATTTAGTGCTTCGTTTGTGACTTGGCTAACATATGTTACTGATATTCTTAGTAAATGTGGTTTTTTTTTCCAGCCTAACGTGAGTGAATTGACTAGAGTAAAAAACTCTTTGAAGCAAGAGGGATCTCAAAATGGGGTGACTCCAAAGGCTACAAGGCGTGTGACGAAACAGAGGGAGATGGGCTTCAGCGAAGCGTCTATAGGAAAGGTTGGATCATAATATATCCCTAGCTGATGGATTGCATTTTATTACACATCCTTAATCAGAGATCTAAGTATGTTTCTTTAAGTATTGTGCAATTAGACATTTGATAATTGCACTTTGATTATTTGATGTTGGTAAATCGCATATTTTCAGTCAAACATGGTTGAAATAACTGGAGGCCGAACCTCACTGAAGCAAGAGGGATCTCAAAATGTGAAAACTCTGAAGAGTACAAGTCACTTGTCCGAACAGATGATAAATGGCCATAGCAAGCATTCTGTAGAAAATGTATGTTTCTATGTTCCACATAATTCTCAAGTTGATTTTGAAGTATTGCATGTCGTTACAGTGGATCTGATTTTGCAAGTGATGTCTAGGAAATGACTGAGAGGGTCACACCTGACGGGCTACCTCCAGAGTGGATAAAAGAAGTCAGAATTCAAAAGAAAGCAAACGGAACTAGAAAAGACACGGTCTGAATTTTCTCTTCCATACTTTTCAATTCACTTTCTCTGTGTCTTTTATTTTGGTGAGCAAGTTTAAATGTTCTCTCTCTCTCTCTCTCTCTCTCTCTCTCTCCACACACAGATGTACACACGATATGTTCGTATAGATATTGCAACTTCATTATTTACACATTTTTGTTTGGATGCGTTACCGATAAGTTGGAGATTTTGAGATCTGTACGCAGTTGTATCCATGTGTTATTCTAATGGAGATTTTATTAATACAGTACTACACAGATCCTGTAAGTGGATATGTGTTCTTTTCCCAGAAAGACGCTTTGCGCTATTTGAAATCGGGAGACATTCGTACGTGCGCTACGAGGCCAAAGAAAAGGGATGAGCTTCGATTCTTAAATGAAGCCAGTTCTGTAAGTGTATGTCTTGCTTTGTTTCCCATCTAACAGTGGTTTTGTTATAATTCAGTTTTAGATTTTCTCAGTCAGTAGTATTGTGGTTTTGGTGTGTTGTATAGCAGGTTCAGTTAAATAGTGATAAACTAGAGGATGATTAGTGGTGTGTGAATATCTCGTGTGACTCACACATGTTGCAAAGAATAGATAAATTAACAATGGCCACCTCACATAATTGCTCTGAACCAAGATTAGATTGTTAATATGGAAAATACAGATGCAAAACTCACTTGTATTGTGAAATGGGAATTGACTCTGACACTCTGCTATTAGGATCAAAGTTGTTATGCCCCAAAGTTGGTTTTCATATTGGTATTTTCTTTTCTCAACTCCAACTGCTGAAATGGGACACGCTTGTTGGTTTTACCCTTCATGGAAACAATTACCATATCAATGTTGTTACCCATGAATTATTCGTTTTGGCTTACTTCTAGTTTCTTCCCTCACTGAGTCATCACTTCAAATGGAAGAAAAGCTCTCATCTATGAGAATCTCTTTGCAATTTTCTGTTCTGTCTATAGCTTCCATCTGTAGCTGCCACCCAGAAGATAGGGGACCACACTCCAAAAAGACGACTTTTCGCAGGTGAGAGATTATCTAGTGATACTCATTCTTGTATTTAACCTGCACCAAGTCAGACCAAGTTAAAAATGGGATAAGTAAATTAAGAAATATTCACTCCGTTGCTTCCGAGGAAGAATTCACTGCTGCAGGTACAGAAAACAGCGACACAAGAAGCTTAGAAACAGCAGATGCTGGGGGACCACGAAAGAGGCAACAGATTCTTAAAGGAAAACTGTCACCTGGTAAAGTTAGAATAAGTTAAACATTGGATGAGTAACCAAAACAAATTCACTTCTTTGCTTCTGAGGAAGAGTTTACTGCTGCAGGTACACAAAACAGGGTCTCGAGAAGCTTAGAAACAGCAGATGCTGGGGGGCCACAGAAAAGGCAATGCACTCGTAAAGAAAAACTGTCACCTGGTAATGCAATTGAGGAGGGTGCTGACAAAAAGGAAAGCTATGATCCTACCAGCTCACCTCCGCCAATAACCGAAGGCTCTAAGAGGAAACAAGGCAAGAGAGTTGGTACTTCAAATTCGACTGTTTCCAAGAAGAAAGATAAAAGCACTAATTCCGTGGCAACAAATAAAAGCAATAGAAAATTAGAGACTGGTGCTAGAAGATCCAAGAGGAAAAAGGCAGTTGGTGTGCTCAGTAGGTCTTCCTCACGACTCATGGGGCCCAAGTCTAAGATGGTCAAGTCTCTTGAATTGGCCCAAGAGGAGGAGCGGCTAAGGGCCGAGGCCGAGAGGACCAGGGCTGAGGGAGAGGAGCTTGTGAGGGAGACCGAGGCGGCCGAGAGAGCTCAGGTTGACGCGGAGTGGGCGCGGGAGTCGGCTATGGCGCAGGCCAAGGCAAGGGCGCAGGTGACACGCCCTAAGTTTGTAGCGGAGACATACACGCCACCAGAGTCGCACGTTTTTGTCCCGTCGGGCTCTGTGCGCTACGTGCCGCGTCAAGAGGAATACAATCCTGAGTTGGTACTGAGGGACCCCGAGGTGCACCTTTCGACGACTTGGTCTGAGGTATTACTTCAATACATGTTTTATGCTCCATTTGAAACATTACATTTGAGTAAACTTGCGTTAAACTGGCCCACTTGTGTCGCACGTAACTTGAACCATCAAACAAATTGAATTCGAACCCGACCTGATAATTAGAACCGGAAATGATGTGGAACACCTTGACTTGCTCGCAGAACACCTCAACTTGGAAATTTGAAACTTGAATCAACTGATAGGATGCCTTGATTTTGAACGTGAAATTATTTCCATTGATTGTATTGCTTCTTGTACTTGAATTGCCTATGCACTAACGCATTCCCTTTTGCTTGTTGTTGTCTTGAACAGAGGAGGGTAGCCGCCTCACGCGGGCATGGAGGAGCAGCAAACTCGCTCGCGCTATACAGAGGATTGCCCGAGCGGGTTAGGCGGTTGGTAGATGAGGCAGGGTTTGGTCAGTTCATCCCAACATTGACGCAAACGAGGAATGACCAAGCCGTTCTCACTGCACTAGCCGAGAGGTGGCGAGACACGTCCAACACCTTTCACTTTCCAGTGGGGGAGATGACGGTGACTCCGTTAGACTTCGCGGCCATCACTGGCCTGAGGGTTGGAGGTGAGCCTATCCCATTTGACACGGGGATTTACAAAGACGAGGCAGCCCTGAGGTGGTTCTTGGGACGGGTGCCTGACCGGGATGGGGAAATGGTGAAGTATGAGCAATTCAGGGAGTACCTGAAGAAGATCCCGACCACGCAGCAAGAGGATGAGCAGATGGCAAGGGCCTACTTGTTGTACTTGTTCGGTGCTTCCTTGTACCCAAACAGGCGCAGCAAGGTGCACTTGTCTTACCTACCAGCTTTGCGGGACCTTAGCACGGCCTCACGGTTTGACTGGGGAGGAGCAGCTCTAGGTGCATGCTACGGCTTCATGGGGGACTTCACGAGGATCAAGAAAGCAGTGGCCGGCTACTGGAGGGTGTGGGAAGTATGATTTCAAACTTGTAGTTCAATTTCAATACACATTTGTACGTTTGAATTGCATAAACTGTCTTCTGATGCTTTGATTGTTTGGAAAACCTGCAGCTGTGGGCCTACGAGGTTCTGAAGATGTACCCACCGGAGAATAAGTGCCCTGACTTGAGGACTCTCCCGCGCGCGCTGATATGGGGTCCCGCGCATAGAGGCCAGAAGAAATCAAAAGGGAGTCTCCAGGCTTTCAGAGTCTACCTCGACGAGCTGTCTAGTGCTCAGGTAAACAAAAATTCTGCTAGTAGACTTTACCTTGAAATGCTGTAATGTTGTCGCTGATATCCATTGTCTTGAATTTTTGATTGTATTGCAGATAGAGTGGAACCCATGGGGCGGAGCGGTGCCTGAGCCAGAGTATGTGGCGAGGAGCAGAGCAGTGACAGCGAGCCGGGTGCTGTTGGAGTCCGCCTTTGGGTGGCAATGGTACTTAGGCGACCGAGTGACGCGACAGTCGTTGGGTTTGTCTGAGTTCCAGGTTCCGGGGCCACTTCCGCCTCGTGCTTCTCACACGGATAGGTACACGCTTGCTGAGCTGCAACGATTTACCACACCGGCGACTGACCTTGCTGCTTTCCTGAGGCCTGAGCGTGACTACGCTGTTTACCGGAGGTAGTACTTGGCGGGACCACTCGGAGTGTTGACGCACAGGGCGGTAGTGAATGAGGTCTTAGAGGCAAGGCTAGAGCGTCGAGGTGCGAGCTCGAGACCGAGAGGAGAGACTCCTCGCTTGAGAGAGAAGACTAGCTATGCGGCTGCTGGAGGTTTGCCTCGGCTTTCTTGGACCCTAGCAGTGCGCGATGCGCAGGGGGAAGCAGCTACAGTTCAGTTTGAGGCGGCCAGGACAGAGCCTGCACGAATCACTGGACCGGTAAGAATTAGCTACTGTCTGTACCATTCCCTTACACTATATTTGAGTTGTATTCTGAATTTTTCCAAAAAATGCATCTCAGGTGCCAGTAGAGTGGGTGGAGGAGGCTGTGCGCTTGATGCTTGCCATGGAGAAGGAGTTTCATAAGATAGCAGGCGGCACTCCTTTGCAGTTGCACTACCCACCGACGGTGACTCCAGCTCCTACACCAGCGTCGTCGAGACCTCATGTATAATCCCAAAAACTTGTTCCATTCCCGCTTTCGATACTAGATAGGCCTGCTTTCGATACATGATATGCTTGGTAGCCTGCTCTTGATACTTTAAGATAGTTCCTGCTTTCGACATTTGAAATATACAATATGCACAATGTATACTAAATGGTTTAATGAATTGACAATGTAGACACAAGGTAGGGTGGCTCCTGGGCGAAAGATGGTATGGGGCCCTCCTCTGAAGAAGGCAACGACGGGCACCTCTACCATTCCAGCCGCTGCTCAGAGACAGACGAGCACTTCACAACCAGCGGCTAGCGTGCAGAGAGCTGTAGAGAGTGCGGTCCGTGCAGAGGAGAGATACCAGATGAAGCTACGGGCTATGTAGCACCGACACTCCAAAAGGGCGCCGTGTCCACGTATTGGACACGGGGACACGGCGGGGACACGCGGGGAAACGTATTGGACACGCCACGTGGCGTGTCCAATAATTTTTATTATTTTTTGATAGGGGACACGGCGGGGACACGGCTGGGGACACGGCGGGGGACACGGCGGGGACACGGCTGGGGGTCAAAATGTCATATTTTTTGAAATTTTGGGGGTTAATATGAAATTATTCAAAATATTTGGGTTAAACTGTAATTTTTCTTTTAAAAAAAGTTATACAATTTGTGAACTTATTCATATACAATGGTTCATAATTTATATATATATAGGTAAATATATTTATTTATTATTTATTTATACACGTGGCGTGTCCCCCGCCGTGTCCGTATCCCCATTTTTTTAGAATTGCCGTGTCCCGTGTCCGTGTCCGTATCCGTGTCCGTATCTGTGTCTGTGTCCGTGCTACATAGGCTACGGGAGAGGCCGCGCCAGCAGGAGCCAGCTCAGAAGAAGAGGAAGGAGATAGTGCCTCAAATCCTGGAGAGTGAGAGCGAGGAGGAAGAGGACGAGGACGAAGAGCGCTCGCCTTTTAGCAGCGGCTCTGACGACTCCGCCGATGACCCTGGGTACAAGAGGAACTCGAGAGAGCTGGAGGATGACGATGAGGATGACGACGATGACGACGACTTTTACGAATGAGGACTACTACTGAGCCTCATTTACTTTACTGTCTTTTTGCTTTTGATTCGGGTGTGCATGCCCTAGCTGACATTAGCCCTAGCTGACATTAGCAGGAGTAGCATTGGGCCTGTGCCCCTTTTTGACTTTTGGGCTGATGTGCCACGTAGTGACGTAGATATGCTTTTGCTTTTGCTTGGGCCGTTTGAGCCTTGGTATACATGTTATTCCACCGTTGGATATTGATTAGTAGTATATAAAAGTTGCATCTTAAGGTTTATTAAATCTCTTACGATTTCATTCCCCCTGGCTTCCCAGCTTGCTCACGAATTTCCCTGGGCTTCTCAGCTTGCTACCAATTTCCTTGGGCTTCTCAGCTCGCTCACCAACTTTTGATGCACCATTGAACCCTGTATCCGATTCCATTCCCCCCCGGCTTGTCAGCTCGCTCACCAATATTTGATGCACCATCAAAGCAAGTAGCCGATGCGGTACCACGTTTTCCAGACAGTCCGTTATTCCTAGCCTCTGGAAATGCCAGCTCACCAATTTTTGGTGCACCGTCAAAGCATGTAGCGGATTCTGTACCACAGTTTCCAAACAGTCCTTTATTCCTAGCCTCTAGAAATGTTAACTCACCCGTTGCCGACTACTCATGCATTCCTAGCGTTTGGAAATGTCAGCTCACCAAATTACAGTGCTAATGCACCTGAACAATCTAACTAAGATGACAAGGAACAGCGACCAAACCTGAACTTATAAAGGATAAGCTGGTTTCAGAAGCAAGCCAAAGTTCAATCTCTATTTAAAAGCCTGCTTTGTCGCATGGTGGTATGAACGGAACCCCTGCCTTTGTGCATTTTGAGTCAGTGGCTTTGTGCTGTTATTAATCCACTGTATCGGATGTTGTAGTGTCGCAATGCCGACGTAATTTCTGATCTGCTAATGGTCGATCTTTAATAAATGGGACGGTTGCTAGAAAAGGTTAGAGAATATGAAATTCTTCTACTGAGAATCTCTTTTGACTTGGCCCTATTTGGTTGCAGTTGTGAGTCTGTTTTGAGTTTCTTCTTGCCTGGTTTGAAACCTGTTATCTGAAATGAACCCATCCCCCAGTAAAATCAGACATGTTTTTCTTTCTGGATTTAAGCACGCAGCCCTTGCCTTGAATGACATATATATAGGTAACAAGATTTTCTCCCTGACAAAGGCAGGATAAGAGAATATTTATTGGTTTGAGATATGATTTCTTGTGGTAGGAAAATAAATACTATGTAGATAAGCTAATTCAGATATTAGTGTTGCTCTCTAACAACAGTCCCACTTAATGATCATGGCAATCGTAATTTTTAATTGGGTCAATGAGTAATGTACTTGAGCAAGTGGAGTGGTAGTCCAATAAGAGGGCGCACCATATACACATTGGACATGGAGTTCAAATCTCGGTAACTACAAGGACTTTTGCCGAGCAAAAAAGAAGAGTAATGTACTTGCATAAATTAAATACAATTCAAATATCTTTTCACCGATCAAATATATATCTTAATTTGCTTTCTAGACGAAGTTTTAAAACCTTTAACCGAATAAAGCAAAATTATACCGTAGATGACGTTTTTAGATGTGGAGGAAGTGTTAGAAAACAAGTTTCTCAAGCCTTCATCCAAATGATTTTATATTTTCATAAATTTAAAAAAAAACCATAACGATCCTAAAAGTTGTGGCTTTCTTCTCTAATTGAAGAAATCAATATGAATCTAATTGAAGAATCAATTGATTAATCAACTTGACCATGGTTACTACCCAAATCGGTACAGATTGTGTGTACAAATGCTGTCAAATAATTAATCCAATCCGTTGATAAATTTTAAAATACTTTTTCCGAGTAGTCTCATAAAAAATTAGTTCAATCAGATAATTGTAAGTGCATGTCCCTTGCTGAAGTTTTCTGCAGGCTTTGTTCCTGCATGTTTGGTTTTAAGACCGTTGCCCGAAAGATCAATTCTAGTTGTTTTCTTTGATGAATATTTAATTTACCAAAAAAAGGGGATTCATTTCACATAGAAGGTTTTTTTTAATCATCTTTTCTACGGCAAGGTTTCTGTATGTAAACATGCGGTGAATAGCCCAGCAAGTTGTGGCAGGGAAAATTGGCCTTGTATTGTTCTCATTTAACCTTAGCTGGGCCTTGCTTTAGATTATACACTGGGTTTGTTGAAAAGTAAGCTTGATTGAGAATGAAAAACATGTGTTTGGTACTATTAGTTTGGAGGTTTGGTGACTGGCCAAAGAAGTTAGAAAGAGATTGGCTTGAATTCAATAGGTGTTGTCAAGATTGATTTTGATAGTCTAGGTATGCGTAGAGTTAAATGCTGGGAGGAAAAGCCTCCAAGTATGTGTTTAGAATAGTGCTCCCTTTGACCTATAAATTGGATGCTTTGCTACAGAAAAAGAGGAGAGAGAGAGAGAGAGAGAGAGAGAGAGAGAGAGGAATGGAGATTGATTTTGATGGCCAAGATATGAGGGGCGTGGGAGCAACCCCAGACAGGGGTCCTCCTCGATAAGTTATGTATTTACATGTGCTTTGTTGTTAATCAATAGATGAGAGTTTGTTTAGTGCATGAATTTGTGCTGCTTCCGCTTTCCAACAGGGTTTTCCCTTCGAGGGCGTCTGATAAAATTGGAACGATATAGAGATTATATATTGGGTTTGACAACCTGTTAGTTGTGCCACTGACAACAGTATGTAATGCAATGTTTGGGATGATATTAGCCTTTTTGCATGACAACTCCAATCATCAATTGTATCAACACATTCGTGAGGAAGAGGCTTTATGTTCTCATCTGACCTATTTGACAAGGATATTTGCAAAGTTTATACTTCCAACTATATAGTAAAAGAATTTTAAATATGTTATCCCAACTTGGAACGTAGCTCTGGGTGCGATCTTCATGTAATGACCTAAGTTTAGACAGGCAAGCAAGAAATTAGAGTTTCCGCCGATTGATATGTAAAGTTATTAAATATTTTGTACTAAAATTAACGAGCCTACTCAAATACAAGTATCCACCTAGTAGCTGAAAAATGATGCCTACAGGTATCATCTGCGAATTGATAGAGAGTCAAAAATAGAAACATGTGATTTTTAGCACTCTACAAAGTATATAACATCCGGTTAATTGGACCAAAAAAATTTACCTGTCCAGTTGTTGCTCCAAATATGCCCGGAAAAACGATCAACACGAGAACAATTACACAAGACACAAATATCTCAATCAAAGAAAGTTTGATGTTTGGACAGTGTGCTGAAAGAAATTATGTGCACTATGCAAAAACTTACTCTTTCGTGTTTATTTACTTATTTTTGTAACGTTGGGCGGCCGAACTTGTGTAATTTTGATCTTTTTGAGAAAAAAAAAAAAAAACTACTATAGCTGTAAACAACTTTGAAACTTGTAAGTGTATGACGGTCGCCCGGACTCATCCGCCCCTCGATCCGTCCTTGTGGCTCATCTGCCCCTTGATCTATCCTTGTTACCTTGTAACAAAAACTACCATTAGCTTAGAGAAAAAAAAAAAAAAAAGAGCCTACCATTAGCAATCTTTATTTTCAGTTCCTTTGTGTCACGAGCATTTTATCTAACACTTAAAAGGGCACGTCCCAAAGTCACTAAACCATTTATTACTACAACCACTGGATTTTTCAATGTAAAATAAAAACCATGCACATAAGAATTAATGTATCACCTTGATACGATTTTTGCAAATTCCAGGATAAAACATACTCATGCCATTTGACGAAAGACATTGGCTACTAGGTAACCCAAAAAAAAAAAAAAAGCAAGGTGTAAAATTGAAATTTACAATACTGAATTGTAAATTTGTATAACCTATTGCAGAATTTGTATTCAAGTATGAGCTACTTCTTTCTCTTGCTTTACTCACTATGCTCTCTCTTATTTTGAATATCGAAATTTTGTGTTCTTTTCAAAACACTGAGGACTTCTCTGTATTTCTATTTATTTCCCATAGCGTTATGTTTGTTTGTCCTCTTCCTTTTCTATTTTTCAGTGCTATTGTATTTAATATGTACAAAACCAAGTTTAAGTTTCAATTATGAGTGACACAGAGGATCGATGGTTTTTGGTTTGTGTGTTTATTGGGGGGTTTTAATGGAGAAGATAAAGGGACAAATTTTCCGCCTTTACAACATTATAATGGTAGGGCTCCTTGTGATCCTTCATATAATATCGTTACTTTCTACTTCATGTTTAAACAAGAAGTGTTCACACGAGAATTAGTTCAAACTATTTTTGCTGATGTGTTATTCCTGCTCAACCTATTTCTGGAGGGGTCTAATGGTGTTGTTATAATGCTTCTATGATTGTACTGAAGCCAAAGTAAGTTGCACACGAGACTCAGTATAATCATAGACGCGTTATAACATCACCATGAGGCCCCTTCAGAAATAGGTTCAGCACAAATAACGCATCCATGAGAAGCAAAAATAGTTGAACTAATTTCTGTGCAAACACTTCTTGTTTGAACATGAAGTAGAAAGCTACGATATTATATGAAGGATCACAAGGAGCCGTACAATTTTAACATTGGAAGGCAAAAAATTAATCCGTTTATCTTCTCCACTAAAAGTCCCAGTAAACACACAAACCAAAAACCATCTAACCACTACGTCACTCATAATTGGAACTTAAAAGGCTAGGTTTTGTTTTGTACATATTAAATACAAGAGCACTAAAAAATAGAAAAGGAAGAGGAGATACAAACATATCACCTTGGAAAATAAACGGAAATATAGAGAAGTCCTTAGTGTATTGAAGAAGAACACGAAAATTTCGGTAATCGGAAGAGAAAGAATGGTGAGTAAAAGCAAGAGAAAGAAGTAGCTCATAATTGAAGCTTTTTGGAAATTCCTCTCTGATCAAAAGAGGCGAAGGTTAGGTTATGGTGTTAACGATAAAAACTATTTTTTATTTTTTATTTTTTATGGCTAAGTGGCTAATTTAAGGAATTATACATGAGAGGAGTAAGATTGCTCTTCTTTATATAGGCATTAGTGTAAGTTGGTTAGTAACAGATTGCATCTTATATGGAGAAATATAAGGAGCTAGAAGTGTAGTTAATTAGTTAGTAACAAATTGCATCTTATATGGAGAAATATAAGGAGCTAGACCTAGTACCCTTGTGATTCCAATTTTATCATACGTTTTCGAAAGAGTAGCTAGACCTAGTCTCACTATGTATTTTGAACAAATCCCACATCCTCTGTTTTTTACTTGGGAATTACTCTCTTAAGTACATGAGAGAGGCTGACCTTTATATTTTGGAGGCATAAAGTGAATTTAAAAATAGGGCCTAGGTTCTTGTAAAAAAAAAAAAAAAAAAGAATCAATATAGGTGGTAATACAAGGTAAAAAAATTGAAAATGGTATTTTTAGTTTTGTAATTTAACTACAATAATTTTTTTTTTAAATTTAAACCATTAAAAAAATTAATCAATCATAACGATGTACTGCGGATACCATGCGTTTTCTCTAACTAGCTAATCATGTAATTAACTATATTCTTGTAAAAATATTATTTTTAGAAATAAAAAATTATTTATTTTTAAGCTTTTTCTTATTAAAATTTGTTGAGTCGTAATAAGTTATTTTCGATTATCTATTGTGAACCGTGATCTATTTGGTTCTCAGGCAAAGTAACAGTGGCCCGAATCTTTCCCATGCGTATTTTCCTCTAGCTTCAAACGCAGGGGAGAATTTTTCCATTAGAAAGATACGAAATCAGTTATTACTTCCATAATTTGGGGCTATTTGATGTTAACTGTGGTTAATCTTTGTAATTAAGACCTACAAGTTAGCAACAACAAATAGGGGTGAGGATAACGTTCACCCTCGTTTGGTGTGGATGAACAAAATCGGAATCAGTAAAATTGGTGGTGTGTGTGTGTGTGTGTATATATATATATATATATATATATATCCTTAATTGTTAACTTTATAGAATAATAATAATAATCAACGGGGGTTAGTGAGTCAATCCACATGGTGTTCAGAGTATATCATAGCCCTGCACCCACAAACCGCCCAGAATGGGGCTCGAACCCTGGTCTCCTACAAGAGAGAGCCAGGAGTTACCAACTGGGCTACAAGCCCATTGGTAGGTGGGGGTTTTTATGTTGGCTATGTGCATTTAGGCACAAGCATTTAACTTATCATGTAACTATATTATACAGTAATTGTTAAGGTAACAAAAATTGGAGTAGTATATATGAGGTAATTAAATACAGATGCGAGCAATAGAACTTTATAGCATGGATTTTTTGTTTTTCTTTTCTGTTTCAGTTGATGTCACATTCCTAATTTTTTTAGAATAACAAAAAGAATTTTATTAATTTTTGAAAACAAATTAGAAAGATTAAAAAGACCATAGGCACGAGGAATTTTGTAGTTAATTTGTTTGTTTTGGGTCTCAAAATCTCTGCTCACATCCCCAATAATTTTTTTTTTCTATATATCACTTAGCACTCATTATCTCAAAAACCTCATTCAAAACCGAAACCGAACATAGTCTAATGAATTGTTTGGTTATTAATATTAATTTACCATTACAACAAAGTCCACCACCAACTTGGACTACTTCTGAATATGTTTTTTTTTTTTGATAATCTACTTCTGAATATGTTTGTCCCTTGCTGATGCTTTCTGCAGGCTTTGCTCCTGTATACGTTTGGGTTTTAAGACCATTGCTCGAAGGATTCTAGTTGTTTGCCTTAATGAAGGTTTAATTCACCAAAGAAAAGGGATTCATTTCACACAGAAGGTTTTTAATTATCATCTATTCCACTGCAAGTTTTCTGTATGAAATCTTGCCTGGATCAACTTATATCCTCGTCTTTTTTTGCAATCTCCGCGTTATGCTAGCTACTATGTAAACATGCGGTGATTGGCCGAACAAGTTGTGGCAGGGAAATTTGGCCTTGTATTGTTCAAAATTTGGCCATAGCTGGCCCCTTGCTTTAGATTATATATAGACCGGGTTGTCCCTTTGGGTACATCCATTAAAAATTTGGAACGATAAAGAGATTATATACTGGGTTTGGTAACCCGTTAGCCATGCCACTCACGACAGCATGTAATGTTATGGTTGGGATGATATTAGCCTTTTTGCATAACAACTCCAATCATCTTTTGTATCAACACGAAACGTTCGTGGGGAAGAGGTTTTCTATCTCCTCATTTGACCTATTTGACAAGGATGGGGAACCATAGGCTATTTGCAAAATTTAATTGCGGATGTAAATTTCATTCTTTTGCCAATGTTCGGTGTTTTTGTTGTGGTGTGGTCGCTGCAGGGAGGAGCCGTGGTGGTAGCTGGGTGACTAGTTTAGGGTTTGGGCATGTTTTGGGCTTATCCCTATGTACTTGGGCTTTTAAGCTTTATTTGGTGTTTGGGCCGTGTCTCGTTCACGTTTATTTTGTTATTTGGGTAATAAGGCCTCTTAGTTACTGGACTTTGTCCATTGGGGTGTCTCAATCTTGGTTGGCATCTGTCAATAAAAGGATGTAGGGAACTTGTTGTCTTTTTCCTTGCTCCTGTTAATGTTTGTAATCACTTTCAAAGACTAATATTTTTTTTTCGCCATTCAAAAAAACAAAAACAAAAGTACGTTCTTTGTTGTTTCCCTTTCGGCCTAGGTGTAATTAGCACTCGACAACATTGGCTTAGGATCAGACATCAAACTTCGCTCGATAGGAATAGTTGTGTCCCGTATAATTGTTTTGGTGTATATTGTTCCTCTAGGCATATCCGCAGCCACAACTGGACAAGTATAACTTTTTTAGGCTAGTTTATCAGATATTAATTATCTCTACTTTGTAGAATACCTAGAAACCGCATGTTTCTATTTGATACTCTCTTTCAATTTGCAGATGATAGCAGTAGGTTGATACATGTGTTTTAGTAGGCCTGTTTTAGTACATGATATTGAATAGCTCTCTAGATCAATCAGCAGAAAATTCTTTCTTTCTTGCTTGCCTGTCTAAAGCTAAGACACTACATGAAGATAGCACCCCAAGCTATGTTCATTGTTGAGACAAGATATTGCAAACTTCTTTTTCAATAAGCTTCAAAGTATATGTTTAGTATTCAGGAGTCGCAAACTTTTGCTTGATTCTCGAGCACTAACCATGTACTTCAAACTATGTAGAAAAATAATTTTAAGATGTTACATCAACTAGGAACATAGCTTGGGGTGCAATCTTCATGTAATGACCCAAGCTTAGAAAGACAAGCAAGAAGTTAGAATTTTCGGCTGATTGATTTGTCAGGTTATTAAATATTTTGTACTAAAACGAGCCTATTCAAATACAAGTATCCGCCTCGCAGCTGAAAAATGATGCCTACAGCTATCATCTACGCATCGAGAGAGAGTAAAAAATAGAAACATGTGGTTTCTAGCAATACTCTACAAAGTAAAGACAATTAACATCTAATTGCCCAAAAAGTTTACCTGTCCTATTGTTGCTCCAAATATGCCCAGAAAAACAATCAACACGAGAACAATCATATAAGACACAAATATCCCAATCAAAGGAAGTTCGATGTTTGGACCAAAGCCAATGGTGAGCTGTCGTGTGCTAAAAGAGAAAGTATGTGTACTACGCATAACTTTCTCTTTCATGTTTATTGATTTGATTTGATTTTATAACATATTGGGCAGGCAAATTTGAGTAATTTTGATCTTTTTTAGGGAAAAAACTACTATATATAAGTGAAAAAGAAGAAAAAAACGACGTTTATAAATGCTCTTATCGATGCCGGATAGAGCTTATTTTTTTTTTTTCAGGAACCCTAAACAAATTATTTTAAAGAAAATTAATGTCTCCGATCATTTTTTTGAAACCCAAGACGGGCCCAAAAGAGTGTTGTATGCGGTGTTTGTACAGTTCTTGCTGTACTTGTAGCACCTCTGAACAAAAAACTAAGTGAAAAAGAAGAAAACAAAGAAGGAAATAGGGAAATACCTCGTAGAAGACAAACTTTTCTTCTCCATGCTGTTTGTTCTTTGGTAATTTGAAGGATTACACAACTATTCTGTGTCTTTGTCATCCACTGTCAGTTTTTTTTTTTGGTAAAAATAGAGAGAGTCAGATTACAGTGAGATCAATCTCTCTCTAAATATACATATATATGTAGTACTATATATGCACAGTGTAGCATCCATTTACAATAGAGAAGAATGATCATACCTGATTGGGTGGTTGTAAACAAAGAAGGGGAAAGTGGCAGGATTCCGCAGTTCTCTCTTCTTCTTCTTTTTTAACTCAGATATACAGCCCAGTTTATACGCACCACGACTAATCTTGGGATATCAATTCCACTCCTACTTGCGGGACTCTCAATTATATATAACTAGTGCAAAGCTCTATATGTATTGACTCGTGTAAACAAAAAAAAATGGAGGGGCAGTGGGGTTTATATGTTAGTTTGGAGTGGGAGTGATTTTACCCTTCTACTCTGTAAAAAAGAAAATGAATTGAAGGTTTAGTGGAAATTCCTCTCTGATCTAAAGATGAGAAAGTTAGGTTATGGTGTCAACGACTAAAACTTTTTTTTTTTTGCTAAGGGAGTAATTTAAGGAACTATATATGAGAGGAGCATGATTGCTCTTCTTTATATAGGCACTAGCGCATGCCTTCAGGCACGGCTAGATTATTGTAAGTTAGTTACTGACTGCATCTTATGGAGGAATATAAGGACCTAGACCGAGTCTCCCGTATTAGTTCAATTTTATCGGAGGTTCCCAAAAAGGCAGCTAGACCTAGTCTCCCCATGTGAGTCCAATTTTATCGAGGTTCCCGAAAGGGCAGCTAGACCTAATTTTACTGGGTATTTTGAACTAATCCCACATTCTCTAATGTTTACATGGGGATATATATATATATACACACTCCTTAGGAGACCACCTATTATCACGTAAGAGAATTTGGAGTAAACTTGTCTTACTAGGTATTTAGAGCATGGCTTTTTTTTTCTTTCTTGTTTCAGTTGATGTCACTTTCCTAATATTTTTTTGGAATATCAAAAAGAATTTTTATTAATTTTGAAAAACAAATTACAAAGATTAAAAGGAGCCTAAGCACGATGCACAAGGAATTTTATAGTTAATTTGTTCATTTTGGGCTAAACACCCCTGCGCACCGTCTCAATAAATTTTCTCTATGTATCTATCTCTTTCCAATTAACCATTACTCTCAAAAACCTCCCTCAAAATCCAAACCGATCAGGATATAATGAATATGTTTGTTTATTTACCTTTAAAGCAAAGTCCACCACCAACGTAGAGTTCTGAATATGTTTGTTTATTTACATTTACATTTTTTTGTTTGTGAAAAATTGTAAACTAGATAGGTAGCTACACCAACATATTGCGAAACTGGGCTGATAAAAAAAACATGATTCAAAATTAGAAATAACAAATTCGTCATAGTCTATGACTAATTCATAAATACAACCAATCATAAAAAGTAGAAGTAGTACCAAAAAATATAGTACGACCATTGGTCCGTTAGACTTTATAGCCCGCCGGCCAGCCTACCTTGGTTTTGTCCCGCTAGCTTATCAGTTGGGTAGCCCGTGGGCTGGGCCTGGGCCTCATTTTAAGATTCATACCTCTGCCCGCCCGGCCCGCAAAAAAGCCCGTTCGGCCCAGCCTTGGGTAGTAACTTGGTGTGCTGTCCTGGTCTGGCCCAATGATGACCCTTAGCTAGACCTAGTCACCGCGGTGGCGGCATTTCCGATCCTATTGCTTTTAGGTTTTGGGTGTTTGGGCTTTATTGTTGGGCTAGTCCCTTGTATTTGGACTTTGAGGCCTTTGTTGGTGTTTGGGCTGCGTCTCATTTGGTTTTTACTTGCTTTATTTGGGCTTATGGCATTTAGGTGATGGGCTTCGGCCTTTTGGGGTTCTCTTTGGTTGGCATCTTGCCAAACAAAGACCTGGGTCTCGGATGGGCAGTTGTTGCCATTCTTCTTGATCCTTTTAGTCTTTGTAATTACTCAAAGATTAATAAAAAAAATCGCCATTCAAAAAAAGGTATTTTAAATGAATCCCACACTCTCTGTTTTTACTTGGGAATTACTCTCTTAAGGAGACCGCCTCTTATCAAGTGAGAGAAAAATTGGTGGTAAACTGTTGCATGCGGAATGAGTCCGGTTAATTAACGTCATGAAGCAACCATTTACAGAATTGTAGACATTTACAATATTGAGAAATTGGCCAAACCAACTAACACATAATGCAAAGAATGATTAAGAGCAGAAAAAACAAGAATGACTCAATACAATGGAAAGAGTGGTAGTTTGGAAACTAGAGGCCGTGAGTCTGAATATGAGCAGGGGTGATTCCAGCGAAGTTGAATGCATTATTTTTCTTGTTTGGTTGCTTTTAGTGACGAAAACAATTTCGTAACCAAAGTGTTACATTAGGCGATAAAAGTTTTCGTCACCAACAACTACCATGCACACTTTTTAGTGACAATCTATGGGTGACAAAACGTGGTGATGAAATCTGACTCTTTAGCAAAGATATTTGTTTCATCACCAAAAGTTATTTTTCGTTGTAGTAAGATTTTATGTGGTTCCGATTTAAGCAAATCACTTAAATCGTACTCCATGGGTGTTGCAGTTGTTGTTTCACTATAGTGATCAGAGGAGAAATTCAGTTACTATAGAATGCCCTATAGCTATTCTTTTCTAGCTACAAAGATAGCCGATGTATATAAGCCCGGCCCGCAAAAACGCGTAACTAGACATTGCGGTCCATATATGACCCTGTCCGGACTTCTACCAGAGTTTGTATGATATGTACTGCTCAGGGGCGGATCCATCTTGGGGCATGTGGGGTGACGTGCCTTCACATCTTTTAAAAAAAAAATTTTAATTTTTATATATATTATTTATGAAGAATGCATGTCAGCTGTTATTTGTTGGTGCAGTGGTAAAGTGCTCTACCTCTCAACCTTCTTTCAGGTTTTTTTAAATATGTTTTTTTTTTAATTTCCAAAAAGGCAGTAGAAAATAATAGTGTGTACCTTAATTTTTATACTGTTCGTGGGTTCGAGTCTACCCTTACATTGCATTTGTATACTTTTGGTCCCCAAAACTGTAATCGTAGAGTTAGTAATAACAAAAAAAATAGAGGATGAACATGTGATAATGTTGTTTTAACGCATATAGTCGAGTTGCGCAAGTTTGTCCAAGTGGCTAGTTATTAAAATACATAATATTTTAAAATTGTTAATTTATCATGAATGTTAAATGTGCTTAATTGTAACTCGTATATTATGGTGACAAAAATATTGGTGACCGCACTATATCAAATTCTGGGTCCGCCACTGGTACTGCTTGAATTATTTTAAATTCACAACACTTGTTTCTTTTCATAACAATAATCTTGAATGCATAACTTTGGTATAAAATTCAATAGCATTTAATTTGAACATGAGTTCTTAAATTTGTTTTGCATTCATAACATATATATATATATATATATATTTTATGAGCTGCAAACCGACTTGCATAAATTAGGACACAGACATGTAATTTTTTTTTTCTCTAAGTTCTTAGAATGAGGGAGTAAAAGAGAAATCCTACACCTTTTTTTTTTCTCATATAAATTGCACCAACATGGCTATCTAGAGTACTCTATTATTTATGCGAGGGGAGGGACCGAATTCATAACTACGATGTTAACATCGGCTGTTTAATTGATATTTTCTTCGAAGTCGAGTGCTTACACGAAATTAAGGAAAAGTTTAGGGTGTGTTCTATTTCATATCAATTTGTAATGAATTTCTCGTTTTTATCAAAATATCAAGAGAAATAGACTTAAAATGTCGTGAAAAATCAAAAATTAAATTTTGAAATCCCTTTCCTTGTACACCCTCTGTTCTAAGTGATCTCAAGACCGTTACAGCTGTGTTTGAGTTCTAACAAACCAAAATCTTTTTGGGCTCGTGTTGTTAGATCTCTCTCTCTCTCTCTCTCTCTCAAGTTCAAGTGGTCTTAATTAGGTAAAATCTGAGTCCTAGTTTAGTCAATATTTCCTAATTCAGTAACTTGAAGCCCAAGACTCATAGTTTGAGGAAACCAAATCCCAGTTCGATCAAACTTAGGATTGATTCCCCTTCTAAATACAGCAATGATCAAACACACGTCCCATTCCTATATATATATATGATGACTATACGTATACCCATTGTTGCCCTACAAATTTCACCTGGTTTTCTTCTCTTTCACCGCAGAACATTCCTCTATTCTTCATTCTCTGTTTCTTTTCTTCTCTGTTTTCTTGTCCTCTGTTTTACCCATAAACACCAAAGAGAAAGAACAAGCACACCAAGGAGAAAGAAGAAGCAGTAGAAGATGGATAATACATCTCTAACTGCCGATGATTTTGAGGGTATCCAGCCCAAACCCAATTGTTTTAAGTTTGATAATTTGGTGGTGGTGGCTTTTGTGGCCCTTGCCAAATCCAAAGGAATGCCGAAGACGGAGGTCGTACGGAAACTGCAGCGGAGCAAGAACCCTGATGTTGTTGTTGTTGATAATGAGAGAGAAAGAGGTGTGAGAAACAAATCCCTCGATGATCAGCTCTCTCTTCCAAATCCAAGTTCATTCATAAACATTCGAATGAGGGAGAATGTTAAGCCTCCTCCTAGCACTGTTCCGTCAATACTAATCCCTATAGATGAAGAACCGAAGGTTGAGGCATTAATGATGTTAGAGAGACAAGAATGCTTTAGCGTCGATGGAGAAGTCAAGAAAACCCAAACGGGTCCTCTGGAAAAACGTATTCGGTTCGATATTGGTTGCAGTAATGGAGAAAACACCAGGCCAACGAAAAAACCTGAAGTTGGGGAGGATTGTGGTCCTGTCCCACATCCAGATTTGTCTATTTCTATTAGCAAGAACCCTGAAGAAGTTGTTGATGAGGAGAGAGAAAGAGGAGAGAGAGATAAATACCTCGATGATCAGCCCTCTCTTCCAAATCCAAGTTCATTCATAGACATTCCAAAGAGAAAAAGGTCACCAATGAGGGAGAATGTTAAGCCTCCTCCTGGCACTGTTCCATCAATATTAATCCCTATCGATAAAGAACCAAAGATTGAGGCACTGATGATGATAGAAAGAGATAAAGAAATCTTTGGCGTTGATGGGAAAGGCAAGAAAACCCAAAGGACTTGTTTGCGAAAACGTATTCGGTCTGATATTGGTTGCAGTAATGGAGAAAAAGCCAGGCCAATGAAGAAGAAGAAGAAGAAGGATTGTGGTCCGCTCCCGCCTCCAGATTTGCCCCAAAACTTCAGAGACAAAATTCAAGCGCTCAATGGTTGTGAGTTGAAATTGGTAATCCAAAAGCTGCTCAGCATATCCGATTTGAACAGTCAAAAGTATCGTATGTCGATTCCGACTGGCGAAATCAGAAACGAGTTCCTGAGAAGTGAGGAGAACGCTATGTTCGAGTCGGGAAAGGAGAAAGGGAAAATAAAGGGCATAGAGGTTGAGCTAATTGAGCCTTCATGCGAAAGGGTGACTACATTGAGTCTGAGGAAGTGGTGGATGAATAAGGGCAATGGGAAAACTAACCCTATATATAATTTGGTGAATATAAACTGGTATAACAAGGTTGTCTTGGGTAATGGCCTGGGCAACAAAACGGTAGTGCAGCTGTGGGCATTCCGCGTGGAAGGAAAGCTACAGTTTGCACTAGTGAAAGTCGAGGGTGCGGGTGGTGGCGGAGATGGTGGTGAGGTTGGTGGACATGGTGGCGACAGTGGGGGAGAGAGTGGAATCGGTAGCAGCAGCGGAGGGAGTGGCCGTGGTGAAGCTGATACTACATCATAGTGTGCAGAAGGAGAGGGCCGGCTATCTCTATCTATCTGTGCTCAGTTTAATTATATCTCTTGTTGATTGTTTTAGTTTAGGATGACATAGCTAGGAAAGAAGTTTAATTGGAGTCTTATAGCCAGCCAATCCATGTCTCTTATCCTTGATATATATATATATATATATATATATATATATATATATATATATATATATGGAGTATTTAGTTTTGATGTTTTTACTGATTGCGGTGTAATTAACTTAGGATGATATGTGACATGATTTTTACTCTTTTAGTACCGGTGCAGGTTGTGTGCCATGGAAAGTTATTTTTCAGTTCTATGTATCAGTTCTGGGATTAATATTATAACGCCCCAAGTAGACCACTGGCCCAATACCTTGATTTAAATCCACAAGCCACACCACATGGCCCAAAAGCTTAAGCACAAGGTATTAGTAGTAGCTCACAAGGTTTGTTATATGCCCAAGATCATCCATGTAGACTTCCGATGTGGGACGGGGTGTAACAAATATGCATGGAATTAGAGCATCTCCATTAATCGATCCTCTATTTCTTCAAATATTGAGGAAAAACAACTCTAACCGGCCCTTTCTCCATTTCACCTTTATGGAGATGAATAGTAACACGAAGTGTCTCATCGATCAATCCTCTAATTATATGGCGGTTAGACTGCTCTACGCTCTATATTTGGAGGATATAGAGAAACAAAGATGTCTAACCCTCCATTTTGGAAGGTTGATGGGACTCTTTGTTTTTTTTTTTTTTTGAACAGAAAAAAAAGAATTTCATTAATCTTTGAAAATAAATTATAAAGATTAAAATGATCCAAAACACGAAGCATCAGGAACCAGAATGGGACTCTTTGTGACACTGTATATTCATCCTCGTAAAGGTGAAATAGAGGATTCAAAAAGTAGATTTGAAAGAAAAAAATAGAGATATATATGAAGGATGAATTGGAGATGCTCTTAAGGCAAGAAGAACAGAAGTCCAATCAACCTTCTTATACTTTAGTCATACTTTGGATCAAGGAATAATATCTATTGAATACTAAACCATAATCTAAGCTATGGTGATTTTAATTAATTCCATTAGATTACACATAAAGGAAGTGACAAAAGCCTTTTAACTATTTACAACAAGCATTTTGTTGAAGGAAGCTGATTTTCAAAAGTTTTAGATTGAGAGGGTATATAATTCAGGAAGTTTGCTTAATGAAGACAAAAGGTGGAGCACCTAAGGCTTGTTTTGGAGCGCGAAAATCATTCCCCTTTGTTGAAACATCGATTATAATGCACCAGATTGAGGGGACACACTTTGGAGATCAATTTTGATAAGTCTGATATTTTGAGAATGAAGAACATGATTGAAATGGAAGCTAAGGAATATTTCTTAATTCAGAGGAACAACAACCCCTACAGTAACTTATTCCGTTGATACTGTGAAAATAATATTGCAGTCGTTCATAGATTGTGGGGGAACCCAATGTGGAGTATGCTGGCTGACAAGCTTTTGATCAATCTGGACATGTAGAAATGAGGCAGTCTTTAACAAGGTGTGGAATGGGAGGTGATATCTGACTTGGCAAAATCTAGGATGGTAATTGCGGTTTGGGGTTTGGTCTTGTTCTATATGGGTGTTGCTAGTTCTCTTGCCAATATTCTCCCCTGTTTAGGTGATCATTACTGGTTCTCTACGAGTCTGCTGTTTATTTTTGAATGAAGTGCTAGAGTTCTTTTTGAGAGGTTGTTCAGGTGTTGTCTCACCCTCTTTCATCTCCAATGGTTTCGAGGGCTAAGAGACGTTTTAGGAGGACTAAGAGGGTACTTTATCTTTTTGCTGCCGGTGTTTCATTTGCTGGTATATTTGGAATTTTTTCTAATGAGTTTCACATGATGTTGAGGGGCTGCTGTTTGGTGTTGCTGAATTCTCATGAAGTTCCAAATTCTGCTTGTTATTGGTAGGGGTAGATTCTTCATATTTCTTCCTACCTCGAATGGTGCTAGTCCTGTTGATGCCAATTGGATTTTGCTGCTGTATTCCTTTCGGATGTGATCGCTTTTGTGCTTCTTGAAGACATTTGCTGCTGTATTTGGATTTGGTTTGGCTTTGAGTATGGCTTTCGAATGCATCCACTGATTATCCTAATGGTTTCTTTCAATCTATCATTGGATGTATTTTTCTTTTACGGCCTTCTCTATGATTCAAGTTTTCCTTGTATCTAGAGATTGGTTTTCTCAATGTACCCTTTGTCGAGTTAATAAAATTCTATTGCCGATAAAAAAAAAAAAAAAACGATTGAGGGGACACACGGAGTGACGTGTTGGAGGCAAGAGCACACACACAAACTCACAATATGAGGAAGAAGATAATGTGCAAAACAGGCTCTCGGGTATTGTCTCAACGATCAGACTTCACATGCAACATGCAAACACTGTTTTTCAACACTACCTATAATTTTGTTTTGTCGATGGGCAACAAAATTTTATTGAACTCGACAAAGGGTACATCGTGGTGGTCCACTATAGATACAAGAAAACTTAAATCATAGAGAAGGCTAAAAAAAGGGGGAAAAAGTAGAAAAAATTACATTCAACATAAATTGAATGAGACCATAGTGGAATGTGGGACCATTCACCATAAGGCAGCACTACCCCGTTTTGTATCATGTAGCATCAGAATGTCAGGAATAGAGGCAAATTTCAGATCACCATTCATATATAACAATAGCACTGCAAAGGCAGTGTAGCAGCAACATCTATAGCAGAAATTGTAAGCAGCAGTAGACAGGTTCCTCCCAATTGCAGTATTCATGAGCATGAGAATTAGACAGATGTTCTCCATGGTCAACTGCTGAAACCAGAAAACCTTCAAGTGCTTTCATCCGCATCTAGAATCCTCTCCATACATCCAGTAGCAGTAAATCTCAGCGTTCAATAATAACAGGAAAGACATGCCCAAAACAGAATAGCATTAGAACCAACAAAACATCAGATACAGTATCAAATGATCCTCTTTGCCCTCCCATAAATTTTGGAGTTGAAAGGAGGATATATAACAATAATCACAAGTTCTGGAAATGTTCACAGGTTCTAGAATAGAGCAAGACAACGTCCATTTATCATATCAACAGATAAACGAAGTATCTTCAGCATCTCTTAGCCCTCCTAGTGGTAGGAGTTGAAAGAGCAGAACAAGAATGATAACACCAGCTCATTCTCTTAGCCGTCCAAAGCTTCGAATTTGAAAGAGAATAAAAGCATCATCCAGATATCAGTTTAGCACATTCAAAGCTGATCATAACAGCAACAGCTTTCTTTCTTTTGCCAATGTTCGGTGTTTTTGTTGTGGTGTGGTTGCGGCAGGGAGGAGCCGTGGTGGTAGCTGGGTGACTAGTTTAGGGTTTGGGTGTGTTTTGGGCTTATCCCCTTGTACTTGGGCTTTTAGGCTTTATTTGGTGTTTGGGCCACGTCCCGTTCACGTTTATTCTTTTATTTGGGCATTAAAGCCTCTTAGTTACTGGATTTTGTCCATTGGGGTGTCTCAATTCTTTGTTGGCATCTGTCAATCAAAGGATGTAGGGCACTTATTGCCTTTTTCCTTGCTACTATTACTGTTTGTAATCACTTTCAAAGACTAATTATTTTTTTTCGCCATTCAAAAAAGCAAAAACAAAAGTGCGTTCGTCGTTGTTTCCCTTTTGGCCTAGGTGTAATTAGCACTCGACAACATTGGCTTAGGACCAGACATCAAACTTCGCTCGATAGGAATAATTGTGTCCCGTATAATTGTTCCGGTGTATATTGTTCCTCTTAGCATATTCGCAGCCACAATTGGACAAGTATAACTTTTCTAGGCCAGTTTATCAGATATTAATTATCTCTACTTTGTAGAATACCTAGAAACCGCATGTTTCTATTTGACACTCTCTTTCAATTTGCAGATGATAGCAGTAGGCGTCATTGTTCAGCTCCTTGGTTGATACATGTGTTTGAGTAGGCCTGTTTTAGTACATGATATTTAATAGCTCTCTAGATCAATCAGTTGAAAATTCTTTTTTCTTGCTTGCCTGTCTAAAGCTGAGCCACTACATGAAGAGAGCACCCCAAGCGATGTTCATTGTTGAGATAAGATATTGCAAACTTCTTTTTCAATAAGCTTCGAAGTATATGGTTAGTATTCAGGAGTCACAAACTTTTGCTTGATTCTCGAACAATAACCATATACTTCAAACTATGTAGAAAAATAATTTTAATATGTTGCCCCAACTAGGAACATAGCTCGGGGTGCAATCTTCATGTAATGACCCAAGCTTAGAAAGGCAAGCAAGAAGTCAGAGTTTTAGGCTGATTGATCTGTAGAGTTATTAGATATTTTGTACTAAAACGAGCCTACTCAAATACAGATATCCGCCTCGCAGCTGAAAAATGATGCCTACAGCTATCATCTACGAATTGAGAGAGAGTAAAAAATAGAAACATGTGGTTTCTAGCAGTACTCTACAAAGTAAAGACAATTAACATCTAATCGCCCAAAAAAGTTTACCTGTCCTGTTGTTGCTCTAAATATGCTCAGAAAAACAATCAACACGAGAACAATTATACAAGACATAAATATCCCAATCAAAGGAAGTTTGATGTTTGGACCAAAGCCAATGGTGTGTTGTCGTGTGCTAAATTACTCATAACTTTCTCCTTCATGTTTATTGTTTTTTTATTTTTTTGATATAAAACTACTACATATAAGTGAAAATGAAGAAACAAATGACGTTTTATAAATGCTCTTACCGAAGTTGGATAGAGCTAATTTTGTTTCAAGAACCCTAAACAAATTATTTTAAAGAACATTAATGTCTCTGATCATTTTTTGAAACCCAAGACGGGCCCAAAAGAGTGTTGTCCGCGGTGTTTGTATAGTTCTTGCTGTACTTGTAGCACCTCTGAACAAAAAAATAAGTGAAAAAGAAGAAAATGCCTTTTTCAAACAAAGAAGGAAATAGGGAAATACCTCGTAGAAGACAAACTTTTCTTCTCCATGCTGTTTGTTCTTTGGTAATTTGAAGGATTACACAACTATTCTGTATCTTTGTCATCCACTGTCAGATTTTTTTTTTTGTGGATAAAAATAGAGAGAGTCAGATTACAGTGAGATCAATCTCTCTCTAAATATACATATATATGTAGTACTATATATGCACAGTGTAGCATCCATTTACAATAGAGAAGAATGATCATACCTGATTGGGTGGTTGTAAAAAAAGAAGGGGAAAGTGGTAGGATTCCGTAGTTCTCTCTGTTTTTTTTTTTTTTTAACTCAGATATTCGAACCAGATTATACGCACCATGACTAATCTTGGGATATCAATTTCACTCCTACTTTTTTAGGAAAATGAATTGAAGGTTTAGTGGAAATTCCTCTCTGATCAAAAGATGAGAAAGTTAGGTTATGGTGTCAACGACTAAAACTTTTTTTTTTTGGCTAAGGGACTAATTTAAGGAACTATATATGAGAGGAGTATATGATTGCTTTTCTTTATATAGGCACTAGCGCATGCCTTCAGGCACGGCTAGATTATTGTAAGTTAGTAACTGACTGCATCTTATGGAGAAATATAAGGAGCTAGACCGAGTCTTCTGTATAATTAGTTCAATTTTCTCGGACGTTCCCAAAAGGGCAGCCAGACCTAGTCTCCCCATATCATTCCAATTTTATCGAGGTTCCCGAAAGGGCAGCTAGACCTAGTTTTACTAGGTATTTTGAACTAATCCCACATTCTCTAATGTTTACTTGCGGATATATATACTCTCTTTAGGAGACCACCTATTATCACATAAGAGAATTTGGTTTTAACTTGTCTTACTAGGTATTTAGAGCGTGGCTTTTCTTTTCTTTTTTGTTTCAGTTGACGTCACTTTCCTAATATTTTTTTTTGGAATAGCAAAAATATTTTTTATTAATTTTTGAAAATAAATTACAAAGATTAAAGGGAGCCTAAGCACAACGAATTTTATAGTTAATTTGTTCATTTTAGGTCTAAACACCTCTGCGCACATTCTCAATAAATTTTCTCTATGTATCTATCTCTTTCTAATTAATCATTACTCTCAAAAATCTCTCTCAAAATTCAAACCGATCAAGATATAATTAATATGTTTGTTTATTTACCTTTACAACAAAGTCCACCACCAACGTAGAGTTCTGAATATGTTTGTTTATTTACCTCTACTTTTTTTTGTTTGTGAAAAATTGTAAACTAGATAGGTAGCTACACCAACACATTGCGAAACTGGGCTGATAAAAAAAACATGATTCAAAATTAGAAATAACAAATTAGTCATAGTCTATGACTAATTCATAAATTCAACCAATCATAAAAAGTAGAAGTAGTACCAAAAAATAGAGTCCCCGTCCTATGAGGGCATCCTCATTTTAAATAAAATGTGGACGTCCCCTTTTCTCCCCTTTTCCGATCAAATTTCGATGATCAGAGCCACTTAATATGTTCAGAATGTGATTTTAAGAGTATCCGTGAGAAATCAGCAAAAAAAATGACCGGGAAGAGTTTGATTTGAGCAGTTTTTATTTGAACCGTTCAATAAAATACAAACAAAAGTTGCTCAGATCAAGCTATTTCTGGTCTTTTTTTTTTTTTTTTCAAATTTATCACGAGTACCCTTAAAATCACGTTTTGAATATATTGAGCAGCTAGGATGACCGCAAATTGGTCAGAAAAGGAATGTCCTTAACTTAATAAGTTAAGAGCGCCCTTATTGGAAGTTTTGTGCCAAAAAATATAGTATGATCATTGGTCCATTGGACTTTCTAGCTTGCCAGCCAGCCCACCCGGCTTTTGGCCCGCTAGCCCATCAGTTGGATAGCCCGTGGGCTGGGGCTGGGCCTCATTTTAAGGTACATAGCTTGGTCCGCCTAGCCCGCAAAAAAGCCCGCTAGGCCCAGCCTTGGGTAGTGACTTGGGGTGCTGGCCTAGCCCGGCCCGATGATGACCCTTAGCTAGACCTAAGCTAGACCTAGTCACCGCGGTCCTCGCAATGGCGGCGTTTCAGATCCTATTGCTTTAGGTTTTGGGTGTCTGGGCTTTATTGTTGGGCTAGTACATTGTATTTGGATTTTTAGGCCTTTACTGGTGTTTGGGTTGTGTCCCATTTTGTCTATACTTGCTTTATTTGGGCTTGTGGCCTTTAGGTGATGGGTTTCAGCATTTGGGGGTTCTCTTTGGTTGACATCTTGCCAAACAAAGACCTGGGTCTTGAATGGGCAGTTGTTGCCATTCTCCTTGATCATTTTAGTCTTTGTAATCACTCAAAGATTAATTTAAAAAATCGCCATTTAAAAAACAGTATTTTGAATGAATCTCACATTCTCTGTTTTTATTTGGGGATTACTCTCTTAAGGAGACCGCCTATTATAACGTGAGAAAATTTTGTGGTAAATTGTTGCATGTAGAATGAGTTCGGTTAATTAATGTCTTGATCAGCCATTTACAGAATTGTAGATGTTTACAATATTGAGAAATTGGCGAAACCAACTAACACATAATGCAAAGAATAAACGAGAGCAGAAAAAGCAAGAGTGACGCAATACAATGGAAAGAGTGGTAGTTTGGAAACTAGAGGTTGTGAGTATGAATACGAGCAGCGGCGATTCCAGCGAAGTTGAATACATTATATTTCTAATTTGGTTGCTTTTAGTGACGAAAACAATTTCATAACCAAAGTGTTACATTAGGCGATAAAAGTTTTTGTCACCAACAACTACCATATACACTTTTTAGTGACAATCTATATATAGGTGACGAAACGTGGTGACGAAATCTGACTCTTTAGCAAAGATATTGTTTCATCGTTGCAGTTGTTTCACTATAGTGATCAGAGGAGAAATTCAGTTACTATAGAATGCCCTAGCTATCCTTTTCTAGCTACAAAAGATAGCCGATGAATACAAGCCCGGCCCTTAAAAACGCGTTCCTAGACATTGCGGTCCATATGACCCTGTTCGGACTTCGACCAGAGTTTGTATGATATGTACTGCTTGAATTATTTTAAATTCACAACACTTGTTTCTATTCATAACAATAATTGATCTTGAAAGCATAATTTTGGTATAAAATTCAATAGCATTTGAACATGAGTTCTTAAATTTGTTTTGCATTCATAACATTTATATACTCTCTCCGTTTCATATTGAGAGTCCCACTACCTCTCTCTTACCATTTTTCAAATAAAAAAATCAACTCTTTCGGTGCATTATTTTTCAAAATTTTTTGCACCGTATTAAAGATCTCGATTAGTACTTTAATTTGGTGAGAAAAGTTTCAAAAAATTTTATACGGAAGTAGTTGATTTTTTGATTTGAAAAATGATATGACTTTTTATGGTGGACTGTCAATTTGAAACGGAGGGAATATATTTTATAAACTGCAAACCGACCTACATAAATTAGGACACGATATGTATTTTTTTTTCCCTCGTATAAACTGCACCAACATGGCTATCTAGAGTACTCTATTATTTATGTGAGGGAAGGGACCGAATTCATAACTACGATGTTAACATCGGCTGTTAAATTGATATTTTCTTCGAAGTCGAGTGGTTACAGGAAATTAAGGAAAAGTTTAGACTTTAGAGTGTGTTCTATTTCATATCAATTTGTAATGAATTTCTCGTTTTTATCAAAATATCAAGAGAAATAGACTTAAAATGTCGTGAAAAATCAAAAATTAAATTTTGAAATCCCTTTCCTTGTACACCCTCTGTTCTAAGTGATCTCAAGACCGTTACAGCTGTGTTTGAGTTCTAACAAACTAAAATCTTTTTGGCCACGTGTTATTTCTCTCTCTCTCTCTCTCTCTCTCTCAAGTTCAAGTTGTCTTAATTAGGGAAAATCTGAGTCCTAGTTCAGTCAATATTTCCTAATTCTGTAACTTGAACTCCAAGACTCATAGTTTGAGGAAACCAAATCCCATTTCGATCAAACTTAGGATTGATTCCCCTTCTATATATGACTATACGTATACCCATTGTAGCCCTACAAATTTCACCTGGTTTTCTTCTCATTCACCGCAAAACATTCCTCTATTCTTCATTCTCTGTTTCTTTTCTTCTCTGTTTACTCGTCCTCTGTTTTACACATAAACACCAAAGGAAAAGAACAAGAAGATGGATAATAATTCTCTAACTGACGATGATTTTGAGGGTATCCAGCCCAAACCCAATTGCTTTGAGTTTGATAATTTGGTGGTGGTGGCTTTTGTAGCCCTTGCCAAATCCAAAGGAATGCCGAAGACGGAGGTCATACGGAAACTGCAGCGGAGCAAGAACCCTGAGGTTGTTGTTGTTGATAATGAGAGAGAAAGAGGTGAGAGAATCAAATCCCTTGATGATCAGCCCTCTCTTCCAAATCCAAGTTCATTCATAAACATTCGAAAGAGAAAAAGATCACCAATGAGGGAGAATGTTAAGCCTCCTCCTAGTTCTGTTCCGTCAATACTAATCCCTATCGATGAAGAGCCAAAGGTTGAGGCATTGATGATGTTAGAGAGACAAGAATGCTTTAGCGTCAATGCAGAAGTCAAGAAAACCCAAATGGGTCCTCTGGAAAAACGTATTCGGTCCGATATTGGTTGCAGTAATGGAGAAAACACCAGGCCAACGAAGAACCCTGAAGTTGGGGAGGATTGTGGTCCGGTCCTACATCCATATTTGTCTATTCCTAGTAGCAAGAACCCTGAAGAGGAGAGAGATAAATTCCTCGATGACCAGCCCTCTCTTCCAAATCCAAGTTCATTCATAGACATTCCAAAGAGAAAAAGGTCACCAATGAGGGAGATTGTTAAGCCTCCTCGTAGCACTGTTCCATCAATATTAATCCCTATCGATAAAGAACCAAAGATTGAGGCACTGATGATGATAGAAAGAGATAAAGAAATCTTTGGCGTTGATGTGAAAGGCAAGAAAACCCAAAGGACTTGTCTGCGAAAACGTATTCGGTCTGATATTGGTTGCAGTAATGGAGAAAAAGCCGGGCCAATGAAGAAGAAGAAAAAGAAGAAGGATTATGGTCCGCTCCCGCCTCCAGATTTGCCCCAAAACTTCAGAGACAAAATCCAAGCGCTCAATGGTTGTGAGTTGAAATTGGTAATCCAAAAGCTGCTCAGCATATCCGATTTGAACAGTCAAAAGTATCGTATGTCGATTCCGATTGGCGAAATCAGAAACGAGTTCCTGAGAAGTGAGGAGATGGCTATGTTCGACTCGGGAAAGGAGAAAGGGAAAATAAAGGGCATAGAGGTTGAGCTAATTGAGCCTTCATGCGAAAGGGTGACTACATTGAGTCTGAGGAAGTGGTGGATGAATAAGGGCAATGGGAAAACTAACCCTATATATAATTTGGTGAATATAAACTGGTATAACAAGGTTGTCTTGGGTAATGGCCTTGGCATCAAAACGGTAGTGCAGCTGTGGGCATTCCGTGTGGAAGGAAAGCTACAGTTTGCACTAGTGAAAGTCGAGGGTGCGGGTGGTGGCGGAGATGGTGGCGACGTCGGTGGGGGAGAGAGTGGAATCGGTAGCAGCAGCGGAGGGAGTGGCCGTGGTGAAGCTGATACTACATCATAATGTGCAGCAGGAGAGGGCCGGCTATCTCTATCTATCTGTGCTCAGTTTAATTATATCTCTTATTGATTGTTTTAGTTTAGGATGACATAGCTAGGAAAGAAGTTTAATTGGAGTCTTATAGCCAGCCAATCCATGTCTCTTATCCTTGATATATGGAGTATTTAGTTTTGATGATTTTGCTGATTGCGGTATAATTAATTGAGGATGACATGGGACATGATTTTTACTCTTTTAGTACCGGTGCAAGCTATGTGCCATGAAAAGTTATTTTTAAGTTCTATATATCAGTTCTGGAATTAATATGGATGGAATTAGAGCATCTCCATTAATCGATCCGCTATTTCTTCAAATATAGAGGAAAAATAACTCTAACCGGTCCATTCTCCATTTCACCTTTATGGGGATAAATAGTACTAACACGAAGTGCCTCATCGATCAATCCACTAATTATATGGAGGTTAGACTACTCTACCCTCTATATTTGGATGATAAAGAGAAACAAAGATGTCTAACCCTCCATTTTGGAGGGTTGATGGGACTCTTTGTTTTTTTTTTTTTTCGAACAGAAAAAAAGAATTTTATTAATCTTTGAAAATAAATTATAAAGTTAAAAGGATCCAAAACAAGAAGTATCAGGAACCAGAATGGGACTCTTTGTGACACTATATATTCATCCTCATAAAGGTGAAATAGAGGATTCAAAAAGTAGATTTGAAAGAAAAAATTAGAGATATATATGGAGGGTGAGTTGGAGATGCTCTTTAAGGCAAGAAGAACAGAAGCCCAATCAACCTTCTTATACTTTAGTCATACTTTGGATCAAGGAATAATATCTATTCAATACTAAACCATAATCTAAGCTATGGTGATTTTAATTAATTCCATTAGATTACACATAAAAGCAGTCACAAAAACCTTTTAACTATTTACAACAAAAATTTTGTTGAAGGAAGCTCATTTTCACACTCTAAAAAAAGCCTAAGGCGCATGAGGCTTTTTTTGGAGCGCGAAAATCATTCCCCTTTGTTGAAACATCGATTATAATGCACAAGATTGAGGGGACACACGGAGTGACCTGTTGGAGGCAAGAGCGCGCACACAAAAACTCACAATATGAGGAAGAAAATAATATGTAAAACAGACTCTCGGGTATTGTCTCAACGATCAGACTTCACAAGCGACATACAAACACTGTTTTTCAACACTACCTATATTAAGGTGCCTATCAACATACTTGTCTTTGTAAGTCTGAGTTTCAATATTTTTATTGTTACTAATTACTTAGGCCAATTGGGAGGGAGGGAGGGAGTAAGTTGAGGTGAGATGGTAAAGCACGAAGTAAATTATAATCGGTGATACACATCCTTATTATAAGACTAGGTACTTTGCGACGTTGCTTGACCGATTCCTAGACCTAAATTAATGGGTTGCCCCAAGCGTAGGGCGGAGACCGATGTAGCATAATATCCGGTAAGTCCGGAGTCGAATCCACAAAGACGATATTGTGTGCTGACTAAAAATTCGGATTGTTAAGATTTAAATGGGCTCTTAGGTAGCCACCTCTTGTCTGTTTGATTGAGATTAATTAACTAACACTAACAGATAACTTACTCAAATGATTAAAAAGAGAGGCACGGTCGTAGGGAATTCGACGCTCGCTACCCAATCAGAATTTGCTCGCTTTTCAAGGTTCTAAAAATGGCTAAATTTAGGGAGAATTGGAAACTCCGAAAGATGCGAATCCTAAGGTTGTCGGCCCCGTACACAACGGCGAACAGGTTTTGGTCCCCCATTCCCGTTCACATGAGTCCTGACAATGCCTCGGATCGTCCAACGGACGTAGTTTTCACCAACTAAATTTATTAAATTAAATTAATGCACGAAAATGTTGCGAGACGAATCCTAATTGGGTCGCGACGCGCCTTTACCCAGCAACCAAACCTCAGAAAAACTACGCACTCATTATTAAAAATAAACAAAGGAAACCCTAGATTTAAACATGCTTCTATTACACGATACAGAAAATAAATAAGAGATCCAAACCAAAGAAAAACAAACGGACAACTTTAATTAAAAGCAGAAATTAAAATTAGTTACTAGAGTGCAAGTAATTGAACAAAACTTTAAAAACTTGAAGACAGAATAAACAATACTCAGAACTGAAAAGAATGGCAGCCTCGTTCTACGTTTCTCGGCAGCCCCCGTCCGTAACTTTTTTACTTTTCCGCGGCCAGAAGCCCTCTTTTTCTTTTTCACCACCGGGGCCTCTGTAGCAACTAGGGTAAATTGTTTATATAGGAATTGAAGCCTTTAATCACACAATGGCCCTTTGGACTTCATAAAATTACAAATGAATGATTCAATTTTGAATCATTTCGCATTTGAACCACAAACTTCTTTAAAATCTTCTTTTTATCCAAAGTCTCGGACAACGGGCTCAAGCAACCTATAAACATAAAAACACATAATAAAAATCAATTAATAAAAATAAAAGACTAATAAATGTATATTGGAGGGCCAAAATATGCATATTTTGGCACTTTCACGCCCCCCAACTTACACTTTGCTAGTCCTCGAGCAAAGAAAACAAAATGCAACTAAAGAAAACAAATTAAAATAGATAGTTCTTTTAAACCCCCAGGCAGCCCCGGTAGGACGAGTGAAGTCTCGTGAGGGCTTTCAGCAGTGATCACCCACAAAACACCGCGGATCTTTTTATTTGAAACCCAAAAACCTGCAATGTGACTCATTGATACGCCAATGCCAAGAATATAGCATATGCGAAAATAGTTCTAAAAGCTATCAAAACATAGAAATAAATCATGACATCCAAGCTTAGCGTGTATGAGTAAGGACCATAACCACAAGTGGACCACAACCAAGCACTCTCTCCGGACCGAGTCTCAACTTCAATTCTCACCGTGTCATGCACTCAACAAAAGAAAACGCTCGAAACACGGTGCATTTAATAAACTCTCAATGTGTGCAAGCGGAAGTTAAACAATAAGGAATCAAAGGAACTCACACACTTTAGACACGAAGAGAAAGCTTTTTAAGGTAGACACATGATCTCATGAAAGGAATGTCAAGCATTAAAGACTATCTATCCTTCGATCCACAACCCATTGCCCCTAAGATCAAATAGGACTTTTATTTGGTTATATCGTCAGGTAAAGAAAAAGTGCTTCAAAGGTTAGGATAAATCATGAGCAAGTGTCCGAAAATAGGCTAAAATAACATATATAGGGCAAGTGTACCAATGTGCACCCTCTTATCATTCTTTTCAACTAGTACTCCACCATATCTCTCAAATTTTTCACCATTCACACAATTCTCCAATGAAGTTCATGCGTTTCTTTCTTCAAACAAATGCATGGGTGTCTTCCCCTTTTTCATTCAAGTTCCTTTCTTTCTTTCTTTTTCTCAATTTTTTTTTTCTTTTTAGCTATGGCGAAGAACACACCACATTTCAAGCACATTTCTCAAATACACGTTCTCCATTCTCTTCAAAAATTAGCCCTCACATGATTAACTTGTCATTCTCAAGACACAATATGGTTAGTGAAGCTTAACAAGAAAAAAGCTTATGCAAGAGGCTCAATGCGGCTCGCAAGGATAAATATTTACGAACAAGAAACGAACCGGCTCAATTAGCAAAGATGGCCTATTATCTTCTCCTAGGGGCAATACAACCAAGTAACGGTCAAATCCCAAAGAATAAAATAACAGGCATGTACTGAGTCTCAACACTTGACAACAAAAGATAATGAGATCAACAACGATTAAGCCTTTTTTTTTTACAACAAACAAAGAATTTATGTGACACCACTCCAAAGGAACGTAAGGCACTAAAGCTCACATAGGCACAAGTCTCCACTAATCTAGCCATTGAAAGTACTCAAGTCACAACTCACAAGCAATTAAGGTCCAAGAACGTGCAGTGCAAAGTTGCTAAGAGTGTATGTCAGGATAAATTCCTATCGCTAAGCTAGCAAAAAGAACTACCTTGCAACATAAATATTTAAGGAATGCCCACAGATTTCAGCACAAGCAACCAATGAGTAAACATTGCAATCTCCAAGTCTCAAGTAGAAAGGATCCAACAAGTATTTTTTTTATTTTTTCAAATTTTTTTTAACAAGATAAAGAACAAAGTGATCTCTCCCCCCAACTTGAACTATTCAATGTCCTCATTGAAATCATTAAAAAAAAGAAAATAAAATAAAGATCGAACAGAAACGTAAAAGATAGGAGAGATATCACCTCGAAAAGGAGGGCTAAGCAGAGTAAACTATAGAGAGATGGAGACCTCCCAACTTGGATCGAACAACCTGCAAAATGTTAGCCTCCAAGACAACAAAAAAAACTAAAAGAAATAAACAAGGCAAGAAATAAAATGAAATACAAAAAATAAAAAAGAAAATAAACATCCACTTTCTTCACACAAAAGACATGGGTACTACTTTTCTCCCCATTTTTCAAGTGAGAAACACGTGGCTATACCAGACCAAAAAAAAATCATATACAAACAGCCAAATGCAGGTACCGAATATTTATTATGCCAACTAGAGATAAGACAATGAACATAGTACTCCATTCTAAACTTTTTATCAAAAATTGAATTCGACCATGCCACAAGATAAGATACTTCGAATAGCGCATTTGCCGAATTCGATTTAGACACTTAAGTTCAACTAAGTGCTTCGCCCAAACTAGATCAATTTTCAAAGCGTCAACAAAGTCCACAAGATATGGATGATAAACTAAATTAAATTCATCAATACCAAGAAAATCAATCAGCGCTACATTTAAAAACTCTTGCAAAAGTGGAGATTCAGTAGCAGGGGTGGCACAATCTAGAGCTGAGAGTACTTGATTATTCAGTGCAACTATTGGTAACGACTCCTCAAAAGGCATATAACCTAGTGCAACTATAGGCAATGACTCCTCAAAGGGCATATAGCCTCCACTAATGACAAGTAGCTCTATTTCCTCTTTTTCTCTCGCATCAGAATTCTTAGGAAGTGGCTCTATTTCCTCTTTTTCCCTCGCATCAGAATTAATATCCTCAGGAAGCGATTCTATTTCCCTTTTTTCTCTAGCATCAGAATTGGTATCCTCGGGAAGCGGCTCTATTTCCTCTCTTTCTCTAGCATCAAAATTGGTATCCTCAGAACTTTCAGTCAACTCACAAAATTGGAGCTTTTGGGTTAATTCAACTAAGAAATCCCAAGCATCTTCGGGGCTTTTATCCAGAAATTCATCAGTGGACCTAAAATTCACCTCGCATTATCTTAGGATTTAAAGCATGGCAAAAGGTAGCCAGAAGACTGCCAATCTCACAATTAAAACTTGACCAAGAGAATACGACAAATTTAAATCGCTCCCAACACTGTGACAAAGACTCATTATCTTGTTGAGAGAAATCTGATAGTTCTTGTAAAAGCATATGAGTCTCATATGACGGATTGAAAGTTTTGAAAAACTGTATTACAATCTCACTCCATGTCAATCTTGGACTCAAACAATTAAACCAATCATGAGCACTATCACGCAAAGATGCTGGAAATATATGTAAAAGAGCCACTTCATCGCTACCAAAACCATCCTCAAGGTTATGAACATGCGAAAAAGGATTTTATGAACCCAAACCATAAAATACAGGAAGTGACATTGGACAATCAAATTGTCTTGCATAACCTCCATACCACCTTGTAAAATGGGCCTTTTTTTTTTTTTTTTTTTGCTTTTCAACAATTAAAAACACCTAAAGAACTAAAAAGAAAACAAATAAAAAATAATTACCCGAATTCTTAACACACGTTACTGTCCCTGGCAACGGCGCCAAAAATACTTGACCGATTCCTAGACCTAAATTAATGGGTTGCCCCAAGCGTAGGGCGGAGACCGATGTAGCATAATATCCGGTAAGTCCGGAGTCGAATCCACAAAGACGATATTGTGTGCTGACTAAAAATTCGGATTGTTAATATTTAAATGGGCTCTTAGGTAGCCACCTCTTGTCTGTTTGATTGAGATTAATTAACTAACACTAACAGATAACTTACTCAAATGATAAAAAAGAGAGGCACGGTCGTAGGGAATTCGACGCTCGCTACCCAATCAGAATTTGCTCGCTTTTCAAGGTTCTAAAAACGGCTAAATTTAGGGAGAATTGGAAACTCCGAAAGATGCGAATCCTAAGGTTGTCGGCCCCGTACACAACGGCGAACAGGTTTTGGTCCCCCATTCCCGTTCACATGAGTCCTGACAATGCCTCGGATCGTCCAACGGACGTAGTTTTCACCAACTAAATTTATTAAATTAAATTAATGCACGAAAATGTTGCGAGACGAATCCTAATTGGGTCGCGACGCGCCTTTACCCAGCAACCAAACCTCTTTTGAACCACAAACTTCTTTAAAATCTTCTTTTTATCCAAAGTCTCGGACAATGGGCTCAAGCAACCTATAAACATAAAAACACATAATAAAAATCAATTAACAAAAATAAAAGACTAATAAATGTATATTGGAGGGCCAAAATATGCATATTTTGGCACTTATCAGACGTGCAAGGCACGTGTGCCATGCTCGTTGAATTGATCGGTTTTAAATTTTCTTGGGATATAGCTGTATATAAGTAGGTTATATTTATGCTTGCAAAAGGCTTATCCACATTGGGTTATATAAGTTTGTTACATTAACATAAGTGGTTCCTTGACTATCTGCAAAGGGGCTAGCAGTGAAGTAGATTACAAAAGGGCTAGCAGTAAAACAGATTTTATGTTTCTTGGACATAGCAAAAGTCTATGGCTTGCAAGCTGATAAGCACCCAGGAATGTAATGAGAGGGTGCGCTAGTGTCTAGTTTTAGGATAATTTAACTGTTAATTAGTTGTTTTTAATCTGTTCTGCTCGTAGAGTATGTTGGTCTGTAATGCAGGGAAAATCACTTAATAAAGGAGCTTTAAGGCTTATGGAAGCCAAACAGCCCGAGCGAAGCCAAGCCACCAAGGCAGAGCCAAAACAAAAGGCAACAGCCCGGGCAGAAACTCTCCAGCCAAGGCAGGAGCAGGCCGACGGCCAAAGCCAAGGTGTGGCCAAGGTAGGAAAAGAAGCCAAGGTTCAGAACTGATAAGAGCTCGCTACCGATCGAAGAGAATCCTTCCAATCGGTACCGAGCTGCTTAAACGCTGGTACTAACTGCCTCGCTACCGATCGAAGGTTTTAGCTCCAATCGGTACCGAGATGCTTAGCGCTGGCCCTAACTGGTTCGGTATTGATCGAAGGTTTTTAGTCCAATCGGTACCGAGCCCTTAACTCAGTTATGTAAGGCTTGGCTATCGGTACCGAAGGGCTTAGCGGGGCATCTTCAGAGCATCTTTTGGGATATTCCGTGCGCGAAACAGAGGCGGTATAAATACCCCGTTATGTCACCTTTGCACGATTTGGACAGAAATGTACCCATAATTTTAGATCTAACTTAGATTACTTTTCAGCTTTTGAATTGTTCTTGCCTTGTTCTTCATTTTCAGCACTTAATTCTTAATTTCCAGCCTTTATTAGTTGTCTTTTGCTACACTTGCTTTAATTAAAGTTGTTTCTTATCTCCCGATCTATTGTTTAAGCTAATTTTCTTCTAATCTTGCATTTCAATTATGTTAAGTAGATTTTTGCTTGCTCTTATCTTCATAGATATGTGTGAGTAGTTTCAAGGGTTAGGTCATGGGATGATTAGCATCCCATGGCTTGGGCAAAAATTGCATTTTTCGCCAATAAAGTTTTAATCTTTGGATTTGAAAATTGATGTGGGGTTCGGATTCGTTTGGTAAATTACCGAGGTGTTAACCTCTTTGATCACGTGTAGGTGGGAGCATCGACTACTCACCACACGTGATGCTTAGAGCTCTGTCGCATGAGGGGTTTACCAAGAGAATTCTAGAGCTAGCTTGATTTTCAAACCATCTCTATTTTCGGGTTTAGGAACCTTAATTGCGTATCTTGAACCGCATGAATTGGTGAAAATGTGATTCAGCCCGAGTCATGAGGGCTAGTGATTCCTAGACTTAGCCTATCTTTTCCCTAGTTTACCCGTTTTAATTTAGCCTTTTTAATTTCCACCGTTCAAAGTAAAACTCGGTTGGCTACCTAATAGCTGAAAACCCTTGCCTCTACAAATCCGAGCCAAGCCGTACTAGTTTTCCCTTGGGTACGATCCCGGTCTTCCGGATTATTATGCTTCAAATGACGTATTAAGCCTTACGCTTGGGGCGTTATTCTTCTACATCGGGGAAAACGAAGCATTTTTGGCGCCGTTGCCGGGGATTTCTTATTATGGCTTTCTTGGAGGTTCGACAAACCACTGTAAGTATCCCGCTTTCGTCTCTTAGTAGTAGTTTAGTAGTTTATGTGTTAGTTGCTTGTATTTAGTTTGGTGGATACCTCTAACCTGACCTTCTTGTCAAACTTGAGGTGTAACGAAGCCAAGCTAAATATTGAGTGTGTGCTTAGTTAGTTTAGTTTACTTTGTTAGTTTACTTAGCTTAATTTGATTGCATTACTTAGCCGAGGTGGTGGCATAACCCCTCGCATATTCTGTTTGTTGAGTTGAGGTGGCGGCATAGCCCCTCCAGTCTGATAGTTTGCTGGTAGTTAGTAGTATTTGTTTTGTGTATGCCTGTTTACTCTAAGTAGTACAGGAGACTATGGCCTATTTTGCAAGGTGCTATGGAGGATATGCAAAACAATTTGATTGTTCATTGTCACTTCCTACATTTTATGGCTTGGCCTCAGAAAATCCATTTTCACATATTGATGATCTTGAGAAATTTTTTGCTAATGATGTAAGGGCTATTTTACAAGTATTCCCAACTTCTTTGCGTGATAGTGCTCAAAATTGGTTTTATTCTCTGAGTCCAAGATCGACATGGCAAGAGATTACAGAACAATTTTTTAAAACTTTCTCTCCCTCATATGAGACTCATATGCTTTTACAAGAACTATCCAATTTCTATCAACTAGATGATGAGTCTTTTTCTCAATATTGGGAGCGATTTAAATGTTCCGTATTCTCTTGGTCAAGTTTTAATTGTGAGCTTGGCAGTCTTCTGGCTATCTTTTGCCATGGTTTAAATCCTAAGACATGTCAAGTTGATTTTATGTCCAATGATGAATTTCTGGATAAAAACGCTGAAGATGGTTGGGATTACCTTGATAAATTAGCCCAAAAGCTCCAATTTTGTGAGTTGACTGAAAATTTTGAGGATTCCAACTTGGATGCCATGGAAGAGGAAAGTAAGTTGCATATCTTGGTTGAAACTGTTAGTCTAGATTGTGACAGCTCCTCAGAGTCTACATGGAGTGATGAGCCTATTGATGAAACTGAGGACCAGAGTTCTCCTCTTTTTGATTCCCCTCTATGTGATGATCCGGGGGAGAAATGTCTCACCACTGAAGTTGTCTCTTCCAATCCCCCAAGTCTTGATCTTCCTACTACTAAAGAAATGGATGCTGAGGTAGATTTCTTATACTCTCTGATAGAAAAACAAGATCCATGTGAGCCTATTCTTGAGAAGTTGCCAATCATAGAACTAATTGATTTTCTTGGTGTTGATTATGTTGATTTGACTTACAGACCTCTTGTAGTAAATTGTGTCAACAACTTGAAAATTGATTTTGTTTGGGCTATGCACTTGGTGGAACTTAAGTTTTTAAAACGAATTCGACAATTGCTTTACTCAAAGTATCTTATCCTGTGGCATGGTCGAGTTCAATTCTTGACAAAGAGTGTAGCATGGAGTGCTCTGTTTCTTCTAATAGTTCTTAATGGCGTGCTAAATGTCCGTAGCCCACGTGTGGCTGAACCCTCTCTTTCTTTTTCTCTCTAATTTTTCATTCTCTTTTAATGGCATATTTGTTTTTCCTTTCTTGCTTCGCATCTTTTGTTTAGTTATGCATGTTCTGTGTTGTTCGTTTTTTTCTTTCTTTGTTCTCTTTTGCTTAGCTTTGCATGTTTTGTTTAGTTTTGGTTATGTTTTGTTTTTTGTTTTGCATCGAATAAAATCTTGGAGACACCTCAAATGTAAAAGATAACACTAATGTGTTAGTGTAACAAGGGCTTTCATTAGTTCTTCTTTGTAATAGTCTATCGTTAATGATCCATGCACTCCGCGATTGCCCCTAATCGGAGGCAACTTAGGTCTGTGAGTGAGGTGTGATACTGCTTGGAGTGCACGCTAGGTTGTACCTTTATCTTACTTTGTTTTGATCCAGAGGACGCTGAACTTAAGTGTTTGGCGAGGTCGAGCGATAGATTTTATTACGGGCGCTAACATAACACATTTTCAACGGTCTAGTATAGCTACCCATTTCTTACCCCACCGGTAGGGAATGGGAAGAAAAGTATGACTCGCGTGATCGCGTGATGATTGGGTGGTGCATTTCATTCTGTTTTGCATGTTTTCATTTTATTTTGCATGTTTTCATTTGTTCTTTGCATTTGTCTTTATGTTCTGTCTTTTTAGTTTTTGTTTGGTTTGAAGCCGGATAACACGGGCCGGTGGTTCTAATGTCAATTGTTTTGTGGAAGGTCGTTCTCTTAAGTCTTCTGCAGGGTTTATGTGCTACCACACCAGCCTTGGTGGATTGGGTCTAAAGCCGGAGTGAGTGAGGCATTCAGGAGCCCTAAGCATGGGTGTGGCTACGAGCCACGATTGTTAGTCCGATAAAGCTTTGGATATGGCCCTGTGTGACTAGCTATGGTTCCGAGTTGGTAGAACCGAAGGAGTGAACCCTGGAAGCATCTAATCTGGCTGGAGCAAAACATTGACATAAAATCCTCCAACTTGGTCGAGGTATTTAGGGGTTGACATTCCCCTTGGACGGTACATTCGCACACTCTTCCTTTCTTCGCTCTTGTTCCTAATGCTATGAGGGCATAGCATCGCTTTAAGTTGGGGGGAGGGGTTATGTGGTATTTGTTTGATTTTTGTGCTATTTGTTTGCTTTTTGTGTTTTGTGTTAAATTTGAAAATTCAAAAACAATAGAAATTGAAAATCCAAAAAAAATGAGAAAATTCAAAAAAAATTCATAAATAAATAAAAGCTTTTTACTTGCAATTCCTTCCTTTTGTCATAATTTTTAGTTTTGTTCATGACTTGTTGCATGCTGAATAATTGTTAGTTGGCAAGAGTTCGTGGCAATCCTAAGAAATTTTGTGCTTCTCAATTTACATGCTTAGTTGACAATTGAATGAGTTAAGTTTTGAGCAAGTTTTTGAGCAAGTTTTGACCCATATCCCCACCTTTCTAATAAATTGCTTATAGTGTAGGTGAATAATCGCATGTCAATTTCTAATTGTGTTAAAAGTCGATTTTCAATCATTTTGGAATCCATGGCGCACTTAGGAAAGGATACAAGGCATTCTTTGCATGATCATACCACATATGTGTCACCTAGTCCTACTTTGCATCCTCGTCTATTTCCCGTTCTTTGCTTTAACCTAGGCAACCGGATGTTTGGAGGGTTGATAATGATTTTCAATGATTCAAGGAGATTTGGTGGTGGTGTGAATGTGATAGAAGTGGTTGGAATGCGAAAAGGCGAAATATTGATACATGATTCCCTATCTTTCCTCCCTCACTACAAAAGTTAAAGTCCCAAATTTTCATCTCCCTCTCCAAAAAGCCCCAAAAATTGGCTCCAATCTCTCTCGCTACTAATATCACCTCAAATGACCCTATTCTTCAAAGAAAAGAAATCAAAGAAATGCTATGAAAGAGCAAAAGCGGATTCAAAAGAGGGTTGAATACTTTGATAAGAGAATTTGTTTGATTTATGGGTTAGCATTCATTCCGGATGAAAAAGAATACAATGGAAAGGGGAAGCCCAAGGCTCAATACCATGGGAAGCCGGATGAGAATGGCGATTAGGTGTGATCGAGTCGGTGGTAGTAGTTTTAGTAGTACTTATCTAGTAGTTTTCTTTATCTCTTCTTTGTTTGGTGTTTGGCCGGCGTGTTGTCATGTCTTGGGTAGTTTAGGGTCGGTAGTGGCCAAGGGTGGATAAACCATGCTAGCATATGGCCATTACCCTATTTTGTAGTCCCTTCCTTTTGTAACCAAGGTCATTACAAGCTGAAAAAGACCTTAGTTGATCTTTTGTGCGCTTGGATTCCATTTTGATTGACTGTCTGATAATTGCATAATTAGTAATGGCATGTTTTCCTTTCGTTATCCAAATATCATCTCCTCGTTTTCAATTTTGTTGAATAAAGTGCTTTCGTTGTTTGAGGCATAGTATTTCTTGTTCACTATTGCCTGTTTGTCAAGCACTTCTTCGGTGGATATGGTTTAGTCTGAATTCGTAAGTTTTGTGTCCCATATCCTCCCTTTGTTCGAGGACACAAACTTTTTAACTTGCTCTTTAACTTGCTTGATACTTAGCTTGTTTAATTGGAAGCTAGAATTGTGAGTTGTAGAATGAAATAAAAAGCCGGATTGTTGAATTCTTGCTTGTTTACAATATTGAGCATGTTCTAAGTTGTGAATGCGGAAGGATTGCATAGTTGTTAGTTTCTTATTTCTTCGTATCTTATTTGCTAGGGACTAGCAAACCTTAAGTTGGGGGGCGTGATAAGCACCCAGGAATGTAATGAGAGGGTGCGCTAGTGTCTAGTTTTAGGATAATTTAACTGTTAATTAGTTGTTTTTAATCTGTTCTGCTCGTAGAGTATGTTGGTCTGTAATGCAGGGAAAATCACTTAATAAAGGAGCTTTAAGGCTTATGGAAGCCAAACAGCCCGAGCGAAGCCAAGCCACCAAGGCAGAGCCAAAACAAAAGGCAACAGCCCGGGCAGAAACTCTCCAGCCAAGGCAGGAGCAGGCCGACGGCCAAAGCCAAGGTGTGGCCAAGGTAGGAAAAGAAGCCAAGGTTCAGAACTGATAAGAGCTCGCTACCGATCGAAGAGAATCCTTCCAATCGGTACCGAGCTGCTTAAACGCTGGTACTAACTGCCTCGCTACCGATCGAAGGTTTTAGCTCCAATCGGTACCGAGATGCTTAGCGCTGGCCCTAACTGGTTCGGTATTGATCGAAGGTTTTTAGTCCAATCGGTACCGAGCCCTTAACTCAGTTATGTAAGGCTTGGCTATCGGTACCGAAGGGCTTAGCGGGGCATCTTCAGAGCATCTTTTGGGATATTCCGTGCGCGAAACAGAGGCGGTATAAATACCCCGTTATGTCACCTTTGCACGATTTGGACAGAAATGTACCCATAATTTTAGATCTAACTTAGATTACTTTTCAGCTTTTGAATTGTTCTTGCCTTGTTCTTCATTTTCAGCACTTAATTCTTAATTTCCAGCCTTTATTAGTTGTCTTTTGCTACACTTGCTTTAATTAAAGTTGTTTCTTATCTCCCGATCTATTGTTTAAGCTAATTTTCTTCTAATCTTGCATTTCAATTATGTTAAGTAGATTTTTGCTTGCTCTTATCTTCATAGATATGTGTGAGTAGTTTCAAGGGTTAGGTCATGGGATGATTAGCATCCCATGGCTTGGGCAAAAATTGCATTTTTCGCCAATAAAGTTTTAATCTTTGGATTTGAAAATTGATGTGGGGTTCGGATTAGTTTGGTAAATTACCGAGGTGTTAACCTCTTTGATCACGTGTAGGTGGGAGCATCGACTACTCACCACACGTGATGCTTAGAGCTCTGTCGCATGAGGGGTTTACCAAGAGAATTCTAGAGCTAGCTTGATTTTCAAACCATCTCTATTTTCGGGTTTAGGAACCTTAATTGCGTATCTTGAACCGCATGAATTGGTGAAAATGTGATTCAGCCCGAGTCATGAGGGCTAGTGATTCCTAGACTTAGCCTATCTTTTCCCTAGTTTACCCGTTTTAATTTAGCCTTTTTAATTTCCACCGTTCAAAGTAAAACTCGGTTGGCTACCTAATAGCTGAAAACCCTTGCCTCTACAAATCCGAGCCAAGCCGTACTAGTTTTCCCTTGGGTACGATCCCGGTCTTCCGGATTATTATGCTTCAAATGACGTATTAAGCCTTACGCTTGGGGCGTTATTCTTCTACATCGGGGAAAACGAAGCACAAGCTGTTCATGCCAAACGCTGGGGTAGGTCTGCAGATGTTGGAAGTGGCTGCCTATTTGTTGCTGTCGGATGTTTGTTTAGCTGTTGCAGTGGAGTCTTCCATTGGCCTGTTCATTGTTGGAGTATCCACTACTGGGAAGGAGGAGGAGCTTGCATTGTGCTCTGTGGTCTTACTTTTCTTATTTGCAGCATCTAAAGGTAGTGCAAGGAGTGCCTCCAAACGGTTTTGTGATTCTGTCACGTCTTTGGTGGAGATGGAATGGACTTTAATTTTGTTTGGTTGACTCCGGCATAATTATACATGTGGGCCTTCAATGTGATGGTGCATTCCTTTGGTTCGCTCAGTTTGTGAAGCCCCGGGAGGAGCACTTGTGCCTGCGTTGAGCAGTTTTTCAGATTCTTTTGTAATTTAATAGGATGTATGCATTTGTTCTGTAATGTACGATATTGTATGTATTAGATTTAAAAGAAGTATGCTTGTCTTACGTCAATTAGATCTGCTGGGGTAAGGTTGTAGAACTTTGAGGCAACTTCGGAAAACACTGTTGCTTCAATATTTCCAGTCGAATCTGTGATCTGCACATTGAATTTGATCCTGTAAGTTAAGAAGGTTTTTTTCAGTTCTGTTAGCTCTTTCGTTAGCTAATGTAGTTTTTGCCTTAGGTGGAAGATTTGATATAGCTGGGAGGGAGTTTTTTACTCTGCGAGAGCTGGGACTTTTTGGCAATAGTTGCACCAGAAGTTGTTGTCTCCATATGCATTTGTTGCTTTATTGCAGAGTGAGCAAGCTAGGTAGTAGAATTTTTGTCCGAAATTAATTACTCTTGCCATGCCTTTGACAGTTAAGAACTCTACCTGCAATGTATGGTTTTGCATTTAGTGTTATGGTAAGGATATTATTTGGTTAGATGATGAGATTTGGCATAGGTGGTACCTTCTGTACGAACACAGGAAGGTTGGCAATCTTTGTGATTTTATCCTCTGATTCTTCAGTTGGTGTTGCGAAAAGAAGTTGTGATGGTGTTGTTGGCAATTCTCTGATCTTGTTGGCATTCACCACACACCTGCAGTAGTAGAATTTCATGTGACGATTGCAGAGCTTTAGCTATTTAAGCTAGATAGAATTGGCAGAGTAAGGTCATGCATGTGCATAATTTCTCTTATAGCATATATTCATATATATATATATATATATATATATATATATATATATATATATATATATATATATATATATGCCACAGTAAGGCCATGAGAATGAAAATGCAAGAGAAACAACTGCTGCTGTCAATGATCTTACCACTCTGCAATTGCATGGCCTAAAGGTTCTACATAGTTTAGGAAATAAAGCTGTGTGTAGCAGACTTACAAAGTGATAAAGTAATGCTTTTGTTTACGGAGAAACCAAAGCTACTTGGGCTTACAAAATGGAGGTTTAAGTGGCAGGGTAAAAAGGTAGCAAAGTTTAAGGGGTTTAAGTAGATAGTGCAGGTTAAGACAGTGGAGTAAGTAATACTCAAGGGTTCTAGCTACTTTTTGCATAATGAGTATTCTACTTCTTGCATGTCGTGGCAAACTTTGTGCATGTAATGGATCACGTGTCTTCACTGTGAGGGGGTGAAGCTAATGTGAATTTTTTTTTTTGGAAACTTTAGTTGAAAGATCATAGATTCCTTCTTTTCAATTTTTTTTTTGGCCATGATGAAGATGCACTAAGGGAGAAAGAGGAAAATCAGCTTAAGTATCTTGCTAACTGTCGGAACACCTAACTTCACACAAAATCTTCACAATACTCATGCAAGAAAAGAAAATGGTCAACCAAAGCCACAGAGCAAGATGATGATGAACTCATGGAGGACTTTCTGATAGTGAAGGCATGGAACTAAAAGTACAGGAGATGAAGCTGATCTCTGCAGTAACAGAAGTAGCTATATAAATCATTAATGAAAACATAACAGGAATATCTGATATAGCCAGGGATACATAACACAAGAGCAGTACCCAAGATAGAACTGTGAGCCTTGATTAAAACCAGATACATTAGAGCTGGACCAATTCTAGAACTGTGAACAAACAGCTTCATCAGCAGACTTGATAAAAGCAGAGAGAGAGAGGATGCAGTTTCAAAGGACAAGAATCCCAATCTTCTATTGCACCCCCAAAACCATGCAAGGAAAAAGCTGTATCAAAGGAAAAGAAAACCCCCATCATCTATAGCATCATCAGAACTAGATTGCATCAGCCATCAGAGCAGGCACGCCAGAATCACATGATATCAAATTTGATTATAGCAGAAAGGAAGCAATATCAAAGAACAAAAGTCCCAATCCTCTATTGCAAACCTCAAAACATCAGTCACGACTTGAGATCTGCCTTTGTGCTTTTGTGCTTTTGCAAACATCTATTGAATCTGCCTTTGTGCTTTTTGAATCAGTGACTGTGTGCTATTATTAGTCCACTGTACTCCACTGTATCGGATGTTGTAGTGTCACAATGTCGATGTAATTTCTGATATGCTAATGTGAGAATGGTTGATCTTTAATTTTTAAATGGGATGGTTTTTTTTTTGAACAGCGAATTTTTTTTAATCAAAAATGTAGAAGGATACAATGATCAAACGGGATAAGAGGAAAGCATCATGACAAGAAGATGACATCCCAACTATGTTGGCACCCCAACCCTTGACAATCATCTGCCACTCGAGATCCAAGAACGATTACAAGTTGGCAAGATACCAACCAAAATCAAGCAAAAATGCAGTAGCAGTCACGGAAGTGCATTTTTCCTCATACCAAAGCATACCAGGTTGGTTATGCTTGCTATTCCCCCTTGAACTGAAACCAGTAAATAGTTTTGAAATTGTTCAGATTGAAGACTAGTTATTTGCACCCCAAAAAGGAAAAGATTATTTTCCATAGAGAGACCCCCAATTGTAGCAGCAACAACAGAGTACCAAAACAGCAGCAGAAGACCACAGTTTGCATCCAAGAAGATGGTTGATTGACCATGTTATCAACTGATTGCGTCCCGATTCGGTAGTCGTTGAAGTTTACCAAACGGCCGTCAAATTCAATTATTTATTTACCGGACTACAACTAAAGATTTGCATAGTATAGTGAGAAGTCCGAGTCGATCCACAGGGAGCTCGAATATAGCTTGTTTGGATTGTAGAAGTAAGGGTTTGTGGCGTTAAGACGGCCAACTTTAGTTTTCCTTTGAAAGGTGAGAATTGATCTTATAACAAAGACTAGAAAATGAGTTTTAACTAAGAATTAAAGGCGGCAAGGCGTTGGAATGACTAACGCTCGAGACTTAAGCTATCCAACTTTCTCAAAGAAAACTCGGTTGAATCGCACGGCTTAGGCTATCAACCGGAAGATTTAGCGGTGAAAATAGTTAGACTTGAAGTGTGACATGGAAAATGAGTGAGTTCTTTCATTCTTTTGGCAAACACAAACCGAGACATCGCTCACAGAACCATGTGAGCGAGCACATGATCACCGGAGATTAACATCGGTTAGTTTTGTTACATAAAAGGCGAACTACGCACATTTCCAAACCCTACCTCAAGTCTTGAGTTGAGAAAGGCATGATAAACATAAGTCACGAGGTGTTAATCACCCCATAGCCAAGCCTAAACGACTACTCACACATAATGAAAAGACTAGAAAGCTTGCTTAAGGAAGAAAACATGATTAACCGATAGAAATGGAAATAAACTTGATTTATATGAAGATCCAACTAGTAGCTACAATATTAATGAACGAGAAAACAACAAACTAGGAATGAAACTTATAAGTATTGAAGCTTGAATCTAAGAACAACAATGGAAATCTCTCCTAGAGAGAGCTAAAGCTAGGACATAAAGTAGATTTATGCTAAGAGAGAGAGAGAGAAGTATTTATACAACTCAGCCTTTTCTCCTCTCAAAATATCCCTGAACTTGCCAAAAGTGGCAAGTATTCCATAAATGGAAAGTCCAAAAAGCAGTAAAAATATCTGCTGGAGACCAATGTTATCGATACCATAAACAAAAGGTATCGATAACATCCTTCAAATGATTCCCCGGAGAATATTGTTATCGATAACTCCAACAAAATGTTATCGATACCCTTGCTTCTGGACAATTTCTGGACCAAAATGGGACCAATGTTATCGATAACTAATGGAATGTTATCGATAACTAATGGAATGTTATCGATAACATCTTGCAAAATTGCAGGTTTCAGGCTCAGGCTTCAGCTTCAGCAAACAGCTTCCAGCAACTATTCAGCTTCTCAGCACTTATTTTCATTCTCTAAAGTTAAGTAAAGGCTACATTTTAAACATTTCTTTTACCTTTCCTTTACTTTAATTTATTTAATGAAAATAAGAAAGTACTCCCCATTTGGAAACAATGGCATTACCAGAATTTCAAGATTCCATTTAAATCAAAATGTCAACCCCCCACTTTTAGTACAAAACGGAAAACTGCACATTTTTCTCAAGAGAAAATGGATCAAAACATGACCTTGCTCTTCAAATAAAACCTTGCAACTTTGTAGTTACTCTTAGAAAAATTCAAGGATCAATTACCGTCATTTTTTATCTCGAAAATCGAAACTTTTTCAGAAAGTCATTTTTCCATACTTAGACAGAATTTAGGGGGCCGACAGGGTCTTCGGGTACTTGGAAGCTTCCGGAGCATTCCTTGGCCTTCAAACGCGCCTTATTTGCACGTTTTACCTGAAACTACTAAAAGCACACCTTATGTGCAACATCACATAAAAACGACAATAAATATGTACAAACACAACATGCTAGAGGACTTAAGCACCAAGAATATGCATTATTGGGTGCTTATCATCAACCATATAATGACACCATAATGTAGGAAAAGCAACAGAAAACCCAAAGAGGCAACAGGTGATACCAGATTGGCAGCAACAAATGTAGTATCAAAGGCAAGGAAGCCCCATCTTATGCAACATAGGTGGAAATGAAAATTCTCCAGAAAAGGTTGATCTTTAATAAGTGGGATGGTTTTGCTAGAAAAAAGGTTGGAGAATATGAAATCCTTTTACTGAGAATCTCTTTTGACTTGGCCCTATTTGGTTCCAATTGTGAGTCTGTTCTGAGTTTCTGGATTCTTAATTCCAAACATACATAAAACTTGTTTCGTCGACTGGTTTTGAAACCTGTTCTCTCGAATGAACCCTTTTCGTCAGAAAAAAAACAGGCATGTTTGTCATTCTGGGTTAAGCACGTACTCGCCCCCTGCCTTGATGACATATAGGTAACAAGACCAGAGGCATTGTAGGGGCATTTATTGGTTTGATATGACTTATTTTGGTGCGAAAATGAATATGCATATAAGCTACTTCATATTTCAGCGTTGCTCTCTAACAACAGTCCCATTTAAGGATCATTTTGCGGCAAACGTACTTTTTAATTGGGTCAATGACTAATGTACTTACGCAAGTGGAGTGGTAGTCCAATGGTTGGCACTATCTACTCCCAAGCACTGGACCGGGAGTTCAAACCTCTCTAACTACGAGGACTTTCGTTGAGAAAAAAAAGAAGAGATGTACTTGCATAATATGCAATTCAAATATCTTTTTCAGATGACTTTTTTAGATGTGGAGAAAGTATTAGAAAACAAGTTTCCCAAGCAGTCATCCAAATGATTTTATACAAAGATCCTAAAAGTTATGCAGGAAATAAACATGGCTTTCTTCTCTAGCCATCTTTTTCTGAGAGGTTGTCAGCAAAAGAACTCAATATGACTCTAATTAAATGAATAAATTGATTACTCAACTTGACTACTGACCAAACAGATTGTGAATAGATGCTGTTTGGGGCCCACTACGGATTCCACACAAATAATCTAATCCGTTGATAAAGTTTGAAATACCTTTTTGAATAGTCTCATAAATTTAGTCCAATCTCATAATTGTATGTGTTTGTCCCTTGCTGAAGCATTCTGAAAGTTTTGTTCCAGTATGTTTGGTACGTTGTAAGCCTATTGCCTGAAGATGATGGATGCGTTATTTGCGCTGAACCTATTACTGAAGGGGCCTAATGGATGCTGTTATAGCACTTCAATGATTTTGGTGTGCAACTTAGTTGTGATATATGATTTCACGCTATGAAGGCATCCAGCCATAATTCGGAAGCAAAAAAAGTGATATAGGCCCCATTTATTAGCACTTTTTATTTTCTCTTTTCTTTTCTTAGATACATAGCAAGAGTTATTGCTCAGAATGTTAATTCTATCAAGCAATAGCATTTAAGCTCACAATCAATACTTGATGGACTCCTCAGAATAAAAAATGGAAGGTATCAATGATTATTTTGATTGATGAGCATCAGCAACATCCGGTCGGATGTACATGTGCTTGATGAATAACCCATATTGGGCAAGGACTCTACACACTTGCACTACCACATAGAGCACTTTTTTTTGCTTCTGAATTGTTCATCAGGCACTTGTATGTGGTGGTGCAAGTGTGTGCAATCCTGACCGAAGATGGATTATTCGTCAGGCACCTGTACATCCCAGTGGATGCTGCTGATACTCATGAATCAAAATAATCATATATACCTTCCATCTTTTATTCTGAGGAGTTCATCAAGTATTGACTGTGAGCTTAAATGCTATTGCTTGATGGAATAAACATTACGAGCAACAACTATTGCTATGTATCTAAGAAAAGAGAAGAGAAAAGGAAAAGTTCTAATAAATGGGGCCTATAGGACTTTTTCTGCTTCCGAGTTATAGCTGGACGCCCTCATAGCATGAAACCATATCACAACTAAGTTACACACTAGAATTAGTACAATCATAAAAGCGTTATAACAACACTATAGGCCTGTTCAGAAAAAGGTTTCACACAAATAATGCATCCATGAAAAACAAACAACCGAATTCCCATGCTTGACACTTCTTGATTGATTATGAAGTAGGTAGCAACGATATGGAGGACCATGAGGAGTCCTACCATTATAACGTTGTAAAGGGAAAATATTGATCCCGTCATCTTCTCCATTAAAACTCCCCCTGCACACATGAACCAAAAAATCCATGGAACCACGGCGTCACTCATAATTGGAACTTAAAAGGCTAGGGGAGTAATGTTATGAAAATTGGACAGGACTAGCCGGTTCAACTGGTTGAACCCGAAATCAGCCCTTACTCCGGTTCAGACTAACCCCAAAACCGTTAGGATTTCAGAATCACCCTCATTAAGGAGAGCCGTTTCAAACCGGCAGTCGAACTGGCAATTCAATGAAACCTGAAGCGGGTCGCTCGAACCGTTGGGAAATACTATATTATTTGAACTATCGATTGCTTTTAGATAGGCCCAGAAGGGCGGAACTAAGTGTAGAATGGGGTGGGCTATAGCCCATGTTAACTTTGAAAAAAAAAAAAAAATTATATGTAAGATTTATCCTAAATAATTTTAGTCCAACTCATTTCACCCACCAATCCATTTTAGTCCAGGATAAATTATATTTCTGGTTCCGTTAGCTGTAACATTTATTGCACAGCCAACTGTAAAGTACGCCTAGGAGAGGCTTCTACAGGTGTCAGAGATTATGCACTGTCAGTTTGGAGTGGGAGTGATTTTACCCTTCTACTCCGAAAAAGGAAAGCGAATTGAAGCTTTTGTCAAAACTCTTCTCTGATCAAAAGAAAAGGTTAGGTAATGGTGTCAACAAGTAAGGAACTTTCAAATGATAATGTTAAAACCGTTTTTGTTGGTGCCAAAATTTTAGTGTACAAAATGTTTGTACTATATGTAGTGTACAAGGCTTTTTCGAGCTGAAGTTTTGATGCCAACAAAAATAGTTTTGGCATTATTTTGCTAAGTGACTAATTAAAGGAACTATATATGAGGGGAGTAAGATTGCTCTTCTTTATATAGGCATTAGTGTAAGTTAGTTAGTTATAGATTGCATCCTATATGAAAACGTTTTTGTGACAAAACATTTTGCCACCGATGGTCACTTTTGGCAACGAATTTTTTCATCGCCAAAAGGAATAATTGGTGACGAAGTTTTTTCGTCATCAAAAGGCACAATAGGCGAAAAAAAAAAATTCGTTACCAATTATTCATTTTTTGCGACGATAAGAGCTTGTAACAAAACCTACCATTAGCATTATTTTTAATTAGTTCTTTGTGTCACGAGCATTTTATCTAACACTTACAAGGTCGTATCCCAATTCCCCTCAGCCCTTCTACAAAACACTCGTTTCTTTCAATGTGTAAAATAAAAACCGTGCACATAATAATCAATGAATCACCTTGATACAATTTTTGCAAATTCAAGGATAAAACATACTCATGTGACATGTGATGAAAGACATTGGCTACGTATGTAACCAAAAAAATAAAATAAAATCATTAACCGGAATGCAAATTGATGAGCACTAAATTATGAATGAATAATTTTTTATGGAAGAAAGCAAGGGCTAAAACTGAAATTTATAACACCGAATTGTAAATTTCCATTACCTGTTGCAGAATTTGAATTCAAGTATGAGCTACTTCTTTTTCTTGTTTTTACTCACTATTCTCTCTATTCTTTTGAATACCGAAATTTCGAGTACCTCTTCAATACCCTAAGGACTTCTCTCTATTTCTGTTTATTTCCAGAAGTGCTATGTTTGTATCTCCTTTTCCTTTTCTATTTTTTAGTGCTCTTGTATTTAATATGTACAAAATTAAACCTAGCCTTTTAAGTTCTAATTATGAGTGACGCAGTGGTTTGATGGTTTTTGGTTCATGTGTTTACAGGGGGTTTAAGGGAGAAGATCATAAAAGGATCACTTTTTTGCCTTTACAACTTATAATAGCAATGATATGGAGGACCACAAGAAGCGCTACCATTATAATGTTGTTAAGGCAAAAAATTAATCCTTTCATTTTCTCCCTTAAAACCCTTGTAAACACAGGAACTAAAAACCATCGAACTACTGCGTCACTCATAATTGGAACTTAAAAAGCTAGGTTTGGCTTGGTTTTGTACATATTAAATACAAGAACACTAAAAAATAGAAAAGGAAAAGGCAATACAAACATATCTCCTTGGAAAATAAACAGAAATACAAAGAAGTCCTTAGTGTATTGAAGAGGAACACGAAATTTCAGTATTCGGAAGAGAGAGAGTAAAAGCAAGAGAAAGAAGTAGCTTATACTTGAATACAAATTCTGCAATAGGTTGTGTTCCATTCTGCAAGAAAGGATCCATTGACAATAGAGAAGAATGATCATACCTGATTGGGAGGTTGTAAACTAAGAAGGGGAAAGTGGCAAGGTTCGACAGTTTTTCTTTTAACTCAGGTATCCGGGCTAGTTTATCCACACCACAATTAATTTTGGGATATTCACATTGCTTAATTTGCGGGAATTTCAATTAAAGCCAGAGCAAAAGCTCTATATGCACTGTCACTTTTGAGTGAGAGTGATTTTACCCTTCTACTTCATAAAATGGAAAACGAATTGAAGCTTTTTTGTGGAAATTCTTCTCGGATCAAAAGAGGAGAAGGTCAGATTAATGTGTCAACGACCAAATTAAGGAATTTTTTTTTTTGCTAAGTGACTAATTTAAGGAACTATATATGAGAGGAGTAAGATTGCTCTTCTTTATATAGCCATTAGTATAAGTTGATTAGTTACCGATTGCATCCTATAATGGAGAAATATAAGGAGTAGGGACGGATTCAGAATGTCATTTAGTGGGGGCACCTTCTTAATCATAGTGGCAAAAATTTATTTTTCTAATTAACTACAATAAGATCGTTGCATAATTAAAAGGCATGCAATACAAATTACAAAAATATATAACACATACTTTCACCTAAATTATGTAAAAATAAGCGCCAAAACTCAGACAAAATTTGAGAGTATGTTTTACATGAATATCGACAAGTTTTAAAATGATCGATATAGTTTTATTAATGATATTATTTTAAAATATTGCTCTTAGACGGTTAAAAATAAGTACAATTAAGAAAGAATCGATCCAAGTAGACAAATAGTTTGAAAATAAACAAGTATAAATGCACCATATGACGAAATTGAAACATAAACTAGTTTTATATGTATATTTTTAATATATATGCACTTGTTTATGTGTAGTACCACACTTAATTTCAAAATTATGCAAATTATACGAAAATATAACAAAATTATTTTAGTTTCGAGCGGGGGCACGTGCCCCCTTTCCCTCCATCCTTGATAAGGAGTTTGACCTAGTCTCTACATCATTCCAATTTTATCGGATGTTCCCGAAAGAACAGCTAGACCTAGTGTCACCAGGTATTTTGAAGTTTGAACTAATCCCACATTCTCTCTGATATTAACCTGTTGGTTCAAATAACGTCTTCAAGCAGCCATTTACAGAATTCTAGGCATTTACAACGTTGAGAAATTTGCTGAACCCACTAACACATAATGCAAAGAATAATCAAGAACAGCAAAACCATGAATGGCGCAATACAACGGAAAGAGAGGTAGTTTGGGAACCAGAGGGTCATGAGTCCGAATACGAGCACCATCAAATATTCCAACAAAGTTGAATATTATTGTTCTAGTTTGGGTGCTTTTAGTGATGAAACCAATTTCGTCACCAAAGTGTTACATTAGGTGACAATTTTTTCGTCACCAACAACTACCATACTCTTTCTTAAGTGATGAAACGTGGTGACGAAATCTGAGTACTCTTTAGCAATGTTATTGTTTCATCACCAAAGTCCTTTTTCTTGTAGTAAGATTTTATATGGTTCCGATCGAATTAAGCAAATCACTTAATCATACTCCATGAGACCGGTGTTGCAGTTGTTTCACTATTGTGAGAGGAGAAATTAGGTTACTATAGAATGCCATAGCTATTCTTTTCTAGCTACAAAGAAAGCCGATGCATATAAGCCCGCAAAAACGCGTAACTCCACATCGTGGTCCATATGACCCTGTTAGGACGCAAAACAGGCTCTTGGGTACTGTCTGCAAGTACTCCCATCCGGACGCTAAACGCCTACGTTCGGATGCTCCGCGATCAGACTTCACACTCAACATACAAACACTGTTTTTCAACGCTGGCTATATTAACGGTGTCCGGAAATTTATATTGTTATTGTTTACTTTGGCCATTTGGGAGGGAGCTAGTTGAGGTGAGATGGTAAAGCTCGAGTAAAATCGGTGATATACATCCTTTTAATTATTAACTTTATACAATAATAATGTACGTAACATACATATTTTTTTGCCTTCACAACGTTATAATGGTAGGGGCTCCTTATGGTCCTTCATATCATTGCTATTTACTTCATGATCAAACAAGAAGTGTCTGCACGGGAATTCAGGTATTTGCTTCTCATGGATGCATTATTTTTGTTGAACCTATTTCTGAAGGAGCCTAATGGATGTTGCTACAATGTTTCTATGATTGTACTAATTTCTGATGTGCAACTTAGTTGTGCACTATGAGGGCGTCTAGCCATAATTTGGGAGTAGAAAAAGTGCTATAGGCCCCATTTATTAGAACTTTTTCTTTTCTCTTCTCTTTTCTAAGATATATATATATACCAATAGTTACTGCTCATAATGTTAATTCTACCAAGTAGTAGCATTTAAGCTCACAGTCAATACTTGATGGAATTCTCAGAATAGAAAATAGAAGGTATATAGGATTATTCCAATTCATGACCATCAAAAGGCATCCAGTGGGATGTACAGCTGCCTAACAAATAACCTATCTTGGGCAAAGGACCTGCACCTTGCACCACCGCATATAGCATTTTTTGTGCTTCCGAATTATTCGTCAGGCACTTGTATGCGGTGGTGCAAGTGTGCAGAGTCCTTGCCCAAGATTGGTTGTTCGTGAGATATCTGGACATTCCACTGGATGCTACTGATGCTCATTGAATCAGAAAAATCATATATACCTTCCATTTTTTATTTTGATGAGTCCATCAAATATTGACTGTGAGCTTAAATGCTCCTGCTCGATGGAATTAACATTACTAGTAGTACCTATTTCTATATATATATAATATCTAAGAAAAGAGAAGAGAAAAAAAATTGTTCTAATAAATGCGGCCCATAGCACTAGTGCTGCTTCCGAATTATGGCTGGACACCCTCATAGCTTGAAACCATATCACAACTAAGTTACACACCATACTTAGTACAATCATAGAAGCATTATAACAGCACCATTAGGCACCATCAGAAATAGGTTCAGCATAACGCATCGATAATGTGCAAAAGAACAAAATTACAGAGACGTAATCCGTATTTTCCCCTAAAATAAAAACCATGCACATAAGAATCAATGTATCAAGGTGATACAAGTTTTGAAAATTCAAGGATAAAACATTGGCTACGTATGTAACAAAACAAAAAAAATAAAAAATCATTAATCAGAATGCAAATTGATGAGCACTAAATTATGAATGAATAATTTTTCATGCAAGAAAGTAAGGGGTAAAACCCCGATACGATATAAGAAAACTCAAATACGAAAATGAAATGAATTCTTTTCGAAACTGATGTTATAGGGCGAATTCTTTCACGCTTTTAGACGAAATTTTAATTTACCCTGTTAGAATAGTTAATCTATGTGAAGCTATTCAGTCTCTTATACAAACATGTTTTCCTGCAGAACTTGACTTTTCTCACATCTGATTATGCCCAAAAAAAAATTTTTTTTGGCCGTTAAAAAACGCCGTGCCTTTAAATATGCATTTGTTACGAAATTTGAAGGGATCACGTAATACCCAGTAACTGAAAGAAAATTACATGTGAAGTTCAACAAATTAAACAGGATAAACCTAAATTCAATAAAGGAATAAGTGAAAAAGGAAAATGCATTTTTGAAACACATGAAAATAGAAGAAGAAGGGGAAATACCTTGTAGAAGAAAAACATTTCTTCCCCATGCTGTTTGTTCTTTGGTAATTAGAAGGATTGCACAACTATTCTGTATCTTTGGCCGTATCCACCGACTACACCATTAACTCACAAAGAGGATGAAAGAGTCAGATTACAGTGAGATCAATCTCTCTCTAAATATACATAATATGTATAGTACTATATATATAGAGACATATACACAGTGTAGCATCCATTTACAATACCTGATTGGGTGGTTGTAAACAAATAAGGGGAAAGTGGCAGGATTCGGCATGGGTCAATTTATGTGCACCACGACAAATCTTGGGATATCAATCTTACTGCCTATTTGCGGGGTTTTCAATTAAAGCCAGAACAAAACTTTATATGCACTGTCAGTTTGGAGTGGGAGTGATTTTACCCTTCTACTCCATCAGAAGGAAAACGAATCGAAGCTTTTGTGGATATTCCTATCTGATCTAAAGAGGAGAAGGGTAGGTTATGGTGTCAACGACTAAATTAAGGAATTTTTTTTTTTTTGCCTAGTGACTAATTTAAGGAACTTAATATGAGAGGATCAGTCAGATTGCTCTTCTTTATATAGGCATTAAAAAAGTGTAAGTCAGTTAGAGATTGCATCTTACGGAGAAATATAAGGAGCTAGACTTAGTCTGTACCATTCCAATTTTATCGGATGTTCCCGAAAGGACAGCTAGACCAAGTCTCACTAGGTATTTTAAACTAATTCCACATTCTCTGATGTTTAGTTGGGGATTAGTACTCTCTTTAGGAGACCTCCTATTATCACGTTGGAGAATTTGGTGAATTAACCTGTTGCATGCGGAATGAGTTTAGATAACATCTTGAACCAGCCATTTACAGCATTCTAGACGTTTACAATGTTGAGAAGTTGGAGAAACTAACTAACACGTAATGCAAAGAATAATCAAGAACATCAAAAACAAAGAATGGTGGAATACAACGGAAAGAGTGATAGTTTGGGAACCAGAGATCATGAGTCTGAATACGAGCAGCGATTCCAGCGAAGTTGAATATTATTTTTTCTAGTTTGTTGCTTTTACTGACAAAAACAATTTCATCACCAAAGTTTTACATTAGGCGACAAAATTTTCATCACCAACAACTACCATAAACATTTTAGCGACAATCTATAGGTGACAAAATGTAGTGACGAAATCTGACTATTTAGCGACGTTATTGTTTCGTCACCAAAAGTTACCCCCGCCCCCCCCCCCCCCCCCCCCCCCCCCCCCCCCGTTTGTCCTTTTTGTTATTCATGACTCTTATATGTCCCAATTTATAATATTTTTCATAATTTTGAAAACTTTGTATTATAACTTAATCAAGAGCTATCAAACAAGATTAATATTACATATTTTTGGAGTTTTATATTAGAACATATAAGCGATTGAAAACTGATGCAAACTTCGAAAAAGGTCAATGAAAATGGGACGGAGGGAGTATTTTTCTTCTAGTGAATTTTATGTGGTTCTGAACTAAGCAAATCACTTAATCGTACTCCAAAAGGGTGTTGCATTTATTTCACTGTAGGGTGAGGAGAAATTAAGTTACTATCAGTAGTGGAGCCAGGATTTGGTCTTGGGGGTGGTACCGTTTAATGAAATTCTAGTTAAATGTTGTGTAGAAAAATATGAAGACAGAAATTTAAGTGTAAAGTCATATTAGAGTAATTATGTTTTGTTGTGAGCTTTTTTTTTTTTTTTTTTGAAAAATACATAAATGGTTGCTTAACCTTTCTTATGGTATGCAAATATGAAACATTATGATATTAATTTTTCTTGATTCAAACAAGTCATTCTATAAATTGCAATGTTTATAATATTTATACCAAGTATTGCACCCCGTAAATACCTAATCGATTGAACCACATTAGTTTATTAAAAAAAAGGTGTTGGAATGGACCACTTAAAAATTTAATAAATTTAATGTTCAAATGGGTCATATTGCTTTTCAATTACTGGGAAAAATACAAATTTTGTTGGGGCCGGATCTATGCAAAAATTTAGAAAGAGAGAGATCAGAAAGGAAAAAGAAACAACAGATGGTGCCAAGGGGAATCGAACCCATCAACTGACTTTGGAGATTTAAACCAACACACTTTAGTTTGAAAGGAGCATGTTGTTTGATGGGTCAGATCGAGTTGGGCATTTTGGAGTCCATAATTTAACTCTTGGTGAATTGTGAAAGATTTCATATTGGTGATCATGTGGGATTCATAGCTCAACCAGTTTTACAAATACATCTTGAGTGTAGAGAAAATTTTCCCAAAGCACCACCCACCAAACGGGTGCCGTGTGGCCGTTCAACAAAATAAGATCGAGAAAATTTCTTTTATATCCCTTCGACTTTGACCAAAAATTCATTTTGGTCATTCACCTTTCAATTTTGGCATAAAAATACTTCGACTTTCTAATTTTTTCAATGTCATCATTTAGGGATATATACATATATACACGAAAATAGGGTGTTTGGATCAAACACCTTACACACATCAAATACCGTTGATTCCCGTGTTAGCCCCCTCATTTTTTTTAAAGAATTTTTGGATGGCTCGGATCGGCCATTCGGTGGCCGGAGACAGCCTGGTGCCGCCGTCGGTCCCTACAGTAGGACTCAAAGAAAATGGATTCCTTCCAAAGGATGATATTGAAAAAAATTAAAAAGTCGAATTATTTTTATGCCAAAATTGAAAAGTGAAAAACCAAAATGAATTTTTGATCAAAATCGAAGGGATATAAAAGAAAATTTCCCAATAAGATCCATCATTATGAAACGGTTCATGTTTTTTTTTTTTATTTTTACAAATGATCCCCAATGTATTAGTGAAATGTCAATCTGATCCCCTGTAAAAAAATTGAGTCTATTTAATGCTCAATGTTTATAACGTGTATTTAAATGGTCCCCGAGATGAACTCCATCTGTTTGTGTTTACCGTCAAGTACATGGGTGTATTTGTAATTTAATCTCAAAAGAACCATCACTCCCACATAAGGATCAAATCACTTCTGCTTTGTTCGGATAGGAGTTATGGTTTTGTTTTTGAGTAATGATTGCAAAGGGAAATATGGATAATAATTGAAAATAGGGGTAATGATTAAAGAGATATAGAAAGAAAAAGTTAAAGTAATAATTGAAAATATGGGTAATGATTGGGGAGAAATAGGAGTAATGATTGAAAACAAAGATGAAAGTGAAAACTAAAATGGAAACCGAACAAAGGCTTCATATTCTTAATTTGCATTTTCAAAAAACATGTCCTACATCTCCCACTTTTTTGCTCTTCACAAAAACTTTAGCAACACCACTACGTGGAGCTAAGATACTAAAACCGACGATGCGCCAAGTAAGGCAAATGTCTTCTCTTCTTATTCTTCTCTGCTTATACGCACTTAGTCACTTGTCTTATCCGGTCAGGCGTTCTTCCTATTGGATGCCATCGGCTATTTTTTCAAGCCAATCAGCCAGGCCCTCGCTTGCAGTATTTTTTTTTTTAAATGGCAATTTTTTTTTATTCATCTTTTGAGTATGAAGCATCAAGCATCCTAAATGGGCTTGAAAAAATTTAGCAACTCTACTACTGGGAGCTGAGATACTAAAACCGACGATGCGTCAAAGCAGAGCAGATGTCTTCTCTTTTTATTCTTCCTTGGTTATACTCATTTGTCCCACCCGGTCAGGCGTCCTTCTGGGATGCTGTATTGCTGTCGGCAATTTCTTCGAGCCAATCGGCTGAAGCATCTTTTGTGGTTTGAAGTCCCCTAAATGGGATAGTCGGTGTAACGGGGTGCCTCTGGAAAGCAAGGTCGTCGCCGAGTATATGGATAATGCATGTTGCGAAGCATTGCGTGAGTATAACAGCTATCGAGGTTGTGAATATTGGCCTCATAATTCAAAACAGAAGTGTGACGGTGATATATACATGGGACATAAGAAAGATGGTGAATTGTGAAGGTTACATATTAGTTCAGATTTGGTGAGAGAAAAATGAGAGAGAAAGAGGAGGGGTGAGAGGAGAGGAGAGGAGAGAGAAGGTTTTAATTTGAATTGTCCAAAAGTGTACCGGACGGCTCGGGAGTGCCGAGCGGACATCACGTGGAATATATCCACTCGGCACTGAAAAATTTCCTGTAGGAATAAAACGGACTTGAAACGTCTAAAAACATTAATTAACCTCATGTGAGCTGTCTTCTGTTCTGTAATTTTGGCCCTTTTCGAGGCAGATTCAGGAAAAACTCAACACGCAAAAGTTATAGCTCTCAAAATTTTAAGCAAAATTTCATATAAAACTTGTCTCAATCCGATCGAGGTCAGAAAAATTTATTATTATTTTAAAAGGAGACTGCACTGTGCAAATTTTATGCGGTACGAGTCCACGGAGCAACAGGATGAAGATCACCTATCGGAGTTGTGGCTCTCTACCAGTAGATTGATTACCTAGATGGCTCTGCATTTAGTTTAAGTTGAATGTTTATTAAATTTTAGGTTTCAGACAAATTCACATTTTAATTTCATTTTTAACAAGTTAGTAAATTTCCTTTACCGTAGGCATTTGATAATTTGAGACTCTTAATAATTAATGAAGTTAGCATTTTTTCTAAATATAATTGTAATCATACTTTACCCAATTTTTGAGGTGTTACAAGGGTGGTACGAATCCAGTAATTTAATTATTTGGATTGTTTTCATCAGATAGAAAAACACCAGTAATTAAGACTATATATCAAAAGAATGAGAAAGAAAAATTAAAACACGAGAACAGATGATCAGATTATGTTATTTTCATCCAAATATATAGCTGCAAGAAACTGCAAATAGCTGATTTTGTTCTTTGGTGATGATTTCTTTTTATTTTTTTGACGTTATTGGAGAAGACCGTTTCAGTGTCATTAATTGTTTTTTTTTTTTTTTTTTGCATTTACGGAAAACATTTCCTCTATCTCCCACGTTGTCGCCCTCCTGAAAACTTTTAGCAACTCTACTACTTGGAGCCAGGATACTTAAACCAATGATGCATCATGTGGAGCGGACGTCTTCCCTCCTCATTCTTCTCTGCTTGTACTCATTGGTCTCGCCTGGTCAGCCATTTTGGAGTGCTATATACGATACTGTTTTCAAGCCAATCGGCAAGGCCCTGTATTGTTTGCCAAAATATCCCAAGTGGGATACGCGTTGTGGAAGGACTGACCTGGAAAGTCCGGATGCTGTCAACCAGATGACTGGCGACTGTTGCTCTTCACTGTTTGAATACAACAAACAGTGTTACAAATTATGGCCTCCTAATGTAAAAAAAAGGTGTGCGGGCGAGCGTCTCCCGTACCAAACGGACTGAAGTGATCGATCCACTGAATCCATATTTTCTCTTGGTGAATTGTGAAGGTTACATATTGGTTCATGGGGGATTCGTAGCTTAAGCAGCTTTACAAACATTGACACAAGTAAAAGCAGACAGATTTTTTGGATTATTTTTGTATTTACTAAAAAAAAATTGGTTTTAATTTGTTATTTTAATATTATTCATTTTTGTTTTGTCGAGACGAACCAATAATTCTCATAAAACTGACGCAAAACTAACAAACTAAATATTAGCACTAAACCTTAAATTGACAATTATCCTTTCCTTCTTAACGACGTGTGCGAATGGCGACTGACATAATTTCTACTAGTCCCACAAGCTCAACACTGATAGGGTGGCAAAGGTTCAACTCAAAATTGATGCTAGCCTGTTGGTGCCCACAAACTTGGAATGTTCTCTGTAAATGGTGGCTCTATGCTGATAAAATAAATAAAAAAAATTAATGGTGGCTCTACAAAGCATGCGTTCCACTTACCAATATCCATCAGTGGAACAGACTCTAAGAAAGTGTTGACAGAATTAATCATCGAATCTTCATCAAAGCCATTGAGATGAGCTAGACAAGCTTCAAAAGGGATCCTCATAGTTAATTTGTATGAATAAAGGCCGGTTCTTTAACATGACTATATATTTATTCAACAAACATAGTAATATGTTTGTTTATTCATCAAATATGGTTTGGAATTGAGCACGAGAAATTTTATAGTTTGTTCGTTTTGGGTCTCAAAATCTTTGTACACAGTTCCAATAAACTCTCTCTCTCTCTACTTATTACTCCAAAACTTTCTTCAAAATCCAAACTGAACAGAGTATAATAATATGTTGGTTATTTACCTTTCCAACAAAGTCAACCACCGACTTGGAGTTGAAATTTTTTTTAAAAAAAAAATTTGTAAACTACACCAACATATCGCAAAATTGGACTGATAAGAAAACATGATTCAAAATTAGGAACAACAAATTAGTCATAGATACATTAACCACTCATAAATGTTTTACCAAACCAATGAACAACGAGAAAAATGAAAGTGATCACCAACGAATAGAAGAATCTTAATTAATACAAATTCTCTTTGCCTTTGATGGATCAAGAACCAACTCAAATAGGGCAGTGAAGCTTGGGCGGCAAGATATCACTCGGTAGCCATTTAGACATGTTATTGCAAGCTTCTTGCGTCAAATGAACTCCGTCAGATCAAAGTTGTAATCACCCCCATGGCCAGTACTCCCCTAAGTCACTCAGCCCTTTATTATACCACACCACTCATATCTTTCAATTAATGTAAAATAAAAACCAAGCTCATGAGAATCAATGTATCACCTTGATACAATTTTTGCTCATCCAAGGATAAAACATACTCATGTGACATACGATGAAAGACATTGGGTACGTATGTAACAAAAAAAAAAAAAATCAAAATCGGAATTCAAATTGATGAGCACTAAATTATGAATGAATAATTTTTCATGCATGAAAGCAAGGGGAAAGACCGAAATTTACATAACCTATTGTAGAATTTGTATTCAAGTATGAGCTACTTCTATCTCTTGCTAATTTTACTCACTATTCTTTCTCTTCTTCAGAATACCAAAATTTCGTGTTCCTATTCAGTACACTTACCACTTCTCTGTATTTCTGTTTATTTCCCAAAGTGACATGTTTGTATCTCCTCTTACTTTTCTATCTTTCAGTACTCCTGTGTTTTATATGTACAAAATCAAACCAAACCAAACCTAACCTTTTAAGTTCCAATTATGAGTGATGCAGTGGCTCGATGGTTTTTGGTTCGTGTGTTCATAGGGGGTTTTAATGAAGAAGATGAAGGGATCAATTTTTTCCCTTTATAACATTATAAATGATGGAAGGGCTCCTTGTGGTCCTTCATATCATTACTTTCTACTTCATGTTTAAACAAGAAGTGTCCACACGGGAATTCGGCTGTTTGCTTCTCATGGATGCGTTTTTTGTGCTCAACCTATTTCTTAAGGGGCCTAATGGATGCTGTTATAACGCTTCTATTATTGTTCTCTTCCTGGTGTGCAACTTAGTTTTGTTATGGATTAACGCTATGAGAGCGTCCAGCAATAATTCGGAAATAGAAAAAGTACTATAGGCCTCATTAATTAGAACCTTTTCTTTTATCTTCTCTTTTCTTAGATACATAGCAATAGTTATTGTTCATAATCTTAATTCCATCGAGCAGTAGCATTTAAGCTCAAAGTCAATACTTGATGGACTCCTTAGAATAAGAAATGGAAGCTATATATGATTATTCTAATTCACGAAGATGAGCAGAATCCGGTGAGATGTACAGTTGCTTGACGAATACCCCATCTTGGACAAGGACTCTGCACACTTGCACCACCGCATATAGCGTTTCTTGGCACCTATAAGTAGTGGTACAAGTGTGCGCAGTCCTTACCCAAGATGAGTTATTCATTAGGCACATTCCACCGGATGCTGTTAAAGACTACGCACACTTGCTCCACTACTTATAGGTGCCAAGAAATGCTATATGCGATGGTGGAAGTGTGAAGAGTCCTTGTCCAAGATGGGGTATTCATCAAGCAACTGTACATCTCACCGGATGCTGTTGATGCTCATGAATCGGTATAATCATATATACCTTCCATATTTTATTCTAAGAAGTCCATCAAGTATTGATTGTGAGCTTAAAAGCTACTGGTCGATAGAATTAACATTATGAACAGTAACTATTGCTAATTTTTGAGAAAAGAGAAGAGAAAAGAAAAAATTCTAATAAATGGGACCTATAACATTTTTTCTGCTTCCGAATGATGGTTGGACCCCGTCATAGCGTGAAACCATATCACAACTAAGTTGCACACCAGAATCAGTACAATCATAGAAGCGTATAACAACATCCATTAGGCTCCTTCTGAAATAGGTTCAGCATAGAAAACACATCCATGAGAAGCAAACAGTCGAATACCTATGCGGACACTTTTTGTTTTATCATGAAGTAGATAGCAACCATATGGAGGACCACAAGGAGCAAAAAAATTGATCCCATTATCTTTTCCATTAAAACCTCTGTAAACGCGCGAACCAAAAATTATCGAACCATTGTATCACTCATAATTGGAAAAACAGATAGGGAAGAGGAGATACAAACGTATCACTTTGAGAAATAAATAGAAATAGGGAGAAGTCCTTAGTGCATGTAGAACACGAAATTTCAGTATTCGGAAAAAGAGAGAATAGCGAGTAAATGCAAGAGAAGTAGCTCATACTTTAATACAAATTCGGCAATAGGTTATGTTCCATTCTGCAAGGAATCATCCATTTACAATAGAAAAGAATAATCATACCTGATTCGGTGGTTGTGAACAAAGAAGGGGAAAGTGGTAGGATTTGGCAATTCTTTCTTTTGTAACTTAGGTAACCAGGCTAATTTATGCACACTATGACTAATCTTGAGGTATCAATCACTCTGTTTACTTGCCGAAATCTCAATTAAAATAAGAGCAAAGCTCTATATGCACTGTAAGTTTGGAGGGGGATAAGCTTTTGTGGAAATTCCACTCTGATCAATATAGGAGAAGGTTAGGTTATGGTGTCAACGGATAAATGAACTTTTTTTTTTTTTGTTGCTAAATGACTAATTTAGGGAACTATGTACGAGAGCCGAGAGGAGTATGATTGCTCTTCTTTATATAGGCAATAGTGTAAGTTAGTTACAAATTGCATCTTACGGAGAAATATAAGGAGTTAGACCTAGTCTCTGCATCAATTCAATTTTATCGGAGTTTCTGAAAGGACAGGTAGACCTAGTCTCACTAGGTATTTTGAGCTAATCCCACATTCTTTGATGTTTACTTGGGGATTACTCTCTTTAGAAGACCACGTAACTAAGAGAATTTGGTGTTAACTTGTTGCATGTGGAGTGAGTTGGGTTACATAACGTCTTGAAGCAGCCATTTACAGAATTCTAGACATTTACAATGTTGAGAAATTGGCCAAATCAACTAACACATACTAATGATCAAGAACAGCAAAAACAAGAATGGCGCAATGCAATGGAAAGAGGGGTAGTTTGGGAACCAAAGATCGTGAGTCTGAATACGAGTAGCAGCAATTCCAGCGAAGTTGAATATTATTTTTCTAGTTCGGTTGCTTTTAGTGATGAAAACAATTTCGTAAAAGCACAAGTAAATTAGCATTGAGTTGCCATACATATTTAGGTGGGGGCCGGGTCAAATGATGTTGGGTATGTGCTTTTAGGCACAAGTATTTCACTCATTATAACTACGTATAATATAAGTGCTTAAGGTAACATAAATTGAAATAATATGTGGTAATTGCGCGCAATAGAATATATAGAGCTTGGCTTTTCTTTTCTGTTTCAGTTGATGTCACTTTCCTTTTCTTTTTTTTGTACAACAAAAAGAATTTTATTAATTTTAAAAACCAAATTACAAATATTAAAAGGACCTTGAGTACGTATGAGGCACTAGGAATTATAATAAATATGTTTGTTTATTTATATACCCTTACAACAAAGTCCACCACCAACTTGGAGTTCTGAATATGTTTGTTTATTTACCTTTACTTTTTTTTATTTTTGAAAAAAATAACAAATTTGTCATAGATACAACCAATCATAAATGTTTTACCAACCTATGAACAACCAGAAAAAATGAATGTGATCACCAATGAATAAAAGAATCTTAATTAATACAAATTTTCTTTGCGTCGATGAATCAAGAACCAACTCAAATAGGGCAGTGAAGCTTGGGCACGATATCACTAAGTAGCCATTCAGACATGATTTTGTACGCTTCTTGTGTCAAATGAACTCCATCCCAACTAATGTGTTCATTTGGGTTTCGACAGACCGGAACGCCAAGCGCTCCACACATCTCCGTCAGGTTAAAGTTGTAATCACCATCAGTCCCACAGCATGCCTTTTGCAAAGACGCACCGTCAAATCCTGAACACATAGTGAAAAGAACGATGTTTATCATGATCACCAAGTCTGTAAATGTTCTTCTTGTTGCGAAGAATAGATCGACTCACCAAGAGATTCAGCATTGCGAAAAAGACGCTGGAAAGCACGGTAGTAGTCACCGTACACGATTACTGTATTTGGGTAATCTTTCTTTAGCTCTCTAATGGCCTCTTTTAGCTGATGGTTGTGATAGGTTGCGAGATCGTTGAGTTTCGTCAAGCAGTTATCTTCATCATAGGCTGCAGATGCGTTGGATTGGAAAGCTGTAAGATAGAGTGGTAAGCAACCTATTGGAATATTTCCCGGCACTACCACCCTTACGGCTCCGTAGTCAATTACTCTCTGCATCAGCCAGTACAACGAATTTTAACTTAGATATTGATCATTTTAGAAGAAGTCGATTTAATTCGATCTTGGCTTAATGAAGTTAGCATTTTTTCTAAATATAATTGTAATCATACTTTACCCAATTTTTTAGGCGTTACAAGGGTGGTACGAATCCAGTAATTTAATTATTTGGATTGTTTTCATCAGATAGAAAAACACCAATAATTAAGACTATAGATCAAAAGAATGAGAGAGAAATATTAAAACTGGAAATAGCTGATTTTGTTCTTTGGTAGTGATCATTTCTTTTTATTTTTTTGACGTTATTGGAGAAGGCATTGGTTAAGTTCTGTGAGAGTATATTCCTATTTTACTCTTTTATATTTTCTCTTTAACCGTAAGTCCGTAACAACAACAACAACAACAACAACAACAAAAAACGAGAAATTATTGAAGCTAACGAATGTTAATTGGTACCATATCTAATTTCAAATTATTAGGTTTAGTCTACAAGCTTGAAGTGAAACAAAATCTCTGAATGACTTTGTCGGAAGTGATTGGAATTCTCTTGCTGAACCCATATACATAACCAAAAATGTGGCGGTTTCATGTATTTTGTTTAGTAGTAACTTTAGTCTCGTTACCTTATTCGGTTTGGATTTTGAGAAAAGTTTTAAAGTATAATGAGTGAGGAGAGATAGATAAAGAAAATTTATTGAAAACCGTGTGCAAGAGTTTTGAGTACTCCAAACGAACAAGTCCGGGGCTTAAGTTACCTCAGGATTCAATTACTAGCTTGGAGAAACCTAAAGAGGCAAGCAATGTATCTAAGACCGTTTCAGTGTCATTAATTCTTTTCTTTTTTCTTTTTTTTTTTTGCATTTACGGAAAACATATCTTCTATCTCCCACGTCGTCGCCCTCCTGAAAACTTTTAGCAACTCTGTCCGCTCCACATGACGCATCGTTGGTTTAAGTATATATCCTGAAAACGTTTAGCAACTCTACTACTTGGAGCCAGGATATATACTTAAACCAATGATGCGTCATGTGGAGCGGACGTCTACCCTCCTCATTCTTGTCTGCTTGTACTCATTCGTCTTGCCCGGTCAGGCGTTTTGGAGTGCTATATACGACACTGTTTTCAAGCCAATCGGCAAGGCCCTCTATTGTTTGCCAAAATATCCCAAGTGGGATATGCGTTGTGGAAGGACTGACCTGGAAAGCCCAGATGCCGTCAACCAGATGACTGGCGACTGTTGCTCTTCACAGCTGTTTGAATACAACAAACAGTGTTACAAATTATGGCCTCCTAATGTAAAAAAAAAGGTATGCGGATGAGCGTCTCCAGTACCAAACGGACTGAAGTGATCGATCCACTGAGTCCATATTTTCTCTTGGTGAATTGTGAAGGTTACATATTGGTTCATGGGGGATTCGTAGCTTAAGCAGCTTTACAAACATTGACACAAGTAAAATCAGACAGATTTTTTGGATTATTTTTGTATTTACTAAAAAAAATTGGTTTTGATTTGTTATTTTAATATTATTCTTTTTTGTTTTGTCGAGACGAACCAATAATTCTCATAAAACTGATACACAACTAACAAACTAAATATTAGCACTAAACCGTAAATTGACAATTATCCTTTCCTTCTTAACGACGTGTGGGAATGGCGACTAACATAATTTCTACTAGTCCCAAAAGTTCAACACTGATAGGGTGGCAAAGGTTCAACTCAAAATTTGATGCTAGCTTGTTGGTGCCCACAAACTTGGAATGTTCTCTGTAAATGGTGGCTCTATGCTGATAAAAAAAAACAAAAAAAGTTAATGGTGGCTCTACAAAGCACGCGTTCCACTTACCAATATCCATCAGTGGAACAGACTCTAAAAAAGTGTTGACTGAATTTATCATCGAGTCTTCATCAAAACCATTGAGATGAGCTAGACAAGCTTCAAAAGGGATCCTCATAGTTTGTATGAATAAAGGCCGGTTCTTTAACATGACTATATTTATTTACCATGCAAACTGTAGTCACCTCCTCCTCATTTGGTGACTGTTTGTCAATGTCAACAATTTTAAGATCAACAAGTAACAAATGACGTCTTCATCGCGCCATTCATGCATAGTTTGAGCATTTGGCGTGACTAAGAAAGGACGTAATATGACAAGAATTTACCCAATTGAGTTTTGAACACGTTGAGTGTTGAGGACTGTAAAATAAAAATTGCCCACATTCGCCAGTATATGTTCAATAACACCTTCAGGAATTTTAATTAAAATCCATCAACGTAATTGAAGTCCTACTCAAGTGGGTTTAGCTCTACCTAACTTCAAGTAAACTGAATATGGAAGCAATTAACACTCGCTCCAAAATCTAACAAAGCTCACTCAATACGTTTGTCACCTATAAAACAAGAAATTGAAGGACAAATAGGGACCTTATACTTGACAGGGAATTTATACTGAATGATAAAGCCTCATCCTTGAGTATTTCGCGCTTGTCATCAACATGCAATAATTCCTTAGGGATGGTAAGAAGGCACCTGTTGAATAGCATCTAGCTAGGAATGGAATCTTGATCACCTCTAGCATTTGGTCGATTATCCCGGATCATCTTCAAGGCTTCACTAAACGTGCATACCATTGCTCTGAACAATCAATGAAGGAAGCTTGGTAATGTTCACAAAAATTGAATTGGGTCTCTAGACCTGCCATCTCTGATGCTATTTGACTTTAAAAATAAGTATAAGGGAGCCACTATTTCAATGGTATTCTGAGAGCAGCCACTTTGTACATATTGCCAAATATTAGGTCAGTCCAATCCTTCCTTGCCCATACCCCTAATGATTTGTGACTATATGGGTTCTGCTATTGTTCTTCTTGTTGTTATCTTCAAGGCTTCACTAGCCCTTAAGTTTTAGCTCACAGTATACATACAGATGTATCCCACCGCCAAAATACTAAAAATTGGAAAGGAAAAAAATAGATTTGACAATTTAAAGATTAGCTTATGTGAAAGAAGGCTATTGGGTTGTGTACATCATCAGTACACTATTAAGACGAAGCTGGAAGAATGCTCTGATATTCAATATTGTTCTATTCGGTCAACAGTTGTGAAACCAAATTACAATTAGCATAGCGCCGGTTTTCCACCAGTGTATTGAAATTTAGTAACACTGAAGTACATCAGTTTTTTAGCATCGTAATGAAGAATCCTCAAACTTTATATCTAGCGGTCACATGACTTTGAATGTCTCCGCCCCACATGCGACCTTGACAAAGACATCCTCCAACGTTGTATCAGCAATACCCCATGCCTGAACAGTGAACTTGCTCTTTGCAGCCTCAACTACTTCGAACACATCTGCGATTCTGACCTGATTATTCGGAAGCTTGATATTTTGGGTTCCTAATAGGTGGTATGTCTTGTTAGCACTCGGAGAGATATGATGACCAACCTCTCCACTTCTTGCTCATTCTCGGATGATGTCGTAATGGTGAACACATAAAATCCCCCATACCTGGTCTTTAACTGCAGTGCATCAACGAAAAGCGTCACATATTAGTACATGTTTGCTGATGAAAAACATTAAATTTAGATAAGAAATTGATTTTAGCACTCCAAAAATTGATGAAGGGGCTCCAAAACGTTGTCGTTTTGTGTATCAATACAGTGCAGTTTTAGAGTCCCTCCATCAATTTTTGGAGTGCCAAAATTTCAATCCTTTAGATATTATCTAGCATTGAAAGCTTGGCACATATAACTCAACCAAGTGGGGGAAAATATATCATGGTGGGAGCTCCCATTGTTCGAGTCCCTAATTAGAGTTTGTTCTTATCCTCAACAGGGTTTGTATCTTTGCTTTCGGTTATTTCGTCGTTCTGTTGTTTTCGGTTATTTCGTCGTTCTGGTAAATTAATTTGGAAGTATCTGGAAAGATAGAAACAAGAAGAGTTTTGATAATTTTGATAGCATTACTGCTGTTAGTTCCAAAAGCTCTTATGACTATGCCATTGATCATCGGAATATAAGACTAACAAAGTGGGTATCCCCATGTGCAGATAATATGAAGCTGAATGTTGATGGATGCTAGTATGGTGCTGACAGAAACGGTGGAATAGGAGGAATATTTTGGGACACCAATGGCATCTGGATCTAAGGATTCTATGGAAAGCTGAATACAGAATCAAGCATGGCAACAGAAATTTGGAGTATTTACAAAGGGCTCACAATTATTCTCGAGAAAGGGCAAGTGAAAGTTGACATAGAAATTTGGAGTATTTACAAAGGGCTCACAATTATTCTCGAGAAAGGGCAAGTGAAAGTTGACATAAAATCTGACTCTCTCATGGCCGTCAACCTTGTGAATGAAGGGAATCCAGGAAATCATCCTCAAAGTACAACCGTCAACGATGCAAAGATGCTTCTGTAATGGACAGAGTATTGGCTCACCCATATTTTTAGAGAAGCAAATCAATGTGTGGACCACCTAGCCAAAGTGGGTGCCGAACAGAATGACAATCTCACTGTTCTTGCTCAAGCTCCTTTATCCTTTAGGGAGTTTTTGATTCGGGATCGACTGCCTAAACACTAGGCAGATTCTGGACTAGCTTAGGTTTTCCTTTGCTGTAATTCTGTATTCAATCTCAAACCTTCTCTTAGCACTTCTGATGCTTATCTTCGTTCTGGTTTAATGTTTATGAACTTCCGCTTGACAAAAAAAAAAGAGGAAGTTTTTTCTCTTTTTTATGTTTTTCTCTTCCAACGAAACAGTTTGCTTGGTAAATAAAGATGGCAAATGCTAATTGATGCCCCTAGGGCACAAGTTATTGTGCATTAATTGTTATAAGAATAGCAAACAACCTTTTATTTCCAATGTTAGTTAATACTGTAGATTCGGTAAACAAGGGGTCTCAACTATTAGTACTAATTGTAATAGCACCAAATATTTATTATGCTAAATCTACCCTTGTTTTTTATTAGTTGTTTTTTGGTTTTAAAAATTAAAGTCAAGGTTTATTTTACCTTTATTACTTTGTATAAGATATAATAATATATTTATCATGTCAAATCCCTGAGTTTTTGGTACCTTTTTTGGTATTTTTGTTGGGTTTTTTTTTTAAATTTTTATTACTTTCATTTTTTTTTTGGACTAATCATCCGTTTCAACAAGACAAGTCTGAAAAATAAAAGGTTATTAAAAATAAAAAAATGTTCACTGAAAATGAACAAAATACTAGTATCTGATAGTTTTGTTTATGTGTCGTCCTACATTAACTTTTATCTATATTTTTATACTTTATTTTATTCCACGTCGAGACGAATGATTAATCGTACAAATTAAGATAAAAAGCTAAATAATTTTTTTTTATAAATTAAAATACTAAAAAATACCTATTCAAAATATTAGGAAGAATGACGAAGAACAAGAGGCTAGCATATTAATAGACAGCCAATTGTGCGAAAGAATTGTTTTTATATGAGGTTTAATTGTTGACCTCATTAAGTTTTATAGTAAGGTTGAGGAGGAGGATAGGGGTAGTTTTCATCCCATTCTTTGTGACTAGAGTTTTTATTCTTTCCTATTTATGTATCGGTTTTTTATCTTAAAATAATGTAAGAATGTAAATTTCGTTTGAGTAGAGGATACTATTGGATAATATCAAATGGTCAATTAATTGCATCTGAGTAGAGGGTACTATTAGAAAATATTATGTTCCATCACCGATGCAATTCATGTTGTTAATTTAGCTCCCCTAAACTAATGGTTGTTGTTGATTACAAAACAATTAATGCGGACTATTGTAAATATAAAATTATTGCATTTATTAGGGGTTAAACTAATGCCCCAGGGCACTTATTAGCGGGACCGAATAAAGATAAACATCAACCTCTCAATCTATTAAGAAGAACGCGAAAGTACTCCTTATCAATAACATATACAATTTCATCTCCATCTCAAATAATTAGACAAATGCAATTACCACAAAACATTACCTGTTTTTCATTTCCAATGCACTGCAATCTGCCGCCCACAAATATTCCTAAACGCTCACAGAGATGTTCAGCCTCCTCCATGGAATTCTTTAATTGGTCAGTCCTTACCCACATCCCACCGGATGCTGTTAAGGACTGCGCACACTTGCACCACTACTTATAGGTGCCAAGAAATGCTATATGCGGTGGTGCAAGTGTGCAGAGTCCTTGTCCAAGATGGGGTATTCGTCAAGCAACCGTACGTCTCACCGGATGCTGTTGATGCTCATGAATCGGTATAATCATATATACCTTCCATATTTTATTCTGAGAAGTCCATCAAGTATTGATTGTTAGCTTAAAAGCTATTGGTCGATAGAATTAACATTATGAACAGTAACTATTGCTAATTATCTGAGAAAAGAGAAGAGAAAAGAAAAAATTCTAATAAATGGGGCCTATAGCATTTTTTCTGCTTCCGAATCATGGTTGGACCTCCTCATAGCGTGAAACTATATCACAACTAAGTTACACACCAAAATCAGTACAATCATAGAAGCGTTATAACAACATCCATTAGGCTCCTTCAGAAATAGGTTCAGCACAGAAAACACATCCATGAGAAGCAAACAGTTGAATTCCTATGCGGACACTTTTTGTTTGATCATGAAGTAGATAGCAACCATCTGGAGGACCACAAGGAGCAAAAAAATTGATCCCATTATCTTTTCCGTTAAAACCCCTGTAAATGCGTGAACCAAAAACTATCGAACCACTGTATCACTCATAATTGGAAAAATAGAAAGGAAAGAGGAGAGACAAACATATCACTTTGAGAAATAAATAGAAATAGGGAGAAGTCCTTAGTGTAGAACACGGAATTTCAGTATTCGGAAAAAGAGAGAGAATAGTGAGTAAATGCAAGAGAAGTAGCTCATACTTGAATACAAATTCGGCAATAGGTTATGTTCCATTCTGCAAGGAATCATCCATTTACAATAGAAAAGAATAATCATACCTGATTGGGTGGTTGTGAACAAAGAAGGGGAAAGTGGCAGGATTCGGCAATTCTTTCTTTTGTAACTTAGGTAACCGGGCTAATTTATGCGCACTATGACTAATCTTGGGGTATCAATCACTCTGTTTACTTGCCGGAATCTCAATTAAAATAAGAGCAAAGCTCTATATGCACTGTAAGTTTGGAGGGGGATAAGCTTTTGTGGAAATTCCTCTCTGATCAATATAGGAGAAGGTTAGGTTATGGTGTCAACGGATAAATGAACTTTTTTTTTTTTTGCTAAATGACTAATTTAGGGAACTATGTACGAGAGCCGAGAGGAGTAAGATTGCCCTTCTTTATATAGGCATTAGCGTAAGTTAGTTACAGATTGCATCTTACGGAGAAATATAAGGAGTTAGACCTAGTCTCTGCATCATTTCAATTTTATCGGATGTTCCCGAAAGAACAGCTAGACCTAGTCTCACTAGGTATTTTGAACTAATCCCACATTCTTTGATGTTTACTTGGGAATTACTCTCTTTAGAAGACCACCTATTATCACGTAACTAAGAGAATTTGGTGTTAACCTGTTGCATGCGGAGTGAGCTGGGTTACATAACGTCTTGAAGCAGCCATTTGCAGAATTCTAGACATTTATAGTGTTGAGAAATTGGCCAAATCAACTAACACATACTAATGATCAAGAACAGCACAAACAAGAATGGCGCAATGCAATGGAAAGAGGGGTAGTTTGGGAACCAAAGATCGTGAGTCTGAATACGAGTAGCAGCAATTCCAGCGAAGTTGAATATTATTTTTCTAGTTCGGTTGCTTTTAGTGATGAAAACAATTTCGTAAAAGCACAAGTAAATTAGCATTGAGTTGCCATACATATTTAGGTGGGGGCCGGGTCAAATGATGTTGGGTATGTGCTTTTAGGCACAAGTATTTCACTCATTATAACTACGTATAATATAAGTGCTTAAGGTAACATAAATTGAAATAATATGTGGTAATTGCGCGCAATAGAATATATAGAGCTTGGCTTTTCTTTTCTGTTTCAGTTGATGTCACTTTCCTTTTCTTTTTTTTGTACAACAAAAAGAATTTTATTAATTTTAAAAACCAAATTACAAATATTAAAAGGACCTTGAGTACGTATGAGGCACTAGGAATTATAATAAATATGTTTGTTTATTTATATACCCTTACAACAAAGTCCACCACCAACGTGGAGTTCTGAATATGTTTGTTTATTTACCTTTACTTTTTTTTATTTTTGAAAAAAATAACAAATTTGTCATAGATACAACCAATCATAAATGTTTTACCAACCTATGAACAACCAGAAAAAATGAATGTGATCACCAATGAATAAAAGAATCTTAATTAATACAAATTTTCTTTGCGTCGATGAATCAAGAACCAACTCAAATAGGGCAGTGAAGCTTGGGCACGATATCACTAAGTAGCCATTCAGACATGATTTTGTACGCTTCTTGTGTCAAATGAACTCCATCCCAACTAATGTGTTCATTTGGGTTTCGACAGACCGGAACGCCAAGCGCTCCACACATCTCCGTCAGGTTAAAGTTGTAATCACCATCAGTCCCACAGCATGCCTTTTGCAAAGACGCACCGTCAAATCCTGAACACATAGTGAAAAGAACGATGTTTATCATGATCACCAAGTCTGTAAATGTTCTTCTTGTTGCGAAGAATAGATCGACTCACCAAGAGATTCAGCATTGCGAAAAAGACGCTGGAAAGCACGGTAGTAGTCACCGTACACGATTACTGTATTTGGGTAATCTTTCTTTAGCTCTCTAATGGCCTCTTTTAGCTGATGGTTGTGATAGGTTGCGAGATCGTTGAGTTTCGTCAAGCAGTTATCTTCATCATAAGCTGCAGATGCGTTGGATTGGAAAGCTGTAAGATAGAGTGGTAAGCAACCTATTGGAATATTTCCCGGCACTACCACCCTTACGGCTCCGTAGTCAATTACTCTCTGCATCAGCCAGTACAACGAATTTTAACTTAGATATTGATCATTTTAGAAGAAGTCGATTTAATTCGATCTTGGCTTAATGAAGTTAGCATTTTTTCTAAATATAATTGTAATCATACTTTACCCAATTTTTTAGGCGTTACAAGGGTGGTACGAATCCAGTAATTTAATTATTTGGATTGTTTTCATCAGATAGAAAAACACCAATAATTAAGACTATAGATCAAAAGAATGAGAGAGAAATATTAAAACTGGAAATAGCTGATTTTGTTCTTTGGTAGTGATCATTTCTTTTTATTTTTTTGACGTTATTGGAGAAGGCATTGGTTAAGTTCTGTGAGAGTATATTCCTATTTTACTCTTTTATATTTTCTCTTTAACCGTAAGTCCGTAACAACAACAACAACAACAAAAAACGAGAAATTATTGAAGCTAACGAATGTTAATTGGTACCATATCTAATTTCAAATTATTAGGTTTAGTCTACAAGCTTGAAGTGAAACAAAATCTCTGAATGACTTTGTCGGAAGTGATTGGAATTCTCTTGCTGAACCCATATACATAACCAAAAATGTGGCGGTTTCATGTATTTTGTTTAGTAGTAACTTTAGTCTCGTTACCTTATTCGGTTTGGATTTTGAGAAAAGTTTTAAAGTATAATGAGTGAGGAGAGATAGATAAAGAAAATTTATTGAAAACCGTGTGCAAGAGTTTTGAGTACTCCAAACGAACAAGTCCGGGGCTTAAGTTACCTCAGGATTCAATTACTAGCTTGGAGAAACCTAAAGAGGCAAGCAATGTAACTAAGACCGTTTCAGTGTCATTAATTCTTTTCTTTTTTCTTTTTTTTTTTTGCATTTACGGAAAACATATCTTCTATCTCCCACGTCGTCGCCCTCCTGAAAACTTTTAGCAACTCTGTCCGCTCCACATGACGCATCGTTGGTTTAAGTATATATCCTGAAAACGTTTAGCAACTCTACTACTTGGAGCCAGGATATATACTTAAACCAATGATGCGTCATGTGGAGCGGACGTCTACCCTCCTCATTCTTGTCTGCTTGTACTCATTCGTCTTGCCCGGTCAGGCGTTTTGGAGTGCTATATACGACACTGTTTTCAAGCCAATCGGCAAGGCCCTCTATTGTTTGCCAAAATATCCCAAGTGGGATACGCGTTGTGGAAGGACTGACCTGGAAAGCCCGGATGCCGTCAACCAGATGACTGGCGACTGTTGCTCTTCACAGCTGTTTGAATACAACAAACAGTGTTACAAATTATGGCCTCCTAATGTAAAAAAAAGGTGTGCGGACGAGCGTCTCCAGTACCAAACGGACTGAAGTGATCGATCCACTGAGTCCATATTTTCTCTTGGTGAATTGTGAAGGTTACATATTGGTTCATGGGGGATTCGTAGCTTAAGCAGCTTTACAAACATTGACACAAGTAAAAGCAGACAGATTTTTTGGATTATTTTGTATTTACTAAAAAAAAATTGGTTTTGATTTGTTATTTTAATATTATTCTTTTTTGTTTTGTCAAGACGAACCAATAATTCTCATAAAACTGATACACAACTAACAAACTAAATATTAGCACTAAACCGTAAATTGACAATTATCCTTTCCTTCTTAACGACGTGTGGGAATGGCGACTAACATAATTTCTACTAGTCCCAAAAGTTCAACACTGATAGGGTGGCAAAGGTTCAACTCAAAATTTGATGCTAGCTAGCTTGTTGGTGCCCACAAACTTGGAATGTTCTCTGTAAATGGTGGCTCTATGCTGATAAAAAAAAAAACAAAAAAAGTTAATGGTGGCTCTACAAAGCACGCGTTCCACTTAACAATATCCATCAGTGGAACAGACTCTAAAAAAGTGTTGACCGAATTTATCATCGAGTCTTCATCAAAACCATTGAGATGAGCTAGACAAGCTTCAAAAGGGATCCTCATAGTTTGTATGAATAAAGGCCGGTTCTTTAACATGAGTATATTTATTTACCATGCAAACTGCAGTCACCCCTCCTCATTTGGTGACTGTTTGTCAATGTCAACAATTTTAAGATCAACAAGTAACAAATGACGTCTTCATCACGCCATTCATGCATAGTTTGAGCATTTGGCGTGACTAAGAAAGGACGTAATATGACAAAAATTTACCCAATTGAGTTTTGAACACGTTGAGTGTTGAGGACTGTAAAATAAAAATTGCCCACGTTCACCAGTATATCTTCAATAACACCTTCAGGAATTTTAATTAAAATCCATCAACGTAATTGAAGTCCTACTCAAGTGGGTTTAGCTCTACCTAACTTCAAGTAAACTGAATATGGAAGCAATTAACACTCGCTCCGAAATCTAACAAAGCTCTCTCAATACGTTTGTCGCCTATCAAACAAGAAATTGAAGGACAAATAGGGACCTTATACTTGACAGGGAATTTATACTGAATGATAAAGCCTCATCCTTGAGTATTTCGCGCTTGTCATCAACATGCAATAATTCCTTAGGGATGGTAAGAAGGCACCTGTTGAATAGCATCTAGCTAGGAATGGAATCTTGATCACCTCTAGCATTTGGTCGATTATCCCGGATCATATTCAAGGCTTCACTAAACTTGCATACCATTGCTCTGAACAATCAATGAAGGAAGCATGGTAATGTTCACAAAAATTGAATTGGGTCTCTAGACCTGCCATCTCTGATGCTATTTGGCTTTAAAAATAAGTATAAGGGAGCCACTATTTCAATGGTATTCTGAGAGCAGCCACTTTGTACATATTGCCAAATATTAGGTCAGTCCAATACTTCCTCGCCCATACCCCTAATGATTTGTGACTATATGGGTTCTGCTATTGTTCTTCTTGTTGTTATCTTCAAGGCTTCACTAGCCCTTAAGTTTTAGCTCACAGTATACATACAGATGTATCCCACCGCCAAAATACTAAAAATTGGATAGGAAAAAAATAGATTTGACAATTTAAAGATTAGCTTATGTGAAAGAAGGCTATTGGGTTGTGTACATCATTAGTACACTATATATTAGGACGAAGCTGGAAGAATGCTCTGATATTCAATATTGTTCTATTCGGTCAACAGTTGTGAAACCAAATTACAATTAGCATAGCGCCGGTTTTCCACCAGTGTATTGAAATTTAGTAGCACTGAAGTACATCAGTTTTTTAGCATCGTAATGAAGAATCCTCAAACTTTATATCTAGCGGTCACATGACTTTGAATGTCTCCGCCCCACATGCGACGTTGACAAAGACATCCTCCAAAGTTGTATCAGCAATACCCCATGCCTGAACAGTGAACTTGCTCTTTGCAGCCTCAACTACTTCGAACACATCTGCGATTCTGACCTGATTTTTCGGAAGCTTGAACTTTTGGGTTCCTAATAGGTGGTATGTCTTGTTAGCGCTCGGAGAGATATGATGACCAACCTCTCCACTTCTTGCTCATTCTCGGATGATGTCGTAATGGTGAACACATAAAATCCCCCATACCTGGTCTTTAACTGCAGTGCATCAACGAAAAGCGTCACATATTAGTACATGTTTGCTGATGAAAAACATTAAATTTAGATAAGAAATTGATTTTAGCACTCCAAAAATTGATGAAGGGGCTCCAAAACGTTGTCGTTTTGTGTATCAATACAGTGCAGTTTTAGAGTCCCTCCATCAATTTTTGGAGTGCCAAAATTTCAATCCTTTAGATATTATCTAGCATTGAAAGCTTGGCACATATAACTCAACCAAGTGGGGGAAAATATATCATGGTGGGAGCTCCCATTGTTCGAGTCCCTAATTAGAGTTTGTTCTTATCCTCAACAGGGTTTGTATCTTTGCTTTCGGTTATTCCGTCGTTCTGTTGTTTTCCGTTATTTCGTCGTTCTGGTAAATTAATTTGGAAGTATCTGGAAAGATAGAAACAAGAAGAGTTTTGATAATTTTGATAGCATTACTGCTGTTAGTTCCAAGAGCTCTTATGACTATGCCATTGAGATCGTGGAGGCTTTTAAATCCCCTCTTATGACTGACCATCGGAATATAAGACTAACAAAGTGGGTATCCCCATGTGTGGATAATATGAAGCTGAATGTTGATGGATGCTAGTATGGTGCTGACAGAAACGGTGGAATAGGAGGAATATTTTGGGACACCAATGGCATCTGGATCTAAGGATTCTATGGAAAGCTGAATGCAGAATCAAGCATGGCAACAGAAATTTGGAGTATTTACAAAGGGCTCACAATTATTCTCGAGAAAGGGCAAGTGAAAGTTGACATAAAATCTGACTCTCTCATGGCCGTCAATCTTGTGAATGAAGGGAATCCAAGAAATCATCCTCAAAGTACAACCGTCAACGATGCAAAGATGCTTCTGTAACGGACAGAGTATTGGCTCACCCTTATTTTTAGAGAAGCAAATCAATGCGTGGACCACCTAGCCAAAGTGGGTGCCGAACAGAATGACAATCTCACTATTCTTGCACAAGCTCCTTTATCCTTTAGGGAGTTTTTGATTTGGGATCGACTGCCTAAACACTAGGCAGATTCTGGACTAGCTTAGGTTTTCCTTTGCTGTAATTCTGTATTCAATCTCGAACCTTCTCTTAGCACTTCTGATGCTTGTCTTCGTTCTGGTTTAATGTTTATGAACTTCCGCTTGACAAAAAAAAAGGAAGTTTTTTCTCCTTTTTATGTTTTTCTCTTCGAACGAAACAGTTTGCTTGGTAAATAAAGATGGCAAATGCTAATTGATGCCCCTAGGGCACAAGTTATTGTGCATTAATTGTTATAAGAATAGCAAACAACCTTTTATTTCCAATGTTAGTTAATACTGTAGATTCGGTAAACAAGGGGTCTCAACTATTAGTACTAATTGTAATAGCACCAAATATTTATTATGCTAACTACCCTTGTTTTTTATTAGTTGTTTTTTGGTTTTAAAAATTAAAGTCAAGGTTTATTTTAGCTTTATTACTTTGTATAAGATATAATAATATATTTATCATGTCAAATCCCTGAGTTTTTGGTACCTTTTTTGGTATTTTTGTTGGGTTTTTTTTTAATTTTTATTACTTTCATTTTTTTGACTAATCATCCGTTTCAACAAGAGAAGTCTGAAAAATAAAAGGTTATTAAAAATAAAAAAAAGTTCACTGAAAATGAACAAAATACTAGTATCTGATAGTTTTGTTTATGTGTCGTCTTACATTAACTTTTATCCATATTTTTATACTTTATTTTATTCCATGTCGAGACGAATGATTAATCGTACAAATTAAGATAAAAAGCTAAATAATTTTTTTTATAAATTAAAATACTAAAAAATACCTATTCAAAATATTAGGAAGAATGACGAAGAACAAGAGGCTAGCATATTAATAGACAGCCAATTGTGCGAAAGAATTGTTTTTATATGAGGTTTAATTGTTGACCTCATTAAGTTTTATAGTAAGGTTGAGGAGGAGGATAGGGGTAGTTCTCATCCCATTCTTTGTGACTAGAGTTTTTATTCTTTCCTATTTATGTATCGGTTTTTTTATCTTAAAATAATGTAAGAATGTAAATTTCGTTTGAGTAGAGGATACTATTGGATAATATCAAATGGTCAATTAATTGCATCTGAGTAGAGGGTACTATTAGAAAATATTATGTTCCATCACCGATGCAATTCATGTTGTTAATTTAGCTCCCCTAAACTAATGGTTGTTGTTGATTACAAAACAATTAATGCGGACTATTGTAAATATAAAATTATTGCATTTATTAGGGATTAAACTAATACCCTAGGGCACTTATTAGCGGGACTGAATAAAGATAAACATCAACCTCTCAATCTATTAAAAAGAACTCGAAAGTACTCCTTATCAATAACATATACAATTTCATCTCCATCTCAAATAATTAGACAAATGCAATTACCACAAAACATTACCTGTTTTTCATTTCCAATGCACTGCAATCTGCCGCCCACAAATATTTCTAAACGCTCACAGAGATGTTCAGCCTCCTCCATGGAATTCTTTAATTGGTCAGTCCTTACCCACATCCCACCGGATGCTGTTAAGGACTGCACACACTTGCACCACTACTTATAGGTGCCAAGAAATGCTATATGCGGTGGTGCAAGTGTGCAGAGTCCTTGTCCAAGATGGGGTATTCGTCAAGCAACTGTACGTCTCACCGGATGCTGTTGATGCTCATGAATCGGTATAATCATATATACCTTCCATATTTTATTTTGAGAAGTCCATCAAGTATTGATTGTTAGCTTAAAAGCTATTGGTCGATAGAATTAACATTATGAACAGTAACTATTGCTAATTATCTGAGAAAAGAGAAGAGAAAAGAAAAAATTCTAATAAATGGGGCCTATAGCATTTTTTCTGCTTCCGAATCATGGTTGGACCTCCTCATAGCGTGAAACTATATCACAACTAAGTTACACACCAAAATCAGTACAATCAGAGAAGCGTTATAACAACAACCATTAGGCTCCTTCAGAAATAGGTTCAGCACAGAAAACACATCCATGAGAAGCAAACAGTTGAATTCCTATGCGGACACTTTTTGTTTGATCATGAAGTAGATAGCAACCATCTGGGGGACCACAAGGAGCAAAAAAATTGATCCCATTATCTTTTCCGTTAAAACCCCTGTAAATGCGTGAACCAAAAACTATCGAACCACTGTATCACTCATAATTGGAAAAATAGAAAGGAAAGAGGAGAGACAAACATATCACTTTGAGAAATAAATAGAAATAGGGAGAAGTCCTTAGTGTAGAACACGGAATTTCAGTATTCGGAAAAAGAGAGAGAATAGTGAGTAAATGCAAGAGAAGTAGCTCATACTTGAATACAAATTCGGCAATAGGTTATGTTCCATTCTGCAAGGAATCATCCATTTACAATAGAAAAGAATAATCATACCTGATTGGGTGGTTGTGAACAAAGAAGGGGAAAGTGGCAGGATTCGGCAATTCTTTCTTTTGTAACTTAGGTAACCGGGCTAATTTATGCGCACTATGACTAATCTTGGGGTATCAATCACTCTGTTTACTTGCCGGAATCTCAATTAAAATAAGAGCAAAGCTCTATATGCACCGTAAGTTTGGAGGGGGATAAGCTTTTGTGGAAATTCCTCTCTGATCAATATAGGAGAAGGTTAGGTTATGGTGTCAACGGATAAATGAACTTTTTTTTTTTTGCTAAATGACTAATTTAGGGAACTATGTACGAGAGCCGAGAGGAGTAAGATTGCCCTTCTTTATATAGGCATTAGCGTAAGTTAGTTACAGATTGCATCTTACGGAGAAATATAAGGAGTTAGACCTAGTCTCTGCATCTTTTCAATTTTATCGGATGTTCCCGAAAGAACAGCTAGACCTAGTCTCACTAGGTATTTTGAACTAATCCCACATTCTTTGATGTTTACTTGGGAATTACTCTCTTTAGAAGACCACCTATTATCTCACGTAACTAAGAGAATTTGGAATTAACCTGTTGCATGCGGAGTGAGTTGGGTTACATAACGTCTTGAAGCAGCCATTTGCAGAATTCTAGACATTTATAGTGTTGAGAAATTGGCCAAATCAACTAACACATACTAATGATCAAGAACAGCACAAACAAGAATGGCGCAATGCAATGGAAAGAGGGGTAGTTTGGGAACCAAAGATCGTGAGTCTGAATACGAGTAGCAGCAATTCCAGCGAAGTTGAATATTATTTTTCTAGTTTGGTTGCTTTTAGTGATGAAAACAATTTCGTAAAAGCACAAGTAAATTAGCATTGAGTTGCCATACATATTTAGGTGGGGGCTGGGTCAAATGATGTTGGGTATGTGCTTTTAGGCACAAGTATTTCACTCATTATAACTACGTCTAATATAAGTGCTTAAGGTAACAAAAATTGCAATAATATGTGGTAATTGCGCGCAATAGAATATATAGAGCTTGGCTTTTCTTTTCTGTTTTAGTTGATGTCACTTTCCTTTTCTTTTTTTTGTACAACAAAAAGAATTTTATTAATTTTTAAAACCAAATTACGAAGATTAAAAGGACCTTGAGTACGTATGAGGCACGACGAATTATAATAAATATGTTTGTTTGTTTACCTTTACAACAAAGTCCTCCACCAAACTTGGAGTTCTGAATATGTTTGTTTATTTACCTTCAGTTTTTTTTTTTTTTTGAAAAAAATAACAAATGTTTAGAAATAACAAATTAGTCATAGATACAACCGATCATAAATGTTTTACCAAACCTATGAACAACCAGAAAAAATGAATGCGATCACCAATGAATAAAAGAATCTTAATTAACACAAATTTTCTTTGCCTCGATGAATCAAGAACCAACTCAAATAGGGCAGTGAAGCTTGGGCACGATATCACTAAGTAGCCATTCAGACATGATTTTGTAAGCTTCTTGCGTCAAATGAACTCCATCCCAACTAATGTGTTCATTTGGGTTTCGACAGACCGGAACGCCAGAGGCTCCACACATCTCCGCCAGGTTAAAGTTGTAATCACCACCAGTCCCACAGCATGCCTTTTGCAAAGACACACCGTCAAATCCTGAACACATAGTGAAAAGAACGATGTTTATCACCAAGTCTGTAAATGTTTTTCTTGTTGCGAAGAATAGATCGACTCACCAAGAGATTCAGCATTGCGAAAAAGGCGCTGGAAAGCACGGTAGTAGTCGCCGTACACGATTACTGTATTTGGGTAATCTTTCTTTAGCTCTCTAATGGCGTCTTTTAGCTGATGGTTGTGATAGGTTGCGAGATCGTTGAGTTTCGTCAAGCAGTTATCTTCATCATAGGCTGCAGATGCGTTGGATTGGAAAGCTGTAAGATAGAGTGGTAAGCAACCTATTGGAATATTTCCCGGCACTACCACCCTTACGGCTCCGTAGTCAATTACTCTCTGCATTAGCCAGCCAGTACAACGAATTTTAACTTAGATATCGATAATTGTTTAGAAGAAGTCGATTTAATTAATTGGATATTTGGCTCGATGAAAAAGTACGTACGTAGATTGATTTTGTTGGGGAAACTTACTCTAACGGCATTGCTTATGGCTCGGACAACATCTGCCACAATGTTTTTGACCTCGTCCAAGGTCTTTCCTTCCAAGAGAGCATAATTGTAATCGTTTCCTCCGATCTCTCCAACCATGAAAAGGGAGTTCTTAAGGTTCTCGATACAATCTGTCAATAAGCGAGTGCAATCGGACAATTAGAAAGGCAGTAAAGCTAGGGACAACGACCAAGGGAGCCCCGATTCTGGTCTAATCTAATTTGCTTAAATGTGATAGAAGAATCACTGCCTAGCTACCTCGCTCTCGGGTGCACATGAAACTGAAATGTGTTGACATCCAATCGAGTTGGACGCCGAGTGAGCTCTTAGTTAACATGGTTGCGATGTTCTTGGTCGCTAGATTGTCCGACGGTAAAGCAGTTGACCCTGCAACGGCAAAGTTCACTCCATGTCTGAAGTCTCCGTCATTATCCTTGTAAGGAACAAGGAAGGGAAGGTCGGCCGCCATAGCTAGGAATATACAGAGGAAAAAAATTACTGCACTTGAGAGACTTATTAAAAGAACATGAAAATTTTGCTTAACAGAGACTTATTAATCTCCATGTGAAAAATAACTTCAAAAAGGAAGAATACTTTGATCCTTTAGTGGTGGTCTTGTGGTGGCTGCTGTTGGATCTGTTGGTGGCTATGGCGCAGTGGTGGTTGTTGAGGCGGCCGGTTTTGGGAGCGTGGCGGCGGCTGAGTTGCTGTTGTTTAGGGTTTTTCTTTAGGTTTGGGCTTGACTTAATAGGTGTTTTGGGCTTGGCACATTAGGTGTCTGGACTTGTTCCAATAGGTGTTTTCTTGGTTAGTATCTTGCCAATCTCGGGTTTGGGTCTTCGATTCTTGAACACATGATTGTTCTTATCTTAGTTTAGGAATATGATGCCGTTTGCAGGAGATGAAGGGTTGAGAAACAATAAATTCTAGAAACTGATGAAAATAGGAAGTATGGATAAGTAAATTATTTGTGAGTGGTTGAGAAACAATGAAGCAATTTTATAGGCAAATTTGCTACTAAAAACATGGCATTTAGGTATGCAAAAAGAGTGTGAAACTTTTTTCCCGGTTCACCATATACTTGACTGGCTATCCAAATATGAATTTTACATACCAATATAGTCGATCATGAGCAGTCCATTGGAGCAACGACCAGTCGCTTTCTCGAAAAATGTTTCTCCATATGGAAGACTGGCGAATGCAGAAGATGTCCCGGTTTGGCTCTCACGAATTAGATTACCAGTGTCAGACAAAGAGTCCCCGAGCTGATAAATCTTGTCGAAATTACAAGTTTTGATCGGATTGGCGGGGCCACTGCTCAGATGTGGTTGAACAAAGAGAAAGGAGGTGAATGCCAGTAGAAGGGCGGAAACAAGGTGGGTGGAGACCATTGTTGATAATAGAAGAAACTGTATGCCTGTATAGTCTAATCTTGGACTGATATGGTGATTGTATATATAGAGAGGTGGTTCATTTTGGGTCGTTTTTTATTGGATTTACTGGCATTTATTTTGACGAGTGGAATTTTAAAAAAGAAAAAAGTGCCTAAAATTATTAAGATAATATAATCCAAAAGAGACATATTTTTCCGTTTTGTTTTGTGTGTGTTTTCTGAAATTCTTTTCTTTTGTTCATATTTTGTTCAAGAGTTATAAAAAGGTTACTAATAACAAAAGTAATTCAAACTCCATCTAGAATAATACATGCCCACGTGTCATTCAATATTAATTTCTGAGCGCAATTGTATCAAGAGTTGTGTCTGAAATGTGTGTTCACTAGACGTTTTAATATAGAGTAGTAAACTAATCGTAGACTTAATTACTCCCTTCGTCCCTAAACAAAAGTCTGATGCGCAAACCTAGGCCTTTAAAAAAAACATTTTTCTCGTTAAAAATTAAAAAAAAAAATCACAACTTAACAGAACTTGTTGATAACTATTGATTTGTGGAAAAAAATTTGATTTATGAAAAAATTACATCTTTTTAAAGGCTTAGGTTTGTGCGTCGGATATTTATTTAGGGACGGGAGAGGGAATTTAAGAAAACATAGACCTGCAGCAACATCTGGTTGGCAACCGAATTGCATAATTCCTGGTGGTTTTCCAATTGCATGAGCTAATTCCCATACAAGAAACACTCTCATGAATTGCATAATTCCGGCCAGAAGTTTCCATCTCTCTTCCCTCTCCAAGGATCGATCAGAAGCTTCCTTCTCTTTTCCTTAATTCTTTGAAACAAGAGACCACAATTTCTGATCCTTGAATTAGGGTCTGTTTGGTTCGCTTGCTTATTTATTTATTTTATTACCATTATTCTATTCTTAAGCAATTACTAGCAAATTAGCTTGTTTGTTCAACTTACTTAATTATATTTAAAAAGACCAACAAGGGGAAGAGATAGATAAATAAATTGTAGTCAAATGATTTTAATTTCTCAAAGATATGCAATAACTATGGAAGTCATTCCATAAAAAGAAAAAAAGTTTTTAACGATTGTTCTTATTTTTTCTTCACCAAAGCTTAACCAAGATAATGACCCAAAAAGTGCACAAATTTACTTTCTTTTTTTTTTATCAGTAATTTTTTTTTATTAATCGCCGAATTCGAAAATTACAAAGATTAAAAGGACAAGGGCACAAGAAAAATAATTTTCAAAATTTTTTGCACCGTATTAAAGATCTCGACGATATTTATCAAACAAAATCCATATTGATAGGAAAATTATTTGCATAAACACATGATTTTTGAGCTTGAAATTGCCTTTTTAAAAAATAAGTATTTATTTCTCTTTCTGGAACGGGGCTTAGTCTCCAAAAGTACTCGAGACCCAAACGCTAGTCAAACACCAACAAAACCCTAGAACACCCCCAAACCTGAAAGTGCACAAAATTTACTTTTAGTAATGTTTAGTACTATAATTTTGGTGTCCTGAAGATTGTTTTCTGTTTTCTTTTGTTTCATCATAAATTTTTTTTGATCGACAAAATAAGATATTTATTAAAACTCCATAACGGGCACATCGAGGGTGAAATACAAACTCATTACATGCTATGAAGTTAAGTGCAGAGCCAAAAAGATAAAAAGGAAAAGAAAACTTCCAACGAAATATTGAAAGGTAGAAAAAAGCATAAAGGGACAAAAGGATAAGAGGGTCCGGAAAATTGTTCTCTGTGTAGACAAGTTGGACGTGTGTAGGCACTACTGTAGGCAGGACCCATGTGGGGTCTCGTGGGGCATGGGGCTCCACTCAGTTTTGTAAAACTATTTTAATATTTTTAAATATTTCAATAACATCTAACTAATTTACGATATTGTTCCAATAAAATTACTACAAATTTCTTTTATGAGGATATTTGTCCGATCTGTTTCCTAGGTGCTATATTGTCACATTATCTTATTGTGCAAATACAATCACTTTTGTTAATTATAAGATGATGTTACATATATATTCATAATTCGTTATTTTGTCCATAAAATATATAATTAAAGAATTATAAACCTAAAGGTGAAGTTTACTAATTTTTGAAAATTTCTGAATTCATCCATATTGTTTTTTTGTGTCTGCTTGAGAGAGAGAGAGAGAGAGAGAGAGAGAGAGAGAGAGAGAGAGAGAGAGGATTTTGAATTTACTCCAAGTCAAATATTTGTTTCGAAAAAACCGGTATCGAGCCAAATCCTAATGTAACCGTAATACCTGACATTCTACTATCATGCTCATCCATTGATTTTCTCCGACAATTTTGATGCTCCTCCCTTGAGGAAGGATCGTCCGTGCCGAAAACTTATGTGCCTCCACGCCAAGGGATTTTTCGATTGTTAAATTTAAAAGATAAAAACAAAACACACACACAATTCAACGGCTGAAAAATCACTCGACATATAGGCACATGGGTTTTTGGGATGGAGGAGATCGGACCCCTCCTCCCTTCTCAAGATTACCACTCCAAATACTATCCTGGGAAAACTTTGACCCATTCCAAACCTTCACCAAATAAACCCCACCATTAATTCTATCCTGCATTCCTCTCTGTTGGTTGATCTCTTGTCATCTTTCTAGTCTCTTCAGACCCGAGTGGCATATATGTTGTGCTCTCGCTTCTTTTAATCTTTGCATTTCTCTCTGTCTGCTTCTCTCTCTCAAAAAATCGCTTCGCCTCCCAATTCTATTCATGGCGACGGAGAACCTCCTTGATCGCCGTGGCAATGCTGATTATACCCGCATCGAAAACGACATCAACGACTCTGACGACGACTATTATGATGACGACGATATCAAAGAGATAAGCAGAGCGGGGAGGTGGAGAGCCGCAATAGCTCGTTGTGGATTCTGGACACTAGCCTTAGCTGTGGCAGCACCCGCATCCCTCCACTACATCGAAATCTTCTACCTCCGTTCGCCCCAAAGCGTCGCATCCAAGCCTTCCTGGTTCCCCAAAAAGTCGATGGACGCGGCTTCTGTTTTCCCCTCGCTCCTCATCAGCCTTTCGTTTTGGTTCGGCTGGGCGGAAGGAGGGGTGATCCGGAGACCCAAGGAGGTAGCCGTCGAATGCATTTTGTATCTCATCCTAACTCTGGCTTGGGATCAGATTGTCTTCGAGCACGGTGCCAAGAAATTTGGATTAGCCATTGGATTCGCGCGGTACTTGGTTGCGGAACAACTTTCTAACGTGTTGAAGGAGCTGAATCGGACCGCGAGCAGGCTTGTTAGTGGTTCTGTTTTCTGGAATACGAATTTTGCCTCCAATATGAATCTCTATCTTATATTCTGGTGAAGAAGAATTATGGACTCCGGTTATTTAGCAGAGAAAATGGTCATCATCAACTTCAATGTATGAAATGAACCATGGTTATCAATGGAACTTGCCAACAGTGGGCTATTTGATGGGTAAACTTCACTAACACCCAGTGAGGTATTTATGTATAAATGCCTCCCACCGCCTATGAGAGATGACTCGTTCCTCTGTTTTTATTCGTATTTCACTTACCTTCATCTGTTAGTTAACCGTCAGTTAAATTTTACAAAATACTTCATCTGTCCCTCTTTAAAATTTAACTTTTTATCGAGACATAATGATTACGACGCACAGATTTTTACTTTCCACAATTGCCCTTACCATTATTTTCTGTACTTGGGTTGTTTTCTTTGTTTTGATGCTTAAAAGGGCAAAATGGAAAATGTATCATACTGTATTTCAAACATTGAATAAATTTTGTTAAAAGGACAAAGTGTGGAACAACCAAAAATGGAATAAGCGACTAACTCGATGAGACGGATAATGTACCAAATTTAACCCTCAATAACCTTGGATTTGTACTCCTCGGCTCTCTCTTTCATCTCTCCCAACGTTAGTTTCACCACAGTGAAAGGTTGATTTTGCGAATAGCAAGACTCGGCCACGGAAATTCTAATCGCAAGGAAGATTTGCGGGGAACCACGCAAGGAAGAATGTGTTTGGGCCATTCCGGGTCCCACAAAAATCTAGAAAAATATCTATAAATTTTTAAATATTATTTTATGGGGTCCTGTAAAAAATCAGTTCCAACGGATATTGGTAGGTATTACTTTAGGATTCGTAGGAGCGCAACTGCTCAATTCGCTCATATGAATCCAAAAATAATAATTACCAATGTTTGTTAGAGTTGATTTTTTACAGGACCCTATAAAATAATATTCTACAATTTATGAATATTTTTCTAGATTTTTGTGGGACCCATCAAACGCATTCTTCTTTGCATGGTTCCTTGCAAATCTTCTTTGCAAATAGCAGGACTCGGCCAAATCTTCCGAGGCACCGGAAACGATCTTTAATCCCCATAAACATATTTCCTTAATATTCAGTTCTATCAGATAAGATGTAGACATATTCATAGGGTAATCGAACGACAAAAAAGGTTCAGGAACTATATTAGCCGAAAAAATGAGGCGGTACGATACAAGCAAAAGATGGGCATGAAGATGGGATTGCTTTGCTTTTGTTTCTCTAATTGTTCAGGCTTAGTTACAGAGTGAAATTTTGCCGAGGAGATGAAGGAGAAGTATGGAAGAAGAGACAAATAGCTGAAATGTCATCCATTGCAATTCCGCGCCTCTTCCGTCTCCATGCACGAGCGGCGTTTTCAACAAGACGTTTAGCTGCTTTTGCCCTGTCCGGTGTCGAGGACACGATTTCCACTGCTTCTTCATTGGAGATTACATCCCACACCTGAAGAAAAACAAACAGAAAATATTTCCACCATTTACAGATTTCGAAAACAAGTACCACGTATAGTTTCCAAACATCTAAATAATCAATAGTGTTATACGTACCCCGTCTGTTGCCAAAACAACAAATTGGTCTTCGTTGGTTATGTGTCTTTGGGTCACTTCAGGCACAGAAATAAGTCCAAAATCCTTGACACTGTAGTCTCCAAAGGCTCGAGACATTGCTAATCCAGGTGACTCCTCCTCCGGTCGCCACACCCTTTGCACCCCTGGCTCGTCAGGTGATTTACATCGTCTCTCTAAACTGAATGAAACATATTGATCGTGTTTAGCAAGATAACCAAAAACAAAAAAGGATATCTATGCATGTGTTTTCAAACATAAGTCTAGGATGGGTGCCATGTCAGTATCGGACACAATGTCCAGCATGACATGCCACCTTTTTGTTTTGGTGTGTGTGTGTGTGTGTGTGAGAGAGAGAGAGAGAGAGAGAGAGAGACTAACGGGGTAGATTGGGCTTGAAATCGATAGTAAGCTGAATTGGTACCAAGCTGCCGTCATCAGAAGTGGTACCCAATACAGCACGAGAATCACCAACATTTGATATGAATATAAGTTCACCCTATCAAAACCACAATGATGGGAGAATAAGTCAATCATAACATAGACTTGTAAAATCTGAAAAATCCTTTTAGCAGGGAAAATTGGCCTTGTATTGTTCAAAATTTGGCCATAGCTGGCCTGGCCCCTTGCTTTAGATTATATAGACCGGGTTGTCCTTTTGGGGACATTCATTAAAAATTTGGAAAGATAAAGAGATTATATACTGGGTTTGATAACCCGTTAGCCATGCCACTCGCGACAGTATGTAATGTAATGGTTGGGATAATATTAGCCTTTTTGCATAACAACTCCAATCATCTTTTGTATCAACACGAAACGTTCGTGGGGAAGAGGTTTTCTATCTTCTCATTTGACCTGTTTGACAAGGATGGGGAATGATAGGCTATTTGCAAAATTAATTGCGGATATAAATTTCATTCTTTTGCCAATGTTCGGTGTTTTTGTTGTGGTGTGGTCGAGGCAGGGAGGAGCCGTGGTGGTAGCTGGGTGACTAGTTTAGGGTTTGGGTGTGTTTTGGGCTTATCCCCTTGTACTTGGGCTTTTAAGCTTTATTTGGTGTTTGGGCCGTGTCTCGTTCACGTTTATTCTGTTATGGGGAAATTCCTGGCCGGTCCCAAATTTTACATGGGGTTCCATACAAACCCTCTTTTAAAATCCTATCCCATCCAGCCCCTTTTTAAAGATGCTTTTACTATTTTACCCTTGTCACTATTTCAACACTCCCAGAATTTACACCCCACCCATAAAATTCACACCCCACACAATTCACACCCAAAGAATTCACACCTTTAAGAATTCACACCCCGCATAATTCACACCCCAACGAATTCACACCCTCCAGAATTCACACCCCACCCACAAAATTCACACCTTCAGGAATTCATACCCCACCCGCAGAATTCACACCCTAAGAATTCACACCTTCAAGATTTCACATTCTACAGAATTCGCACATCTTTTCAGAATTCACACTATTTTGCAGAATTCACACCCCACCCACAGAATTCACACCTCCACAACTTCACACATTCCAAAATTCACACCCCACTCACAGAATTCACACCCTACAGATTTCGCACCCCTTTTTCAGAATTCACACCATTTTGCAAAAATCACACCCTCCAGAATTCACATATCCTTTTAGGTATTCACATCCAAAATTCTTAGGAGTGTGAATTCTTGGTACAAATTCTGAAAATATGTGTGAATTCACACCCATGGAGCCAGAAACATGATCAAAACCAAAACTTCATATCAACAAACGCCCAAAGCAAAAAAACCATCTTTACATAGCTATCCATCATAAATCAAGATTTATTCTTTACACAATTCACACCTCTAAATCGAAACAGAGCGTGTACTTTTCTAGCATCATCATCACAGCCTTCAATTTCTTTAAAACTTGACCAACATGCAGTAACCGATAGTTGAACCAAAACAAATACTAGTTTTTTTTTGGACAACATGAACCAAAACAAATCAAACACATTTAAAGACACTTTTTCCAGAGAGAGAAACGCGAAACTCGCAGCAGAAACAAATCAGAGACAGAACCTCCGGGCGCCTCCAACACGACTGAATCCAAAAATCCGACACCTCAAGTGACCTCCGCCGTCCACACAGGCAACCACTCCCTGACGAAACCGACGACGTTCAAGTTACAAATCATCCGACTCATCCTCGACGTCGTCATACGACAGATGCCCCCGGATTCTTGATGCCGACGGAGACGGATTCGAGGCGGGTTAATCGCGAGACGAGATCGATGAAGATTTTCTAGAAAGGAGTGGTGAGGGGTTTGGCGGAGGTCGGGAGGCGGGATTTGGTGAAAAGGCAGTCGATGTTGCCGTGGTGGTGGACAAAGGAGCCTCCTCGGGTGGGCCTAGGGTCGACCGCTGTTGAGAAGTTACGGTGGGTGGCGCTGGACGTACAGGAGCGTAGGGCTTTTAGGAACGGAAGGGCATTTTGGACAAATTATTTGAAACGGGGCCTGGAGGGGTATGATTAAACATGTGCTGGGCTTGGATGGGTAGATAGGTACAAAAAAGGGCCGGCCAGTCAGAAGCCCTTCTGTTATTTGGGCAATAAGGCCTCTTAGTTACTAGACTTTGTCCATTGGGGTGTCTCAATCTTGGTTGGCATCTGTCAATAAAAGGATCTAGGGCACTTGTTGTCTTTTTCCTTACTGCTATTAGTGTTTGTAATCACTTTCAAAGACTAATATTTTTTTTTTCGCCATTCAAAAAAACAAAAACAAAAGTACGTTCTTTGTTGTTTCCCTTTCGGCCTAGGTGTAATTAGCACTCGACAACATTGGCTTAGGATCAGACATCAAACTTCGCTCGATAGGAATAGTTGTGTCCCGTATAATTGTTTTGGTGTATATTGTTCCTCTAGGCATATCCGCAGCCACAACTGGACAAGTATAACTTTTTTAGGCTAGTTTATCAGATATTAATTATCTCTACTTTGTAGAATACCTAGAAACCGCATGTTTCTATTTGATACTCTCTTTCAATTTGCAGATGATAGCAGTAGGTTGATACATGTGTTTTAGTAGGCCTGTTTTAGTACATGATATTGAATACTCCCTCCGTCCCATAATATTTGTCCGGTCCGCAAAACGGAGACTACAAAATAATGCATTTCTTTCAAGAAAAAATTCAAATTTTTTTCACAAGTTAAAAGAATTCGTCGAGATCTAGTAAGTCGTTGAATTTTTTCCCAACTTTTCTTACAAAAATAAAATTATTTTTACGTCTCCGTTTTGCGGACCCGACAAATATTATGGGACGGAGGGAGTAGCTCTCTAGATCAATCAGCAGAAAATTCTTTCTTTCTTGCTTGCCTGTCTAAAGCTAAGACACTACATGAAGATAGCACCCCAAGCTATGTTCATTGTTGAGACAAGATATTGCAAACTTCTTTTTCAATAAGTTTCAAAGTATATGTTTAGTATTCAGGAGTCGCAAACTTTTGCTTGATTCTCGAACACTAACCATGTACTTCAAACTATGTAGAAAAATAATTTTAAGATGTTACATCAACTAGGAACATAGCTTGGGGTGCAATCTTCATGTAATGACCCAAGCTTAGAAAGACAAGCAAGAAGTTAGAATTTTCGGCTGATTGATTTGTCAGGTTATTAAATATTTTGTACTAAAACGAGCCTATTCAAATACAAGTATCCGCCTCGCAGCTGAAAAATGATGCCTACAGCTATCATCTACGCATCGAGAGAGAGTAAAAAATAGAAACATGTGGTTTCTAGCAATACTCTACAAAGTAAAGACAATTAACATCTAATTGCCCAAAAAGTTTACCTGTCCTATTGTTGCTCCAAATATGCCCAGAAAAACAATCAACACGAGAACAATCATATAAGACACAAATATCCCAATCAAAGGAAGTTCGATGTTTGGACCAAAGCCAATGGTGAGCTGTCGTGTGCTAAAAGAGAAAGTATGTGTACTACGCATAACTTTCTCTTTCATGTTTATTGATTTGATTTGATTTTATAACATATTGGGCAGGCAAATTTGAGTAATTTTGATCTTTTTTAGGGAAAAAACTACTATATATAAGTGAAAAAGAAGAAAAAAACGACGTTTATAAATGCTCTTATCGATGCCGGATAGAGCATGCTGTTTGTTCTTTGGTAATTTGAAGGATTACACAACTATTCTGTGTCTTTGTCATCCACTGTCAGATTTTTTTTTTTTTTTTTGGTAAAAATAGAGAGAGTCAGATTACAGTGAGATCAATCTCTCTCTAAATATACATATATATGTAGTACTATATATGCACAGTGTAGCATCCATTTACAATAGAGAAGAATGATCATACCTGATTGGGTGGTTGTAAACAAAGAAGGGGAAAGTGGCAGGATTCTGCAGTTCTCTCTTCTTCTTCTTTTTTAACTCAGATATACGGCCCAGTTTATACGCACCACGACTAATCTTGGGATATCAATTCCACTCCTACTTGCGGGACTCTCAATTATATATAACTAGTGCAAAGCTCTATATGTATTGACTCGTGTAAACAAAAAAAATGGAGGGGCAGTGGGGTTTATATGTTAGTTTGGAGTGGGAGTGATTTTACCCTTCTACTCTGTAAAAAAGAAAATGAATTGAAGGTTTAGTGGAAATTCCTCTCTGATCTAAAGATGAGAAAGTTAGGTTATGGTGTCAACGACTAAAACTTTTTTTTTTTTGCTAAGGGAGTAATTTAAGGAACTATATATGAGAGGAGTATGATTGCTCTTCTTTATATAGGCACTAGCGCATGCCTTCAGGCACGGCTAGATTATTGTAAGTTAGTTACTGACTGCATCTTATGGAGGAATATAAGGACCTAGACCGAGTCTCCCATATTAGTTCAATTTTATCGGAGGTTCCCAAAAAGGCAGCTAGACCTAGTCTCCCCATGTGAGTCCAATTTTATCGAGGTTCCCGAAAGGGCAGCTAGACGTAGTTTTACTGGGTATTTTGAACTAATCCCACATTCTCTAATGTTTACATGGGGATATATATATATATATATATACACACTCCTTAGGAGACCACCTATTATCATGTAAGAGAATTTGGAGTAAACTTGTCTTACTAGGTATTTAGAGCATGGCTTTTTTTTTCTTTCTTGTTTCAGTTGATGTCACTTTCCTAATATTTTTTTGGAATATCAAAAAGAATTTTTATTAATTTTGAAAAACAAATTACAAAGATTAAAAGGAGCCTAAGCACGAGGCACAAGGAATTTTATAGTTAATTTGTTCATTTTGGGCTAAACACCCCTGCGCACAGTCTCAATAAATTTTCTCTATGTATCTATCTCTTTCCAATTAACCATTACTCTCAAAAACCTCCCTTAAAATCCAAACCGATCAGGATATAATGAATATGTTTGTTTATTTACCTTTAAAGCAAAGTCCACCACCAACGTAGAGTTCTGAATATGTTTGTTTATTTACATTTACGTTTTTTTGTTTGTGAAAAATTGTAAACAAGATAGGTAGCTACACCAACATATTGCGAAACTGGGCTGATAAAAAAAACATGATTCAAAATTAGAAATAACAAATTAGTCATAGTCTATGACTAATTCATAAATACAACCAATCATAAAAAGTAGAAGTAGTACCAAAAAATATAGTACGACCATTGGTCCGTTAGACTTTATAGCCCGCCGGCCAGCCTGCCTTGGTTTTGTCCCGCTAGCTTATCAGTTGGGTAGCCCGTGGGCTGGGTCTGGGCCTCATTTTAAGATTCATACCTTTGCCCGCCCGGCCCGCAAAAAAGCCTGTTCGGCCCAGCCTTGGGTAGTAACTTGGTGTGCTGTCCTGGTCTGGCCCAATGATGACCCTTAGCTAGACCTAGTCACCGCGGTGGCGGCATTTCCGATCCTATTGCTTTTAGGTTTTGGGTGTTTGGGCTTTATTGTTGGGCTAGTCCCTTGTATTTGGACTTTGAGGCCTTTGTTGGTGTTTGGGCTGCGTCTCATTTGGTTTTTACTTGCTTTATTTGGGCTTATGGCATTTAGGTGATGGGCTTCGGCCTTTTGGGGTTCTCTTTGGTTGGCATCTTGCCAAACAAAGACCTGGGTCTCGGATGGGCAGTTGTTGCCATTCTTCTTGATCCTTTTAGTCTTTGTAATTACTCAAAGATTAATAAAAAAAATCGCCATTCAAAAAAAGGTATTTTAAATGAATCCCACATTCTCTGTTTTTACTTGGGAATTACTCTCTTAAGGAGACCGCCTCTTATCAAGTGAGAGAAAAATTGGTGGTAAACTGTTGCATGCGGAATGAGTCCGGTTAATTAACGTCATGAAGCAACCATTTACAGAATTGTAGACATTTACAATATTGAGAAATTGGCCAAACCAACTAACACATAATGCAAAGAATGATTAAGAGCAGAAAAAACAAGAATGACTCAATACAATGGAAAGAGTGGTAGTTTGGAAACTAGAGGCCGTGAGTCTGAATATGAGCAGGGGTGATTCCAGCGAAGTTGAATGCATTATTTTTCTAGTTTGGTTGCTTTTAGTGTCGAAAACAATTTCGTAACCAAAGTGTTACATTAGGCGATAAAAGTTTTCGTCACCAACAACTACCATGCACACTTTTTAGTGACAATCTATGGGTGACAAAACGTGGTGATGAAATCTGACTCTTTAGCAAAGATATTTGTTTCATCACCAAAAGTTATTTTTCGTTGTAGTAAGATTTTATGTGGTTCCGATTTAAGCAAATCACTTAAATCGTACTCCATGGGTGTTGCAGTTGTTGTTTCAGTATAGCGATCAGAGGAGAAATTCAGTTACTATAGAATGCCCTATAGCTATCCTTTTCTAGCTACAAAGATAGCCGATGTATATAAGCCTGGCCCGCAAAAACGCGTAACTAGACATTGCGGTCCATATATGACCCTGTTCGGACTTCTACCAGAGTTTGTATGATATGTACTACTCAGGGGCGGACCCATCTTGGGGCATGTGAGGTGACGTGCCTTCACATCTTTTAAAATTTTTTTTTAATTTTTATATATATTATTTATGAAGAATGCATGTCAGCTGTTATTTGTTGGTGCAGTGGTAAAGTGCTTTACCTCTACACCTTCTTTTAGGTTTTTTTAAATATGTTTTTTTTTTAAATTTCCAAAAAGGCAGTAGAAAATAGTAGCGTGTACCTTAATTTTTATACTGTTCGTGGGTTCGAGTCTACCATTGCATTTGTATACTTTTGGTCCCCAAAACTGTAATCGTAGAGTTAATAATAACAAAAAAAAAAAAATAGAGGATGAACATGTGATAATGTTGTTTTAACGCATATAGTCGAGTTGCGCAAGTTTGTCCAAGGCGCTAGTTATTAAAATACATAATATTTTAAAATTGTTAATTTATCATGAATGTTAAAATTATTTTGGAGTAAATGTGCTTAATTGTAACTCGTATATTATGGTGACAAAAATATTGGTGACCGCACTATATCAAATTTCTGGGTCCGCCACTGGTACTGCTTGAATTATTTTAAATTCACAACACTTGTTTCTTTTCATAACAATAATCTTGAATGCATAACTTTGGTATAAAATTCAATAGCATTTAATTTGAACATGAGTTCTTAAATTTGTTTTGCATTCATAACATTTATATATATATATATATATATATTTTATAAGCTGCAAACCGACTTGCATAAATTAGGACACAGACATGTAATTTTTTCTCTCTCTAAGTTCTTAGAATGAGGGAGTAAAAGAAATCCTACACCTTTTTTTTTTTCTCATATAAATTGCACCAACATGGCTATCTAGAGTACTCTATTATTTATGCGAGGGGAGGGACCGAATTCATAACTACGATGTTAACATCGGCTGTTTAATTGATATTTTCTCCGAAGTCGAGTGCTTACAGGAAATTAAGGAAAAGTTTAGGGTGTGTTCTATTTCATATCAATTTGTAATGAATTTCTCGTTTTTATCAAAATATCAAGAGAAATAGACTTAAAATGTCGTGAAAAATCAAAAATTAAATTTTGAAATCCCTTTCCTTGTACACCCTCTGTTCTAAGTGATCTCAAGACCGTTACAGCTGTGTTTGAGTTCTAACAAACTAAAATCTTTTTGGGCTCGTGTTTGAGTTCTAACACTCTCTCTCTCTCTCTCTCTCTCTCTCTCTCTCTCTCAAGTTCAAGTGGTCTTAATTAGGTAAAATCTGAGTCCTAGTTTAGTCAATATTTCCTAATTCCGTAACTTGAAGCCCAAGACTCATAGTTTGAGGAAACCAAATCCCAGTTCGATCAAACTTAGGATTGATTCCCCTTCTAAATACAGCAATGATCAAACACACGTCCCATTCCTATATATATATATGATGACTATACGTATACCCATTGTTGCCCTACAAATTTCACCTGGTTTTCTTCTCTTTCACCGCAAAACATTCTTCTATTCTTCATTCTCTGTTTCTTTTCTTCTCTGTTTTCTTGTCCTCTGTTTTACCCATAAACACCAAAGAGAAAGAAGAAGCACACCAAAGAGAAAGAAGAAGCAGTAGAAGATGGATAATACGTCTCTAACTGCCGATGATTTTGAGGGTATCCAGCCCAAACCCAATTGTTTTAAGTTTGAAAATTTGGTGGTGGTGGCTTTTGTGGCCCTTGTCAAATCCAAAGGAATGCCGAAGACGGAGGTCATACGGAAACTGCAGCGGAGCAAGACCCCTGATGTTGTTATTGTTGATAATGAGAGAGAAAGAGGTGTGAGAAACAAATCCCTCGATGATCAGCCCTCTCTTCCAAATCCAAGTTCATTCATAGACATTCCAAGGAGAAAAAGGTCACCAATGAGGGAGAATGTTAAGCCTCCTCCTAGCCCTGTTCCATCAATATTAATCCCTATCGATAAAGAACCAAAGATTGAGGCACTGATGATGATAGAAAGAGATAAAGAAATCTTTGGCGTTGATGGGAAAGGCAAGAAAACCCAAAGGACTTGTCTGCGAAAACGTATTCGGTCTGATATTGGTTGCAGTAATGGAGAAAAAGCCAGGCCAATGAAGAAGAAGAAGAAGAAGGATTGTGGTCCGCTCCCGCCTCCAGATTTGCCCCAAAACTTCAGAGACAAAATTCAAGCGCTCAATGGTTGTGAGTTGAAATTGGTAATCCAAAAGCTGCTCAGCATATCCGATTTGAACAGTCAAAAGTATCGTATGTCGATTCCGACTGGCGAAATCAGAAACGAGTTCCTGAGAAGTGAGGAGAAGGCTATGTTCGACTCGGGAAAGGAGAAAGGGAAAATAAAGGGCATAGAGGTTGAGCTAATTGAGCCTTCATGCGAAAGGGTGACTACATTGAGTCTGAGGAAGTGGTGGATGAATAAGGGCAATGGGAAAACTAACCCTATATATAATTTGGCGAATATAAACTGGTATAACAAGGTTGTCTTGGGTAATGGCCTGGGCAACAAAACGGTAGTGCAGCTGTGGGCATTCCGTGTGGAAGGAAAGCTACAGTTTGCCCTCGTGAAAGTCGAGGGTGCGGGTGGTGGCGGAGATGGTGGTGAGGTTGGTGGACACGGTGGCAACGGTGGGGCAGAGAGTGGAATCGGTAGCAGCAGCAGAGGGAGTGGCCCTGGTGAAGCTGATACTACATCATAGTGTGCAGCAGGAGAGGGCCGGCTATCTCTATCTATCCGTGCTCAGTTTAATTATATCTCTTGTTGATTATTTTAGTTTAGGATGACATAGCTAGGAAAGAGGTTTAATTGGAGTCTTATAGCCAGCCAATCCATGTCTCTTATCCTTGATATATATATATATATATATATATATATATATATATGGAGTATTTAGTTTTGATGTTTTTCTGATTGCGGTGTAATTAACTTAGGTTGTGTGCCATGGAAAGTTATTTTTCAGTTCTATATATCAGTTCTGGGATTAATATGCATGGAATTAGAGCATCTCCATTAATCGATCCTCTATTTCTTCAAATATTGAGGAAAAACAACTCTGACCGGCCCTTTTTCCAATTCACCTTTATGGGGATGAATAGTAACACGAAGTGTCTCATCGATCAATCCTCTAATTATATGGCGGTTAGACTGCTCTACGCTCTATATTTGGAGGATATAGAGAAACAAAGATGTCTAACCCTCCATTTTGGAGGGTTGATGGGACTCTTTGTTTTTTTTTTTTGAACAGAAAAAAAAGAATTTCATTAATCTTTGGAAATAAATTATAAAGATTAAAATGATCCAAAACACGAAGCATTAGGAACCAGAATGGGACTCTTTGTGACACTGTATATTCATCTTCGTAAAGGTGAAATAGAGGATTCAAAAAGTAGATTTGAAAGAAAAAAATAGAGATATATATGAAGGATGAATTGGAGATGCTCTTAAGGCAAGAAGAACAGAAGTCCAATCAACCTTCTTATACTTTAGTCATACTTTGGATCAAGGAATAATATCTATTGAATACTAAACCATAATCTAAGCTATGGTGATTTTAATTAATTCCACTAGATTACACATAAAGGAAGTGACAAAAATCTTTTAACTATTTACAACAAGCATTTTGTTGAAGGAAGCTGATTTTCAAAAGTTTTAGATTGAGAGGGTATATAATTCAGGAAGTTTGCTTAATGAAGACAAAAGGTGGAGCACCTAAGGCTTATTTTGGAGCGCGAAAATCATTCCCCTTTGTTGCAACACCGATTATAATGCACAAGATTGAGGGGACACACTTTGGAGATCGATTTTGATAAGTCTGATATTTTGAGAATGAAGAACATGATTGAAATGGAAGCTAAGGAATATTTCTTAATTCAGAGGAACAACAACCCCTACAGTAACTTATTCCATTGATACTGTGAAAATAATAGTGCAGTCGTTCATAGATTGTGGGGGAACCCAATGTGGAGTATGCTGGCTGACAAGCTTTTGATCAATCTGGACATGTAGAAATGAGGCAGTCTTTAACAAGGTGTGGAATGGGAGGTGATATCTGACTTGGCAAAATCTAGGATGGTAATTGCGGTTTGGGGTTTGGTCTTGTTCTATATGGGTGTTGCTAGTTCTCTTGCCAATATTCTCCCCTGTTTAGGTGATCATTACTGGTTCTCTACGAGTCTGCTGTTTATTTTTGAATGAAGTGCTAGAGTTCTTTTTAAGAGGTTGTTTAGGTGTTGTCTCACCCTCTTTCATTTCCAATGGTTTGGAGGGCTAAGAGACATTTTAGGAGGACTAAGAGGGTACTTTATCTTTTTGCTGCCGGTGTTTCATTTGCTGGTATATTTGGAATTTTTTCTGATGAGTTTCACATGATGTTGAGGGGCTGCTGTTTGGTGTTGCTGAATTCTCATGAAGTTCCAAATTCTGCTTGTTATTGGTAGGGCAGATTCTTCATATTTCTTCCTACCTCGAATGGTGCTAGTGCTGTTGATGCCAATTGGATTTTGCTGCTGTATTCCTTTCGGATGTGATCGCTTTTGTGCTTATTGAAGACATTTGCTGCTGTATTTGGATTTGGTTTGGCTTTGAGTATGGCTTTCGGATGCATCCACTGATTATCCTAATGGTTTCTTTCAATCTATCATTGGATGTATTTTTCTTTTACGGCCTTCTCTATGATTCAAGTTTTCCTTGTATCTAGAGATTGGTCTTCTCGATGTACCTTTTGTCGAGTTAATAAAATTCTATTGCCGATCAAAAAAAAAAAAAAAACGATTGAGGGGACACATGGAGTGACGTGTTAGAGGCAAGAGCACACACACAAACTCACAATATGAGGAAGAAGATAATGTGCAAAACAGGCTCTCTGGTATTGTCTCAACGATCAGACTTCACATGCAACATACAAACACTGTTTTTCAACACTCCCTATAATTTTGTTTTGTCGATCGGCAACAAAATTTTATTGAACTCGACAAAGGGTACATCGTGGTGGTCCACTATAGATACAAGAAAACTTAAATCATAGAGAAGGCTAAAAAAAGGGGGAAAAAGTAGAAAAAATTACATTCAACATAAATTGAATGAGACCATAGTGGAATGTGGGACCATTCACCATATATAAGGCAGCACTACCCCGTTTTGTATCATGTAGCATCAGAATGTCAGGAATAGAGGCAAATTTCATATCACCATTCATAACAATAGCACTGCAAAGTCAGTGTAGCAGCAGCATCTATAGCAGAAATTGTAAGGAGCAGTAGACAGGTTCCTCCTCCCAATTGTAGTATTCATGAGCAGCATAATTAGACAGATGTTCTCCATGGTCAACTGCTGAAACCAGAAAACCTTCAAGTGCTTTCATCTGCATCCAGAATCCTCTCCATACATCCAGTAGCAGTAAATCTCAGCATTCAGCAATAACAGGAAAGACATGCCCAAAATAGAACAGCATTAGAACCAACAAAACATCAGATACAGTATCAAATGATCCTCTTAGCCCTCCTATAAATTTTGGAGTTGAAAGGAGGATATATAACAATAACCACAAGTTCTGGAAATGTTCACAGGTTCTAGAATAGAGCAAGACAACGTCCATTTATCATATCAACGGATAAACGAAGTATCTTCAGCATCTCTTAGCCCTCCTAGTGGTAGGAGTTGAAAGAGCAGAACAAGAATGATAACACCAGCTCATTCTCTTAGCCGTCCAAAGCTTTGAATTTGAAAGAGGATAAAAGCATCGTCCAGATATCAGTTTAGCACATTCAAAGCTGATCATAACAGCAACAACTTTCTTTCTTTTGCCAATGTTTGGTGTTTTTGTTGTGGTGTGGTCGCGGCAGGGAGGAGCCGTGGTGGTAGCTGGGTGACTAGTTTAGGGTTTGGGTGTGTTTTGGGCTTATCCCCTTGTACTTGGGCTTTTAGGCTTTATTTGGTGTTTGGGCCACGTCCTGTTCACGTTTATTCTTTTATTTGGGCATTAAGGCCTCTTAGTTACTGGACTTTGTCCATTGGGGTGTCTCAATTCTTTGTTGGCATCTGTCAATCAAAGGATGTAGGGCACTTATTGCCTTTTTCCTTGCTACTATTAGTGTTTGTAATCACTTTCAAAGACTAATTATTTTTTTTCGCCATTCAAAAAAGCAAAAACAAAAGTGCGTTCTTCGTTGTTTCCCTTTTGGCCTAGGTGTAATTAGCACTCGACAACATTGGCTTAGGACCAGACATCAAACTTCGCTCGATAGGAATAATTGTGTCCCGTATAATTGTTCCGGTGTATATTGTTCCTCTCAGCATATTCGCAGCCACAATTGGACAAGTATAACTTTTCTAGGCCAGTTTATCAGATATTAATTATCTCTACTTTGTAGAATACCTAGAAACCGTATGTTTCTATTTGACACTCTCTTTCAATTTGCAGATGATAGCAGTAGGCGTCATTGTTCAGCTCCTTGGTTGATACATGTGTTTGAGTAGGCCTGTTTTAGTACATGATATTTAATAGCTCTCTAGATCAATCAGTCGAAAATTCTTTTTTCTTGCTTGCCTGTCTAAAGCTGAGCCACTACATGAAGAGAGCACCCCAAGCGATGTTCATTGTTGAGACAAGATATTGCAAACTTCTTTTTCAATAAGCTTCGAAGTATATGGTTAGTATTCAGGAGTCACAAACTTTTGCTTGATTCTCGAACAATAACCATATACTTCAAACTATGTAGAAAAATAATTTTAATATGTTGCCCCAACTAGGAACATAGCTCGGGGTGCAATCTTCGTGTAATGACCCAAGCTTAGAAAGGCAAGCAAGAAGTCAGAGTTTTAGGCTGATTGATCTGTAGAGTTATTAGATATTTTGTACTAAAACGAGCCTACTCAAATACAGATATCCGCCTCGCAGCTGAAAAATGATGCCTACAGCTATCATCTACGAATTGAGAGAGAGTAAAAAATAGAAACATGTGGTTTCTAGCAGTACTCTACAAAGTAAAGACAATTAACATCTAATCGCCCAAAAAAGTTTACCTGTCCTGTTGTTGCTCTAAATATGCTCAGAAAAACAATCAACACGAGAACAATTATACAAGACATAAATATCCCAATCAAAGGAAGTTCGATGTTTGGACCAAAGCCAATGGTGTGTTGTCGTGTGCTAAACTACTCATAACTTTCTCCTTCATGTTTATTGATTTTTTTTTTTTTTTTGATAAAAAACTACTACATATAAGTGAAAAAGAAGAAAAAAATGACGTTTTATAAATGCTCTTACCGAAGTTGGATAGAGCTAATTTTTTTTCAAGAACCCTAAACAAATTATTTTAAAGAAAATTAATGTCTCCAATCATTTTTTGAATCCCAAGACGGGCCCAAAAGAGTGTTGTACGCGGTGTTTGTACAGTTCTTGCTATACTTGTAGCACCTCTGAACAAAAAAATAAGTGAAAAAGAAGAAAATGCCTTTTTCAAACAAAGAAGGAAATAGGGAAATACCTCGTAAAAGACAAACTTTTCTTCTCCGTGCTGTTTGTTCTTTGGTAATTTGAAGGATTACACAACTATTCTGTATCTTTGTCATCCACTGTCAGATTTTTTTTTGGGATAGAAATAGAGAGAGTCAGATTACAGTGAGATCAATCTCTCTCTAAATATACATATATATATATATATATATATATATATATGTAGTACTATATATGCACAGTGCAGCATCCATTTACAATAGAGAAGAATGATCATACCTGATTGGGTGGTTGTAAACAAAGAAGGGGAAAGTGGCAGGATTTCGCAGTTCTCTCTTCCTTTTTTTTTTATAACTCACATATTCGGATCAGTTTATATGCACCACGACTAATCTTGCGATATCAATTCCACTCCTACTTTTTTAGGAAAATGAATTGAAGGTTTAGTCGAAATTCCTCTCTGATCAAAAGATGAGAAAGTTAGGTTATGGTGTCAATGACTAAAACTTTTTTTTTTTTTTTTTTGCTAAGGGACTAATTTAAGGAACTATATATGAGAGGAGTATGATTGCTCTTCTTTATATAGGTACTAGCACATGCCTTCAGGCACGGCTAGATTATTGTAAGTTAGTAATTGACTGCATCATATGGAGAAATATAAGGAGCTATACCGAGTCTTCTGTATAATTAGTTCAATTTTATCGGAGGTTCCCAAATGGGCAGCCAGACCTAGTCTCCCCATATCATTCCAATTTTATCGAGGTTCACGAAAGGCAGCTAGACCTAGTTTTACTAGGTATTTTGAACTATTCCCACATTCTCTAATGTTTACTTGGGGATATATATACTTTCTTTAGGAGACCACCTATTATCACGTAAGAGAATTTGGTGTTAACTTGTCTTACTAGGTATTTAGAGCGCGGCTTTTCTTTTCTTTTTTGTTTCAGTTGATGTCACTTTCCTAATTTTTTTTTTGGAATATCAAAAATATTTTTTATTAATTTTTGAAAATAAATTACAAAGATTAAAAGGAGCCTAAGCACGAGGCACAAGGAATTTTATGGTTAATTTGTTCATTTTGGGTCTAAACACCCCTGCGCACAATCTCAATAAATTTTCTCTATGTATCTATCTCTTTTTAATTAATCATTACTCTCAAAAATCTCTCTCAAAATTCAAACCGATCAGGATATAATTAATATGTTTGTTTATTTACCTTTACAACAAATTCCACCACCAACGTAGGGTTCTGAATATGTTTGTTTATTTACCTCTACTTTTTTTGTTTGTGAAAAATTGTAAACTAGATAGGTAGCTACACCAACATATTGCGAAACTGGGCTGATAAAAAAAACATGATTCAAAATTAGAAATAACAAATTAGTCATAGATACAACCAATCATAAAAAGTAGATGTATACTTTTTTTTGTTTGTGAAAAATTGTAAACTAGATAGGTAGCTACACCAATATAATGCGAAACTGGGCTGATAAAAAAAACATGATTCAAAATTAGAAATAACAAATTAGTCATAGATACCCAATAATAAAAAGTAGAAGTAGTACCAAAAAATAGAGTCCCCTTCCTATGAGGGCATCCTCATTTTAAATAAAATGCGGACGTCCCCTTTTCTCCCCTTTCCCGATCAAATTTCGATGATCTGAGCCACTCAATGTGTTCAGAATGTGATTTTAAGAGTATCCGTGAGAAATCAGCAAAAAAAATGACCGGGAAGAGCTTGATTTGAGCAGTTTTTATTTGAACCGTTCGATAAAATACAAAAGTTGCTCAGATCAAGCCATTTCTGGTCTTTTTTTTTTCCCTAATTTCTCACGAGTACCCTTAAAATCATGTTCTGAATATATTGAGCGGCTAAGATCACCACAAATTGGTCGGAAAAGGAACGTCCTTAACTTAATAAGTTAAGAGCTCCCTTATTGGAAGTTTTGTGCCAAAAAATATAGTATGATCATTGGTCCATTGGACTTTCTAGCCCGCCAGCCAGCCCACCTGGTTTTTGGCCCGCTAGCCCATCAGTTGGATAGCCCGTGGGATGGGCCTAGGCCTCATTTTAAGGTACATAGCTCGGCCTGCCTAGCCCTCAAAAAAGCCCGATAGGCCCAGCCTAGCCCACAAAAAAGCCCGCTCGGCCCAGCCTTGGGTAGTGACTTGGCGTGCTGGCCTGGCCCGGCCCGATGATGACCCTTAACTAGACCTAGTCACCGCGGTCCTCGAAATGGCGGCGTTATAGATCCTATTGCTTTAGGTTTTGGGTGTCTAGTACATTGTATTTGGATTTTTAGGCCTTTACTGGTGTTTGGGTTGTGTCCCATTTTGTCTTTACTTGCTTTATTTGGGCTTGTGGCATTTAGGTGATGGGTTTCGGCCTTTGGGGGTTCTCTTTGGTTGACATCTTGCCAAACAAAGACCTGGGTCTCGAATGGGCAGTTGTTGCCATTCTCCTTGATCATTTTAGTCTTTGTAATCACTCAAAGATTAATTTAAAAAAATCGCCATTTAAAAAATAGTATTTTGAACGAATCCCACATTCTCTGTTTTTATTTGGGGATTACTCTCTTAAGGAGACCGCCTATTATAACGTGAGAAAATTTTGTGGTAAATTGTTGCATGCAGAATGAGTTCGGTTAATTAATGTCTTGATCAGCCATTTACAGAATTGTAGATGTTTACAATATTGAGAAATTGGCCAAACCAACTAACACATAATGCAAAGAATAATCGAGAGCAGAAAAAACAAGAATGACGCAATACAAGAGTGGTAGTTTGGAAACTAGAGGTTGTGAGTCTGAATACGAGCAGCGGCGATTCCAGCGAAGTTGAATACATTATTTTTCTAATTTGGTTGCTTTTAGTGACGAAAACAATTTCATAACCAAAGTGTTACATCAGGCGATAAAAGTTTTTGTCACCAACAACTACCGTATACACTTTTTAGTGACAATCTATATATAGGTGACGAAACGTGGTGACGAAATCTGACTCTTTAGCAAAGATATTGTTTCATCGTTGCAGTTTTTTCACTATAGTGATCAGAGGAGAAATTCAGTTACTATAGAATGCCCAAGCTATCCTTTTCTAGCTACAAAAGATAGCCGATGAATACAAGCCCGGCCCTTAAAAACGCGTACCTAGACATTGCGGTCCATATGACCCTGTTCGGACTTCGACCAGAGTTTGTATGATATGTACTGCTTGAATTATTTTAAATTCACAACACTTGTTTCTATTCATAACAATAATTGATCTTGAAAGCATAATTTTGGTATAAAATTCAATAGCATTTGAACATGAGTTCTTAAATTTGTTTTGCATTCATAACATTTATATACTCTCTCCATTTCATATTGAGAGTCCCACTACCTCTCTCTTACCAATTTTCAAATCAAAAAATCAACTCTTTCGGTGTATTATTTTTCAAATTTTTTCGCACCGTATTAAAGATCTCGATTAGTACTTTAATTTGGTGCGAAAAATTTCAAAAAATTATATACGGAAGTAGTTGATTTTTTGATTTGAAAAATGACACGACTTTTTATGATGGACCGTCAATTTGAAACGGAGGGAGTATATTTTATAAACTACAAACCGACTTGCATAAATTAGGACACAGATATGTATTTTTTTTTACCTCATACAAACTGCACCAACATCGGCTGTTAAATTGATATTTTCTTCGAAGTCGAGTGCTTACAGGAAATTAAGGAAAAGTTTAGGGTGTGTTCTATTTCATATCAATTTGTAATGAATTTCTCGTTTTTATCAAAATATCAAGAGAAATAGACTTAAAATGTCGTGAAAAATCAAAAATTAAATTTTGAAATCCCTTTCCTTGTACACCCTCTGTTCTAAGTGATCTCAAGACCGTTACAGCTGTGTTTGAGTTCTAACAAACTAAAATCTTTTTGGCCACGTGTTATTTCTCTCTCTCTCTCTCTCTCTCTCAAGTTCAAGTTGTCTTAATTAGGGAAAATCTGAGTCCTAGTTCAGTCAATATTTCCTAATTCTGTAACTTGAACTCCAAGACTCATAGTTTGAGGAAACCAAATCCCATTTCGATCAAACTTAGGATTGATTCCCCTTCTATATATGACTATACGTATACCCATTGTAGCCCTACAAATTTCACCTGGTTTTCTTCTCATTCACCGCAAAACATTCCTCTATTCTTCATTCTCTGTTTCTTTTCTTCTCTGTTTACTCGTCCTCTGTTTTACACATAAACACCAAAGGAAAAGAACAAGAAGATGGATAATAATTCTCTAACTGACGATGATTTTGAGGGTATCCAGCCCAAACCCAATTGCTTTGAGTTTGATAATTTGGTGGTGGTGGCTTTTGTAGCCCTTGCCAAATCCAAAGGAATGCCGAAGACGGAGGTCATACGGAAACTGCAGCGGAGCAAGAACCCTGAGGTTGTTGTTGTTGATAATGAGAGAGAAAGAGGTGAGAGAATCAAATCCCTTGATGATCAGCCCTCTCTTCCAAATCCAAGTTCATTCATAAACATTCGAAAGAGAAAAAGATCACCAATGAGGGAGAATGTTAAGCCTCCTCCTAGTTCTGTTCCGTCAATACTAATCCCTATCGATGAAGAGCCAAAGGTTGAGGCATTGATGATGTTAGAGAGACAAGAATGCTTTAGCGTCAATGCAGAAGTCAAGAAAACCCAAATGGGTCCTCTGGAAAAACGTATTCGGTCCGATATTGGTTGCAGTAATGGAGAAAACACCAGGCCAACGAAGAACCCTGAAGTTGGGGAGGATTGTGGTCCGGTCCTACATCCATATTTGTCTATTCCTAGTAGCAAGAACCCTGAAGAGGAGAGAGATAAATTCCCCGATGACCAGCCCTCTCTTCCAAATCCAAGTTCATTCATAGACATTCCAAAGAGAAAAAGGTCACCAATGAGGGAGAATGTTAAGCCTCCTCCTAGCACTGTTCCATCAATATTAATCCCTATCGATAAAGAACCAAAGATTGAGGCACTGATGATGATAGAAAGAGATAAAGAAATCTTTCGCGTTGATGTGAAAGGCAAGAAACCCCAAAGGACTTGTCTGCGAAAACGTATTCGGTCTAATATTGGTTGCAGTAATGGAGAAAAAGCCAGGCCAATGAAGAAGAAGGAGAGGGATTGTGGTCCGCTCCCGCCTCCAGATTTGCCCCAAAACTTCAGAGACAAAATCCAAGCGCTCAATGGTTGTGAGTTGAAATTGGTAATCCAAAAGCTGCTCAGCATATCCGATTTGAACAGTCAAAAGTATCGTATGTCGATTCCGATTGGCGAAATCAGAAACGAGTTCCTGAGAAGTGAGGAGAAGGCTATGTTCGACTCGGGAAAGGAGAAAGGGAAAATAAAGGGCATAGAGGTTGAGCTAATTGAGCCTTCATGCGAACGGGTGACTACATTGAGTCTGAGGAAGTGGTGGATGAATAAGGGCAATGGGAAAACTAACCCTATATATAATTTGGTGAATATAAACTGGTATAACAAGGTTGTCTTGGGTAATGGCCTGGGCAACAAAACGGTAGTGCAGCTGTGGGCATTCCGTGTGGAAGGAAAGCTACAGTTTGCACTAGTGAAAGTCGAGGGTGCGGGTGGTGGCGGAGATGCTGGTGAGGTTGGTGGACATGGTGGCGACAGTGGGGGAGAGAGTGGAATTGGTAGCAGCAGCGGAGGGAGTGGCCGTGGTGAAGCTGATACTACATCATAGTGTGCAGCAGGAGAGGGCCGGCTATCTCTATCTATCTGTGCTCAGTTTAATTATATCTCTTGTTGATTGTTTTAGTTTAGGATGACATAGCTAGGAAAGAAGTTTAATTGGAGTCTTATAGCCAGCCAATCCATGTCTCTTATCCTTGATATATGGAGTATTTAGTTTTGATGATTTTGCTGATTGCGGTATAATTAATTGAGGATGACATGGGACATGATTTTTACTCTTTTAGTACCGGTGCAAGCTATGTGCCATGAAAATAGTACTAACACGAAGTGCCTCATCGATCAATCCATAATTATATGGAGGTTAGACTACTCTACCCTCTATATTTGGATGATATAGAGAAACAAAGATGTCTAACCCTCCATTTTGGAAGGTTGATGGGACTCTTTGTTTTTTTTTTTTTCCAAACAGAAAAAAAGAATTTTATTAATCTTTGAAAATAAATTATAAAGTTAAAAGGAACCAAAACACGAAGTATCAGGAATCAGAATGGGACTCTTTGTGACACTATATATTCATCCTCATAAAGGTGAAATAGAGGATTCAAAAAGTAGATTTGAAAGAAAAAATTAGAGATATATATGGAGGGTGAGTTGGAGATGCTCTTTAAGGCAAGAAGAACAGAAGCCCAATCAACCTTCTTATACTTTAGTCATACTTTGGATCAAGGAATAATATCTATTCAATACTAAACCATAATCTAAGCTATGGTGATTTTAATTAATTCCATTAGATTACACATAAAAGCAGTCACAAAAACCTTTTAACTATTTACAACAAAAATTTTGTTGAAGGAAGCTGATTTTCACGCTCTAAAAAAAGCCTAAGGCGAATGAGGCTTGTTTTGGAGCGCGAAAATCACTCCCCTTTGTTGAAACATCGATTATAATGCACAAGATTGAGGGGACACACGGAGTGACCTGTTGGAGGCAAGAGCGCGCACACAAAAACTCACAATATGAGGAAGAAAATAATGTGCAAAACAGGCTCTCGGGTATTGTCTCAACGATCAGACTTCACAAGCGACATACAAACACTGTTTTTCAACACTACCTAGATTAAGGTGCCTATCAACATACTTGTCTTTGTAAGTCTGAGTTTCAATATTTTTATTGTTACTAATTACTTAGGCCACTTGGGAGGGAGGGAGGGAGTTAGTTGAGGTGAGATGGTAAAGCACGAAGTAAATTAAAATCGGTGATACACATCTTTATTATAAGACTAGGTACTTTGCGACGTGCAAGGCACGTGTGCCATGCTCGTTGAATTGATCGATTTTAAATTTTCTTGGGATATAGCTGTATATAAGTAGGTTATATTTATGCTTGCAAAAGGCTTATCCACATTGGGTTATATAAGTTTGTTACATTAACATAAGTGGTTCCTTGACTATCTGCAAAGGGGCTAGCAGTGAAGTAGATTACAAAAGGGCTAGCAGTAAAACAGATTTTATGTTTCTTGGACATAGCAAAAGTCTATGGCTTGCAAGCTGTTCATGCCAAAAGCTGGGGTAGGCCTGCAGATGTTGGAAGTGGCTGCCTATTTGTTGCTGTTGTGGCTGTCGGATGTTTGTTTAGCTGTTGCAGTGGAGTCTTCCATTGGCCTGTTCACTGTTGGAGTATCCACTGCTGGGAAGGAGGAGGAGCTTGCATTGTGCTCTGTGATCTTACTTTTCTTATTTGCAGCATCTGAAGGTAGTGCAAGGAGTGCCTCCAAACGGTTTTGTGATTCTGTCACGTCTTTGGTGGAGATGGAATGGACTTTAATTTTGTTTGGTTGACTCCGGCATAATTATACGTGTGGGCCTTCAATGTGATGATGCATTCCTTTGGTTCGCTCAGTTTGTGAAGCCCCGGGAGGAGCACTTGTGCCTGCGTTGAGCAGTTTTTCAAATTCTTTTGTAATTTAATAAGATGTATGCATTTGTTCTGTAATGTACGATATTGTATGCATTAGATTTAAAAGAAGTATGCTTGTCTTACGTCAATTAGATCTGCTGGGGTAAGGTTGTAGAACTTTGAGTCAACTTCGGAAAACACTGTTGCTTCAATATTTCCAGTCGAATCTGTGATCTGCACATTGAATTTGATCCTGCAAGTTAAGAAGGTTTTTTTCAGTTCTGTTAGCTCTTTCGTTAGCTAATGTAGTTTTTGCCTTAGGTGGAAGATTTGATATAGCTGGGAGGGAGTTTTTTACTCTGCGAGAGCTGGGACTTTTTGGCAATAGTTGCACCAGAAGTTGTTGTTTCGATATGCATTTGTTGCTTTATTGCAGAGTGAGCAAGCTAGGTAGTAGAATTTCTGTCCGAAATTAATTACTCTTGCCATGCCTTTGACAGTTAAGAACTCTACCTGCAATGTATGGTTTTGCATTTAGTGTTATGGTAAGGATATTATTTGGTTAGAGGATGAGATTTGGCATAGGTGGTACCTTCTGTACGAACACGGGAAGGTTGGCAATCTTTGTGATTTTATCCTCTGATTCTTCAGTTGGTGTTGCCAAAAGAAGTTGTGATGGTGTTATTGGCAATTCTCTGATCTTGTTGGCATTCACCACACACCTGCAGTAGTAGAATTTCATGTGACGATTGCAGAGCTTTAGCTATTTAAGCTAGATAGAATTGGCAGAGTAAGGTCATGCATGTTCATAATTTCTCTTATAGCATATATTCATATATATATATATGCCACAGTAAGGCCATGAGAATGAAAATGCAAGAGAAACAACTGCTGCTGTCAATGATCTTACCACTCTGCAATTGCATGGCCTAAAGGTTCTACATAGTTTAGGAAATAAAGCTGTGTGTAGCAGACTTACAAAGTGATAAAGTAATGCTTTTGTTTACGGAGAAACCAAAGCTACTTGGGCTTACAAAGTGGAGGTTTAAGTGGCAGGGTAAAAAGGTAGCAAAGTTTAAGGGGTTTAAGTAGATAGTGCAGGTTAAGACAGTGGAGTAAGTAATACTCAAGGGTTCTAGCTACTTTTTGCATAATGAGTATTCTACTTCTTGCATGTTGTGGCAAACTTTGTGCATGTAATGGATCACGTGTCTTCACTGTGAGGGGGTGAAGCTAATGTGAATTTTTTTTTTGGAAACTTCAGTTGAAAGATCATAGATTCCTTCTTTTCAGTTTTTTTTTGGCCATGATGAAGATGCACTAAGGGAGAAAGAGGAAAATCAGCTTAAGTATCTTGCTGACTGTAGGAACACCTAACTTCACACAAAATCTTCACAATACTCATGCAAGAAAAGAAAATGGTCAACCAAAGCCACAGAGCAAGATGATGATGAACTCATGGAGGACTTTCTGACAGTGAAGGCATGGAACTAAAAGTACAGGAGATGAAGCTGATCTCTGCAGTAACAGAAGTAGCTATATAAATCATTAATGAAAACATAACAGGAATATCTGATATAGCCAGGGATACATAACACAAGAGCAGTACCCAAGATAGAACTGTGAGCCTTGATTAAAACCAGATACATTAGAGCTGGACCAATTCTAGAACTGTGAACAAACAGCTTCATCAGCAGACTTGATAAAAGCAGAGAGAGAGAGGATGCAGTTTCAAAGGACAAGAATCCCAATCTTCTATTGCACCCCCAAAACCATGCAAGGAAAAAGCTGTATCAAAGGAAAAGAAAACCCCCATCATCTATAGCATCATCAGAACTAGATTGAATCAACCATCAGAGCAGCCACGCCAGAATCACATGATATCAAATTTGATTATAGCAGAAAGGAAGCAATATCAAAGAACAAAAGTCCCAATCCTCTATTGCAAACCTCAAAACATCAGTCACGACTTGAGATCTGCCTTTGTGCTTTTGTGCTTTTGCAAACCTCTATTGAATCTGCCTTTGTGCTTTTTGAATCAGTGACTGTGTGCTATTATTAGTCCACTGTACTCCACTGTATCGGATGATGTAGTGTCACAATGTCGATGTAATTTCTGATATGCTAATGTGAGAATGGTTGATCTTTAATTTTTAAATGGGATGGTTTTTTTTTTTGAACAGCGAATTTTTTTTAATCAAATGTAGAAGGATACAATGATCAAACGGGATAAGAGGAAAGCATCATGACAAGAAGATGACATCCCAACTATGTTGGCACCCCAACCCTTGACAATCATCTGCCACTCGAGATCCAAGAACGATTACAAGTTGGCAAGATACCAACCAAAATCAAGCAAAAATGCAGTAGCAGTCACGGAAGTGCATTTTTCCTCATACCAAAGCATACCAGGTTGGTTATGCTTGCTATTCCCACTTGAACTGAAACCAGTAAATAGTTTTGAAATTGTTCAGATTGAAGACTAGTTATTTGCACCCCAAAAAGGAAAAGATTATTTTCCATAGAGAGACCCCCAATTGTAGCAGCAACAACAGAGTACCAAAACAGCAGCAGAAGACCACAGTTTGCATCCAAGAAGATGGTTGATTGACCATGTTATCAACCATATAATGACACCATAATGTAGGAAAAGCAACAGAAAACCCAAAGAGGCAACAGGTGATACCAGATTGGCGGCAACAAATGTAGTATCAAAGGCAAGGAAGCCCCATCTTATGCAACATAGGTGGAAATGAAAATTCTCCAGAAAAGGTTGATCTTTAATAAGTGGGATGGTTGCTAGAAAAAAGGTTGGAGAATATGAAATCCTTTTACTGAGAATCTCTTTTGACTTGGCCCTATTTGGTTCCAATTGTGAGTCTGTTCTGAGTTTCTGGATTCTTAATTCCAAACATACATAAAACTTAAAACTTGTTTCGTCGACTGGTTTTGAAACCTGTTCTCTCGAATGAACCCTTTTCGTCAGAAAAAAAAACAGGCATGTTTGTCATTCTGGGTTAAGCACGTACTCGCCCCCTGCCTTGATGACATATAGGTAACAAGACCAGAGGCATGGTAGGGGCATTTATTGGTTTGATATGACTTATTTTGGTGCGAAAACGAATATGCATATAAGCTACTTCATATTTCAGCGTTGCTCTCTAACAACAGTCCCATTTAAGGATCATTTTGCGGCAAACGTACTTTTTAATTGGGTCAATGACTAATTTACTTACGCAAGTGGAGTGGTAGTCCAATGGTTGGCACTATCTACTCCCAAGCACTGGACCGGGAGTTCAAACCTCTCTAACTACGAGGACTTTCGCTGAGAAAAAAAAAAAGAGATGTACTTGCATGATATGCAATTCAAATATCTTTTTCAGATGACTTTTTTAGATGTGGAGAAAGTATTAGAAAACAAGTTTCCCAAGCAGTCATCCAAATGATTTTATACAAAGATCCTAAAAGTTATGCAGGAAATAAACATGGCTTTCTTCTCTAGCCATCTTTTTCTGAGAGGTTGTCAGCAAAAGAACTCAATATGACTCTAATTAAATGAATAAATTGATTACTCAACTTGACTACTGACCAAACTGATTGTGAATAGATGCTGTTTGGGGCCCACTACGGACCCCACACAAATAATCTAATCCGTTGATAAAGTTTGAAATACCTTTTTGAATAGTCTCATAAATTCAGTCCAATCTCATAATTGTAAGTGTTTGTCCCTTGCTGAAGCATTCTGAAAGTTTTGTTCTAGTATGTTTGGTTGTAAGCCTATTGCCTGAAGATGATGGATGCGTTATTTGCGCTGAACCTATTACTGAAGGGGCCTAATGGATGCTGTTATAGCACTTCAATGATTTTGGTGTGCAACTTAGTTGTGATATATGATTTCACGCTATGAAGGCATCCAGCCATAATTCGGAAGCAAAAAAAGTGATATAGGCCCCATTTATTAGCACTTTTTATTTTCTCTTTTCTTTTCTTAGATACATAGCAAGAGTTATTGCTCATAATGTTAATTCTATCAAGCAATAGCATTTAAGCTCGCAATCAATACTTGATGGACTCCTCAGAATAAAAAATGGAAGGTATAAATGATTATTTTGATTGATGAGCATCAGCAACATCCGGTCGGATGTACATGTGCTTGATGAATAACCCATATTGGGCAAGGACTCTACACACTTGCACTACCACATAGAGCACTTTTTTTTGCTTCTGAATTGTTCATCAGGCACTTGTATGTGGTGGTGCAAGTGTGTGCAATCCTGACCGAAGATGGATTATTCGTCAGGCACCTGTACATCCCAGTGGATGCTGCTGATACTCATGAATCAGAATAATCATATATACCTTCCGTCTTTTATTCTGAGGAGTTCATCAAGTATTGACTGTGAGCTTAAATGCTACTGCTCGATAGAATAAACATTACGAGCAACAACTATTGCTATGTATCTAAGAAAAGAGAAGAGAAAAGGAAAAGTTCTAATAAATGGGGCCTATAGGACTTTTTCTGCTTCCGAGTTATAGCTGGACGCCCTCATAGCATGAAACCATATCACAACTAAGTTACACACCAGAATCAGTACAATCATAAAAGCGTTATAACAACACTATAGGCTTGTTCAGAAAAAGGTTTCACACAAATAATGCATCCATGAAAAGCAAACAACCGAATTCCCATGCTTGACACTTCTTGATTGATTATGAAGTAGGTAGCAACGATGTGGAGGACCATGAGGAGTCCTACCATTATAACGTTGTAAAGGGAAAATATTGATCCCGTCATCTTCTCCATTAAAACTCCCCCTGCACACATGAACCAAAAAATCCATGGAACCACGGCGTCACTCATAATTGGAACTTAAAAAGCTAGGGGAGTAATGTTACGAAAATTGGACAGGACTAGCCAGTTCGACTGGTTGAACCAGAAATCAGCCCTTACTCCGGTTCAGACTAACCCCAAAACCGTTAGGATTTTAGAATCACCCTCATTAAGGAGAGCCGTTTCAAACCGGCAGTCGAACTGGCAATTCAATGAAACCTGAAGCGGGTCGCTCGAACCGTTGGGAAATACTATATTATTTGAACTATCGATTGCTTTTAGATAGGCCCAGAAGGGCGGAACTAAGTGTAGAATGGGGTGGGCTATAGCCCATGTTAACTTTGAAAAAAAAAAAAATTATATGTAAGATTTATCCTAAATAATTTTAGTCCAACTCATTTTAACCACCAATCCATTTTAGTCCAGGATAAATTATATTTATGGTTCCGTTAGCTGTAACATTTATTGCACAGCCAACTGTAAAGTACGCCTAGGAGAGGCTTCTATAGGTGTCAGAGATTATGCACTGTCAGTTTGGAGTGGGAGTGATTTTACCCTTCTACTCCGAAAAAGGAAAGCGAATTGAAGCTTTTGTCAAAACTCTTCTCTGATCAAAAGAAAAGGTTAGGTAATGGTGTCAACAAGTAAGGAACTTTCAAATGATAATGTTAAAACCGTTTTTGTTGGTGCCAAAATTTTAGTGTACTAAATGTTTGTACTATGTGCAGTGTACAAGGCTTTTTCGCGCTGAAGTTTTGATGCCAACAAAAATAGTTTTGGCATTATTTTGCTAAGTGACTAATTAAAGGAACTATATATGAGGGGAGTAAGATTGCTCTTCTTTATATAGGCATTAGTGTAAGTTAGTTAGTTACAGATTGCATCCTATATGAAAATGTTTTTGTGACGAAACATTTTACCACCGATGGTCACTTTTGGCAACGAATTTTTTCATTGCCAAAAGGAATAATTGGTGACGAAGTTTTTTCCTCACCAAAAGGCACAATAGGCGAAAAAAAAATTTCGTTACCAATTATTCATTTTTTGCGACGATAAGAGCTTGTAACAAAGCCTACCATTAGCATTATTTTTAATTAGTTCTTTGTGTCACGAGCATTTTGTCTAACACTTACAAGGTCGTGTCCCAATTCCCCTCAGCCCTTCTACAAAACACTCGTTTCTTTCAATGTGTAAATTAAAAACCGTGCACATAATAATCAATGAATCACCTTGATACAATTTTTGCAAATTCAAGGATAAAACATACTCATGTGACATGTGATGAAAGACATTGGCTACGTATGTAACCAAAAAAATAAAATAAAATTATTAACCGTGTAAGGACCCGTAATTTCGGAAATTTTTTAAAAGGTTCATTTGATATTACAATTGAGGAAAAATTTGAAATTTTATTGAGTTTATTTGAGTTGGGGTTAATGTGATGAAATTGTTTGTAGAGGGGTGCAAGTGCAATATGTGTTTATGTTGGTATATATATGTGTGGGTGTGTGTGTATGGGAGTATTTTTACTCCTCACACTCTCTCTCTCTTTCCCGATCTCTCTATCTCTCTCGGCTCTCCCTCTCTCTCCCTTTCCAACACCCAAACTTCACTCCTCACTCAAAACCTATGCAACTAGCTTCCAATCGTCCATCTATTGGTGTTATTGAGCCCAAATTTCGTGGGTCAAGCTCGGGGAAGGAGATTCGAGTGATTTTGAAGTTTTCGGAGTCTAGGGTTTGCTCAAATCGCGTGGGTTTCGATTATCGACTTGAGGTAGGGATTTCTTACTCTCGTTATGAGTTTATATGATGATTATGTACCTAAATCGTGCTTTAGTTGGTTGAAATTTGAGTTTGTGATCGTTCTTAGTTTTTCTGCAAATCGCCTGCTGCTGCATTGGTACCAATACCTACTTTTTGAGGTATTGGTACCTTGGTTCTGATTACTTACTGGATTCGTTTGGTATCAATACCTAATTTTTGAAGTACCAATACCTTAGTACCAATACCTACTTTTTGAGGTATTGGTACCTTGATTCGGATTGCTCACTGGATTGATTTTGTGTCAATACCTACTTTTTGAGGTATTGGTACCATTGTCTCAGAAAACTGTTCTTGAACCTTATTGATCATTCGTCGACTGTATTGACTCCCGATCACTTCTAACACTCTCCAATCACATTCTAATCATCTCTAAACTCAATTACTCCGGTTCCAATGATTCGTTGATTGTTCTAATCCCTTCGATACTCGTTAAAGGTAATCTTAGTACCGTCGTAAATGGAAAATGAACCGTAAGGTTGTTTAGGTGTACCGTAGGTTGTATGAGGCATTGTGGTGAGCGTGATGGGTAGTTGTGAGTTTGGCTAGTGATCCGAAAGGTAACTTAGTAACTCGTATCCTTGTGATTTCATCTCGTTGATTACTCTAAACTCCTCGAGCTCTCGTTCAAGAGATTTTAGTAAAGAGACTAGTGATTAGTGTGTCGTAAAGTTACTTATGAGTTCAATGTGCGATGTAGGTTATGGTGATATACTTCATGGAAATGTGTGCGCTTATCTATTTGTTGGTGTGCGTGACGGTTGATGATTTTTAGCATAATGAGATATGAATGATTGTTTGATGTTACAGACACAACGAAAACTTGACACTACAGGTATCACCACGAGGTGGTGAGACGACCGGAATCGACACTACGGGTATCACCATGGACATTCGGTGAGACCGGAACTATGCAAATGAACGGGTATCACCATGGACATTCGGTGAGATGACCGGAAACGAGCGACACATGCGAGAACCTTGGATGTTATGATATGAGATTATCGGAAAAAGAGAGAAACATTGGTTTTCACTAAATTGGATTGTTCGAAAGGGAAAAGGATTTTTCTATTTAAAATCCTCCGGCTATTCTTGAGCGAATTAACGGTTTCCGGTATTCGTGCACAGAATCAACGGACTCCGTCTATTCAAGCTCGAATCAGCGAAGCTTGACCACTATAGGTCACGTATTTCTATACATTGTATCTATTTGGGAAAACAAAAGAGTTTGATGACATATGAGAATGAGGAAAGAGATTTGTAAATGAAACGAGAAAATGTGGAAGATTGTGAAATGAGAATGAATGTGGAAACACACATGATGTGATGAATCGGTTGAGAAACCAAATGTTGATTATTTGTGATTGATGTGGGAATGTTTGTGGCACTGGTGTGGCATGTGAGATGATAGGTGTTGTATATAGGATTGTCTAGAATCCTTTGGCCATAGTGAGTTGTTTGTTGATAGCCATATAACCCTTGGGCATATCTGTCTATATTCATTCACTTTAGTTGCATAACTCGACATATTTTCTTATAACTTGCGTATAGATTTCTCTACTGGGCTAGTGTAGCTCAACCTATCATTTTCAGGTATATTGCAGGTCATTGTCATGGAATGCTTGGAGTGCATACTGCTGTTATTGGTCAAAGTTATTTTTTGGAGAATACTTGAACTAAACAACATGATATTGTATTTTCTATTTTGGAACTCTGTAATTTTATTGGGCAAGTTTGTGGAATTGGGAACTGAATTACCTTTTGGGTTATAACTTGTGATTTCGGTGAGGATTTTAATTATCAAATGTTATTATTATTTATGTTGAAAATCGAGGGCGTGACAAACCGGAATGCAAATTGATGAGCACTAAATTATGAATGAATAATTTTTTATGCAAGAAAGCAAGGGCTAAAACTGAAATTTATAATACCGAATTGTAAATTTCCATTACCTGTTGCAGAATTTGTATTCAAATATGAGCTACTTCTTTTTCTCGTTTTTACTCACTATTCTCTCTATTCTTTTGAATACCAAAATTTCGAGTATCTCTTCAATACCCTAAGGACTTCTCTCTATTTCTGTTTATTTCCCGAAGTGCTATGTTTGTATCTCCTTTTCCTTTTCTATTTTTGAGTGCTCTTGTATTTAATATGTACAAAATTAAACCTAGCCTTTTAAGTTCTAATTATGAGTGACGCAGTGGTTTGATGGTTTTTGGTTCGTGTGTTTACAGGGGGTTTAAGGGAGAAGATCATAAAAGGATCACTTTTTTGCCTTTACAACTTATAATAGCAATGATATGGAGGACCACAAGAAGCGCTACCATTATAATGTTGTTAAGGCAAAAAATTAATCCTTTCATTTTCTCCCTTAAAACCCCTGTAAACACAGGAACTAAAAACCATCGAACTACTGCGTCACTCATAATTGGAACTTAAAAAGCTAGGTTTGGCTTGGTTTTGTACATATTAAATACAAGAACACTAAAAAATAGAAAAGGAAAAGGCGATACAAACATATCTCCTTGGAAAATAAACAGAAATACAAAGAAGTCCTTAGTGTATTGAAGAGGAACACGAAATTTCAGTATTCGGAAGAGAGAGAGTAAAAGCAAGAGAAAGAAGTAGCTTATACTTGAATACAAATTCTGCAATAGGTTGTGTTCCATTCTGCAAGAAAGGATCCATTGACAATAGAGAAGAATGATCATACCTGATTGGGAGGTTGTAAACTAAGAAGGGGAAAGTGGCAAGGTTCGACAGTTTTTCTTTTAACTCAGGTATTCGGGCTAGTTTATCCACACCACAATTAATTTTGGGATATTCACATTGCTTAATTTGCGGGAATTTCAATTAAAGCCAGAGCAAAAGCTCTCTATGCACTGTCACTTTTGAGTGAGAGTGATTTTACCCTTCTACTTCATAAAATGGAAAACGAATTGAAGCTTTTTGTGGAAATTCTTCTCCGATCAAAAGAGGAGAAGGTCAGATTAAGGTGTCAACGACCAAATTAAGGAAATTTTTTTTTTTTTTTTGCTAAGTGACTAATTTAAGGAACTATAAATGAGAGGAGTAAGATTGCTCTTGTTTATATAGGCATTAGTGTAAGTTGATTAGTTACCGATTGCATCCTATAATGGAGAAATATAAGGAGCAGGGACGGATTCAGAAATGTCATTTAGTGGGGGCACCTTGTTAATCATAGTGGCAAAAATTTATTTTTCTAATTAACCACAATAAGATCGTTACATAATTAAAAGGCATGCAATACAAATTACAAAAATATATAACACATACTTTCACCTAAATTATGTAAAAATAAGCGCCAAAACTCAGACAAAATTTGAGAGTATGTTTTACATGAATATCGACAAGTTTTAGAATGATCGATATAGTTTTATTAATGATATTATTTTAAAATATTGCTCTTAGACGGTTAAAAATAAGTACAATTGAGAAAGAATCAATCCAAGTAGACAAATAGTTTGAAAATAAACAAGTATAAATACACCATATGACGAAATTGAAACATAAACTAGTTTTATATGTATATTTTTAATATATATATGCACTTGTTTATGTGTAGTATCACTTAATTTCAAAATTATGCAAAATATACGAAAATATAACAAAATTATTTTAGTTTCGAGCGGGGGCACGTGCCCCCCTTTCCCTCCATCCTTGATAAGGAGTTAGACCTAGTCTCTACATCATTCCAATTTTATCGGATGTTCCCGAAAGAACAGCTAGACCTAGTGTCACCAGGTATTTTGAAGTTTGAACTAATCCCACATTCTCTCTGATATTAACCTGTTGGTTCAAATAACGTCTTCAAGCTGTTGGGGATGCAGACAACTTTCAGCAACAGAGTTCAGCAACAAAGGTCCGTGACCAGCGCGGAGAGTTCCGCGATAGGCAGACACGCAGTCAGGCTCGCGGCAGGTAGCGCGCGACAGACAGGCTCGCGGCCGAGATGGGCCGTGGGCCGCGGCCCAAGTTGGTTGGACGGGTCCAGCTATCACTTAGGGTTTGCCTATAAATATAAGTTGTTGTATTCATTATTTTTTGAGCAGAGCTTGAGCGAGGTTGCACATAGAGAGAGAAAATTTCTAGAGGGTTTCTAGTGAGAGAGAGAGTGCAAGATAAAACTTTTCTCAGAGAGGAAGGAGAAGACTTGTAATCTTTCGTTTTCTTTCGTTCATAGTGGACTGGTGTGGCTCCCGAGGACGTAGGCAAGTTGCCGAACCTCGTATATCTGTGTGTTCTGTTTTTTCTATTCCTCTTTCTCTTCCTTTTCTCTTGTTTGTTTTCTGTGATGATAGTATCCCAAGATCCTGTGTGTGTGTTTTGTTCGTTGCGAGTCTGAGCGCGAGGCTCCGATTTCCCAACAAGCTAGATGCTAAGTCACTGAAGTGCACATTCATTGGGTACGGCGGCGATGAGTTTGGCTATCGTTTCTGGGATGAGAAAAACAGGAAGATAATCAGAAGCTGGGATGTCATATTCAATGAGTCAGTGCTGTACAAGGACAGGGATAGCAAACAATGCAGTGGGAGTTCTACTGAGGATCGCGAGGGTCCCGCAGGGGTGGTCGCGCGAGAGGATCGCGAGGCACCCGAGTACTTTAGTTTGGAGGATCTTCCAGAAAGCAGTGGGGATGAGTCAGGATCTGACCGGACAGAGTCTGGGGCAGTTCCAGAGATAGGGTCTAGCTCACCGACTGCCGCGATAAGGAGATCAACTAGGGTACCTAAACCTAATCCAAAATACCTTTCGTCGCTGTATTATTTGCTTTTGACAGATAGCGGGGAACCATCTTGCTATGACGAGGCTTTACAGGTCAGTGACGCTGTGAAGTGGGAACGTGCTATGCAAGAGGAGATGGATTCTCTTCACTCGAATGTGACTTGGAAGTTGGCGAAGCTTCCCGCGGGGAAGAAGGCGCTACAGAACAAGTGGGTATACCGCGTCAAGCAGGAGAGCGACGGTAGCAAGAGGTTTAAGGCCAGATTGGTTGTGAAGGGCTTTCAACAGAAAGAAGGGGTTGATTTCACGGAGATTTTTTCCCCAGTTGTGAAGCTGACCACTATCAGAGTGGTATTGAGTTTGGTGGCTGCTGAAAATCTCTACCTTGAGCAGTTGGATGTTAAAACTGCGTTTCTTCATGGTGACTTGGATGAAGAAATCTACATGAAGCAACCTGTTGGCTTCATTGAGAAAGGCAAGGAAGAGATGGTGTGTAGACTCAAGAAGAGTCTATATGGGTTGAAACAGGCTCCTAGACAGTGGTACAAGAAGTTTGACAGTTTCATGCAGCGCAGCGGCTACACGAGGTGCCACGCGGATCACTGTTGCTACCTTAAACGATGTAAGGCGAGCTACATAATTTTACTACTTTACGTAGATGATATGCTTGTGGCTGGGTCCTGTTTACAGGAGATAAACAGGTTGAAGCAACAGTTGGCAGCAGAGTTTGCTATGAAAAATCTGGGTGCAGCGAAGCAGATACTTGGGATGAGGATCAGCAGGGACAGAACTCAAGGGGTCTTAAAGTTGAGTCAAGCTGAGTATATTGAACGGGTTCTTGAAAGGTTCAATATGCAGAACGCCAAGGCAGTTGGCGCGCCTCTGGGAAGTTAGTTTAGGCTTTCTGACGTGCAGTCTCCAAAGACAGATGCTGAGAAGGAGCACATGGCCAAGGTACCGTATGCCTCGGCCATCGGTAGTCTGATGTACGCGATGGTCTGCACGCGGCCAGACATCGCTCATGCAGTGGGAGTTGTAAGCAGGTTTGCGAGCAATCCAGGGAAGCAGCATTGGGAAGCCGTCAAGTGGATACTGAGATATCTCCGCGGGACCGCGGATGTGCCATTGTGTTTTGGGAGAGCAGATTTGGTGGTGAAAAGATATGTGGATGCAGATTTCGCGGGTGATCACGATACTAGGCGAAGCACCACAGGATATGTCTACACTTTGGGATCAACAGCGGTGAGTTGGGTTTCGCGTCTGCAGAAGTTGGTAACTTTGTCCACGACAGAAGCTGAGTATGTAGCAGTCACGGAGGCTGCTAAGGAGATGATTTGGTTGAAGGCTTTTCTGGGTGAGTTGGGTTTGAAGCAGGAGAACAGTGTTCTTTTCAGTGATAGCCAGAGTGCTATACACCTTGCGAAAAATCCAGTGTTTCATGCTAGAACGAAGCACATCGATTTGAGGTACCATTTCATTCGCTCACTTTTAGAAGAAGGGGAACTGTTACTGGAGAAGATTTTGGGGAGCCAAAATCCAGCAGATATGTTGACAAGGTCGGTCACCATCGAGAAACTGAAGTTGTGCTCAACTTCAGTTGGCCTTCGCGCGTGAGGAGTTGGAGGGCCAGAGTCGCACAAGGAGGGGTGAAGTTCACTACGTCCGCTATTGATTGAGGTTGTTGATATTAGTTTGCTTCAGTTATCTTCAAGTGGGAGATTGTTGGGGATGCAGACAACTTTCAGCAACAGAGTTCAGCAACAAAGGTCCGTGACCAGCGCGGAGAGTTCCGCGATAGGCAGACACGCAGTCAGGCTTGTGGCAGGTAGCGCGCGACAGACAGGCTCGCGGCCAAGATGGGCCGTGGGCCGCGGCCCAAGTTGGTTGGACGGGTCCAGCTATCACTTAGGGTTTGCCTATAATATAAGTTGTTGTATTCATTATTTTTTGAGCAGAGCTTGAGCGAGGTTGCACATAGAGAGAGAAAATTTCTAGAGGGTTTCTAGTGAGAGAGAGAGTGCAAGAGAAAACTTTTCTCAGAGAGGAAGGAGAAGACTTGTAATCTTTCGTTTTCTTTCGTTCATAGTGGACTGGTGTGGCTCCCGAGGACGTAGGCAAGTTGCCGAACCTCGTATATCTGTGTGTTCTGTTTTTTCTATTCCTCTTTCTCTTCCTTTTCTCTGGTTTGTTTTCTGTGACGATAGTATCCCAAGATCCTGTGTGTGTGTTTTGTTCGTTACGAGTCTGAGCGCGTGGCTCCGATTTCCCAACAGCAGCCATTTACAGAATTCTAGGCATTTACAATGTTGAGAAATTTGCTGAACCCACTAACACATAATGCAAAGAATAATCAAGAACAGCAAAACCATGAATGGCGCAATACAACGGAAAGAGAGGTAGTTTGGGAACCAGAGGGTCATGAGTCTGAATACGAGCACCATCAAATATTCCAACAAGGGTAAATTACATTTTGCCCCCTCAAACTACCACCCGTTTACAGTTTGCCCCCTCAAACTATTTTTTTTCCCACTTAACCTCCTCCAACTACCTTTACCCGTTATCGTTACCCCTTCCGTTGTGGTTCCGTTAGCTTTTTGGACGGAAAGGTGCATGTGCAGGTCACATGCCATCTTAAGTGACCTTTTAAGACATATTTGTCCTTCTTCTTCCTTTGATATGTATATATATACATATATACACAGAACCACACTGTTCCAACGGGCAAAAAACCAGGTCCTCTATAAAGCTGAGCATCCCACCCCACTCCCCCAACGGGTCAATTCCTCTCTCTCTCTCTCTCTCTCTCTCTCTCTCTCTCTCTCGCGCGCGCGCGCCAGCAATGGAAGGAAGCAGTTCGAAGCAAAACTTCAATGGCGAATTTGGGGTTTTCTGCAGGTGCGGGCAAGAAGCACCTCTTGAGGAGTCTAGAACAAAGAAGAACCCAGGGAGAAAGTTTTTTGGGTGTCCAAACTACAAGGTGAGTTTTTTGCTGAGAATCGTCAAATTTAAAACCAAAGAAGTACAAATTCAAGCTTGGATTTTTTTTATTTTAGAATTCGGGCTGTGGATTCTTCATTTGGTATGATCAATATGTACGACAAAGAGTCAAAAGTATTGAAGGCCTCCCATCAGTTGTTCAAAAGTCAGAGGATTCAGTTGGTCTACAAACAAATGAAGACAACAATATTGACGAATTAAAGAAGGAACTGAAGGTATTGAAGAGGAAGATGCAGAAGATGGAAAAGCAAGTAGATGAGCTGTATATTTTGAACCAGAGAAGAAACATGAGGGTTCCTAGCAACTGTACTATTCTGTTGTTTGCAATTGTAATGTTGGTTATATGGTGGTTGTACTAGGCCTTCAATCCAGTGATTACAGTGTATGTAATGTTGGCATGAGTCACCTGTTCTTGGCCTTCAATTCAGTCATTACATGTGTAAAACAATTAAGAACTGATGTAGGGCGCCGTATGAACTACGAAATAATCGCACAATCCAGAGGCAAACAAACAATCCGAATATATAGGACGCAACTCTAACCCTAAAAAGTGTAAAGAAACCATACTAAAATTATTACAGACACATAAAATAGAGGAAAAAACAAGAATTCTAAAAAAAGAACAGGCTAAAACGAACTTTCCTACGAAAAGTTATGGACAAAACAAAATTTTTTGGGATCGAAGGCCCATTTGGAGACCTAAACGGTCTCAGAAGGCTAAAATCCACACGGCACATGGCTAAAGACAATGTGTCCTGACCGTTGGGCCGTTTCGGATCGAACCCAAATGGGCCCAAAGCCAAATCTCTCGGTCAATTATTTACGAAAATACCGGCTAGTAGAAATCATTTTACAAAGGCCAACATTTCATATATGCCATAAGTTCCCATAGCATCAAAATACAGCATACTTAGTTCATGCTTAAACAGATCCCACGTTCCACATAAACACGTGTACCAAAACATAACCACAGCCTGTAGTTTCTACATAAACATGTAGTGAGGCTGTGGTTATGATAGATCTGCAAAAAGGGTAAATTCCCATAGTCTTCATAACTTAGCCTTAACACACCATACTTAGTCTAATATAGCATACTTAGTTCACTACTTAAACAAACACTTAAAATGCTGCACACTCAGAGGTTGGGTACTGGGGAATGTTGGATGAGGTTTGTGATAGACCAATCTGAGTAGCACTTGAAGAGCCCTGTGAAGGGACAAGCTGGGCAGTCCTCCCTCTGGCCATTGCTCCACTACCTCTGGCCAGTCCTACACTGCCTCTGGCCAGTCCTACACTGCCTCTGGCCATTGCTCCACTGCCTCTGGCCATTGCTCCACTGCCTCTGGCCCTTGCTCCACTGCCCCTTGCTCCCCTACCTCTGCCCCGTGCTCCCCTACCTCTGCCTCTTGATCCTGAACCAGCTTCAATCCCCTTGCCCATGTCATTTGTACCAGATGCTATCCCCTTGCCTTTATCACTTGTACCAGCTGCAATCCCATGGTCCTTCATTATATTATTCCACTACATTGCAGATAAAAACATAACAAGTATTTCAGTAATATGCCAGGTAAAAACAACCCCAACTTTCATATTTACATTGCAATAAGATACGTACCATTATAGATGTCATTCCAGCAATAGGCCTTGAATTATCAATTATGATACCAGAACTTTGTGAAGTGGATCCCATTGTGATGCCTCTCCCCCTTCCCTTTTTTGGTGCCACTGGTCCTTTGCATGTTCTGGTATTGTGGCCCAATTCCTGACAGTTACTGCACCTTAAGGACTGGTGAGTCCTTTTTGCCAAGTGTGGGTTGTTAGGCTCATCTGGACCTCTTCTTCTAGCCTTCTTAGGCCTACCAGGTGGCCTCCTTAGTGGGGGAGGCACAATAGGGTCAAACTCAGTGTGCACCCATTCAGTTTGATCTGGTATTGGGTGTATTATGGGGGCATAAGCCCTCATGTAGCTATCTCTATTGTAGCATTCATTCACATAGGACTCAGGCTGCCTCTTAGCACTCATTATAGCAGCTACAGCATGAGCACAAGGGATTCCAGTCACATCCCACTTCCTACATACACAAGTGTGGTTGGCCAAGTCCACAACCAATGTTCTAACCCCATGCCAAACCTCATAAATATGATTACCAGCATATGCAACTTCACAATTTCTTGCTTCAACCTTCATTTCCTCTATAATCTTCTGAATCTTTGGACACAAGGTCCCATTACAGGTGACAATCCAACTTCTTTTTTCCTCATACCTACTCATCAGTTGTCTTCTAATCATCTCTAGCATTGTAATAATTGGTTTGTCCCTAGCTTCCCTAATGTAATGGTTGAATGATTCAGACACATTGTTTGCAAGCATATCAGACTTTGCTCTAGGGCTAAACATAGACCTACACCACACACTAGGGGACTCCCTCATCAACCATTCATATGCATCTAAATTTTTTTCTTTTATCTTGTTCATGTTTTCTTCCCAACCTGCCACTGTGTAAGCCCTAGCTGCAGACCACATCAAGTCTTTTAAGTCCTTACCTTTGAACATGATATTAAAGTTTGCATACATGTGCCTAACACAAAATCGGTGATCAGCAGTAGGCATTAATTGCTTGAAAGTCTCTACCAAACCCTGCAATGACATAAACAAAAATTAGTTAATCAAAAAAATTTGGCACTGAATATTTCTTGTACAGTCATAAAAACTAAAAAAAAATGTATGTATACCTTCTGTCTATCTGAAATGAAGGTCCAACCATGCTCCTCAGGCCTGCCTATGATAGAAATCAAGTTCTCAAGGAACCAAGTCCAACTGTCCTTAGTTTCAGCTTCAACTACAGCCACTGCCACTGGGTACATTTGGTCATTTGCATCCTTTGCAATAGCACTCATCAGTTGTCCACCAAATGGTCCTTTTAAATGACATGCATCCAATCCTATCAAAGGTCTACAACCAGATAAAAATCCTCTCATCTGTGCTTCATACATGACAAACATTCTTTGGAATACAGGGGATGTTGCACCAAGAGGCCTTTCAACCTTAAGCAAGGCTGTGGATCTGTAGGGGGATGAAAACAATTGGTACTCTGAACGTCCCAAGTTGCAAACGGCCTCACGTGCTTCTTCACCGAGATCCTAGTTCTTCGTCGGAAGCTTAATCTGCGAAACAGACAAGGGGTGAGTGCACCTTTGCCTCTCGTGGCAAAGGCCCTCCGATGCTTCAGTTAGTATCACGTACTGGCCAATAAACCCTAATTATCAATAGGAAAATAATGCAAATGTTCGATATCGCATACCTTTTACCTCCAGGTTTACCTCGTATTTATAGACTCACGGATGCTTGCTGCCCAAACATCCCAGTTGCCCTAGGATCCCTCCCTCGTATAGGAAACCTAAAATCTTATGGAATCTCTTTCCCTTATCGGAATAATGTCTCAATCTTTATAGGACTCTCAGTCCTGTTGGGACTCTCTCCATGATTATCCGAACACCCCACTCACGTTGGGTTTCTAGCCACGATCCTACATATTCGGGATCTTACCCTCTTATGGAATATTACCATTCTGGAATATTCCTGCCACGTCACGACCTAGGGCAACCTTTTCCACTGTTCGGCTTACTCTTTTCCGAACAGTACTCCTGGACCAATGACATCACATGCAACTGGTCCACATTGTTATACCTGGTCCAATGACTTCACATGTTGTTTGATCTTATCAGCCGAACAGTTTGTCTGGACCAATGACTTCACGGGTCACTGGTCCACACTGCTGCTCATCATACTGCCCGGCGATAGACTTTATGAAGCTTACCACGTGTCCCCAATACATCACGTGTTCGGCAACTAATTTTATCGGTTTGGGAATACCTTCCCACAATTGCTCCCCAGCTTTATCCGTTTGCCACTACTCGGGGGCAACGGGTAAAGCTTTTAGCTTAAACGTGTCTGGACCATCCTTACCCAGAACCGAACAGTCATTTCGTTAATACTCTTTAAGATTCTTGGCGGCTTAGTCATTATACCGTCTCGGGGTGATAATTTTACGTGGCGTGTTTCGTACCCCCCGCATTAAATTTGAACTGACGTTTCCCTCAAACGTCGTTAGCGTAATGTCCGCTTTCCGTTACTTTAACTCGTAACGGCGTGAAGAGAGACGTTTCGCCTCCGTTCCCAGCCCTTAAACCTCTGACAGGGTTTCATTTGGGTTTTTTAAACAAAACACACCAACCTCAGTCTTTCTCAAAGGGTTCCTCCACCGTCTCCGCCATAGCCGCCGCTTCGAAGCTTTCGTCCGTACTTCCCTCCATCGCCGCTACATCCATCGTAAGACTCCTGAAATCTCTTTCTGTATCTCGTACTAGGATTTCATTTTTGAGTGACCCATCCCCTTAGGGTTTCATTCGTAGGCCCTTCTGGTTTTCTTCGTACATATTGGGTATAGTGATGGCGGACAATGGGGAAAACCCTCTAAAACCCAGTAAATTTAGGAAGCTATGCGAAACCTCTGCTGCCATGACGGCTTTTAGAACGGAATACGGCATCCCTGACAATGTTGGTCTTGAACTTGCCCCCCTAGGCGCAGATAGAGACGGAGGTTCATGGGATAGAATGTGTATCCCAATAGTCGCCATTGTCGAAGGAGGGGTTCGATTCCCCCTTCACCCTCTACTTCGTCAAATCCTGAGCTGGTATCGACTTACTCCGATGCAGGTCTCGACTAACTTTTTAGGTTAGTAATGGGAGTGGTGGCCTTAAACAGAATCTTAGGGACCCAACTAGGGATTTGGGACATCCAATGGTGGTATAGCATCGTGCTAAACCCCGATTACAACACGTACTATCTCAAGGTTAGGAGAGCGGACAGGCGTCTCGTGCTCAATTTGCCAGACTCTGCTCGTGACCACGAGGTCGATTTCCTCTACGTAACGGGAGCTTTCGAGCCGATAGGAGAGGATGGCCAAGTGGTGGGTTTGCATTGCCCCCACATATGTGGTTACCCACGTATGCTTCTAATTTGCTTTTTGATTTCGTGTATTGCTTCCTCTTAGCTGATTCGTATGTTTCTAACTCGTCTTTATATTCGTACAGCGGACAACGCTAACAGACGCCCGAGACGAGAGCCAAACTACATCAGAACAGCTGATATCAACAGAATTCTTAAGTACACAGGAGAGCCGGGCACTCGCACCGCTGGATGTGGTCGTGACGCACACGTCTTGCTAGGATATGAGCCTGCCTACAGGGGGTTTATTGACAGGAGGTTAGCGAATCCGAGCACGAGCGGTGCCTCAACATCCACAGCTCCCCATCCACAAGGCTCAAGACTGCAAGCCGGGGTCACCCTCGCCGGACAATCAGGTGAAGTTTCGATCCCAGAAGGCGTGCCCCAGACACGTGTGGTGTCTAGGAGATCCACAAGAAGACAAGTTGTTCCTGAAATTCAACCCGAACAACCCCTTGTTCTTTGTGAGACGAGCCAGTCCTCTTCCTCTGGTTACTCTCGATCTCCTGTGAGCCCAGGTACGATGACTCAAGAACCCATTGATCTTAGCACTCTTCTCACCGTTTCGACTCGAGGTCGTAATGCTGCAAATAGGGTAGCATCGACCGGTGTTGCTCCCCCTCGATCTCGTCGCAACAGGGGGGGATCTACGAGATCGTCATCTCCTCGGCAACAAGACAGTTCCACCGAAGTTACTGATGCTCATCGGGACAAGCGTCCTCGGAGTGAAGAAGCCGGAGACACTGGCGCTCCAGACTCTTCAGTGCCATCACAGAACCCAGTGCCGAACATCCAAGCTATCCCCGCTGTCTGGGCCCCTCAGCTCATGAGGGGGGACCGTCCAGTAAATGTTGGGGACAGTGCTAGCTCGTCTGAGACTGCACTGGCTCTGGCACAGGGACTATCACTTCCCGTAGACATGCAAAAAGAGTCTTCATCCTCTGCTGACCGGCTAGTGTCCACTGGACTCGTCAGTGGAATCAAGGTGAACGTACAAAGTTCCTTTTCCTTTACCTTGACTATAGTCGTCTTGAATGATTTTATTAACTCGTACTTGGCAATTGTGCAGTTTATCCAAAAACTGATGGCACTAGGCCAAAAATTCCAAGAGGCTGACGCAGAGAGAATCAGGCTGCTGAATGATAACACGAGACTCCTCCGAACAGTCTCGAGGCTGGAGAGAGAGAGAGACAAAGCTAAAACAGAGGTCACAGACACAAAAGGTAAACTGGAAACTGCTGAGGATAACCTCCGTCAAGCTTTGGCAGAGATAGATAATGCCAAAAAGGCCGCATATGATGAAGGTTACAAGAAGGGGTTTGACACTACAACGGCCAGTTACGTGGGACAGATGCCGGCCATTCAAGACCAGATCTGGGTCACCTGCTGGGAGACGTGCTTAACGAAGATTGGCGTCGCTGAAGACTCTCCTTTCTGGGAAGATAATGAATTACCGAGTCGTCAAGTGATGGCTGCTCAGGAAGCTGGTGGGCCTCCTGCTGATGACGTAGATCAAGAGATAGATGATTTTGCTGACGTTGAAGAGGAGATTCAGATGGAATCCCAAGATAACGTGGTTCAACCTGCAGCAGTTCAAGAGGTGACCAATGAAGCCATTGTTACGGAGGAGGATGCCGCTGCCAGTACTAGCATAGAAGCTGTAAATGACACTCTCCCAGAGATCCAGAACTTGGATTGAACAGGCTAGCAGGTGATCTCATTCCTACTCAACTCCTCCAAACGTATTACTGGTCCTGCGTGACCGTAGTTATTTTGAGCCCTGCGAGGCATCAGTACAATACTTTTGGTTTTCTTTTGATAACACAGATATTTTCCTCATATCATCTGGTTTGCTCGGCTATTTCGCACATTGATTTTTAAGCCAAATGTTTCATACTGGCTTATAAGTGTTTCGTACTTTTTTGTTTACACATGTTCACCTGCTTTTGTGAGTTTACTCATACTCATAAGTGTAGAGCCCCAAGTATTTCGTGCTTGAAGTTACTATTTGCTTGTCAAATGAATGTTACCGGAACAAATTGCATATATTTGTATGCATCCCAAGTTTCTTCCTACTTAGTTTGGTTTCTAGACATACTTCGTTATGTCTATTACCCAAGTATTTCGTACTCAGAATTTTACAAGTATTTCGTACTTTGAGTATCTCGTACTCTCGTTCTTATATAAAATCATTCATATCTCGTTATGTTTATTGCCCAAGTATTTCGTACTTAGAATGTGGTAAGAATTTCGTTCTTTTGGGTATCTCGTACCCTGTTGTAAGCTGTTTCATTCTTTTAAGTATCTCGTACTTTCAAATATCTCATGTTTGGCATTCATGCCAATCCCGTGCTCCCCAATATGAAAAAAAAGGAAGATAAAGCAAATCTCCTAGTTTCATATTCCATATTGCAAAAAACCGAATATAATGTGAGGAAAAGAATGTCTTTATTCATAGACCAAACTCAAGGAGGCGTTATTCGTACCCCTTGAAACTGAAACGGAGTAATCCATAAGTAGAATAAGAGAAAACAAGGGAATTATTATTCGTAATTCCCACACAATCACGTAGTGCAATCTAAAATAAAATTAAATTCTTTTTAAACAAAGAATTTTCTCAAATTATGAACATTCCATGGCCTTGGGATTGGGATGCCGTCCAGATCAACCAACCTGTAGGCCCCAATGCCCACAATCTCTGTGACCCGATACGGGCCTTCCCAGTTGGCTCCTAGCTTGCCTTCGTTGGCCACTTTGGTGTTGCCGAGCACCTTTCGTAGTACAAGGTCCCCAACACCAAATTCTCGAGGGTGAACATGCCTATTATAGTTCTTCATTAATTGTTCTTGATAAGAGGCCAAATGGACTAGGGCCTTTTCTCTCCTCTCCTCGGCGAGATCAAGCTCAATTTCAAGGGCTCTATCGTTGCCCCCACTTTCGACCAACACTGTCCTGTTGGTTGGAAGTCCTACCTCCAAAGGTATGACTGCCTCTGTGCCGTATGCCAACGAGTAGGGGGTCTCTCCCGTAGACCTCCTAGGAGTTGTCCTATGTGCCCATAGCACAAGGGGCAATTCATCAGGCCATTTCCCCTTGGCCTTATCCAACCTCTTCTTGATCCCGTCAAGAATGGTTTTGTTAGATGCTTCTGCCTGCCCATTGCTCTGTGGGTAAGCTGGAGTCGAATAGTAATTCCGAATCCCATACTGGGCACAAAAAGCCTTAAATTTCTTCTGAAATTGGGACCCATTATCTGTAATCAAGGAATAGGGAACCCCAAACCGAGTAATGATATTCTTCCACACGAACTTTTCTACCATAGACTCGGTGATTTTGGCCAACGGTTCTGCCTCAATCCATTTAGTAAAATAATCTGTTGCAACTAACAAGAATTTTCGGTTCCCAGTTGCTTTGTGGAGAGGACCCACGATGTCCATTCCCCATTGGGCAAATGGCCAGGGGCTCGTCAAAGGTACCAGGTCTTCGGCGGGTGTTCGAATCATTGGTGAGAATTTTTGACATTTCTCGCAAATTTTCACATACAGTTTTGCATCCTCCTGCATATGTGGCCACCAGTAGCCTTGAGTAATTGCTCGGTGGGCAATGGACCTGCCTCCAGCATGACTTCCACATGTTCCCTCGTGGATCTCATGAAGAAATTTCTGCACCATCTCGGGGTGCACACAAAGCAAATATGGTCCTGTAAAGGATTTTCTGTACAACTTCCCTTCTGGGGATAGCCAAAACCTTGCAGACTTGGTCCTGATCTTATGAGCTTCCTTTTTATCAACTGGGAGTATTTCATTTCGTAAAAACTCCACAATTGGGTCCATCCAACTTGGTCCCTGGTTCACATCCAGGACCAATTCAATACTCCTTCCAATGCTTGGCTCCGTGAGATACTCAACTGCCACCTTTCGCTTGAGTTCAGTTGGAACAGCTGCTGCCAGCCATGCTAAAGAATCAGCATGGGCATTTTGTCCAGAACTTATCTGTTCAACATGAACCCTCTCGAAGGTATCAAGTAGATCTTTGGCTGCTTCCATGTAGGCTGCCATCTTTTCATTCCGGGCCCGATATTCGCCGGACAGTTGGTTAACTACGAGCTGCGAATCGCAGTGCACCCTGACTCGTTCTGCCTTTAAGGTTCTTACACTTCTCAAACCAGCTAAGAGTGCCTCGTACTCTGCTACGTTATTTGATGCACTGAACCCTAGCCGAACAGACAGTTCAATCATTAAACCTCCTGGAGGAAATATTACCACCCCAATTCCTGAACCAGTATTACATGTTGATCCGTCAACGAATAACTTCCATTCCGTGGCGTCCTGCTCGGCTGACAGCTGATTCTTAATGGGTGCTGGCTTGGATGCTTGCTCCTTTCTCGTAGGTGGCAAAGGTGCAACCGTAGGAGAAAACTCCGCCACAAAATCTGCCAAAACTTGGCCTTTAATTGCCGTACGTGGTTGATAATCAATATCGTACTGACTCAACTCGACGGACCACGTCGAGATTCTTCTTGAAAAATCTGCCTTTCGTAGCAGGGACTTCAGTGGAAATTCGGTGTATACCACAATCCTGTGGCTCTGAAAATAGTGTGGCAATTTTCTCGTTGCTGTCCTAAGCGCCAGGATAAGTTTCTCTAAAGGCAGATATCTCGTTTCTGCGTCTAGCAATGTCTTGCTTACATAATATACTGGGATTTGTTCGACTCCCAAATCCCTTAACAGGACTGCACTTACAGCATGATCAGAAACAGCTAAGTACAAAATCAAGGACTCACCTAGCTGTGGGGTTGACAGAAGAGGAGGCTCAGCCAGATACTTCTTCAGGTCCTGAAAAGCTTGCTCACACTCTGCTCCCCATTCAAATCCTTCCCTTTTTTTTAATAACTGAAAAAAGGGCCTACACTTATCACTTGATCTGCTGATAAACCTGTTAAGTGCAGCAGCCATCCCAGTTAATCTTTGAACCTCCTTCGTGGTTTTAGGGCTTTGCAGCCTTTGCAAGGCTGCAATCTGATCTGGGTTAGCCTCGATTCCCCTTATGGTGACCAAGTGCCCTAGGAACTTCCCAGAACCAACCCCAAACGCACATTTCGAGGCGTTGAGTTTCAACTTGTACTTTCTCAAAATCTCAAAGACTTCTCTTAAGTCTGTGATGTGCCCTCGTTTGTCTCGGCTTTTTACTACCATATCGTCGATGTAAACCTCCATGGTTTTCCCGAGCAGTTCTTTAAACATGATAGTCGCAAGCCTTTGGTACGTCGCCCCTGCGTTTCTCAGCCCAAACGGCATGACACTATAGCAGTACAGGCCCCGTGGGGTGATGAAAGATGTCTTCTCCTGATCGGGGCCAAACATAGCGATTTGGTGGTATCCTCGATACGCATCAAGAAAACTCATTCGCTCGTAGCCAGCTGTCGCGTCAACCAACTGGTCTATCCTCGGGAGGGGAAAACTATCCTTAGGGCAGGCCTTGTTCAAGTCTGTGAAATCCACACAGACACGCCACTTCCCATTCTTCTTCTTTACGACCACAGTGTTGGACAGCCACTCAGGGTAATAAACCTCACGTATTGCTTTTGCCTCAAGCAAACGACTAACTTCTTCAATAACAGCATCTACGTGCTGTACGGCCGCCCTAACGTTTTCTCTGAATAACTGGCTTATGTTGAGGGTCAACATTCGAATGGTGGCAGATTATCTCAGCATCCACGCCGGGCATTTCTTCGGGTACCCATGCAAATACATCGACGTACTCCTTCAGAAACTGTATTGACTCAGCCTTTTCCTCTGCTGGTAGTGATTCCCCAATCAAAAAATATCTTTCAGAATCAGCCTCGTTGGTCTGAATCTTTTCCAAGCCCTCGATCACCTTATCAGCCGGGCATCTTCCGACGTCCTCGATAGTCGGTTGATCTGGTACCTCCAATGTATGAACATGGTGGGCCTTCGGGGCCTTCTTAACGATAGAAATCAGACATTGTTGGACGACTTTCTGATTACCCCTAATTGCTTCGATCCCATTGGATCCTGGGAATTTCACCATCTGGTGGTAAGTTGAGGAGACTGCCCTCATTTTGTGTAACCAGGTTCTTCCTATAATCGCGTTATAAGAGGAAGGGACGTCAACAACTAGAAAATCCGTCCTCAAAACAACCGATCCCGCCCGAACAGGGAGTGTTACCTTTCCAAGCGGCCAGACTGCCCCTGCGCCGAACCCAATCAAGGGCGTTATGGACTGCTCTAGATCTATCTGGGCCAGCCCCAGCTTCTTGAACGCGTCGTAGTACATCACCTCTGTACAACTCCCTGAATCCACGAGGATCCTTTCAACGTCATATTCCCCAACTCGTAGGGTGATGACTAAAGCATCGTTATGGGGAACTTGGACTTCCCCTAAATCTTCATTCGTGAATACTATGCCTTCATTGCATACACCGTTCTCTCGGCCTCTCTTATTTCCCAACCGCATCACGTGTTGGTCACGTTTAACCTGCCTTTGCAGTAGCCTCACCTCAATTCTCGTATAAGGTGCGGCTAGCCCATGTATCATGTGGATTATTCCCTTAGGATTCTGCTCGTAATCCAGTTCCATGGCCCTTCCTTTTTCTTTGGGATCTTCCTGGATAAACTCCTTGAGATAACCCCTAGAGACCAAATCATCGAGGTGTTTCTTATACATCTCACAATCTTCAGTCATGTGGCCCCAATCTTTGTGGTAGCTGCAGTGCTGATTCGTAGCACGCTTAGCGTCTTTGTCTCCACCAAGACTCGGGGGCCACTTGAAGTATGGCTGATTCTTTATTCGATAAAGAATCCTGTAAATTGGCTCCTTCCAAACAGTAGTAATAGAAAAGAAAGACTTGGGATCAGGGGCTGGCTTTTCCTTGTACGGATCCTTCTTAGCCTGTCCGTAGTCCTTTCGCTCCTTGTATGTTTTGGGCTCAGGTTTATCCACCTTCTTGGCAACCGTTTTAGGCTGTTCGGCAGCAGTCCTGCCATCCTCTCGAAGTATGTCATCCTCCATTCGGGCATGTTGCTCTATTCGCTCCATCAATTTGGCCAACGTAGCCACCGGATGTTTATTCAATGAGCGGCGCAGCTCTCCCCGAACAGGCAAACCAGTCTTGAAGGTTGCAATGGCATACTCCTCACTGCAGTTTTCAATCTCATTGAAGGTTTCCCAATACTTCTTGGCATAATCTCTGATCGGCTCGTCCTCCGTTTGTTTCATGGTGGACAGACTCTCAAACGTCTTTGGAGCCTTTCTGCTTGTTAGGAACCGAGCAGTGAATTCCTCGGCCAACTGCCTCCAACCTTTTATGGACCGTGGTGCCAATTTATGAAACCAACTCAACGCCACTTTGCCTAGACTTGACGGGAACATTTTGCACAGAATGGCATCATCGCCATCGTGCATGAACATGGCCTGTTGGTAATGCTGTATGTGAGCCACAGGGTCCGTGTTTGTCTCGTAAAGTACGAACGTTCCGTGCTTCACTCTGCTCGGCAGCTTTGCCTCTTGCAATCTCCTCGCAAAAGGGGAGGCTGCAATGTTACTCAGGGCTTTACGTGCCGCCTCTCGTGCAGACACTGGCCCTTCTTCATTTTCCTTTGTTTTGTGGGCCGTAGCTCTGGCCCAATCAGCATCAGGTCTCTCGTACCTGTCACGGTGGTGCTTTCTTGTTTCTTCCTCGGGTGAGGAACTAGGTTCCCTACTTCTCCTTCTCCGCGAAAAAGCCCTTCGTCTTTCCGGTGTGCGGCTTTTGCTTCTGTCTCTCCTCTTTCGTGGAGAAACCTTATGTCGCCCTAGAGTAGGACTTCTGCTCCTTCTTTCTCGCGAATGAGCCTGCTTCTGGACTGCTAAAGTCCGCCTATCTCTCCCAGAATCCCTCCTTGAGAGTCCAGAATCTTCTGGGTGTTCTCGTACCCGCTGCAACTCTTGTATCTCGTATTCTCGCTTTCTAATCAAACGAGCATACTCCTCTATTTCCTTCCTCTTTCGATCGAGGACATCTTCACTGTTATGTATGCTTCTTGACTGTTCAACAGACGCCTCTCTTCGGTGAGACTTGCTCCTTCTCGTGGAGCCTGTAGTCGTCTTATCCTGTCTTCCAGTGGGCTTTCTCGGAGCACCCGGTGGAGATTTGTCTCCTCCACCGCTTAACTGATTTTTTGGATTGAACGGTGTTGCTGGATCTTCTTCCATCGTAACTGTTCTTCAAGGAAAATCGGTTCGTTTCCCACAGACGGCGCCAATTGTAGGGGGATGAAAACAATTGGTACTCTGAACGTCCCAAGTTGCAAACGGCCTCACGTGCTTCTTCACCGAGATCCTAGTTCTTCGTCGGAAGCTTAATCTGCGAAACAGACAAGGGGTGAGTGCACCTTTGCCTCTCGTGGCAAAGGCCCTCCGATGCTTCAGTTAGTATCACGTACTGGCCAATAAACCCTAATTATCAATAGGAAAATAATGCAAATGTTCGATATCGCATACCTTTTACCTCCAGGTTTACCTCGTATTTATAGACTCACGGATGCTTGCTGCCCAAACATCCCAGTTGCCCTAGGATCCCTCCCTCGTATAGGAAACCTAAAATCTTATGGAATCTCTTTCCCTTATCTGAATAATGTCTCAATCTTTATAGGACTCTCAGTCCTGTTGGGACTCTCTCCATGATTATCCGAACACCCCACTCACGTTGGGTTTCTAGCCACGATCCTACATATTCGGGATCTTACCCTCTTATGGAATATTACCATTCTGGAATATTCCTGCCACGTCACGACCTAGGGCAACCTTTTCCACTGTTCGGCTTACTCTTTTCCGAACAGTACTCCTGGACCAATGACATCACATGCAACTGGTCCACATTGTTATACCTGGTCCAATGACTTCACATGTTGTTTGACCTTATCAGCCGAACAGTTTGTCTGGACCAATGACTTCACGGGTCACTGGTCCACACTGCTGCTCATCATACTGCCCGGCGATAGACTTTATGAAGCTTACCACGTGTCCCCAATACATCACGTGTTCGGCAACTAATTTTATCGGTTTGGGAATACCTTCCCACAGGATCCATGGTTGGACCTCCTAACCATCTCACAGTAATCCCATAAACTCCAATACTGCTGTCTATGATTCCCCTCAATTCTTTCTAGTGCCCTTTTCTTAGCCCTATAAGCTTGGCTAGTAGATACCTCCACCATATGGTCTCTCTTTGCAGCCTTCCTAATGGCACTTACCTTCCAATTTGGGTCATCAATCAACCTATCCATGTATGTTCTGGCTATCCAAGCAGAGTTAGCATGTCTAAGCCTATACTCTCTTGGACATTGACATGGATGACATTTTAAGCTTTTAATCTGGAATGCAGCTGTCCCCTGGAAATTACTTGCATGAATCCTCCATCCACATTTATTCTTGCAAATGGCTGTCACCCTATTACCATCATTCTTCTTGAACTCAAAGTCTGTTCCATTCAAGATAGTATGCTTCCTTAGGGCAACCCTAAACACTGCAGCACTGGCAAACATGGTTCCCACTTGCAAGTCTGGGTCATCCATATGCCTATCCTCAAAAAATTCTGGGAAGTCATCCTTTTTTCCATCATCAGAGTGTGGTGGACTGTCAATATCCTTTACATCCACTTCTTCCACAGATGACAACCTATGGACAAAAGATCCCTCACCAAAACCATGGGTTCCCTCACCAAACCCACTTCTTACCCTTTCTGACAGAACTCCACAACCTTCCAAATCCACTACCTCAACCTCAGTGGTAACCTGCCCATTTGACTCAAACAAATCATCCCCATCTGCAAAGTAGTCAATATCACTATCACCTATACTCCCTCTAGGACTACCTGCATTACCCTCACCTGCACTCTCACTGCCTTCATCGTCATCCTCCTTACCATACTCATCAACCACATAAATTGCTATAGTACCTATTTCCTCATGAATTGCAAACATGTCACTTACAGCAATATCTGTGTTTATCTCTCTTAACCCACCATCTAAGTCACAATCTGGCAAACAATGGTACATAATTGCATTTTCAGCACAACCTAATTCCTTAATTATGATTACCATCTCAAAGTAAGACATTAGGTCAGGGTCAATGTCATTAATGAAGTCCACCTTTCCTCCCAAGTACATTTTGCCCAAGGGCATGTCAGTAAATTGACCCCCATGGTGCACCTTAAACGTGTGTTTCGGATCAGCCATCCTAGTATGCAATATAAAAAAAAAATTGAAGTTAAACACAGTTTGAACACTTATGTCAGTATATTAATGCAAATCTCAAGTAAAGAAGTTAAAAAATGATACTTTTTGTGTACATGCAAGAAAAAACAGCCCTCCCAGTATGCAATACAACAAAAAAAAATGAGGTTATCCATAGATTTTTGAACATGTACGTATACTCATGCAAATCTTAGGTAAAGGAGTAAAAAATGATACTTTTTGTCCATATCCAAGTACAAATAGCCATCCTAATATGCAATACAACAAAAAACATGAAGTTACCCACTGATTTGAACATGCATGTCAGTATATTCATACAAATCTCAGTTAAAGGAGTAAAACACAAGTACTTGTGGTCCACATACAACTAAAAAATGATCCTTGTATCCGAAAACCAGTGTGGTCCACCATTACATCCCTTTTTCCAACAAAAGCATTGATACTTGTGGTCCACGTGCAATTTTGTAATCGAAAACCACTTTCTTATAGACTAAAGGGAGCTTTATCAAACAAACTAAATACTCTTTAGATAATGTTTATTACAGGTATTAGGGTTCAATACCTGTCTTTGTAGTAGATCTCTTGTATTTAATGCTTCTGATTGTGTACCATTTGCATTCAATCCATAAGAGGCATTTAGGGTTTTTGGATTCAAGACAACAGGTATTAAAGTGTGGTGGTTAGGGTTACCTGTGGGAGTAAAGGGCATTATATAGGGCATGGGATGGGGAAAAGGAATTGGAGGGAGAATTTGGCGCCATTTCCCTGTGATGAGATCGATGGGTGGCAGGGGAATGGGGTCCATAGATGGATCGTACAGGAAAGAGATTTCTTGGCTGGGTATATTGTTGGTTGGGGTATAAAAGGAATTTCACTTGCATCGTTAACGCCATCCATTCTTTACCAGTCGTAGGTAGTTGGAGGAGGTTAAGTGGGAAAAAAAATAGTTTGAGGGGGCAAACTGTAAACGGGTGGTAGTTTGAGGGGGCAAAATGTAATTTACCCACCTTCCAACAAAGTTGAATATTATTGTTCTAGTTTGGGTGCTTTTAGTGATGAAACCAATTTCGTCACCAAAGTGTTACATTAGGTGACAATTTTTTCGTCACCAACAACTACCATACTCTTTCTTAAGTGATGAAATGTGGTGACGAAATCTGAGTACTCTTTAGCAATGTTATTGTTTCATCACCAAAGTCCTTTTTCTTGTAGTAAGATTTTATATGGTTCCGATCGAATTAAGCAAATCACTTAATCATACTCCATGAGACCGGTGTTGCAGTTGTTTCACTATTGTGAGAGGAGAAATTAGGTTACTATAGAATGCCATAGCTATTCTTTTCTAGCTACACAAAGAAAGCCGATGCATATAAGCCCGCAAAAACGCGTAACTCCACATCGTGGTCCATATGACCCTGTTAGGACGCAAAACAGGCTCTTGGGTACTGTCTGCAATTACTCCCATCCGGACGCTAAACGCCTACGTTCGGATGCTCCGCGATCAGACTTCACACTCAACATACAAACACTGTTTTTTAACGCTAGCTATATTAACGGTGTCCGGAAATTTATATTGTTATTGTTTACTTTGGCCATTTGGGAGGGAGCTAGTTGAGGTGAGATGGTAAAGAGCGAGTAAAATCGGTGATATACATCCTTTTAATTATTAACTTTATACAATAATAATGTACGTAACATACATATTTTTTGCCTTCACAACGTTATAATGGTAGGGGCCCCTTATGGTCCTTCATATCATTGCTATGTACTTCATGATCAAACAAGAAGTGTCTGCACGGGAATTCAGGTATTTGCTTCTCATGGATGCATTATTTTGTTGAACCTATTTCTGAAGGAGCCTAATGGATGTTGTTACAATGCTTCTATGATTGTACTAATTTCTGGTGTGCAACTTAGTTGTGCACTATGAGGGCGTCTAGCCATAATTTGGGAGTAGAAAAAGTGCTATAGGCCCCATTTATTAGAACTTTTTCTTTTCTCTTCTCTTTTCTAAGATATATATATATATATATATATATATATATATATACCAATAGTTACTGTTCATAATGTTAATTCTACCAAGTAGTAGCATTTAAGCTCACAGTCAATACTTGATGGAATTCTCAGAATAGAAAATAGAAGGTATATAGGATTATTCCAATTCATGACCATCAGAAGGCATCCAGTGGGATGTACAGCTGTCTAACAAATAACCTATCTTGGGCAAAGGACCTGCACCTTGCACCACCGCATATAGCATTTTTTGTGCTTCCGAATTATTCGTCACGCACCTGTATGCAGTGGTGCAAGTGTGCAGAGTCCTTGCCCAAGATTGGTTGTTCGTGAGATATCTGGACATTTCACTGGATGCTGCTGATGCTCATTGAATCAGAAAAATCATACATACCTTCCATTTTTTATTTTGATGAGTCCATCAAATATTGACTATGAGCTTAAATGCTCCTGCTCGATGGAATTAACATTACTAGTAGTACCTATTGCTATATATATAATATATCTAAGAAAAGAGAAGAGAAAAAAAAATGTTCTAATAAATGCGGCCCATAGCACTAGTGCTGCTTCCGAATTATGGCTGGACACCCTCATAGCTTGAAACCATATCACAACTAAGTTACACACCATACTTAGTACAATCATAGAAGCATTATAATAGCACCATTAGGCACCATCAGAAATAGGTTCAGCATAACGCATCGATGATGTGCAAAAGAACAAAATTACAGAGAGGTAATCCGTATTTTCCCCTAAAATAAAAACCATGCACATAAGAATCAATGTATCAAGGTGATACAAGTTTTGAAAATTCAAGGATAAAACATTGGCTACTATGTAACAAAACAAAAAAAATAAAAAATCATTAATCAGAATGCAAATTGATGAGCACTAAATTATGAATGAATAATTTTTCATGCAAGAAAGCAAGGGGTAAAACCCCGATACGATATAAGAAAACTCAAATACGAAAATGAAACGAATTCTTTTCGAAACTGATGTTATAGGGCGAATTCTTTCACGCTTTTAGACGAAATTTTAATTTAATTACCCTGTTAGAATAGTTAATCTATGTGAAGCTATTCAGTCTCTTATACAAACATGTTTTCCTGCAGAACTTGACTTTTCTCACATCTGATTATGCCCAAAAAAAAAATTTTTTGGCCGTTAAAAAACGCCGTGCCTTTAAATATGCATTTGTTACGAAATTTGAAGGGATCACGTAATACCCAGTAACTGAAAGAAAATTACATGTGAAGTTCAACAAATTAAACAGGATAAACCTAAATTCAATAAAGGAATAAGTGAAAAAGGAAAATGCATTTTTGAAACACATGAAAATAGAAGAAGAAGGGGAAATACCTTGTAGAAGAAAAACTTTTCTTCCCCATGCTGTTTGTTCTTTGGTAATTAGAAGGATTGCACAACTATTCTGTATCTTTGGCCGTATCCACTGACTACACCATTAACTCACAAAGAGGATGAAAGAGTCAGATTACAGTGAGATCAATCTCTCTCTAAATATACATAATATGTATAGTACTATATATATAGAGACATATACACAGTGTAGCATCCATTTACAATACCTGATTGGGTGGTTGTAAACAAATAAGGGGAAAGTGGCAGGATTCGGCATGGGTCAATTTATGCGCACCACGACTAATCTTGGGATATGAATCTTACTGCCTATTTGCGGGGTTTTCAATTAAAGCCAGAACAAAACTTTACATGCACTGTCAGTTTTAAAATTATGCGGAAGCGTTTAATTTACTCCTAGAGGGGGGGGGGGGGGGGGGGGGGGGGGGGGGGGGGGGGGGGGGGGGGGGGGGGGGGGGGGGGGGGGGGGGGGGGGGGGGGGGGGGGGGGGGGGGGGGGGGGGGTGAATAGGAGTTTTAATAAAAACATACCAATTTTCAAATTTAAAAATTAATAAAGATAAACGGGTTGATTATCTCGATTAATCAAAACCAAAAATAAAGTACTGCAGTAGAATAAAAATTGTAACAAGAGACGCACGATTTACGTGGAAATACTTAGGGTCCTAAATAACCCTAAGCCAAAACCACGGCCTAATACTACTGCTTTATTCTATTAATCGAAAAGAAGTACAGATTGCGAAATAGTAAAAACCTTACCCAAGCCTTTACCTATTCTCGCCAATCTCCGATGCTCCCAGAGCTTCTTCAAGATCCAATAGATGCACCACAGACTTCACGCCCGATCTCCGGATTCAACCGGCTCCGAATCAATCTCCAAAAGATTCGGCCACAGCAGCAAACGGCACCAAGAACCACAAACAATGAATGGATGAATGATATGATGTAAACGTGATCTCGACAAACCAAACGGTGTTCAAAGATGCGCGAGGCAAGAACAACAAAAACGGAATACGGGCTGCACACTAAAATTGCCCCACTGCCGTGTACCCTTTTCTTGTTCTTTATTAACAAACAAAATCTCTCGCCCTCTGCCGAAAACCAAAAAAATCGAGCAGCCTTTTCTTTGTTTATGAAAACAAAAAACTCTTCACACGAGGGTTAATTCTCTATGGTTGCACAACCCCTTTTATACTTATATTTTCTGTTGACCGAAAATCTTTTAATGATGCAAGAATGGAAAGCAAAATCTCACCGAATTTTCGAAGAGGCAAACGTGATCTTTATTTCCATACTCCAGAAAAGAAAGTCTCGCAACGATAAGAAATTTTCGGAGAGTTTTATGGAAAAGACAATCGTGCAGAATTAAAAAGGAATTGTTATATAAAGACTCGACCAAAGTTGCTCAAACGAGTAAGAGATGCTCGAGCATAAAAAAACAGTGTGACCAAAGAAACTTGCTTGCGATTATGCTTGAGCTAATATGCATGATGTATAGTGAAATGCTTTTACCTCTCACGCAATATGATCGAATTTGCAGCGGTCAACTTGGCGTAGATAATGGGAGGAGCATCGAGCGAGCAACTACCCTCTAATTAACCTACCCATTACAATCAAACAGAATTGATATAACTAAGACACCAATAGAGGTTTTGAACAACCTCGGAAAGTGCCAAAATATCTAACAAGTTTGGAGTGGGAGTGATTTTACCCTTCTACTCCATCAGAAGGAAAACGAATCGAAGCTTTTGTGGATATTCCTATCTGATCTAAAGAGGAGAAGGGTAGGTTATGGTGTCAACGACTAAATTAAGGAATTATTATTTTTTGCCTAGTGACTAATTTAAGGAACTTAATATGAGAGGATCAGTCAGATTGCTCTTCTTTATATAGGCATTAAAAAAGTGTAAGTCAGTTAGAGATTGCATCTTACGGAGAAATATAAGGAGCTAGACTTAGTCTGTATCATTCCAATTTTATCGGATGTTCCCGAAAGGACAGCTAGACCAAGTCTCACTAGGTATTTTAAACTAATTCCACATTCTCTGATGTTTAGTTGGGGATTAGTACTCTCTTTAGGAGACCTCCTATTATCACGTTGGAGAATTTGGTGAATTAACCTGTTGCATGCGGAATGAGTTTAGATAACATCTTGAACCAGCCATTTACAGCATTCTAGACGTTTACAATGTTGAGAAATTGGAGAAACTAACTAACACGTAATGCAAAGAATAATCAAGAACATCAAAAACAAAGAATGGTGGAATACAACGGAAAGAGTGATAGTTTGGGAACCAGAGATCACGAGTCCGAATACGAGCAGCGATTCCAGCGAAGTTGAATATTATTTTTTCTAGTTTGTTGCTTTTAGTGACGAAAACAATTTCATCACCAAAGTTTTACATTAGGCGACAAAATTTTCATCACCAACAACTACCATAAACATTTTAGCGACAATCTATAGGTGACAAAATGTAGTGACGAAATCTGACTATTTAGCAACGTTATTGTTTCGTCACCAAAAGTTACTCCCCCCCCCCCCCCCCCCCCCCCCCCCCCCTTTTTGTGTCCTTTTTGTTATTCATGACCCTTATATGTCCCAATTTATAATATTTTTCATAATTTTGAAAACTTTGTATTATAACTTAATCAAGAACTATCAAACAAGATTAATATTACATATTTTTGGAGCTTTATATTAGAACATATAAGCGATTGAAAACTGATGCAAACTTCGAAAAAGGTCAATGAAAATGGGACGGAGGGAGTATTTTTCTTCTAGTGAATTTTATGTGGTTCTGAACTAAGCAAATCACTTAATCGTACTCCAAAAGGGTGTTGCATTTATTTCACTCTAGGGTGAGGAGAAATTAAGTTACTATCAGTGGTGGAGCCAGGATTTGGTCTTGGGGGTGGTACCGTTTAATGAAATTCTAGTTAAATGTTGTGCAGAAAAATATGAAGACAGAAATTTAAGTGTAATGTCATATTAGAGTAATTATGTTTTGTTGTGAGCTTTTTTTTTTTTTTTTGAAAAATACATAAATGGTTGCTTAACCTTTCTTATGGTATGCATATACGAATTACCCACGCCTTTTTCTCGCTTCTACTCAGAGGGATGTAGTTGTTAGTGCATTGAAGGAGGGTAGCGGTAGTTCAGGATGGAATCTGCTCTTCAGAAGAGATTTGTTTGATTGGGAAAAACGTCATCGAGATGAACTTGTAGAAAGACTTGGTGCAGTGATTTTGGTTCAGTCCAACAGTGATTCTCTTCAATGGAGATGGACCTCAAATAAGTGGTTCTCAGTGAAGTCAGTTTACAAGCAGTGGGAACAAACTAGAAACTCTAGGAATCTGGTTTTGGAAGCACTGTGGAAGAATCTTAGTCCTCCCAAGGTGGAGATTTTTTCGTGGATGGCCGTGCAGGATAGGGTTGCTACTCGTTCAGTGCTTCTAAGTAGAAATATGATTCATGAGTCTCAATCAGTTCTGTGCCCTTTGTGTTCTTTGCATCTGGAAACTCCCCATCATTTATTTCTACATTGTCAATTCTCTTGGGTTGTTTGGTCATTGATTTTGGAGTGGTGGCATGTGAAGTGGGCTTGCCCGTCATCATTGGCGGGGCTTTCTACCTGGTGGTTTGATAATAGATTTGGTAATTTGGAGAAACACATTTGGGAAACAACGTTCTTCGCTACACTGTGGTCCTTATGGTTAGTGAGAAACGACTATGTATTCAACAACGCTACAACGGGAGTGGGGGAAGTTGGGGAGCTCATCAAAACTAGAATTGCGATGTGGACGAAATCAAAATTTGACATTAAGGTTTATTCGGTGGAGGATTTTAAGAGATATCTTGATGGAATTCGAAAGGTGAAATTGTAATTTAGGTTCAGGTGTGTTTACATCCAATTATCTGTTGGATGTTTGCTTTATTTTCTTTTCATTCGCCCCCTCGATGTATCCCTTCCGAGTTTATAATAAATTTCGTTTGCCGAGCAAAAAAAAACATTATGATATTAATTTTTCTTGATTCAAACAAGTCATTCTATAAATTGCAATGTTTATAATATTTATACCAAGTATTGCACCCCGTAAATACCTAATCGATTGAACCACATTAGTTTATTAAAAAAAAGGTGTTGGAATGGACCACTTAAAAATTTAATGTTCAAATGGGTCATATTGCTTTTCAATTACTGGGAAAAATACAAATTTTGTTGGGGCCGGATCTATGCAAAAATTTAGAAAGAGAGAGATCAGAAAGGAAAAAGAAACAACAGATGGTGCCAAGGGGAATCGAACCCCATCAACTGACTTTGGAGATTTAAACCGACACACTTTAGTTTGAAAGGAGCATGTTGTTTGATGGGTCAGATCGAGTTGGGCATTTTGGAGTCCATAATTTAACTCTTGGTGAATTGTGAAAGATTTCATATTGGTGATCATGTGGGATTCATAGCTCAACCAGTTTTACAAATACATCTTGAGTGTAGAGAAAATTTTCCCAAAGCACCACCCACCAAGCGGGTGTCGTGTGGCCGTTCAACAAAATAAGATCGAGAAAATTTCTTTCATATCCCTTCGACTTTGACCAAAAATTCATTTTGGTCCTTCACCTTTCAATTTTGGCATAAAAATACTTCGACTTTCCAATTTTTTTCAATGTGATCATTTAGGGATATATACATATATACACGAAAATAGGGTGTTTGGATCAAACACCTTACACACATCAAATACCGTTGATTCCCGTGTTAGCCCCCTCATTTTTTTTAAAGAATTTTTGGACGGCTCAGATCGGCCGTTCGGTGGCCGGAGACAACCTGGTGCCGCCGTCGGTCCCTACAGTAGGACTCAAAGAAAATGGATTCCTTCCAAAGGATGATATTGAAAAAAATTAAAAAGTCGAATTATTTTATGCCAAAATTGAAAAGTGAAAAACCAAAATGAATTTTTGATCAAAGTCTAAAGGATATAAAAGAAAATTTCCCAATAAGAACCATCATTATGAAACGGTTTATGTTTTTTTTATTTTTTACATATGATCCCCAATGTATTAGTGAAATGTCAATCTGATCCCCTGTAAAAAAATTGAGTCTATTTAATGCTCAATGTTTATAACGTGTATTTAAATGGTCCCCGAGATGAACTCCATCTGTTTGTGTTTACCGTCAAGTACATGGGTATATTTGTAATTTAATCTCAAAAGAACCATCACTCCCACATAAGGATCAAATCACTTCATTTTTTTAATTTGCATTTTCAAAAAACATGTCCTACATCTCCCACATTTTTGCTCTTCACAAAAACTTTAGCAACACCACTACGTGGAGCTAAGATACTAAAACCGACGATGCGCCAAGTAAGGCAAATGTCTTCTCTTCTTATTCTTCTCTGCTTATACGCACTTAGTCACTTGTCTTATCCGGTCAGGCGTTCTTCCTATTGGATGCTATCGGCTATTTTTTCAAGCCAATCAGCCAGGCCCTCGCTTGCCATATTTTTTTTTTTTAAATGGCAATTTTTTTTTATTCATCTTTTGAGTATGAAGCATCAAGCATCCTAAATGGGTTTGAAAAAATTTAGCAACTCTACTACTGGGAGCTGAGATACTAAAACCGACGATGCGTCAAAGCAGAGCAGATGTCTTCTCTTTTTATTCTTCCTTGGTTATACTCATTTGTCCCACCCGGTCAGGCGTCCTTCTGGGATGCTGTATTGCTGTCGGCAATTTCTTCGAGCCAATCGGCTGAAGCATCTTTTGTGGTTTGAAGTCCCCTAAATGGCATAGTCGGTGTAACGGGGTGCCTCTGGAAAGCAAGGTCGTCGCCGAGTATATGGATAATGCATGTTGCGAAGCATTGCGTGAGTATAACAACTATCGAGGTTGTGAATATTGGCCTCATAATTCAAAACAGAAGTGTGACGGTGATATATACATGGGACATAAGAAAGATGGTGAATTGTGAAGGTTACATATTAGTTCAGATTTGGTGAGAGAAAAATGAGAGAGAAAGAGGAGGGGTGAGAGGAGAGGAGAGAGAAGGTTTTAATTTGAATTGTCCAAAAGTGTATCGGACGGCTCGAGAGTGCCGAGCGGACATCACGTAGGATATATCCATTCGGCACTGAAAAATTTCCTGTAGGAATAAAACGGACTTGAAACGTCTAAAAACATTAATTAACCTCATGTGAGCTGTCTTCTGTTCTGTAATTTTGGCCCTTTTCGAGGCAGATTCAGGAAAAACTCAACACGCAAAAGTTATAGCTCTCAAAATTTTAAGCAAAATTTCATATAAAACTTGTCTCAATCCGATCGAGGTCAGAAAAATTTATTATTATTTTAAAAGGAGACTGCACTGTGCAAATTTTATGCGGTACGAGTCCACGGAGCAACAGGATGAAGATCACCTATCGGAGTTGTGGCTCTCTACCAGTAGATTGATTACCTAGATGGCTCTGCATTTAGTTTAAGTTGAATGTTTATTAAATTTTAGGTTTCAGACAAATTCACATTTTAATTTCATTTTTAACAAGTTAGTAAATTTCCTTTACCGTAGGCATTTGATAATTTGAGACTCTTAATAATTAATGAAGTTAGCATTTTTTCTAAATATAATTGTAATCATACTTTACCCAATTTTTGAGGTGTTACAAGGGTGGTACGAATCCAGTAATTTAATTATTTGGATTGTTTTCATCAGATAGAAAAACACCAGTAATTAAGACTATATATCAAAAGAATGAGAAAGAAAAATTAAAACACGAGAACAGATGATCAGATTATGTTATTTTCATCCAAATATATAGCTGCAAGAAACTGCAAATAGCTGATTTTGTTCTTTGGTGGTGATTTCTTTTTATTTTTTTGACGTTATTGGAGAAGACCGTTTCAGTGTCATTAATTGTTTTTTTTTTTTTTTTGCATTTACGGAAAACATTTCCTCTATCTCCCACGTCGTCGCCCTCCTGAAAACTTTTAGCAACTCTACTACTTGGAGTCAGGATGCTTAAACCAATGATGCGTCATGTGGAGCGGACGTCTTCCCTCCTCATTCTTCTCTGCTTGTACTCATTGGTCTCGCCCGTTCAGCCGTTTTGGAGTGCTATATACGATACTGTTTTCAAGCCAATCGGCAAGGCCCTCTATTGTTTGCCAAAATATCCCAAGTGGGATACGCGTTGTGGAAGGACTGACCTGGAAAGTCCGGATGCCGTCAACCAGATGACTGGCGACTGTTGCTCTTCACTGTTTGAATACAACAAACAGTGTTACAAATTATGGCCTCCAAATGTAAAAAAAAGGTGTGCTTCTCCAGTACCAAACGGACTGAAGTGATCGATCCACTGAGTCCATATTTTCTCTTGGTGAATTGTGAAGGTTACATATTGGTTCATGGGGGATTCGTAGCTTAAGCAGCTTTACAAACATTGACACAAGTAAAAGCAGACAGATTTTTTGGATTATTTTTGTATTTACTAAAAAAAATTGGTTTTGATTTGTTATTTTAATATTATTCTTTTTTGTTTTGTCGAGACGAACCAATAATTCTCATAAAACTGACGTAAAACTAACAAACTAAATATTAGCACTAAACCGTAAATTGACAATTATCCTTTCCTTCTTAACGACGTGTGCGCGCAAATGGCGACTGACATAATTCTGCTAGTCTCACAAGCTCAACACTGATAGGGTGGCAAAGGTTCAACTCAAAATTGATGCTAGCTTGTTGGTGCCCACAAACTTGGAATGTTCTCTGTAAATGGTGGCTCTATGCTGATAAAATAAATAAAAAAAGTTAATGGTGGCTCTACAAAGCAGGCGTTCCACTTACCAATATCCATCAGTGGAACAGACTCTAAGAAAGTGTTGACAGAATTAATCATCGAATCTTCATCAAAGCCATTGAGATGAGCTAGACAAGCTTCAAAAGGGATCCTCATAGTTAATTTGTATGAATAAAGGCCGGTTCTTTAAAATGACTATATATATTTATTCAACAAACATAGTAATATGTTTGTTTATTCGTCAAATATGGTTTGGAATTGAGCACGAGAAATTTTATAGTTTGTTCATTTTGGGTCTCAAAATCTTTGTACACAGTTCTAATAAACTCTCTCTCTCTCTACTCATTACTCTAAAACTTTCTTCAAAATACAAACTGAACAGAGTACAATAATATGTTGTTTATTTACCTTTCCAACAAAGTCAACCACCAACTTGGAGTTGAAATTTTTTTTAAAAAAAAAAATTGTAAACTACACCAACATATCGCAAAATTGGACTGATAAGAAAACATGATTCAAAATTAGGAACAACAAATTAGTCATAGATACATTAACCACTCATAAATGTTTTACCAAACCTATGAACAACGAGAAAAATGAAAGTGATCACCAACGAATAGAAGAATCTTAATTAATACAAATTCTCTTTGCCTTTGATGGATCAAGAACCAACTCAAATAGGGCAGTGAAGCTTGGGCGGCAAGATATCACTCGGTAGCCATTTAGACATGTTATTGCAAGCTTCTTGCATCAAATGAACTCCGTCAGATCAAAGTTGTAATCACCCCCAGTACTCCCCTAAGTCACTCAGCCCTTTATTATACCACACCACTCATATATATCTTTCAATTAATGTAAAATAAAAACCATGCTCATAAGAATCAATGTATCACCTTGATACAATTTTTGCTCATCCAAGGATAAAACATACTCATGTGACATACGATGAAGACATTGGGGACGTATGTAACAAAAAAAAAAAAAATCAAAATCGGAATTCAAATTGATGAGCACTAAATTATGAATGAATAATTTTTCATGCATGAAAGCAAGGGGAAAGACCGAAATTTACAATACCAAATTGTAAATTTACATAACCTATTGTAGAATTTGTATTCAAGTATGAGCTACTTCTATCTCTTGCTAATTTTACTCACTATTCTCTCTCTTCTTCAGAATACCAAAATTTGGTGTTCCTATTCAGTACACTTACCACTTCTCTGTATTTCTGTTTATTTCCCAAAGTGACATGTTTGTATCTCCTGTTACTTTTCTATCTTTCAGTACTCCTGTGTTTTATATGTACAAAATCAAACCAAACCAAACCTAACCTTTTAAGTTCCAATTATGAGTGATGCAGTGGCTCGATGGTTTTTGGTTCGTGTGGTCATAGGGGGTTTTAATGAAGAAGATGAAGGGATCAAATTTTTCCCTTTATAACGTTATAAATGATGGAAGGGCTCCTTGTGGTCCTTCATATCATTGCTTTCTACTTCATGTTTAAACAAGAAGTGTCCACACGGGAATTTGGCTGTTTGCTTCTCATGGATGCGTTTTTTGTGCTCAACCTATTTCTTAAGGGGCCTAATGGATGCTGTTATAACGCTTCTATTATTGTTCTCTTCCTGGTGTGCAACTTAGTTTTGTTATGGATTAACGCTATGAGAGCGTCCAACAATAATTCGGAAATAGAAAAAGTACTATAGGCCTCATTAATTAGAACCTTTTCTTTTATCTTCTCTTTTCTTAGATACATAGCAATAGTTATTGTTCATAATCTTAATTCCATCGAGCAGTAGCATTTAAGCTCAAAGTCAATACTTGATGGACTCCTTAGAATAAGAAATGGAAGCTATATATGATTATTCTAATTCATGAAGATGAGCAGAATCCGGTGAGATGTACAGTTGCTTGACGAATACCCCATCTTGGACAAGGACTCTGCACACTTGCACCACCGCATATAGCACTTCTTGGCACCTATAAGTAGTGGTACAACTGTGCGCAGTCCTTACCCAAGATGAGTTATTCATTAGGCACATTCCACCGGATGCTGTTAAGGGTTACGCACACTTGCTCCACTACTTATAGGTGCCAAGAAATGCTATATACGGTGGTGGAAGTGTGAAGAGTCCTTGTCCAAGATGGGGTATTCATCAAGCAACTGTACATCTCACCGGATGCTGTTGATGCTCATGAATCGGTATAATCATATATACCTTCCATATTTTATTCTAAGAAGTCCATCAAGTATTGATTGTGAGTTTAAAAGCTACTGGTCGATAGAATTAACATTATGAACAGTAACTATTGCTAATTTTTGAGAAAAGAGAAGAGAAAAGAAAAAATTCTAATAAATGGGACCTATAACATTTTTTCTGCTTCCGAATGATGGTTGGACCCCCTCATAGCGTGAAACCATATCACAACTAAGTTGCACACCAGATTCAGTACAATCATAGAAGCGTTATAACAACATCCATTAGGCTCCTTCTGAAATAGGTTCAGCACAGAAAACACATCCATGAGAAGCAAACAGTCGAATTCCTGTGCGGACACTTTTTGTCTTATCATGAAGTAGATAGCAACCATATGGAGGACCACAAGGAGCAAAAAAATTGATCCCATTATCTTTTCCATTAAAACCTCTGTAAACGCGCGAACCAAAAATTATCGAACCACTGTATCACTCATAATTGGAAAAATAGATAGGGAAGAGGAAATACAAACGTATCACTTTGAGAAATAAATAGAAATAGGGAGAAGTCCTTAGTGCATGTAGAACACGAAATTTCAGTATTCGGAAAAAGAGAGAATAGCGAGTAAATGCAAGAGAAGTAGCTCATACTTGCATATACTCCCTCCGTTCCAAAATGAGTGTCCTTTTTGGGACTCCGTGCCATTTTCAAATGCTTATATCTTTTGATTTATGAAGTTTTATGTGATTTTGAAAACTTTGTTTAATAGAACTAATTATAATCTATCAAACAAGATCCATATTGCATATTTTTTGACATTCACATTGAAAGATATAAGCAATTGAAAATGACACGCTTCCCCAAAAAGGACACTCTTTTTGGAACGGAGGGAGTATACAAATTCGGCAATAGGTTATGTTCCATTCTGCAAGGAATCATCCATTTACAATAGAAAAGAATAATCATACCTGATTGGGTGGTTGTGAACAAAGAAGGGGAAAGTGGTAGGATTCGGCAATTCTTTCTTTTGCAACTTAGGTAACCAGGCTAATTTATGCACACTATGACTAATCTTGAGGTATCAATCACTCTGTTTACTTGCCGAAATCTCAATTAAAATAAGAGCAAAGCTCTATATGCACTGTAAGTTTGGAGGGGGATAAGCTTTTGTGGAAATTCCTCTCTGATCAATATAGGAGAAGGTTAGGTTATGGTGTCAACGGATAAATGAACTTTTTTTTTTTTTTTTGTTGCTGAATGACTAATTTAGGGAACTATGTACGAGAGCCGAGAGGAGTATGATTGCTCTTCCTTATATAGGCATTAGTGTAAGTTAGTTACAAATTGCATCTTACGGAGAAATATAAGGAGTTAGACCTAGTCTCTGCATCATTTCAATTTTATCGGAGTTTCTGAAAGGACAGGTAGACCTAGTCTCACTAGGTATTTTGAACTAATCCCACATTCTTTGATGTTTACTTGGGGATTACTCTCTTTAGAAGACCACCTATTATCACGTAACTAAGAGAATTTGGTGTTAACTTGTTGCATGCGGAGTGAGTTGGGTTACATAACGTCCTGAAGCAGCCATTTACAGAATTCTAGACATTTACAATGTTGAGAAATTGGCCAAATCAACTAACACATACTAATGATCAAGAACAACAAAAACAAGAATGGCGCAATGCAATGGAAAGAGTGGTAGTTTGGGAACCAGAGGTCGTGAGTCTGAATACGAGTAGCACCAATTCCAGCAAAGTTGAATATTATTTTTCTAGTTTGGTTGCTTTTAGTGATGAAAACAATTTCGTAAAAGCACAAGTAAATTATCATTGAGTTGCCATACATATTTAGGTGGGGGCCGGGTCAAATGATGTTGGGTATGTGCTTTTAGGCACAAGTATTTCACTCATTATAATTACGTATAATATAAGTGCTTAAGGTAACAAAAATTGTAATAATATGTGGTAATTGCGTGCAATAGAATATATAGAGCTTGGCTTTTCTTTTCTGTTTCAGTTGATGTCACTTTCCTTTTTTTTGGTACAACAAAAAGAATTTTATTAATTTTTAAAAACAAATTACAAATATTAAAAGGACCTTGAGTATGTATGAGCCACTAGGAATTATAATAAATATGTTTGTTTATTTACCTTTACAACAAAGTCCACCACCAACTTGGAGTTCTGAATATGTTTGTTTATTTACCTTTACTTTTTTTTATTTTTGAAAAAAATAACAAATTAGTCATAGATACAACCAATCATAAATGTTTTACCAAACCTATGAACAACCAGAAAAAATGAATGTGATCACCAATGAATAAAAGAATCTTAATTAATACAAATTTTCTTTGCGTCGATGAATCAAGAACCAACTCAAATAGGGCAGTGAAGCTTGGGCACGATATCACTAAGTAGCCATTCAGACATGATTTTGTACACTTCTTGTGTCAAATGAACTCCATCCCAACTAATGTGTTCATTTGGGTTTCGACAGACCGGAACGCCAAGCGCTCCACACATCTCCATCAGGTTAAAGTTGTAATCACCATCAGTCCCACAGCATGCCTTTTGCAAAGACGCACCGTCAAATCCTGAACACATAGTGAAAAGAACGATGTTTATCATGATCACCAAGTCTGTAAATGTTCTTCTTGTTGCAAAGAATAGATCGACTCACCAAGAGATTCAGCATTGCGAAAAAGACGCTGGAAAGCACGGTAGTAGTCACCGTACACGATTACTGTATTTGGGTAATCTTTCTTTAGCTCTCTAATGGCCTCTTTTAGCTGATGGTTGTGATAGGTTGCGAGATCGTTGAGTTTCGTCAAGCATTAGATCGAAGTCGATTTAATTCGATCTTGGCTTAATGAAGTTAGCATTTTTTCTAAATATAATTGTAATCATACTTTACCCAATTTTTGAGGCATTACAAGGGTGGTACGAATCCAGTAATTTAATTATTTGGATTGTTTTCATCAGATAGAAAAACACCAATAATTAAGACTATAGATCAAAAGAATGAGAGAGAAAAATTAAAACTGGAAATAGCTGATTTTGTTCTTTGGTAGTGATTTCTTTTTATTTTTTTGACGTTATTGGAGAAGGCATTGGTTAAGTTCTGTGAGAGTATATTCCTATTTTGCTCTTTTATATTTTCTCTTTAACCGTAAGTCCGTAACAACAACAACAACAACAACAACAAACGAGAAATTATTGAAGCTAACGAATGTTAATTGGTACCATATCTAATTTCAAATTATTAGGTTTAGTCTACAAGCTTGAAGTGAAACAAAATCTCTGAATGACTTTGTCGGAAGTGATTGGAATTCTCTTGCTGAACCCATATACATAACCAAAAATGTGGCGGTTTCATGTATTTTGTTTAGTAGTAACTTTAGTCTCGTTACCTTATTCGGTTTGAATTTTGAGAAAAGTTTTAAAGTATAATGAGTGAGGAGAGATAGATAAAGAAAATTTATTGAAAACCGTGTGCAAGAGTTTTGAGTACTTCAAACGAACAAGTCTGGGGCTTAAGTTACCTCAGGATTCAATTACTAGCTTGGAGAAACCTAAAGAGGCAAGCAATATATGTAACTACGACCGTTTCAGTGTCATTAATTCTTTTTTTTTTTTTTGCATTTACGGAAAACATATCTTCTATCTCCCACGTCGTCGCCCTCCTGAAAACTTTTAGCAACTTTGTCCGCTTCACATGACGCATCGTTGGTTTAAATATATATCCTAAAAACGTTTAGCAACTCTACTACTTGGAGCCAGGATATATACTTAAACCAATGATGCGTCATGTGGAGCGGACGTCTACCCTCCTCATTCTTGTCTGCTTGTACTCATTCGTCTTGCCCGGTCAGGCGTTTTGGAGTGCTATATACGACACTGTTTTCAAGCCAATCGGTAAGGCCCTGTATTGTTTGCCAAAATATCCCCAGTGGGATACGCGTTGTGGAAGGACTGACCTGGAAAGCCCGGATGCCGTCAACCAGATGACTGGCGACTGTTGCTCTTCACAGCTGTTTGAATACAACAAATAGTGTTACAAATTCTGGCCTCCTAATGTAAAAAAAAGGTGTGCGGACGAGCGTCTCCAGTACCAAACGGATTGAAGTGATTCTGTTAGTTATTTTGGCACTTTCCGGTTCAAAACCTCCATTAGTGTCTTTGTTATTTCGACACCATTTGATTGTAATGGGTAAGATAATTAGGGGTAGTGTTTCGTTTGATGCTCCTCCCCTCATCTGCGCCAAGTTGATCGCTACGGAATCAAGCCAATTGTGTGAAAGGTAAGAACATTACACAACACATCATGCATATTTTTTTCCAAGACCAGAAATTTTATTCTTGTGCGTTTCCCTTTCTTATAAAACTCTCCGAAAAATCTGTTTACTATATATATACATATATACTCCGTATATCATTATTGTGACGAGATTCTTTTCGAGTATAAAAATAAATATCGCACGTTTGCCTCTTCGAAAATACGGTGACATTTTACTTTCCATTTATGCATCAGTAAAAGACTTTCGTTGGAAGGAAAAAGAGTAGTATGAAAAAGGGTTTCATCACGGGGAGTTTTTGCCACGGAGAAGAGTTTATTTTTATTCGGCAGCAACCTCTTGTTTTATTACGTTCTTGCATCTAGAATTCTTCGAACGTTTTTGGGTTGTCTAAATCACGTTTCACATCATATTATTTATCCATTCACTGTTCGTAATTTTTGGTGCCGTTTGCTACGGTAGCCGAATCTTTTGGAGATTGATTCGGAGCTGGTTGAATCCGGAGATCGGGCGTGAAGTCCGTGGTGCATCTATTGGATCTTGAAGAAGCTCGGGGAGCATTAAAGATTGGCGAGAATAGGTATAGGCATGGGTAATGTTTTTACTATTTCACAATCTGTACTCCTTTTTTATTAATAGAATAAATCGGTAGTGTTAGGCCGTGGTTTTGGCTTAGGGTTATTTAGGACCCTAAGTTTTTCCACGTAAATCGTGCGTAACCTGTCTCAACTTTTATTCTACTGCACTACTTAATTTTTGGCTTGGATTAATCGAATAATCAACCGGTTCATCTATATTAATTTTTAAATCAAAAAATTGGTGATTTTTTTTTAATCAAAACTCCTATTCACCCCCCTCTAGGAGTAGTTTGAACGCTTTCTCGCCTAATTTCAGATTCTATCCACGTACTGAGTCCATATTTTCTCTTGGTGAATTGTGCAGGTTACATATTGGTTCATGGGGGATTCGTAGCTTAAGCAGCTTTACAAACATTGACACAAGTAAAAGCAGACAGATTTTTTGGATTATTTTTGTATTTACTAAAAAAAATTGGTTTTGATTTGTTTTTTTAATATTATTCTTTTTTGTTTTGTCGAGACGAACCAATAATTCTCATAAAACTGATACAAAACTAACAAACTAAATATTAGCACTAAACCATAAATTGACAATTATCCTTTCCTTCTTAACGACGTGTGGGAATGGCGACTAACATAATTTCTACTAGTCCCACAAGTTCAACACTGATAGGGTGGCAAAGGTTCAACTCAAAATTTGATGCTAGCTTGTTGGTGCCCACAAACTTGGAATGTTCTCTGTAAATGGTGGCTCTATGCTGATAAAAAAAAAAACAAAAAAAGTTAATGGTGGCTGTACAAAGCACGCGTTCCACTTACCACTATCCATCAGTGGAACAGACTCTAAAAAAGTGTTGACAGAACTTATTATCGAGTCTTCATCAAAACCATTGAGATGAGCTAGACAAGCTTCAAAAGGGATCCTCATAGTTTGTATGAATAAAGGCCGGTTCTTTAACATGACTATATTTATTTACCATGCAAACTGCAGTCACCTCCTCCTCATTTGGTGACTGTTAGTCAATGTCAACAATTTTAAGATCAACAAGTAACAAATGACGTCTTCATCGCGCCATTCATGCAGAGTTTGAGCATTTGGCGTGACTAAGAAAGGACGTAATATGACAAGAATTTACCCAATTGAGTTTTGAACACGTTGAGTGTTGAGGACTGTAAAATAAAAATTGCCCACGTTCGCCAGTATATCTTCAATAACACCTTCAGGAATTTTAATTAAAATCCATCAACGTAATTGAAGTCCTACTCAAGTGGGTTTAGCTCTACCTAACTTCAAGTAAACTGAATATGGAAGCAATTAACACTCGCTCCGAAATCTAACAAAGCTCTCTCAATACGTTTGTCGCCTATCAAACAAGAAATTGAAGGACAAATTGGGACCTTGTACTTGACAGGGAATTTATACTGAATGATAAAGCCTCATCCTTGAGTATTTCGCGCTTGTCATCAACATGCAATAATTCCTTAGGGATGGTAAGAAGGCACCTGTTGAATAGCATCTAGCTAGGAATGGAATCTTGATCACCTCTAGCATTTGGTCGATTATCCCGGATCATCTTCAAGGCTTCACTAAACGTGCATACCATTGCTCTGAACAATCAATGAAGGAAGCATGGTAATGTTCACAAAAATTGAATTGGGTCTCTAGACCTGCCCTCTCTGATGCTATTTGGCTTTAAAAATAAGTATAAGCGAGCCACTATTTCAATGGTATTCTGAGAGTAGCCACTTTGTACATATTGCCAAATATTAGGTCAGTCCAATCCTTCCTCGCCCATACCCCTAATGATTTGTGACTATATGGTTTTGCTATTGTTCTTCTTGTTGTTATCTTCAAGGCTTCACTAGCCCTTAAGTTTTAGCTCACAGTATACGTACAGATGTATCCCACCGCCAAAATACTAAAAATTGGAAAGGAAAAAAATAGATTTGACAATTTAAAGATTAGCTTATGTGAAAGAAGGCTATTGGGTTGTGTACATCATTAGTACACTATCAAGACGAAGCTGGAAGAATGCTCTGATATTCAATATTGTTCTATTCGGTCAACAGTTGTGAAACCAAATTACAATTAGCATAGCGCCGGTTTTCCACCAGTGTATTGAAATTTAGTAACACTGAAGTACATCAGTTTTTTAGCATCACAATGAAGAATCCTCAAACTTTATATCTAGCGGTCACATGACTTTGAATGTCTCTGCCCCACATGCGACCTTGACAAAGACATCCTCCAACGTTGTATCAGCAATACCCCATGCCTGAACAGTGAATTTGCTCTTTGCAGCCTCAACTACTTCGAACACATCTGCGATTCTGACCTGATTTTTCGGAAGCTTGAACTTTTGGGTTCCTAATAGGTGGTATGTCTTGTTAGCACTCGGAGAGATATGATGACCAACCTCTCCACTTCTTGCTCATTCTTGGATGATGTCGTAATGGTGAACACATAAAATCCCCCATACCTGGTCTTTAACTGCAGTGCGTCAACGAAAAGCGTCACATATTAGTACATGTTTGCTGATGAAAAACATTAAATTTAGATAAAAAATTGATTTTAGCACTCCAAAAATTGATGAAGGGGCTCCAAAACGTTGTCGTTTTGTGTATTAATACAGTGCAGTTTTAGAGCCCCTCCATCAATTTTTAGAGTGCCAAAATTTCAATCCTTTAGATATTATCTAGCATTGAAAGCTTGGCACATATAACTCAACCAAGTGGGAAAATATATCATAGCTCCCATTGTTCGAGTCCCTAATTAGAGTTTGTTCTTATCCTCAACAGGGTTTGTATCTTTGCTTTCGGTTATTTCGTCGTTCTGGTAAATTAATTTGGAAGTATCTGGAAAGATAGAAACAAGAAGAGTTTTGATAATTTTGATAGCATTACTGCTGTTAGTTCCAAGAGCTCTTATGACTATGCCATTGAGATCGTGGAGGCTTTTAAATCCCCTCTTATGACTGACCATCGGAATATAAGACTAACAAAGTGGGTATCCCCATGTGCGGATAATATCAAGCTGAATGTTGATGGATGCTAGTATGGTGCTGACAGAAACGGTGGAATAGGAGGAATATTTTGGGATACCAATGGCATCTGGATCTAAGGATTCTATGGAAAGCTGAATGCAAAATCAAGCATGGCAACAAAAATTTGGAGTATTTACAAAGGGCTCACAATTATTCTCGAGAAAGGGCAAGTGAAAGTTGACATAAAATCTGACTCTCTCATGGCCGTCAACCTTGTGAATGAAGGGAATCCAGGAAATCATCCTCAAAGTACAACCGTCAACGATGCAAAGATGCTTCTGTAACGGACAAAGTATTGGCTCACCCATATTTTTAGAGAAGCAAATCAATGCATGGACCACCTAGCCAGAGTGGGTGCCGAACAGAATGACAATCTCACTGTTCTTGCTCAAGCTCCTTTATCCTTTAGGGAGTTTTTGATTCGGGATCGACTGCCTAAACACTAGGCAGATTCTAGACTAGCTTAGGTTTTCCTTTGCTGTAATTCTGTATTCAATCTCAAACCTTCTCTTAGCACTTCTGATGCTTGTCTTCGTTCTGGTTTAATGTTTATGAACTTCCGCTTGCCAAAAAAAAAAAGGAAGTTTTTTCTCCTTTTTATGTTTTTCTCTTCCCACGAAACAGTTTGCTTGGTAAATAAAGATGGCAAATGCTAATTGATGCCCCTGGGGCACAAGTTATTGTGCATTAATTGTTATAAGAATAACAAACAACCTTTTATTTCCAATGTTAGTTAATATTGTAGATTCAGTAAACAAGGGGTCTCAACTATTAGTACTAATTGTAATAGCACCAAATATTTATTATGCTAAATCTACCCTTGTTTTTTATTAGTTGTTTTTTGGTTTTAAAAATTAAAGTCAAGGTTTATTTTAGCTTTATTACTTTGTATAAGATATAATAATATATTTATCATGTCAAATCCCTGAGTTTTTGGTACCTTTTTTGGTATTTTTGTTGGGTTTTTTTTTAATTTTTATTACTTTCATTTTTTTTTGATTAATCATCCGTTTCAACAAGAGAAGTCTGAAAAATAAAAGGTTATTAAAAATAAAAAAAAGTTCACTGAAAATGAACAAAATACTAGTATCTAATAGTTTTGTTTATGTGTCATCCTACATTAACTTTTATCAATATTTTTATACTTTATTTTATTCCACGTCGAGACGAATGATTAATCGTACAAATTAAGATAAAAAGCTAAATAATTTTTTTTTATAAATTAAAATACTAAAACATACCTATTCAAAATATTAGGAAGAATGACGAAGAACAAGAGGCTAGCATATTAATAGATAGCCAATTGTGCGAAAAAATTGTTTTTATATGAGGTTTAATTGTTGACCTCATTAAGTTTTATAGTAAGGTTGAGGAGGAGGATAGGGGTAGTTCTCATCCCATTCTTTGTGACTAGAGTTTTTATTCTTTCCTATTTATGTATCGGTTTTTTATCTTAAAATAATGTAAGAATGTAAATTTCGTTTGAGTAGAGGATACTATTGGATAATATCAAATGGTCAATTAATTGCATCTGAGTAGGGGGTACTATTAGAAAATATTATGTTCCATCACCGATGCAATTCATGTTGTTAATTTAGCTCCCCTAAACTAATGGTTGTTGTTGATTACAAAACAATTAATGCGGACTATTGTAAATATAAAATTATTGCATTTCTTAGGGGTTAAACTAATGCCCCAGGGCACTTATTAGCGGGACCGAATAAAGATAAACATCAACCTCTCAATCTATTAAGAAGAACGCGAAAGTACTCCTTATCAATAACATATACAATTTCATCTCCATCTCAAATAATTAGACAAATGCAATTACCACAAAACATTACCTGTTTTTCATTTCCAATGCACTGCAATCTGCCGCCCACAAATATTCCTAAACGCTCACAGAGATGTTCAGCCTCCTCCAGGGAATTCTTTAATTGGTCAGTCCTTACCCACATCCCACCGGATGCTGTTAAGGACTGCGCACACTTGCACCACTACTTATAGGTGCCAAGAAAAGCTATATGCGGTGGTGCAAGTGTGCAGAGTCCTTGTCCAAGATGGGGTACTCGTCAAGCAACTGTACGTCTCACCGGATGCTGTTGATGCTCATGAATCGGTATAATCATATATACCTTCCATATTTTATTCTGAGAAGTCCATCAAGTATTGATTGTTAGCTTAAAAGCTATTGGTCGATAGAATTAACATTATGAACAGTAACTATTGCTAATTATCTGAGAAAAGAGAAGAGAAAAGAAAAAATTCTAATAAATGGGGCCTATAGCATTTTTTCTGCTTCCGAATCATGGTTGGACCACCTCATAGCGTGAAACTATATCACAACTAAGTTGCACACCAGAATCAGTACAATCATAGAAGCGTTATAACAACATCCATTAGGCTCCTTCAGAAATAGGTTCAGCACAGAAAACACATCCATGAGAAGCAAACAGTTGAATTCCTATGCGGACACTTTTTGTTTGATCATGAAGTAGATAGCAACCATATGGAGGACCACAAGGAGCAAAAAAATTGATCCCATTATCTTTTCCGTTAAAACCCCTGTAAATGCGCGAACCAAAAACTATCGAACCACTGTATCACTCATAATTGGAAAAATAGAAAGGGAAGAGGAGAGACAAAAATATCACTTTGAGAGATAAATAGAAATAGGGAGAAGTCCTTAGTGTAGAACACGGAATTTCAGTATTCGGAAAAAGAGAGAGAATAGTGAGTAAATGCAAGAGAAGTAGCTCATACTTGAATACAAATTCGGCAATAGGTTATGTTCCATTCTGCAAGGAATCATCCATTTACAATAGAAAAGAATAATCATACCTGATTGGGTGGTTGTGAACAAAGAAGGGGAAAGTGGCAGGATTCGGCAATTCTTTCTTTTGTAACTTAGGTAACCGGGCTAATTTATGCGCACTATGACTAATCTTGGGGTATCAATCACTCTGTTTACTTGCCGGAATCTCAATTAAAATAAGAGCAAAGCTCTATATGCACCGTAAGTTTGGAGGGGGATAAGCTTTTGTGGAAATTCCTCTCTGATCAATATAGGAGAAGGGGTTATGGTGTCAACGGATAAATGAACTCTTTTTTTTTTTGCTAAATGACTAATTTAGGGAACTATGTATGAGAGCCGAGAGGAGTAAGATTGCCCTTCTTTATATAGGCATTAGCGTAAGTTAGTTACAGATTGCATCTTACGGAGAAATATAAGGAGTTAGACCTAGTCTCTGCATCATTTCAATTTTATCGGATGTTCCCGAAGGAATAGCTAGACCTAGTCTCACTAGGTATTTTGAACTAATCCCACATTCTTTGATGTTTACTTGGGAATTAGTCTCTTTAGAAGACCACCTATTATCTCACGTAACTAAGAGAATTTGGTGTTAACCTGTTGCATGCGGAGTGAGTTGGGTTACACAATGTCTTGAAGCAGCCATTTGCAGAATTCTAGACATTTATAGTGTTGAGAAATTGGCCAAATCAACTAACACATACTAATGATCAAGAACAGCACAAACAAGAATGGCGCAATGCAATGGAAAGAGGGGTAGTTTGGGAACCAAAGATCGTGAGCCTGAATACGAGTAGCAGCAAATTCCAGCGAAGTTGAATATTATTTTTCTGGTTCGGTTGCTTTTAGTGATGAAAACAATTTCGTAAAAGCACAAGTAAATTAGCATTGAGTTGCCATACATATTTAGGTGGGGGCTGGGTCAAATGATGTTGGGTATGTGCTTTTAGGCACAAGTATTTCACTCATTATAACTACGTATAATATAAGTGCTTACGGTAACAAAAATTGCAATAATATGTGGTAATTGCGCGCAATAGAATATATAGAGCTTGGCTTTTCTTTTCTGTTTCAGTTGATGTCACTTTCCTTTTCTTTTTTTTGTACAACAAAAAGAATTTTATTAATTTTTAAAACCAAATTACGAAGATTAAAAGGACCTTGAGTACGTATGAGGCACGACGAATTATAATAAATATGTTTGTTTGTTTACCTTTACAACAAAGTCCACCACCAAACTTGGAGTTCTGAATATGTTTGTTTATATACCTTCAGTTTTTTTTTTTTTTTTAAATAACAAATGTTTTTTTTTTTTTTTTTTTTGATCGGCAAAATAAATTTTATTAAGGGGGAAAGGGAAAGAGGGATCCAACCAAAAGTTGGAAATACACCTAACGGGCAAAGCCCATAACACCTAGGGCCTACAAGCCCAAATACAACAGCAAAGCTCACACCTAAAGGTCTACACACCCAGAATATTACAAGATAAGCACCAAAACACCAAAAGGCCCAAACAACTGGCCCGCCAACAAGAAGCCCAAAACCAAAAACCTAAGGACTGAACCATCTAAACATTTGTTTTTTCTAACAAATCTTTAGAAAAAACAAATTAGTCATGGATACAACCGATCATAAATGTTTTACCAAACCTATGAACAACCAGAAAAAATGAATGTGATCACCAATGAATAAAAGAATCTTAATTAACACAAATTTTCTTTGCCTCGATGAATCAAGAACCAACTCAAATAGGGCAGTGAAGCTTGGGCACGATATCACTAAGTAGCCATTCAGACGTGATTTTGTAAGCTTCTTGCGTCAAATGAACTCCATCCCAACTAATGTGTTCATTTGGGTTTCGACAGACCGGAACGCCGGAGGCTCCACACATCTCCGCCAGGTTAAAGTTGTAATCACCACCAGTCCCACAGCATGCCTTTTGCAAAGACGCACCGTCAAATCCTGAACACATAGTGAAAAGAACGATGTTTATCGTGATCACCAAGTCTGTAAATGTTTTTCTTGTTGCGAAGAATAGATCGACTCACCAAGAGATTCAGCATTGCGAAAAAGGCGCTGGAAAGCACGGTAGTAGTCGCCGTACACGATTACTGTATTTGGGTAATCTTTCTTTAGCTCTCTAATGGCCTCTTTTAGCTGATGGTTGTGATAGGTTGCGAGATCGTTGAGTTTCGTCAAGCAGTTATCTTCATCATAGGCTGCAGATGCGTTGGATTGGAAAGCTGTAAGATAGAGTGGTAAGCAACCTATTGGAATATTTCCCGGCACTACCACCCTTGCGGCTCCGTAGTCAATTACTCTCTGCATCAGCCAGCCAGTACAACGAATTTTAACTTAGATATCTTAGATATCGATAATTGTTTAGAAGAAGTCGATTTAATTAATTCGATATTTGGCTCGATGAAAAAGTACGTACGTAGATTGATTTTGTTGGGGAAACTTACTCTAACGGCATTGCTTATGGCTCGGACAACATCTGCCACAATGTTTTTGACCTCGTCCATGGTCTTTCCTTCCAAGAGAGCATAATTGTAATCGTTTCCTCCGATCTCTCCAACCATGAAAAGGGAGTTCTTAAGGTTCTCGATACAATCTGTCAATAAGCGAGTGCAATCGGACAATTAGAAAGGCAGTAAAGCTAGGGACAACGACCAAGGGAGCCCCGATTCTGGTCTAATCTAATTTGCTTAAATGTGATAGAAGAATCACTGCCTAGCTACCTCGCTCTCGGGTGCACATGGAACTGAAATGTGTTGACATCCAATCGAGTTGGACGCCGAGTGAGCTCTTAGTTAACATGGTTGTGATGTTCTTGGTCGCTAGATTGTCCGACGGTAAAGCAGTTGACCCTGCAACGGCAAAGTTCACTCCATGTCTGAAGTCTCCGTCATTATCCTTGTAAGGAACAAGGAAGGCAAGGTCGGCCGCCATAGCTAGGAATACACAGAGGAAAAAAATTACTGCACTTGAGAGACTTATTAAAAGAACATGAAAATTTTGCTTAACAGAGACTTATTAATCTCCATGTGAAAAATAACTTCAAAAAGGAAGAATACTTTGATCCTTTAGTGGTGTTATCTATTGAAAGGTGTTATCTATGCTTCCAGCGGACTGGGCCACCGTTGTTGCTGTTGGCGGTTCTGGTGGACCAGTGGTTCTGGTGGTCCATCATCGGGCTGCCGTGGTGGTCTTGTGGTGGCTGCTGTTGGATCTGTTGGTGGCTATGGCGCAGTGGTGGTTGTTGAGGCGGCCGGTTTTGGGAGCGTGGCAGCGGCTGAGTTGCTGTTGTTTAGGGTTTTTCTTTAGGTTTGGGCTTGACTTGCTAGGTGTTTTGGGCTTGGCACATTAGGTGTCTGGACTTGTTCCAATAGGTGTTTTCTTGATTAGTATCTTGCCAATCTCGGGTTTGGGTCTTGGATTCTTGAACACATGATTGTTCTTATCTTAGTTTAGGAATATGATGCCGTTTGCAGGAGATGAAGGGTTGAGAAACAATAAATTCTAGAAACTGATGAAAATAGGAAGTATGGATAAGTAAATTATTTGTGAGTGGTTGAGAAACAATGAAGCAATTTTATAGGCAAATTTGCTACTAAAAACATGGCATTTAGGTATGCAAAAAGAGTGTGAAACTTTTTTCCCGGTTCACCATATACTTGACTGGCTATCCAAATATGAATTTTACATACCAATATAGTCGATCATGAGCAGTCCATTGGAGCAACGACCAGTCGCTTTCTCGAAATATGTTTCTCCATATGGAAGACTGGCGAATGCAGAAGATGTCCCGGTTTGGCTCTCACGAATTAGATTACCAGTGTCAGACAAGGAGTCCCCGAGCTGATAAATCTTGTCGAAATTACAAGTTTTGATCGGATTGGCGCGGCCACTGCTCAGATGTGGTTGAACAAAGAGAAAGGAGGTGAATGCCAGTAGAAGGAGTGCGGAAACAAGGTGGGTGGAGACCATTGTTGATAATAGAAGAGAAGAAATTACCTAATTTTCGTAGGAGAAAGTACTGTATGCATGTATCTTCTAATCTTGGACCGATCGATATGCTGATTGTATATATAGAGAGAGGTGGTTCATTTTGGGTCGTTTTTTATTGGATTTACTAATAACAAAAGTAATTCAAACTCCATCTAGAATAATACATGCCCACGTGTCATCCAATATTAATTTCTGAGCGCAATTGTATCCAGAATTGTGTCTGAAATGTGTGTTCACTAGACGTTTTAATATAGAGTAGTAAACTAATCGTAGACTTAATTACTCCCTTCGTCCCTAAATAAAAGTTCAATGCGCAAACCTAGGCCTTTAAAAAAAAGCATATTTCTCGTTAACAATTCAAAAAAAAAATCACAACTTAACAGAACTCGTTGATATCTATTGATTTGTGGAAAAAAATTTGATTCTTTTCATGAAAAAATTGCATCTTTTTAAATACTTAGGTTTGTGCGTCGGACATTTATTTAGGAACGGGAGAGGGAATTTAAGAAAACATAGACCTGCAGCAACATCTGGTTGGCAACCGAATTGCATAATTCCTGGTGGTTTTCCAATTGCATGAGCTAATTCCCATACAAGAAACACTCTCATGAATTGCATAATTCCGGCCAGAAGTTTCCATCTCTCTTCCCTCTCCAAGGATCGATCAGAAGCTTCCTTCTCTTTTCCTTAATTCTTTGAAACAAGAGACCACAATTTTCGCTTGCTTATTTATTTATTTTATTACAATTATTCTATTCTTAAGCAATTACTAGCAAATTAGCTAGCTTGTTGGTTCAACTTACTTATATTTAAAAAGACCAACAAGGGGAAGAGATAGATAAATAAATTGTAGTCAAATGATTTTAATTTCTCAAAGATATGGAATAACTATGGAAGTCATTCCATAAAAAGAGAAAAAGTTTTTAACGATTGTTCTTATTTTTTCTTCACCAAAGCTTAACCAAGATAATGACCCAAAAAGTGCACAAATTTACTTACTTTCTTTTTTATCAGTAATTTTTTTTATTAATCTCCGAATTCGAAAATTACAAAGATTAAAAGGACAAGGGCACAAGAAAAATAATTTTCAAATTTTTTTGCACCGTATTAAAGATCTCGATGATATTTATCAAATAAAATCCATATTGATAGGAAAATTATTTGCATAAACACATGATTTTTGAGCTTGAAATTGTCTTTTTAAAAAATAAGTACTTATTTCTCTTTCTGGAACAGGGCTTAGTCTCCAAAAGTACTCGAGACCCAAACGCTAGTCAAACACCAACAAAACCCTAGAACACCCCCAAACCTGAAAGTGCACAAAATTTACTTTTAGTAATGTTTAGTATAATTTTGGTGTCCTGAAGATTGTTTTCTGTTTTCTTTTGTTTCATCAAAAATTTTTTTTGATCGACAAAATAAAATATATATTAAAACACCATAACGGGCACATCGAGGGTGAAATACAAACTCATGACATGCCATGAAGTTAAGCGCATAGCCAAAAAGATAAATTAAAGGCTTTGTTCGCGCGGTTGCCTTTTCTTTTTAGTTTTAGTTTTGAAAATCAATCATTACCCTACTTCTTTCCTCAATTATTACCCTATTTTTTCAATTATTACTTTCTCATCTCTCTCTATCTCTCTCCAATCATTACCCATATTTTCAATCATTACTCTATTTCTCTCTCTACCCACTACCAAAACTAAACTAAACTAAACTCTCAACCAAACACAACCAAAAAGGAAAAGAAAACTTCCAACGAAATATTGGAAGGTAGAAAAAAGCAAAAAGGAACAAAAGGATAAGAGGGTCCGGAAAATTGTCGTTTGTGTAGACATGTTGGATGTGTGTAGGCACTACTGTAGGCAGGACCCATGTGGGGTCTCGTGGGGCATCGGGCTCCACTCAATTTTGTAAAACTATTTTAATATTTTTAAATATTTCAATAACATAACTAATTTACGATATTGTTGCAATAAAATTACTACAAATTTTTTTTATGAGGATATTTGTCCGATCTGCTTCCTAAGTGCTATATCGTCACATTATCTTATTGTGCAAATACAATCACTTCTGTTAATTACAAGATGATGTTACATATATATTCAATAATTCGTTATTTTGTCGATGAAATATATAATTACAGAATTATAAACCTAAAGGTGAAGTTTACTAATTTTTGAAAATTTCAGAATTCATCCATATTGTGTTTTTGTGTCTGCTTGAGAGAGAGAGAGAGAGGATTATGAATTAGTACTCCAAGTCAAATATTTGTTTCGAAAAAACCGGTATCGAGCCAAATCCTATATGTAACCGTAATACCTGACATTCTACTATAATGCTCATCCATTGATTTTCTCCGACAATTTTCATGCTCCTCCCTCCAGGAAGGATCGTCCGTGCCGAAACTTATGTGCCTCCGCGCCATGGGATTTTACGGTCGTTGAATTTAAAACATAAAAAAAACACACACACAATCCAACAGTTGAAAAATCACTTGACGCATAGCCACATGAGTTTTTGGGATGGAGGAGATCGGACCCCTCCTCCCTTCTCAAGATTACAACTCCAAATACTATCCTGGGAAAACTTTGACCCATTCCAAACCTTCACCAAATAAACCCCACCATTAATTCTATCCTGCATTCCTCTCTGTTGGTTGATCTCTTGTCATCTTTCTAGTCTCTTCAGACCCGAGTGGCATATATGTTGTGCTCTCGCTTCTTTTAATTTTTGCATTTCTCTGTGTCTGCTTCTCTCTCTAAAAAAATCGCTTCGCCTCCCAATTCTATTCATGGCGACGGAGAACCTCCTTGATCGCCGTGGCAATGCTGATTATACCCGCATCGAAAACGACATCAACGACTCTGATGACGACTATTATGATGACGACGATATCGAAGAGATAAGCAGAGCGGGGAGGTGGAGAGCCGCAATAGCTCGTTGTGGATTCTGGACACTAGCCTTGGCTGTGGCAGCACCTGCATCCCTCCACTTCATCGAAATCTTCTACCTCCGTTCGCCCCAAAGCGTGGCATCCAAGCCTTCTTGGTTTCCGAAAAAGTCTATGGACGCGGCTTCTGTTTTCCCCTCGCTCCTCATCAGCCTTTCGTTTTGGTTCGGCTGGGCGGAAGGAGGGGTGATCCGGAGACCCAGGGAGGTAGCCGTGGAATGCATTTTGTATCTCATCCTAACTCTGGCTTGGGATCAGATTGTCTTCGAGCACGGTGCCAAGAAATTTGGATTAGCCATTGGATTCGCGCGGTACTTGGTTGCGGAACAACTTTCTAACGTGTTGAAGGAGCTGAATCGGACCGCGAGCAGGCTTGTTAGTGGTTCTGTTTTCTGGAATACGAATTTTGCCACCAATATTAATCTGTGTCTTATATTCTGGTGAAGAATTATGGACTATGGTTATCAATGGAACTTGCCAACAATGGGCTATTTGATGGGTAAACTTCACCAACACCCAGTGAGGTTTATATGTATAAATGCCTCCCCCCGCCTATGAGAGATGACTCGTTCCTCTGTTTTTATTCGTATTTCACTTACCTTCATCTGTTAGTTAACCGTCAGTTAAATTTTACAAAATACTTCGTCTGTCCCTCTTTAGAATTTAACTTTTTTTCGAGACATAATGATTACGACGCACAGATTTTTACTTTTCACAATTGCCCTTACCATTATTTTTTGTACTTGGGTTGTTTTCTTTGTTTTGATGCTTAAAAAGGCAGAATGAAAAATGCATCATACTGTATTTCAAACATTGAATAAATTCCGTTAAAAGGACAAAGTGTGGAACAACCAAAAATGGAATAAAGTGACTAACTCGATGAGCCGGATAACGTACCAAATTTAACACTCAATAACCTTGGATTTGTACTCCTCGGCTCTTTCTCTTTCATCCATCCCAACGTCAGTTTCACCACAGTGAAAGGTTGATTTTGCAAATAGCAGGACTCGGCACGGAAATTCTAATCGCAAGGAAGATTTGTAGGGAACCACGCAAGGAAGAACGTGTTTGGGCCATTCCAGGTTTCACAAAAATTTAGAAAAATATCCATAAATTTTTAAATATTATTTTATGGAACCCTGTAAAAAATCAATTCTAACAGATATCGGTAAGTATTACTTTTGGATTCGTAGGAGCGAAACTGCTTAGGTCGCTCATATAAATCCAAAAGTAATATTTACCGATGTCTGTTAGAGTTGATTTTTTATGGGACCCCATAAAATAATATTAAAAAATTTATAGATATTTTTCTAGATTTTTGTGGAACCCAGAATGTGCCCAAACGCATTCTTCTTTTCATGGTTCCCTGCAAATCTTCTTTGCGAATAGCAGGACTTGGCCAAAGCTTTCGAGGCACCGGAAACGATCTTTAATGCCCATAAACTCATTTCCTTAATATTCAATTCTAACAGATAAGATGTAGACATATTCATAGGCTCATCGAACGACAAAAAAGGTTCAGGAACTACATTAGCCGGAAAAATGAGGCGGTACGATACAAGGAAAAGATGTCCATGAAGATGGGATTGCCTTGCTTTTATTTCTCTAATTGTTCTGGCTTAGTTACAGAGTGAAATTTTGCTGAGGAGATAAAGGAGAAGTATGAAAGAAGAGACAAATAGCTGAAATGTCATCCATTGCAATTCCGCGCCTCTTCCGTCTCCATGCACGAGCGGCGTTTTCAACAAGACGTTTAGCTGCTTTTGCCCTGTCCGGTGTCGAGGACACGATTTCCACTGCTTCTTCATTGGAGATTACATCCCACACCTGAAGAAAAACAAACAGAAAATATTTCCACCATTTACAGATTTCGAAAACAAGTACCACGTATAGTTTCCAAACATCTAAATAATCAATAGTGTTATACGTACCCCATCTGTTGCCAAAACAACAAATTGGTCTTCGTTGGTTATGTGTCTTTGGGTCACTTCAGGCACAGAAATAAGTCCAAAATCCTTGACACTGTAGTCTCCAAAGGCTCGAGACATTGCTAATCCAGGTGACTCCTCCTCCGGTCGCCACACCCTTTGCACCCCTGGCTCGTCAGGTAAACAAAAGACTCGCCCGTTGCACTGAATTATCCGCTCAGCTTCTTCTGTAATATCATCAACGAGATAAAAAATGAAATTTCAAAGTCTAAAGGACAACATGTGGCCAAACACATGCAGGACATGTTCTAAATACATACAGTTTATATGTTTATTATAACTTTATCTAAAGTATAAACAATGGTAATATCTGTCAATACTGTACGGATACTTAGACGAAAACCAAATGTAATATAAGTATATAACACTGCTTTTTAAAGTCTAAGGGAGGATACAAAAGAAATTTACGTCTTTTTCCTCTTATGATGGCTTCCAGGATAACTTGTAACTTGTAAGCTATAGCCTATACCTACGTATCCATGTGATTTACATCGTCTCTCTAAACTGAATGAAACATATTGATCGTGTTTAGCAAGATAACCAAAAACAAAAAAGGATATCTATGCATGTGTTTTCAAACATAAGTCTAGGATGGGTGCCATGTCAGTATCGGACACAATGTCCAGCATGACATGCCACCTTTTTGTTTTGGTGTGTGTGTGTGTGTGAGAGAGAGAGAGAGAGAGAGAGAGAGAGAGACTAACGGGGTAGATTGGGCTTGAAATCGATAGTAAGCTGAATTGGTACCAAGCTGCCGTCATCAGAAGTGGTACCCAATACAGCACGAGAATCACCAACATTTGATATGAATATAAGTTCACCCTATCAAAACCACAATGATGGGAGAATAAGTCAATCATAACATAGACTTGTAAAATCTGAAAAATCCTTTTAGCAGGACAAACAAAGATCCAACAAGGAAAAAAAAATTTAGACAAGAGTAAGAGTAAAATAGATATTTTCATAACAGTAGGCATCAAACTAATCAATTAGCTAGAAAGGCACGCGCGTAAGACTGATGACATTGGTTATGAATCAAAGTGTCAAAATGTGTACAAGTCATGCAGATTTTTTCCTAGAATTATACTTAGGAGCATACTTTTAAGCCCAAATATGCACAAGCAAGTGTTGAAGGCATTGTCTGTCAGTTAGCTGTCAAAAACTTAAATAATACAACCCAATATGGTGAATTGAACGACAACATGATGCTTATCCTCGCAACAGGTAAAAAATGATCGAGACCAACTTAAGAACTAATTTTCATAATCTTAAGTATAATCAGTTTATGAACTTCTACAACAGTTTCTAACAGCTTCATAATCAAATCCTAACCAATGAAAGGTGAGCTATGAAGCACGGATACTCTATTTTGGCCTCCATATCACGTATCGCATCCGTATCGGATAACCATACTCTCGGATACGCTCCGGATACGTATCCGATACATTTTTTTTTTAAAAGTATCTTGCTTTTAGAATTATTTTTTGGTATCCCGATACGTTTCGGATACGTGTGGATACATATTGAATATGCTCGGATACGTTTTGGATACGCGCGAGGGTAAATATGTTATTACTTAAATATATGGATTAAAATTGCAATTAGGACTATATTTTTTCTTTTTCTCCCACCAATCAACACCAGAAACACACTGACGATATCATCTCTCTCATCTCTTTCAACAACTTTGTAAGTCTCTCTCTCTCTCTCTCTCTCTCTCTCTCTCTCTCACGCGTATCTCATCTCCCTCTCTCATTGTGTGTATGTATATAAATATATATAACTATCTAGATACAGTTATATATATAACCATATGTAAATATATCTCTCTTGGCATGTGAAATGGTGAGCTTGTGTAATGAAAAACTTTAATCATGAAAAACGTTAATCATTAATGGAATTTTAGGAATTAAAAATTATTTTATATAATTTTTTTATAACTTTATATTCAACGTATCCCAAACATATCGTATCCTTCTTTTTTGAAAAAAACACGTATCCGCATATCTGTATCGTATCGTATCCGTATCCGTGCTTCTTAGAAGGTGAGTGTACACTTTCATTGATGTGGGCCGTATCTGCAAAAAACGGCACCAACTTGGAATAAGAAGTAAATTTATTCCCCATAACTACCCCCTAACTTAAGGACCACTTCAAAACGCTATGACTAGAAGCAATGAACATGTTTAACACGGAAGATTGATGGTGACAGGACAGCCCATATAACACTGGGTGTTAAATGAACACGTTTAACACAGTGGATTGAAAGTATCTTCAAAGAAAAGGTAAGTATTGTCTTGAAACCAAAAACACTGGGTGTATGGGTGATTTAGCACGTTCTACAGGACGATCAGTAGTAGGTAAAAAATTCCGTTAGCCGGAACCTTTGGGAATGTTTGAGCTGATATTGGAAATTCTCTCAAAGGATGCCCATGAATCGTAATATATATGTTCGAAATGACGCTTCAAAATTTCAACGTCAAACTTACCAACAAAATTTCTACTTGAAAGAAAAATTACCATTCAAAACATTCAATCCGATTCATTGATTTTAATGGTCAACTTACATCTAAAGGACCTTTAGACCCCTCGAAGCAGTCTTGAGTATAACTCATTGCAACAAAAAGCTCTGATTTAAACATTAAAAACAAAATGATATGTCAAGGATTTTAAAAAAGGTCTGTAAGAGGACTTTCCGATACCTGTCTAACAATTGTGAGAGCAGTGGTTCCACTACAGAATGAATCGATTTTGCGGTGCTGCCCAAGATCATGATCAACAGCAGCACAAGTCCTTATGTAGGAACGCTTCCATATATTGAACTTATGAAGCTTTTTATCTGTTTCCAAATCGAAATCCAGGTCAAGTGAAGCTTCTGCAAGCGTCTCCTGCCAATTGCTTAACAAAGAGGAGGGCATTGTTTTTCTAACCCTCTTTGCCACATAATGTCCCCATGGGCCATGTCCGTCGAAGATCCCACAGAACATCATGTCCTCTTGGCCCCCAAATTCCTACATCCCCAACAGAAACAAAATACCAAATCTATCAAACTTAACAGCCCAACCAAAACCACATTTCATTTTTATATTTCTCCCATTTGAAAGCAATTAGCATGCTAAAAACTGCACATACAACTGTGGACTCAGATACGAAAACAACTGATGAGGTGAGAAGAAATGAAACTTAGGAATGCACAGTCTGTGTGTCTGTGGTTGAATCCTGGATTTATGGATAGAATTATCTACGAAAGAAAATTGGAAGGAAATTAACAGCCCCTTTGGACGGTGAGATTGCGAGGAAATAAAAGATTAATTAACAGCCATGTTTCTTAGCAAATATCACCACTTTGTCGAGATTTTGTGAAAAAGCAAAATGGACCGGTAAAACTTCACCATTGTTCATCATTCCTTCCCTTTTCCACTCATCCAAACAAATGAGAGGATTCTCACTTCTGTTCTTTTCTCGCCATCCACAGGGGCTTTAAATAATTAGATATAGTTTTTCAATTTCACTTCATTATCTTCTTATCTTTTCCTTTACATTTCCCTTTCGCTCCATAATTCCATCCAAACGCAGCCACAGTAACTGCCTTTTCATGACAAACGGGAATTAAGACCATACTATAGAAAAATCTCTAAAAGCACATACCTCCCACACAATGAAGCAATCTTGGTTCACCCCTTTTTCACCTTTTTTGGAGAAAACGGATGCAAAGTTGTCGGACCCATTCGCATTAACACTGCCTGAAGACTGGAGAATCAAGTCATTCTTCTTTGCTTCCTTCACAATTGCTTCCACAGCCTCATCCCCACTGCATTTGCCAGAATATCGCCCTTTCTTGATCAAAAGTGATCTCGCCAATCCGTTGAACATGGATGAAAAATGCCCCATATCAAGCCCTCCCTGCATAATCCGGTTACCAATTCAATAAAGCACAGTTCTTATTGATTCTAGACTCAATATTCTCAACAAACAATAGGATACACAACCAAAAAACAAACAAAAGGATAAGTGCGTATATGTAGCCAATCGGATAAATATACAAACGAGGAGAGTTGTGCTCAGCAAAGAAAAAGACGTAATATGAGTCAAAAAGCTAAGAATCCAAGAATTATAGAAGTAGAAAACAAGCAGAAAGCCAAGAATATTCAATCTTACATGGAATTCCAATTGTACATGTATGTAACTCTTGTTTGATAGCATTAGAAAAATGTACAAACACAAAAAAGAGAAGACAACAGAATTTTGAATCCTAAACTATTACTTTGAAGTTAGAGAAAGAGAACAAGTACACAGACAAACGACCCTACAGCTAAACCTGCTTCAATTGCCTAAATCCAAGACCGTTCTTTTATTTTCCTCCATTTCTCAGCAACCAACCAGGTGTAATTCTACAAGAAAAGGTAAAGGACTCACTCTCTAAATGAAAACCCACACAGAACTATAAAGAAACGTTCATCTACGCCCAATTGCAGAAATCCTAAACTTTTCTTCTTTTTTTCCCCCCATTTTCTCAGTAACCAAACAGGGGATAATTCACGGACAGAAGAAAACCCTGACTCTATAACTAAAAACCCACAAAGAATAGAAACTAGCATTATCGAAAAAGGGACATCTAAGCAGGGGGCGGCTCGAGATTTTTAATTCAGCAGTCACGAAAATGTTCAGAAATTTTTTTCCATACAAAACACTACATAAACCAAACGATAATTATTTGGTAGAAATTTATTGGGCTTGGTTAGTTTGTTTTGCTGAGCTACAATGTCCATCTACTCACAACTGTAAGTAAATTTTCATTTAATTTAGCCTCATACGAATAATTCAGTGCCGACAATACTAAAGAAAAAATTAAATTATATGTGTGAAACCCCTCAATGTAAGGTAGAGCCGCCCCTGACATCTACGCCTGCAGCAATTGCAGAAAACCCAAAACTTCCTTTCGTTTTCCTTCATTTTCTCAGTAACCAAACAGGGGAAATTTCAAGAAAAGAAGAAAACCCTGCCTCTATGAATGGAAACCCACAAAGGAAAAAAACTAGAATTATTGAAAAAGGATCACCTAAGCGTGCTTCAATTGCAGAAACCCATAACTTCCTCTCATTTTCCTCCACACTCTCAGAAACCAAACAGGAGTAATCAATCACGCGGGGGGGGGGGGGGGGGGGGGGGGGGGGGGGGGGGGCGCGGGGGGGGGAGGGAATCCCTTACCATATAAACAAAAACCCACAAGGAATTATGGCGAAACAAAGGAAGAGACCTTTATTTCCCTCGAGTTTGGACCTCAGAAATACTAGGCCGGAAACTGGCAAGTTAACGCTGTAAGCCGTAAAATGACGGAATTCCGGCGGTTGGAGCGGAGGTTTGGAGAAATCGGTGGCAGAGAGATCGATCGCAATCCATTGTGAACCTTTTTAATAAGGGTGGAGAAGTGTACACCCAAAGGAGAGGTAGGCCTTTCTGTATACAGTAACACAACACAGACAGAGATGAGAGTACGTGTTCTATTTCTTTCGTCCTCAACTACAGAAAGCTGGCCCCCTTTTTATTCCAAAAGTCACCATTCAACATTCACCCCCCATCCTATTCAAAAAAAAAATATTTCATTCACCCGTCGACATCTTATCGCCTATCTCAACATCTTATCGCCTGTCTCGGTACCGAATTTTAAAACAACTTGTAGGGGTTTGATTTGATGGAATCTTGACCGTGATTTGGGTCTGACTCCTTCTTGTGCCATTCCGTGCTCTTGCCGCCTGACCTGCAACAAGTCATTAGGACGGTAATTGCTCCAATGATCAAATTAGATGTAGAGAGGAGTGTATAGGTCTAGTGTTAGGGTAGAATGACATATCTCTGTAGGCTAATATCCCTTTGTATTTATAGAGACTTTGGTTTGCTTGGCCTCCAAACTAACGCTTGAAGGGTAAACTCGCGTAACTGCCTAGGGCGACGTCATAGGTGACGTAGGGGGACAAGACAGTTACCAAGCACATAGTCAGGTTAGACCCCAATGATTACCCTCGTGGCGTAACCGCGTGGAACCCCCCTGGAGTAACTGTTTTCCTTCAAGCGGCCTTGGGGAGTCGGGGTCAGGTAGGCCTCGAGCCATTAGGCAATGGCGGAGCCCCGACCAGACCTCCCTCCTATCGAGCGACATACCGAGGGAAAGCGCCATGATCCTCCTGACTTTTCTGTCACAACAGATAGACGTCCTCGCGACGATTCAGTGGGACGATTGAGCTCCGGTTCCGGAGCCACTACACAACTCTTCCAAGAAAACTTTTCTCTGAAAATGTGGAGCGGTGGTGAATCAACCTGAATGTTACAATTCAATTACTCGTGAGTTTAAAATGTCCATGATCATCTATTTTCTTAACCGAAATTCTACAATGACCCGTGCCAGCTGACCTGCTTAACCTCGGGTTAATAGTAGCTGGTGGGTTGTTTCCTTATATAACATTTCTCATTTCCCAACATATCCGATGTGGGACTTTTTTCCCCAAAAATGGGCTCTTACAATCTCTTCACTTTGGAAGCAATGTCCTCATCGTATTGACCCATCAACCTTCTCCTGGTGGCCAGGACCCATGCTAGCTAACTTGTTTAACCATTAATCTAATCATGTAACTTGTAAGATTAACCTCAGATTAATAGTAGTTGGTGGGCATTTTCCTTATATACCATTTCCCAACACAGCCGATGTGGGACTTTTTTCCCCATTTGTGGGCTCTTACAAATTCAATTTTTGATATTTCTATAGATATTCAATCAAACTGATTTTATTTTTTTTTTTGTGGATACGCATTTTTGCGGGTCCTACAAAATTAATGGTTCAAATTATTACAGTGAAAACACGTTGGGTTCCACAAATGACAAATGGCATGGTGGAAACCAAAGGTTTCACCAAAGATGGACATAATTTAAACTCTTCATTCCCATTCTACCGATGTGTTTAAGCTCTAATGGGTTATTCGGCCTAACAAGCCAAATGATTTTTCTTTTTAATTTCGTATTTGTTAGTTTTTTATCAATTTTTTGTAAATTATTACTTCTTCATAATGAAATGAATTTAAAAAGTATAAAATTATTATCGAAAATTACTTGTTCACGACGAGAGGAGGCTAAAAATGGCTGGCAAGAGGAATCGATTTTAGAGATACGGAGCGACTGAAAAAGAAACCATCCATCACGTGGCCTGCAGAGAAGTTGTTCTCTATCTTGAAGGGTGGCAACGGATTACCAATATTACTTTAAAATATTCAATTTAATATACTTATTGGCAGTATTATTTTATTAAAGTTACTGTCTACGGGCTTCTACTTTTGGATTTTCGGCTCTTTTAAAAACCGAAAATAAGGACAAGAAAAACAACAAAAAGTCAAATTGAAAAAACTAATACAAGATATGGTCCACCTAAGAGAATTAACGATATTAATGGCTTTCTAAAAGAAGGTACCACCGCCTATACCATATTCTACTTATATCTGAAGTGTACTGACGTGAGCAAAATTTGGTCAGTTACAGCTTACAAGTTTACTATATTGAGCAAGACTACGCCAGCGCATGCGCTTTACTGAATTCAGGGGTCATAGAGTTAACGGATAAACTTCGGTTGGTTTCAAGGTTTGTAATATTTGGCAATCTTGAAATTCGAACATGTGACCTCATTGAAGTCAAACAAACACGTATTAACATTCTGATGCCGACCTGACCAAATGCTTGGGGGTTAAAACCATCTTCGTCCTTATCTTGTCCTGAGTATTAATATGATTCAGTTGTAATTATTGAAGACCGAGAAGATTTGCTTTGGAAGAATATTTGAATAGCTCAGGATAATATTGTGTGTAAGGCATGGATTGGGTGAAAAAGATTACTCCTACTTTAGGAGTGCTCCTGTAACTCCTCAGCTTCCGATTCCTTTTTCTTTTCTTTTCTTTTTTTTTGGTTTTGTCTGACAAGTCTTCGGGCTTGTTGGTTTAGGGGACTCAAAATCCTTGTGCATGCGGATCAAAAAAATAAATCCTTGTGCATAGTTCCCAATAAATTTTTTTTATCTCTCTATCTAGGCATTATCAATTCTTTCTGGATTTGTCCATGTAGAATTCTCTTATTTTAATTGAGTCATCTGCTAGTGTACATCGAGATTGGTCCACTAGTTGAGTCCTTAGAAATTGATGCTGTGGCAGCGTGTCATTGGCCTCTAGCTCTTTGCAAAACAATTTTTTCTGGAGCTTCTGTATAAAAAGTTTAAAAGTTCAACTATGTGTCATCTGCGTAGTAGTATTTGAACTAAGAAGTACCAAATTAGGTACGCGGTTCCGATTATCTTTTGGGACCCAGGATGTGTCCCAATATCATCTGTATAAAGTGTACCCCTTTGCTATACCGGTAGCACCACTCTCTTTTCGTTAATTTTTCTTCTGTAATCATTTGGGAAAAAAAGAAAAAGAAAAAATCATTTGGGAAATTAAAGAATTTTTTTAGTGAACCACTCACCGGAGTCATCATGTGGACTGTCGAGATACGTCGATTGGGCCCCACTTATTAGTGGGTTGCCTTTTATGAAGCGCTTGACGACCAAAATCTTATCATTGGATTCCTAAATAATTGCAGAATGACCCATTTATAAAAGTGGGCCCAAAATGTGTAGAAAAAGAAAGTATTGACAGGAAAATGAGTTTTTGACTAATGTGTAACACATTGGGGTGGGGGCTTTGGACAGAGGAGTGTGCTGCGCAGCGTGCTGCGCCACCGCCTTGCTGGTATCGGTTCGACGATCGGAGACGTCCACTGCGTAGAGCTCGTCGAATACTACAAGTGTACCAAAAATCAACCCGATCAAATATCGTTAAGTATTTCATCGGAATACATATAACTTGAAAAAAAATGAATCCTAATGGATACGAAACACTGGATCAAAACCACTGAATCCATTCTTTTTGAATTATATGTGTTCCGATGAGACAGTTAACGATATTTGATCGGGTTGGTTTTTGGAACACTTGTAGTATTCGACGAGCTCTACGTAGTGGACGTCTCCGATCGTTGGACCGATGCCGGCAAGGCGGCACCGGAGGCCTCGCAACACGCTGCGCAGCACACTCCTCCGGTCCAGTTATTACTCCATGCCCTTGGCACAACGTGAGTGTGCTCTGAACTAATCTCGGCTGCCGGTGCCAAAGTCAGAAATCCCGTTCAAAAGGGGGCATCATTGCACAACAAACTAAAAGATTTACAGTAAAATTTAACGAAGAAATACTGAGTAAAAAAATTTAAATATTCTTTAAAAGGCACAATAAATTGTAGCCTAATGTATTTAAAAGATTCAAAACATAAGCACAAAAGAATCAAAAAAAATACTACTAGCAATTTGTTATTTACCCCTCTCAAACAAGCATTTAATTCTCTAAGTGGTCTATTGATTTGGTTGAAACTACGTAAAAAAAAAAAAGAAGAAGAAGCAAGCAATAAGCCCTATACCGAAAATTTCTGACTTCTCTAACATTTTTAAGTAGGTGTGCCCAAAAAAAAAAAAAGAAGATGTAGGGGATAAAATTTCAAGGGGCACGTGACGTCACATGTTTGGCTCCGCCCCTATCTACCACACTCGTTTGGGGACCACACAAAATGTGTGGTAGAGAAAGAGCTTGAGGCACCACATGATGATGTCACAGGAGCACTGGATAATTTTTCCAAGTAAACTAGTGTAATAGTAGAAAATTGACTTTTTTGTTTTTCCTATGCAAAAAGTTAAGACTTGTTAAGCAAAAAGGAAAAATTGGGGTACACATCACCTTTAATAATCTTTGTAGCTTATTTTTATGAGTTTTTGTTGCGCACTTCATGAGTTTTTTGTGGCTCATTTTGTTGAAGTGTGTACAGTACACCATTACGAATTTTGTGGCTTACTTTTACGAATTTTCGTGGCCTGATATATGAGATTTTATGATTGTTTATATATAAATTTTTGTGGTGTTGTGAATTAATAAATTATTTTGGTGTTGTAAGCGAAATTTGTGGTCTAGAAAGAAGACGTAAAAGAAGACGTTAAAATCAAAATGGCAGCTCGAAATTATGAGATTTTGTGGTGTTATTTATATGAATTTTTCTGGTGTTTTTTTTTTATGAATTTTTGTAGCTCAACAGCCTAAGTTTTTTTTGGTAATCAATTATGAGATTTTGTGGCTCAAAATATTAATTGTCATACATTTTTTGGGGCGACCATGCTACTTGCACATATGTTTTTGCACACATATTTTTATGGGGTCCATATCGGGATCCCATAAAATGATATGAACCGCTCATCTTTTTTAAAATATTTTTTGGAGGGTTTCTGAAAAAAATTAGCTCCAACAGACATCGGTAAGAGCTTTCTCAGAATTCATAGGGCAAAACAGAAAGCCTCACAAATCGTCCTATGATTTCTGAGAAAGCCCTTACTGATATCTGTTGGAGCTGATTTTTTACAAAAACTCTCTAAAAATTATTTTAAAAAAGATGAGCGATTCGGATCATTTTGTAAAATTTCGATATGAGCCCCACAAAAATATATGTTTAAAATATGTAAAAAACATATGTGTGAAAATCATTACCCTTTTTGGAGGGCATTTACCGGAGTCCAACGCAAAAATTATAAAGTCAAGAGTCAATAGTGGTTTTTTTTTTTTAAGATGAGTCAATAGTGGTTGAATTCACTAACTTCTAGCAAACACTTGAATCCTCGAAGCGACCAACCGAGTCAAGATCATTTCATGTAGACGACTCGAGGAACAAAACCATGGTTACCCATGTGATGCACGGATTCTGTAAATCGATTGCAGAGTGATCAATCCGATCGTTCACCTTCTCACGGACGACTCAAATCGAATCTGGGCGTGCATATAAATGACATACAAATTTGAACCGTCTATTACTTGGTTAAGATTCGAACCGTCGATTCTCAAGACGAACAACCAAATCAACCGCTCTACAAAGAGATGTTCGGCAGCATCTATAAACTATGCACCTGTTCTAGAAGAAGGTGCTCGACAGCATCCCGTGATACACATACACAGCCTTTCACAAATAAAAGTACTACTATTACGTGACGTGATACACACACGCATATACCACTTTTTGTTGACCCTATTTTATAACGTGAGAAAGAAATAGTGGGCGTCGGTCGTGTAAAGGACAGTGGTGGATGTCATTAGATTTTAAAGATGACCACCAAACGAAAGCTGACACGTACGTCCGTGATTGGCAAACAATGGCTAGTGGGTCGGTGTCATTAGGTGCACCGCCACTTTCACAGCGAGTCCCACCTTGATTTTTTCCTTCTTGGTATCGATCCACCTCAACTCACCTGCTAACATTTTAACTAATTAAGTGGCTTAAAAAGTTAAAGGTTAATTTCGTGTTACTAGTAGTTGGTGGGCATTTTCTTATATATATACTTTCCTTAGACTGTCGATGTTGGACATTACAATCTCCCCAACATTGGCTGCAACGTATTTGTTGCATTGACCTAGCAACCTTCCTTTGATTAGGCCTTGGTGATGGATTTACCAGCGTTTAGTTGTGGCTAAGACCCTTAGGGACGGATCAACCACAGGTGTGAATTGGGATTGAGAGTGCAAACCAGCCGAGCGCCTCTACAAACGAGCTGAGCCTTTACAAACAAGTGGAGCTCTTTTGAGTCGGGCCTATTTTTGAGGTGTTGAGCTCCCGCTCTATTACTATACGAGCCTAAAATTCGAGCTCGGCTTGATTACAAAACGAGCGTAGCCGAGCCTTGAACAGCCGAGCTACTTGCGAGCAACTCGATTTGTTTGTAGTCCTAAATAAATAAGATAAAAAAAAATAACATAGATCTAATAATTTCTATGTTCTCCGACCAGTGAAAGAGCATGCGGATCCACAAAAAAAGAGAGACCCAGCATGGGCCGCAAAGAACGGTCTTCACGGTGCAGTCCGGAAACCTGGGTTTTTTCAGTCGAGCCAAACCAAAAATAAGGCTTTTTGAGATTTTTGTTGTCAAGTGTTTACTGCTTACCATTACCTAGGTTTCATTGTAATCTCACGCATTATTGATATTAGAGGCTGGGGCATACACAATGCGTGTGCAAGTTGAATTTTGAAATTGTGAAAATTCGATCAAAAAAGGTCAAAATCTGACTTGTTCAGCATGACCGTGTGCCCCCGGCCTCTAGTTTACAGCGATGCACCTATAGAATGTTCCACTACTAATCATCTTTGTAGCTTATTTTTATGAGTTTTTGTTGCGCACTTCATGAGTTTTTTGTAGCTCATTTTGTTAAAGTGTGTACAGTATATCTTTATGAATTTTGTGGCTTACTTTTACGAATTTCAGTGGTCTAATATATGAAAATTTGTAGTTCTTTATATATAAATTTCTGTAGTGTTATGAATTAATAAATTATTTTGGTGTTGTAAGCAAATTTTGTGCTCCAGAAAGATGGCATAAAATCAAAATGGTAGCTTGAAATTATGAGATTTTGTGGTATTGTTTATGACATTTTGTGTTTTTTTAGTTCAACGACAAATTTTTTTGGTAATCGATAACGAGATTTTGTGGCTCAAAATACTAATTACACAACATACATCATTTTGGGGCATTTACCGTAAGACCAACGCACAAATTAGAAAGTCAAGAGTCGATAGTTCAATTCACTAACTTCTATACCTAGCAAACACATGTTTTCTCGAAGCGACAAACCAAGTCAAGATTATTTCATGTAGACAACTCAAGGAACAAAACCATGGTTACCATGTGATGCACGGATACTGTAAAGCGAGTGTAGAGCGGTTGATTCGGTCGTTCATCTCCTCACGAACGGCTCGAATGGAATCTGGATGCATACAAATTGCAGACAAATCTGAACCATCCATTGCTCGATTAAGATTTGAGCCATTGATTGTCAAAATGAACGGTCAGATCGACCGCTCTACAGAGAGATGTTCGGCAACATCTATGGGCTATGCACCTGTTCTACAGGAAGCTGCTCGGCAGCATCCTGGATCCGTGACACACACATTGCCTTTCACAAATACTTTTTTTTTTTTTTTTGGATGCAAGCCTTTCACTTAAAAAAAAAAAAAAAAAGAGTACGTGATACACACGCATATATAATTAGTATACCACTTTTTGTTGACCCTATTGTATCACGTGAGAGAGAAATAGTGGGTGTCGGTCCTGTGAAGGCAGAGGTGGGTGTCATTAGATTTTTTCAAGGATTCTCGGGGCCTGTGGTGAGGGAGATCACCACAGGGTTGCAGGCTACCCCAAAACCGTGCCGTTTGGGCACAAAACCCATTTCCCCTTGCACTTTTATTGGTCCCTGCTTAGTGAATAAAAAAGGCACCGTTTAATAACAGTGATAGATAGTTAAAATTCATAAGGAGATGAGATTAAGATTAAGATTGGTAATGAGAAGGGATTGATGAGAAAATAGGATTGGTGATGAGTATATTTGTTTGAGATGAAATTAGATGATGAAATTATTAATATCATATTTGTGCATTGGCAATGAGAGGATGGGATTGTTAATACCAAGTGGGAGAGGGCCTTCTCAATACCCCCTAATACCCACCTTGCTAGTCCTAAGGACTAATAATTCCAACTCATTTTAGGTTACTAAACACAGTATTAGTAGTCCCATGAAATTGATAATCCAATCCCAAGTGCTAATATGGTTATCAAACGGGACCCATAATGATTGATGATTTTATGGAACTCATTTCAGGTCCCAAAAAAATAATTCAAAACCGCAAGTTATTCTTAAATATTTTTTATGAGTTCTTGTAAAAAATTATCTCAATCCGATATCCGTAATGACTTTTTCAACATTCGTAGGAACCCTATAAATATTAGATTGAGCTAATTTTTACAAGACTCATAAAAAAATATAAAAATACTTTTAAGTGGTTTCTGGAAAAAAAAATTTGCCCAATTTCAATAGCAGTAAAAGCTTTTTTAGAATTTGTAAGGCCCCTACGACAAATGCTGAAAAGACCTTACGAATATCGGATTAAGCTAATTTTTTACAAAAATCAATAAAAAAACAAAAAAAAACTTTCCATTAGTTTCTTGAAAAAAAATTAGCTCAATTCGATATCCATAAGGGTTTTTCTCAAAATTCGTAGGGTCCCTACGAATACTGAAAAAACCCGTATGGATATCGGATTGAGATAGTTTTTTACAAAAACCCATAAATAAATTAAGAATAATTTGCTGTTTGAAATAACTTTTTAGGACCCAAAATGAGCTCCACAAAATCATTGATCATCAGGGATTTTGTGCACCAACCAAACAGGGACCAATAGAATTGTAAGGAGAGTTTTGAGATGGCTGCAACCCTATGGTGACCTCTCTCACCACAGGCCCCCCGAAACAACCAAGGGAAAGCTGACACGTACGTCCGTGATTGGCAAACAAGGGCAAGTGGGTCGGTGCACCGCCCCTTTCACAGCGAGTCCCACCTTGATATTTTCCTACTTGGGCAGACCGCGGGGCGCGGGATGCTGTCAAGCAGTACCCCACTTGGCAACGTGCCAAACGCTCAATCCAGTCATTTCTATTGGTGATCGGTGGCTCGGATCTTAATTTAAGCAACAGACAGCTTGGATCTAATTCGAGTGGATGAAGATTCAAGCCGTCCATACCGAGATGAGCGGCTGAATCGATTGCTCGGTACCACTGTCAAACATGGGGTGTTTGGCTACATCTCCCATTCAATTGGGATTGGGAGGGCAAACCAGTCGAGTGCCTCTACAAACGAGCCGAGACTTTACAAACAAGTGGAGGTCTTTCGAGCCGGGCCTAGTTTTGAGGCGTTGAGCTCCTGCTCTGCTACTACACGAGCTTAAAATTCGAACTCGGTCTGATTACTAAAAGAATCAAGCCGAACCTCGAGCAGCTGAGCTACTTGTAAGCAGCTCTATTTGTTTGCAATTCCAAATAAATAGGATAAAAAAAAATAACATAGATCTTAATTTCTATATTCTCCAACTAGTGAAATAGACCCAGCATGGGCCACCAAGGACGGTCTGCACGGTGCAGTCCGGAGATGGCTCGGATCTTTGTTGTCAGGTGTTTACTGCTTACCATTACCTAGGTTTCATTGTAATCTCACGCATTACTGATCCTAGAGTTTGGGGCATACGCGATGCGAGTGCAAGTCAAATTTTTAAAATTATAAAAAACTCGACCGGAAAATGTCAAAACCGACATTGCAAAAATATCGCGTGTGCCGCGGCTTCTAGTTTATAGCATGCACCTATAGAATGTTCCACTAAAAAATCATACGACTCAAGTAAGAAAATTTGTTACAAAAATTAGAAAAACCAATACTACAAAATATAACATTTTTTAATATAGAAAATGGTCGAATGAAGCATTACCTTCTGCATGTGGAAGGTAGATGATCCCTCTAAAGTACTCCCCTCTCTCTCCCCTGCTCAAAGTTTAAGCTCACTCTTCAGTCTTCAGCAACATGAAAAACATCTCTGGGTGCTGACATTAATTATTAAAGATTGAAAACACTTATTAGTAACTCAAAAAAGGACATAGTAAATTAACGGGTACAAAGTGAGAGAGAGAGAGAGAGAGAGAGAGAGAGAGAGAGAGAGAGTTTTTCTGTATGGAAGGGGAAAAACTGAAAGAGTGAGAATTCCATAAGAGATATCTTCTTCTGATTTCTTAGCATAGATTACGTTTGGGGAGAGTCAATTCGTAGATGCATATGTATACAAAGCTTTTGCCAGTAAAATGGAATTTCGCCATTTCGGGATTGGTCAGCAGGAGGTGATGAATTGCTACTTAGTGTGTAACTGCAAGCTAGGTGTGTTTGTACGCGGGGTAACTTGGGTCGGTGTTATTTTACATTGTTGCACATTCAGTTATAATAGTAAAACCTTTAATTTACGTGTGGAGAGAGAGAGAGAGAGAGAGAGAGAGAGAGAGAGTGTGTTATTCTGTATGGAATGGGAAAAAACTGAAAGAGTGAGAATTCCACGAAAGAGGACGAAAGTTACCTTTGTTCTGATATCTTGGTTTTTGTGTGAAGCTAGCATAGATTATGTTTTGGGAGAGTAAATTTATAGATGTATACAAAGCTTTTGCCAGTAAAATGAGATTTCACCATTTGGGGATTGGCCTGCAGGAGGTGATGAATAATTACAAGGTGTGTTTGTATGTGGGGTCGGAGGTTACTTTAATTGTAAAACCTTTCATTTACGTGTGGCAATTTGGGAATGGAAGAATTTGAGCCAGCTTCAAAATTTGTCCACAACAAATGGTGTTCTCTCATTATATATTAAAATAAATATATGGAGAAAATGGCCTCTAAGAGCATCTGTAGTGAACTAATCAAAATTGAATTATCCATTTAAAGGGTTACTAAGATTAGTAATGTAGAGGTCCATAATGGTATAGTCAAAATTAAATGATCAAAATTTGTCACATCACTTTTTCAAATTACAAAAAACTAAAAACTATTAGTATAGAAAACTTTTATTTTAATAGTTTCTAAACTAATAAAAATTATTTATTAAAAATACAAAGTAATTTTTCCAAAACAATTTTTCGAAATTATTTTTTGAAAAAAAAGTTTTCAAAAAAAGAAAACAGTTTTTGAAAATAATTATTATTTTTGAAAAAATTTTTTTTTTTGAAAAACAGTTTTGGGTAAATTATTAAAAAAAAAAAACTGTTTTTGAAGATAATTTTTTGACAATATGGTTGAAAAAGAAAGAGAGAGAGAGAGGGAGAGAGTGAAAATGGAGGCGAGATAAAAATTTTGTGTAATAATAAGTGTACTTGATTGAAAAAATGTGGGATTCACTAAATTTGATTATTGACAAAAGGTTACTAATTTTGGTTATCCAATAACTAAAATTTGATTAGCTATTAAGAGGTTGCTAAGTTTGATTTTTCGAATGGGAGCATTTTTTTGAGCAAACATTCCTAACCTTAATTAGCAGCATTTTGATTTTTGATTAGTCTAATGTAGATGCTCTAAGGATAGAAAAGTGCATGTTAATTTCCATTAAGAATGAATTGAGTTTGTTCATCCCCACTTCACATTCGGGTAGCATGGTTTGTTCTCTCTACAACTTGGTTGGATTTTTTTTTTTCCCTAACTTTTTCTGTGCATTTTTTGTGCATCCCTAACTTTTTTTGTGCATTCCAGTTCTAGGGAAGTAAATGACAACATGATCTAATGGTTATGTTGAGATATGCATGGAATGAGTTGAAAATATCCAATCATTTCACTAATTTCAGTGGTTCTATCATTTTTCACAGCAAAAGACAATTGTTTTTTCACTTCGATGTCAATTTGAAAATATCCAATCATTTTACTAACTTCTAAATCATTGCTCCACTATCGTTTTAGCGGACTACGTTGCACTAGACAACTAGAGTGCACCTGCGGTACGATATAGCATCTGGATCCCGAATTCAAAACCTAAATGATCCTTCATTTCACCGTTGGTGAGAATTTCTTATAAGTCATTTTGAAACTGTGAATTTCTTATAAGTCTCAAGGTGAGGAATCAGAAAAGCTAACAATAGACCAAATTTACCAAAATAAAAGGGAAAATGAGTTACAAAATGGGCATTGATATTCACACTTTTTTTTTTTTAATGTTCACCCTCCCTTTTTTGTCTTGTAGTAATAAAAAAATTGCACACCCTTTCAACACTAAAAAGCAATAAAGGGGGTGTGGATATTAAAAAATAGAATGTGAATATCAATCCCCTACAAAATAAGGTAAAAATAATATACAAAGCTTATTTTTGTCTGCTACTAATTTGTTTTTAAAGAAATTCGGAACCAATTTTTTTAGTTTTATATTTTTCACATCAGACCAACCTTTTAGTCCAAAAATAATGACCTCGAACTCAACCATTAAACGAAACAAAAATAAGCCAAGGTAAAAGAAAGCTAGGCTGGTGATTTATTTTTTGGTAAATTATGTTGACCTCCCCTAAGGTTTCTCATAAATACCCTGGCCTAGCTTCCCTCTAGTTCTGGAAATTTTCTTACCTCCCTTACTTTATAAACTAATATACAAATAGCTCCCTTGCCGTTAAATTTGGTCTAACTGTTTAATTTTGGTGATTAGGAGACCATTATACCCTTATTACAAATAAGTTGACTTACATTGCCCTCCCTTGCTTTGCATTAAAACCTGTTGTTAAAACATGCCACTAGTATACAAGACTATCCTAATAAATGCTAAATTAAATCAACAATAAAAAGATGAAACTACTTTTTCTTACTTTTTAATGGTATATTTTTTCTAGGCTTAGTTCAAATGTTATTTTTTATTTTCCTAATGAAGATTAAATAAAAATAGGTAAAAAAAATTGAGCAATAGCAACAAATTCACAAAAGATAAGAAAATAAACAAATTGTACTGCCTTTATCTTTAGTATATTTATTTCTGAATGTGGAACACTTTATTTTCCTTTTACTTGTAATATGTTAATTCTATAGCAATAGATTTTACTAATATAAAGCAAGGGAGACCAATGTTAATCAAACTATTTGCACGAATGGTATAATAGTCTTTTATTCACCGAAGTTAACACTGTTACCCCAAATTTAACGGCTAAGAGGATCATCTACATATTGGTAGTTTGTAAAGCAAGGGAGGTGAGAATAATTTCTGGAATCAGATGGGAGGTCACTGTAATTGTCAAAAACCTCGGGGGAGGTAGGCGTACTTTACCTTTCATAGTTTTTCCCACGTCGAAACCCCGTGGGAACTATAACACTCCTTTGTGATCATGAAACCGAGTTTATCATCGAAGAGAGACAGCTAACTCATCCTGTCGGGGGTGAAAGGCGACGCGTCAATGATCGTTTAAGTGTCGACGGGTCGTGCCGATACCGACCAGCGTACGAACACATTCCTTGTAAAGGCGAGCGGGCCCACCCTATTTCAGGCAGGCCTGCCCGTCAATTTTTGGATGCCCCTTCCTATTGGTTGCGGGCTCACCAACCCAACAGAAGGAGAGATATTAGAGAAAATGACAATTCAAGACGTGTTCTGATAATTAATACTCGTCAAGGACATTTTCAGCATTAAAAAATGTTCTCAGCAAGTCCTTGACAGATATTAATTATCAAGACACGTCTTTGGCCGTCATTTTCCTGAGATATTAGCCTTTGTTCGGTTCCATCTTTGAAAAATATTTTTGATTATTCATGTAATGAGTGGTAATGAATGGAGAGAGATAGATAAAGAATGTTATTAAGAAACATGCAGAGACAAAAATAGGTTTCTCAAAAATGGGAACCAAACAAGCTTGCCGAGTGGTATGTTCAAGCAAAAAATTAACTTTATCAGACATCGAAAGAAGTATCAAAACTTGAATTTTGGTTAAACTAAAATTCGACTTTGATTCATCTATTGATCTCTCTACCCTTCAAGAATGATCGACGATTCAGATTAAAACATTAAACACGCGTTAGAGCCCAAAACAGCGATGGTGGAAAACCCACTGTTTCCACCGCGGATGGATAGAATTTAATCACAGAAAGCAATTACCCCAATTTGATAAAGCTGGTATCATTTGTACGAGTTCGTGTAACATTCAAAATGTGCTCAAGTACTTGGATATTTCTCGAACTTTATCGACTAGTTGTCGTTCTCCAATTGTGCACTAATATTCGAAATATTACAAGAGCTTGGGCTCGTTTACTTAGATTGGACCGGAGCTGAGCTCATTTATTTGGATTCGATGGAGCTCATTTAAAGTCCGGCTCATCTCGTTTGAATCTTAAGATAGAGAATAAGATTATATGACTCATATGAGCTATGATATCACTAACTAGCGCATGCCATGGCTCTAAATTTACATTTTTTCAAGTTTCAATTGTCTATATTTAAAGGCACAATACAATATAATCAAGATCAATTTAAAATTAATTAAATTGAGAGAATGCAGAAATAATGGAGAGAGAGAGAGAGAGAGAGAGAGAGAGAGAGAGAGAGAGAGATTTGATTTAATGGTTGAGCACGTCCCATCTCTCCAGCTCATGACACACCGTTAGATTAGTTTGGATTTTGGAAAGATTAAGACCCTTGGATTTATGGAATAGTATATAAAATTCTAATACTGAGCTAACTTATTATATAGAGATACTCTGTTTGATTAAGCTCCAAATAAAACAAAATATTAAATCATGAGATGTTAGAAGGTGCAAAATCAATAAGCGTCGGGGCTGTTACAATTGCTTCAGCAGCTTGCTATCCGTATTGGAAAAGTATTTAAACGTCTTTAGTTTCTCGATGGAGGAGGCTCGAATTCAATTATTGGCTAAACAATCATTTGGTTATGCCATTTTGGGCTTTGCTCTGGCTGAAGCGATTGCATTGTTTGCCCGAATGATGGCCTCTTTTATACCACAAAAAAAATAATGCTGAGAATTTGTGGAAGAATTTACTGAGGATAGAGAAAAGCAAATGGAAAAAAAAAAAAAAAAAAGTAAAGAAATTAGTTTCATAACACCCATTGCAGGAGAAAACTGGGAAGAGATTTGAACGTATAAAGAAAAAGGAAATCAAGCTTACCCCGGCTTCATAACTTGCAGATTGTTAGATATCAGCAGGAATTTCAAAACATGCCGCAAGTCCAGTTTTGTACGATTTTGGTCCATTAATAACTGAGAAGTCAAAACCTACAACTGTGTTCCGGACCGTTCATGGGTGCAGGTTTTGAGTGACCCGCAATAGATCCAAACTGGACTGGATTGGAACTACGCTGGAGCTCAGTCCCAACCAACCTAATTAACGTACAACAGATACTAAGACGCAATGCCATGCCATGCTTCTGACATACAATTTGATTAGCAAGTAACAATAGATACGCAAAATAAAATGACTGGAACACATGATCTACCGAAATAAATGAGGGGCTCGAAGAGGATTCCTAACTGTAAGAGAGTTAAAATCTGAAACAAACGACGCCCATTTTATAACTACTACGTACACTCCTTTTCGCCCAACATTATTGTGCTCAAGGATGCGGATGAAGAAGAAAATCTGGGGCAAACTAGACTAAAACATCTAAATCTTCAGGTAGAAACATGTCCAAATACAGTAAAGCAATAGGCTGCAAAGAAAAGAGAGAAAAACAATGTCAAAACCAAATCATTTGGTTACAAGTACACAATAAGCTATACAAGTTCAGACAAATAAGGTATCGTCAGGTTTGTTGAAATGATTTTGGAAATTAAAGGAATGGCCATTCTTTTGGAAGAACTAAATTGGTGGATGGTGAATCCATTTCCATCTGTAAGGTATATTGCGCCATATTTCGGCAAACCAAAGTTTCAGAATGAGTATTCCAACGGAATGTCCATTCAAGTAAACCAAATACTGCCCAAGTGTTAGTCATAGGCGTATCCAGTCATTTGATTGACTGCAATTTTATTTGTACAAATGCTGAATGACAATCATACCTACTATTACTGAATGCAGTGTGAAAACAAGAGTAAGATAATCACGAAATACTCTATTATTAGCGATCAGTTGTCGGCTAGATTGAAAGAAGCAATGCGATTTGAAAGTTAGCGTCACAAAAGATACATGTGCATACTAGATAGCACCAGAGAGATAGAGATAGAAAGACAGATGGATGAAATAGATGGAGAGCAAAAAAAGAAGCTGAAAAAATATGCAAGAGAATAGAAAGGAAAGAATACAACCTGTCTCCAGAAACAAGTATTGGTTCCAGTGTCCCCATCAATTTCTCGAACTAACCAGAAGCATCAGCATGCTTCAACATAGCCCTTTATCAGTTCTCCGGTCCCCATCAATTTCTCGAACTAACCAGAGGCATCAGCATGCTTCGAACATAGCCCTTTATCAGTTCTCCTGCAAAACTTACTTACGGAGAAATAGAATTATCAGCTTACATCGATAATTGCTTGCTAAATGACATGATGCCACTGAGCTCAAGTGTTAACATCATATACAAACCATTGCCCTGCTGGTTTTGCTGTGGATCTACATTTCTAAGCAATCCACAACCGAAAATTACCTCCAAAAAAGTATTTTTCGGGTACAGCAGGAGATTTTAGTCAGAAGGATAACCAATTTTACCACTTGTTTCCCGGTCACAAAGAAAGAATTAAGTTATAATCAAATAAAACTATCTTCAGCTTCCCCGAGCATAGATGGAATGAGAGCCAAAAGGCGATTACAGAATTGCTTTACAATAGCTCAAGAACCCTTAAAGGGAGAGAGAGAGAGAGAGAGAGAGAGAGAGAGAGAGAGAGAGAGAGAGAGAGAGAGAGTGTGTGTGTGTGTGTGTGTGTGTGTTCATGTTCAGTTATGACTTCAGTGTTTACATGCAGTTGTTACTCTATAAGATTTCTTATGTCTTAGATCCCCATTTTACACAAGTTAGGTCGCTGGTTTCGAACTTTCAACCTGACTCATCGACGGTTTGCAGTTAATTCAAGCATTTCCAAAGGCTGATGGTCAACAATAATGCACATATTTATCAATGCATGATGATAACAAACTAAAGATTCGGAACCTTACACAAAGTGGGTTTAAACTCTTCTTTTGATACGCACGTACCTCTAAAACAATCAATCACATCATCCAATAACATTGACGAAATTAACAATAAAAGATATTGACTGATGAAGCGTCTAACGTAACCTTTTACAATCGACCCAACGAGGCTTCAGCTTCTGCAAGCTTTGTATGATGGTATCATTTCCAATTCCATCAAAGATATCTTGCTCTAGGTACAGAACCAGCCTATCACTCATCCATTGGTCTCCCGTTTCATTGGCCAACCGATGCTTTACGATGTTCATACCAGAAAATGCCCTCTTAGCTGTCGTAACCGGTAATATTAATGCTAACGTCAAAAGTAAGTAAACCAAAGGATATATTCTGTCTTTTCTACTCTCCACCATTTTTTTACCTAGCTCACTAATTGTATTCAGCCTTAAGAAGTCATTACTAGAGCGCACATCCAAAATGTAAGTTTCAAGCTGGTTGTCAAGTACCATGAGTTCTATTGGAGAAAAGTCCTTCGGATAAAACTCAGCAAGGCGCATCAATTTTTTCTTGTCAAACCTAGAGAATGAGTTAGATGGACTCAAACATGCCACACCAAGAATCAACTCAATGCTCGAGTCAGGAAAACGAGCATTTAGCTCTTGGACCTGCAAATCTATGACAGCAAAGAATACCTTGAACTTGTAGTATTGCAAGTTCGTAACCTCCTGAACTTCACCTCTTCTTCGCCCTTTTTCAGTATACAGATCATCCATATTAGGAATGTCAATTTCATACTCCGCACAAAATGAGGAAACATCATCAAGTAAGGAGGTCCAACCACTCTCCCTCATCATGAGAAATCGCCGTTTGGACATTTTAAGTACTTCCACTGCGTTCACAGTACCGTTATCCCTCGTTTGCAATGTCAGTGATAACTCATTTGTAATTCCCAATATTGTTTTCAGCAAATGAAGACTGAATACAAAGTCAAATGTTAGCATCATGCTCAACAAGATACGTGCTTTTACTCGGTCTTCTACAAATGAACCATCCTTCAAAATCACGTCAAGCTCCTCAATCACAGCAGCAAACATATCGATCAAGTTAACCAATGCAGTATAGTGTGAACCACAACATGTTCCACCAGAATAGTCACCTCGGGTCTCGTGATTTAAGCTTTGGCAGCTTGAAAGCTCCCCAATATTAAGTGCCTCAACAATTTTTGCAGCTTGTTTCTCCCGAACAATGTCTTGACTTTTGCATGAAGCTCCAACAACATTCACAACTCTAGAGACACAGTAAAAGACTACAGGGATCTCAATATTATTTGCTGACACATCAACAAGAGCAGATTGAAGTTTATAAGCAAAAGAGTGAACACAATATGCACATGGATTTTCTTCAATTATAAGTGTTTTTGAGACCATTTAAATCTTCATGCACATTATCAGCCACGCCGTAACCCTGCTCGCGCAATCTACAAATACTAAGTCCTAGCCTACTAAATAACTCTTCCACTGCTGTCTTGCGCGAGAAAGCATCAGTACTTGTAACTTGACCAATACCCAAAAAGTGTTCAATTAATTGCCCCTTTCTGTCAATATACCTTAGCACAATTGCCATTTGATCCTCGTTTGAGATGTCACGGGTTTCATCAATCCAAATAGAGAATGGTCCAGCACCCAGATCTCTAATGATCTCATTGACTGTTTCAAATGCAGCCACACTCACAATATCCTTCCGAAGATCAGCAGCTGCCAATTCAAGATTTTGAGGATCATCGTCCAATGCAAGTACCGCTTTGATGTCTTCATTTTTGTCAGCAATAAACTTTAACAGATCAAGAAATAACCCTTCATTACTTATATCAAATAAGTAATGTTCGGGATCACGGAAGAGAAATCCCTGCCTTTGATGGCATCGAACTAAATCAATTGATGCTTTCAAGAAGGTTGGGAATGCATTTTGAGCGTGGTCTGATTGTTTAGGAGAAATCACCTGAATAAGCTGCTTTTGGCCCAACAAGTCTTGACATTTAGACCAGGCTTGGTTATGAGCACTATTATGGCCTCCCACATGAGTTCGCAACTTTTCTTTCTTCTGCCAAGATGAGAAGCCTCTGCTAACAAAAGATCGACCACGCACCTTATTTCCATTATCTGGTCTGAAAAGATAACAATATTGACAAAACACAGCATCTTTTGCTATGCTATACTCTAGCCAATTAGGGAATTCATTAAACCAGGACTGATTGAACCGTAAAATGGTTTTTTCCTACTCTTTTTTGAGGATAAACATGGTTATGAGGTTGACAAGGGCCCCTTTCAAGATATGCCCGACGGATTTGGTCTCGGTTGTTGGGATGATAATCCATGATCTGAGGTCGTAGTCCTGGGTCTTCGGGAAGATCTGTCAGGTTGATTTCTAAGCCGCTTTCTTTGGAGGAAGAAGAATTGTCATTGCTTTGTTGAGGGGATGATATTTCTAGCTTTGGTTTTTTCTTCAAGTGTATCCCCATGTCTGTTCAAAAAGAAAAACAATGAAGTGTTCATGTGTTTGCATGACAGAATAATATATACACTGTAAAAAACCAAATAAAATGCATAATTTTTGATGGGGCATTTCCCAATCCGACATATAAGTTAACATATGCCCTCCTATTCAAGTAGGAGTTAATCACACATGAAGCATTGGACATTTTCTTTTTTCTTTTTGAACGGCAAAAGAAGTTTCCATTAATCATAAAGATGCAAAGATGGAAATAGTACAATAGGAAAAGCAAATACATTAAGAGAGCGTTGAAAAATCATTCGACATTTTCTCGACACAGAACATTCCACCATGCCCGCATAGTGCCAAACCTCAAGCATTTTATTCAAACAAACTCTTAACCCTAACTATCTTTGTTTTGTTCGTGTACACGCAAGAAACCTAATCTATCCTAATTAGGGAATCGGACCCTACAGTGAGACTCAAACCTAGAACATGTGCCAGTAAAGGGAGCACCTTACCACTCGGGCTATCCTTATTTCTACCAGTGGTGGAACCAAGATTTTGAAACGTATACTAAGTATATCATAAAGTTTAGGCTACTCCAACTGTGACATGCTTATTTTTTATTTATGAAAAAAATTGAGAAAATGAAAACGTACAATAACAAGGTTTTTTATCAAATCAAAATTATTAAGATTAAGTAACTATACAAGAATAATTATCAGTAATATTCAAAACCAAATATATACAAAATAAAAATTTTAAAACTCGGGCGCACCACCCCCCGGGCCTCAACATAGCTTCACCCCAAATTTCTACGGAACTCACTATTTTTCTAACCTAATAATATTACTAAACTATCCAGAATCTAAGAAAAAGCTCCTAACAAGGATTTCCACCTTTCACTGAAACTCCTCTTTGTGCGATCAGATTACACATATTTACAAACTTCTAAAAGTCACCACAATGTTCCTCGCACAAAGGCCAGTTCTGGAGTACAAAAAGTGTAATTTCAGAGTGCTCACCTTGGGAATCCTTGAAAAGGTTACACAATGTGAAGGTACATTACCTTGATTTTGATGGGTGTTTTCTGAGGCAGCTGGAATGCCGCCCTAGTTTTTCATTTGGGAGGTAAAGTTTGCCATTTGCCCCATGAAAGAGAGAGGGAGGAGTACCTGTGAGCTTTATCCTCAACCCGGGGTTTTGAGCGTGGTCTGATTGCTTAGGACAAATCTCCTGAATAAGCTCCTTTTGGCCCAACAAGCCTTGACATTTAGACCAGGCTTGGTTATGGGCACTATTATGGCCTCCCACATGAGTTCGCAACCTTCCTTTATTCTGCCAAGATGAGAAGCCAATGCTAACGAAAGGTCGACCACGCGCCGTATGTCCACTATTTGGTCTGAAAAGATAACAATATTGACAAAACGCAGCATCTTTTGCTATGCTATACTCTAACCAATTAGGAAATTCATTAAACCAGGCCTGATTGAACCGTACGAGGATCTTTCCAATTCTTTTTTGAGGATAAACATGGTTACGAGGTTGACAAGGGCCCCTTTCAAGATATGCCCGACGGATTTGGTCGCGGTTGTTGGGATCATAATCCATGATATGAGGTCGTAGTCCTGGATCTTCGGGAAGATCTGTCAAGTTGATTTCTAAGCGGCTTTGTTTGGAGGAAGAAGAATTGTCATTGCTTTGTTGAGGAGGTGATGTTTCTATCTTTGGTTTTTTCTTCAAGTGTATCTCCATGTCTGTTCGAAAGAAAAAAAAAATGAAGCGTTCATGTATTTGCATGACAGGAAAATAGATACACTGCAAAAAACAAATAAAATGCACAACACATGAATCATCCGACATTTTCTCGACACAGAACATTCCACCATCCCAACATAGTGCCAAACCTCAAGCATTTTATTCAAACAAACTCATAACCCTAACTTTCTTTGTTTTGTTTGTGTACATGCAAGAAACCTACTCTATCCTAATCTAAGGGTTCGGGCATGGGACCCTACAGTGAGACTCAAACCCAGAACCATGTGCCCGTAAAGGGAGCACCTTACCACTCGGGCTATCATTATTTCTACTGTAATCACAATTCTTCTAACCTAATAATATTACTACTAAACTATTCAGAATCTGATTAAAAGCTCCTAACAAGGATCTCCACCCTTCACTAAAACTCCTCTTTGTGCGTTCAGATTACACATATTTACGAACTTCTAAAGTCACCACATATAACACAATGTTCCTAGCACAAAACCCAGATCTGGAGCACAAAAAGAGTAATTTCAGAGTGCTCACCTTACGAATCCTTGAAAAGTTTTCACAATGTGAAGGTACATTACCTTGATTTTGATGGGTTTTTTTCTGAGGAAGCTGAGATGCCGCCCTAGTTTTTCATTTGGGAGGCGAAGTTCGCCATTTGCCCTACGAAAGAGAGCGGTAAAAGTACCTTCGAGCTTTATCCTCAACGCGGGATTTTGGGTATTCAAAGATTTTCAGACAGGGCATGGATCCTCCAGAGGCGACTGAGATCCAACTGGACGGTCAAGTTTGGGTACCGTAGTAGGAGAAGTATTTTTCTTTGCTAATTGTGCTAATCAGAATTGTTTGTATTTTTTTTTATGATTTGTTGAAATCAATGAAATCACATTTATCAGGCACTCCTATATAAATAAATAAACAGTAGTATCACTAAAGGGTGGGTTTAAACCTAACGGTTTTTTTTTTGGCACTGCTATTTGCAACCCTTTATTTTCTCCCACAGCCCACCATATTTCGGTAAGTGGTTGTTGAAAATCATAAATAACATTTCGGTAAATAGTTGTTGAAAATAAGATTATATTTCGGTAACTATATGTCGAAAATATGTTCAACTTTCGGTAAACAACTGCCAAACATGCATTTTCGGTAAATAGTTGTTGAAAAAAAATATCATATTTCGGTAACTGGATGCTGAAAATGTATCTCAATTTCGGTAAATAACTGTCGAGTATAATTGAAAATTTTTAACTGGCTATGGGAGAAAATCAAGGGCTGCAAATAGCCGTGCCCTTTTTTTTTTTATCAGAACCTAACGATGGATTCTTGTAAAATTTTACTTTTATCCAAGTATTTTTGAGAAATAACTATTTTTTACTAAAAAAATTAAATGAATTGACTTTTTGAGAAATAGGTGCTTATTTTCAAAATATTTGGTAAAATTAATTTTTCTTTTTTATTTTTTTGATTTCTCTCATTGAGACAAATCAACAATCCACAAAAGTTTGGCGCAAAATTTATAAATGCAAAAAAAACTCAAATAATGACAAATCAACTTGTTTTTTAAAATAAGTTTAAAAGAACGCAGTCAAAATACCTTTCACCCACCAATTCAAATCATGGCTATGTTACAATTGTTTTGAGGTAGTCCACATGAGATTTTGTTGCAATTTTAATTGGGTTCCCGCTGATGGACCCAATTATTATTATAAACCTTAGGGGAGGTAAATAAAGGGGTAGAAATGGAAATTCACACTTTCCATTAATAGAAGTTAGCCGACAAGACTGACAGGGGAGGTGAGTGCAATTTTAAAAACGTGAGGAGAGGCGTCTGTAATTGTCAGAAACCTCAGGGGAGGTAAGTGAAATTTTCCCTTGTGTTTATTGCTTCAATTTTTTTTTTAACCTCTTTCCTCTAGGGTTGCCACGAACAATAGAAAAGTAAATCCTTAATTCGTACCACGCAATTCAACCTCAGGCCGTTTAGTCAAGTTTGGATGCGAAAACAAATATGTGATTGTCCTTCACGAGGTCACATGTTCGAATTCTACGGAGGTCAAAAACTCCAATCCTTGGGGTTACTAGAGGGTTCATCCAGTCGGTAACTTCAAGATCCTGAAATTAGTCGACGTGCATTCAAGCCGGAGAAACGTATTGTCAACACCACCATGTTCGGTTTCTCTTCTGGTGAAACGGTAGCAAGAATGCACCTCTGGTATCGGACTTTTCTTGGATTTTTTAGAACATGAAAAACCTTAAAGTCAATAAACTTACAGAAAGCACAGGAAATTATTATCATTATTTTTATCTGGAAAGCATAGGTAATTATAAGGAGATCCAAGCAATGGGGCATGCATTCTGGTGTATTTTTTTTTGTTGGATAATTCAAATGGCGAAGTCCTCTCTTTCCCTCAGCAACATGGAACCTGGTGATCGGTCTCTACTACGTTCAGAACATTGGCAGCAAACAGGCTTCTTTGGTTGGAATGGAAAATCTCCCCTGTTGCATGTGTTTGCTTAACGAATGGTTTGGCTTGCTTCGGCTTTCTGGCTGATATTGCTTGTTATGCTTTGTGGTTTTGGTTGTAATAGTTTGGTTTTGGCCTGATTTTCTGCAGAATTGCTTGGATTAATTCCCTTGAATCATAAATTTACGAAAAAACAATCTGTACAATTGCCTATGGTTTCCCGATAAAAATAAAATTACCGGTGCTTTCTGTAAGTTTCTTGACTTTAAGGTTTTCCACGTTCTGAAATGTAGAATCCAAGGATAGTCCCATTCCTGAGATGCATTCTACCATTTCACCGGAAGATAATCCGGACATGGTGGTGTTGATAATACGTTTAGCGGTTGTGCTCTTTGTGGTAGAATTTATTCGAATTTTGAGGTTTGTCCACGGAAGCGAGAAATCTTTATTAGACAGGTATGCTTTCATTATTCGACCTTAAGTGCGTGGTATTGTTTGTTGTTTCTTGCGTATTGTTGGGTCTGATTTCACGGGTCAATCTAAAGGGGAATGAAAGTGAAGTAGCATTGGACGACCAAGATCATTAGGATTGCTTCCAAACGGTTAAGGGAAGCCCTAGCTGACCAAGACCATTGCAAGGATACTCTCATTGGCATGATAATTAACGACAAGAGAATCAACAATTTAACGGCCGATTCAAAGATGACGAAATCCTAATGCGTTGGGTGACTCGGGCAGAATGCGAGTAAAGAGACCCTTTAAAACTACTTCGACTCTCTATTGTTTCTCAATCTGACATTTAGATATTGTTGTACTCCGGTAAACAACTGTCTCCTCATCTCGTTTCCATATATTGTACTTGCTTGTACCAAGAAGTATATATATTGTGTTTGTTTAGAAAATCAATCTCTCTCTCTCTCTCTCTCTCTCTCTCTCTCTCTCTCTCTCTCTCTCTAATAAGTGAAGTACGCTTGAAAAATCTGTACAAGCAGAATTCGATCACTAATATATCTTCTTATTGTTAGAAAGATTACACAAGATTGGTGAGATTGATTTAACAAAAGTTAGAACTACTATTTTTTTTGCCACTGATGATCTCTAGAATTAAGGCACCATTGATTAAAAACAGATTGTAAACTAACTAGGGAGAATAGAAAATGGCTACAAATTAGGAGATCCTTAAGACTATGACCCACAAATAGGCGACCCTTACGACTTGGACGCCAAATCCGTACAAAAACTACTTAAAAGCTATGACCACTGCACGTTTAAATTTCGAAAATAAAAGATAACAAAGCATAAAATAAAAAACAGAGGACTTTTAGGCATGTTTTGGTCAAGTGGTTGTGAGAAAGAAATTAAAGCTCCTCTATGAGGTCACATGTTCCATTTTCATAGAGCCAAACATTTCAAACTTTGGAGCCACTGAGAGTTATGCCAGCCTGGTCGTTACCTTAAGGGTTCCGAAATTAGTTGTGATACGCGTAAGCTAACCTGAACATTCAGTTATGTTGGCCCAGTCGTCACCAAACGGTGGTGATAGATTAAGGTAAAATTGATTTTGACACTATTAGATCAACTTTGTCAAATTTTGACTAAATACTACTGTAGCAAGTCAAATAGTAACCTTTGTTTGGAAAGAATGACTCCCGTTCCGGAATCGAAAATAAGTACTTATTTTTTAAGAAGACAATTTCAAGTTAAAAAATAATATGTTTATGCAAATAATTTTTCTAGCAATATGGATCTTGTTTGATAGAATTTATCAAGATCTTTTTATTCGGTGCAAAAAAAGTAAAAAAATATTTTTTATTTACATTATTTTTGAGTTTGAAAATGTGAAATAAGCACTTATTTTTTAATAAGGTATTCTGGAACGGAGCCTTGAAGACGCTGTAATGGAATTATTTTGAGTTTTGAAAATGCATTTTGAATTATTTGACACAATGAAGTAAATCGATGCACGATTGGGGGTGTTTGGAAACCTACTTTTTGGTTTTTAATTTTCAGCTTTTTGGCTTTTTAGATTATGGTCAAAATATGTTTTGAAGAATGTAGAAGTGTTTGAGAGATATGTGCAGAATATATTTTAGAACAATAGTAGCTAGTGTTTGGTAGATGTATGATGAAAATGTATTATGGATTAGTTTTTACTAAGTTGCCCTTGGCCTTATTATATTGTGTTAAAAGATGTAAAAATGAATTATGGAGGAGAAGTGGGCATCTTGGTAATTCAACTGAAAATGGGAAAAAGGAGGTCCGAAGGTGATTCTCACTTTTTGCTTCCTTTGTCAAAATCTGGGAATGGGTTTTGTGAAATGGATTTTGAGAATGGAGTAGCCAAACAACCAAAATGCAATAATGAGAATGGAAAAATGCAATAATACACCTCCCAAACACCCCCAAAGTTTTGAAGAGGCCGGAGAGAAAGAAAGGCCTCCACACAAGAAGCAGTACAAACCACCACAAAAGTTGGAATTATTCGACAGCACAAGACGAACAAGAAAAAGATACATCCCCATTATCAACTACTTTTCTATAACCATCCTGAGGGGCGTTGTAGTTTTCACCTCTGCTTGATAAGGTAGATCTTCCTGGTTCAAAGGTGGTTGCTCAACGTGAAAAAATGCGGTAAAGGGCGTCCATTTGCTTATATTCTTACTTACAAAGTTGGACAATATCTGACTTTGACTTTACATTTTTCTTCATAATCTTTACTCAAAATGTGCAACGATAAAAGTGGATAACCATGAAATACCTATCACCTGCCGATTCAAATCATGGCTCTATTACAATTCCTTTGAGGTAGTCCACATAATATTTTCTTGCAATTCTAAATTGGATTCTCTGCTAGTGAACGGTAATATTAGTCCGATTTAGGGCTCATCTCAGATCAAGGGCTCTTGTTCGATATGATTTTTCGGCAAACGGTTTATGGTGGGCTGTTCCCCTCTACTGTGGTTTGGACCTGGGCTAATTAGGGCTCGGATGGTGCTCCAGTGGTGGTGGGCTGCTCATCAGGTTTTGGGTCGTTGGTGGGCTTTGGTTGACGGTAGCGTTTTTATTTTCTGAGCTGAATGTATAATCTGGGTTTTTTTTTGACCCATAGAGGTGTTGGGTTTCGATTTTTTTAGGTGGGCTTCGACCAAAAGAATGTCATTGATTGGTTTCTTGTCAATCGTAAATTTGGGTCCTTACTCCTATTATTCTTGAACCAATTTCAAAATTAAGGCAAATTTTTTAGCTGTTAAAAAAAAAAAAAAAATACTAGTCCGATTTGTACGAGTATAAAGCACACAGGTACTTTTCCCCCCCTTTTTCATAGGGCAAATGGATAACCCGCTTTTATTTCCCTCCAAAAAGAAAAATTAGGGCGGCATCTCGGTTGCCTCACACAAGTTCTCTAGTCCTGCTAGATCCACACAAGAAACCCTTCAAAAATCAAGGTAATGTGCCTTCATTTTCTGCATAATCTTTCAAGGGATCCCCTAATATGACTACTCTGAAATTTATACACTTTTTTTTTTGGACACTGATCTGGGTTTTGTTCAACGTGGTGATCTAATGAAGTTTGTAAGTACGTGTGATCTGAACGCAACGTGTTGATTTTCCAGCGTATTTTGTTCTTTTGACTGAACCAGTTTTTAGTAAAGGGAATCCTTGTTGGGAGCTTCGATTCAGGATAGTTTAGAAATATTAATAGCTTAGGATTTTTCCATGGAAATAAGGATAGTTAGGGTTAGTGTTAAGAGTTTGTTTGAGTAAAATGTTATGGTTTGGCACTGTTGTGATTGTGGAATGTCCTGTTTGAAGAAAATGCTAAGGTTTTGCACTGTGGGGATAAACTGATAGTTGAGTGGCTCTGGAAGCAGAGGTGGGAGCGGGGGAATACAGAAGCTCCCAAGGTTGGGAGCGTGTACATATACTATGAAAATAATGTAGCATAGAGTATTCACTTTAAAAGTATAATCAGTTTAGGAAGTAAATATATAAGCCAAGTCCTCCATAAGTGTAAGAAATTGGCTAGTGTTACAATATATGGTTTTCTTTTCAAGATATAATGACTTGGGCTAGGTATATGAGTTCATCAAATACCAAGAGATAAATCCCTTTTTTTCTATACAAACATCATACAAAAGCTCCCATCTTCGTAAGGAGCGAGCTCCCCATCTCGATGGGAGTGGGAGCAGGCTCCCGTCAAGCTCCGTAGTTGGGAGGGCAAAAGCTGGCTCCTAAGGTGGGAGCAGCACCACTTTAGGAGCTCCTTGCAACTAAGGTTAGAACAATGGCATTTTTGGCAGGCATAAGGGTAGTTAGGGTTAAAAGTTTGTATGAATGAAATGCTTAAAGAAGAGAAAATATCTCCATTTGGAACTTGTGGGAAGTGGGAGAGAAAGGAAAGGAAAATTATAAAGAGGTAAATTGGTTGAGAAATATAGGGAAGTTTTACTGTGCTTAGTATCTCCATTTTACCATTTTCTCTCCTCTTTTCTCCCAAACCAAGCAAGACAATGTAAAATTCTAAAAACTTTCCCTTATTTCCTCTCCCTATGTTCCAAATATAGCACAAGGTTTGGCACTTTGTGGGGTGGGGATGGTGGAATGTTCTGTTTCAAGAAAACGTTGAATGATTCATGTGTACTAAACTGCTACTTGAAATGGAGGGCATATGAATTATGTAGGATTGGGATTAGCCCCATCAAGAATTCTGTGTATATAGGAGTATATTTTTTGCAGTGTATCTATTTTTCTGACTTGCATATACATGAGAACTTCACAATTTTTTTTCTTTTTGAATAGGCATGGAGAGATACTTCAAGAAAAAACCAAAGCTAGAAGCGTCACCCTCTCAACAAGGCGATGTCAATTCTTCTTCCTCCAAACAAAGCTGCTTAGAAATCAACTTGGTGGATCTTCCCGAAGATCCAGGACTACGGCCTCGGATCATGGATTATCATCCCAACGATAGAGACCAAATTCGTCGGGCGTATCTTGAAAGGGGCCCTTGTCAACCTCGTAACCATGTTTATCCTCAGAAAAGAATTGGACAATCCCTCCGACGGTTCAATCAGGCTTGGTGTAATGAATATCCTAACTGGTTAGAGTACAGTATAGCAAAAGATGCTGTGTTTTGTCTCTGTTGTTATCTTTTCAGACCAGATAATGGAGGTCAGGTGGGTGGTGGATCTTTCGTTAGTGTGGGCTTCTCATCTTGGAAGAAGAAAGGCAAGTTGCAAACTCACGTGGGAGGCCATAATAGTGCTCATAACCAAGCCTGGTCTAAATGTCAAGACTTGTTGGGCCAAAAGCAGCTTATTCATGAGATTTCTCCTAAGCAATCAGACAACGCTCAAAATGAATTCCGAACCTTCTTGAAAGCATCAATTGATTCAGTTCGGTACCTTCTAAGGCAGGGATTTCTCTTCTGTGATCCTGAAGAGTGTTTATTCGACGTGAGTAATGAAGGGTTATTTCTTGAACTGTTGAAGTTTGCTGACAAAAATGAACATATCAAAGCGGTACTTGCATTGGACGATACTCCTCAAAATCTTGAATTAGCAGCTGCTGATCTTCGGAAGGATATAGTGAGTGTGGCTGCATTTGAAACAATCAATGAGATTATTAGAGATCTAGGTGATGGACCCTTTTCTATTTGGATTGATGAAACCCGTGACTTCTCAAACGAGGATCAAATAACAGTTGTGCTAAGGTATGTGGACAGAAAGGGGCAGGTGATTGAACGCTTTCTGGGTATTGGTCATGTTCCAAGTACTGGTGCTTTCTCGCACAAGACAGCAGTGGAAGAGTTATTTAGTAGGCTTGGACTGAGTTTTTCTAGATTGCGCGGGCAGGGTTATGGCATGGCTGATAATGTCCGGGAAGAATTAAATGGTCTCAAAACACTTATACTTGAAGGAAATCCTTGTACATATTATGTTCACTCTTTTGCTTATAAACTCCAATCAGCTCTTGTTGATCTGGCAGCGACTAATATCGAGATCACTATAGTCTTTTACTGTGTCTCTAGAATTGTGAATGTTGTTGGAGCTCCATGCAAACGTCAAGATATTCTTCGGGAGAAACAAGCTGCAAAAATTGTCGAGGCACTTAATATTGGAGAGCTTTCAAGTGGCCAAGGCTTAAATCAAGAGAACCGAAACGACTCTTCTGGTGATATGTGTTGTGGCTCACACTATCGTGCTTTGGTTAACTTGATCGGTATGTTCGCAGCTGTGATTGAGGAGCTTGACATGATTGTAGAAGATGGTTCATTTGCAGATGACCGAGTAAAAGCACGCAGCTTGTTGGGCGTAATGCTCACATTTGACTTTGTATTTAGTCTTCATCTGCTGAAAACAATATTGGGTATTACAAATGAGTTGTCACTGACATTGCAAACGAGGGATAACGGTATTGTGAATGCTGTGGAATTACTTGAAGTGTCCAAAAGTCAATTTCTCATGATGAGAGAGAGTGGTTGGACCTCCTTACTTGATGATGTTTCTTCATTTTGTGCAGACCATGAAATTGACGTTCCTAATATGGATTGTCTGGTAACTGGAAAAGGGCGAAGAAGAGGTGAAGTTCAGGAGGTTACGAACTTGCAATACTACAAGTTCGAGGTATTCTATGCTGTCATAGATTTGCAGGTTCAAGAACTAAATGCTCGTTTTCCTGACTCTAGCATTGAGTTGCTTCTTTGTGTGGCATGTTTGAGTCCATCTAACTCATTCTCCGGGTTTGACAAGAAAAAATTGATGCACCTTGCTGAGTTTTATCCGAAGGACTTTTCTCCGGTAGAACTCATGGTACTTGATAATCAGCTTGATACTTACATTTTGGATGTGCGCTCTTGCAATGACTTCTCAAGGCTGGATACAATTAGTGATCTTGGTATAAAAATGGTGGAGAGTAGAAAAGATGGAGTATATCCTTTGGTTTACTTGCTTTTGACGTTAGCACTAGTATTACCAATTGCAACTGCTAAGAAGGAGTTTTCAAGTATGAACATCATAAAGAATCGGTTGGCCAATGAAACAGGAGACCTGTGGATGAGTGATAGGCTGGTTCTGTTCCTAGAGCAAGATGTCATCGATGGAATTAGAAATGATACCATCATTCAAAGTATGCAAAAGCTGAAGCCTCGTTGGGTCGATTGTAAGAGGTTACGTTAGGCGCTTCATATGTCAATATCTAAGTCCTAGTACTTCATTACCAGGTCAAATGCTTTTTTTTTTCTTAAATTATTATCAATATTGTCGTTTTGCAAAGAATGTTTCCGGAGGATGCGATTGATTGCTGTCCACTGAATTAATTTCCTCTCAATTGTGTTGTTAGAAGCTTCGGCATTAGTTAGGGCTAATCAACGAGAGCCTTAGAGTCAAAATTTAATTATGACCATTTAGGATAAAATGATCTGAAAACTAAAATCTTTCCATCGGTTCAAACAAATTAAAATTTGGAACACTTAATGTTTTTTAAAAAACCAAATTTTATAAAAAAAAATGTTTAATAATAATATTAAATTCGTTAATTTGTTAGTAGAAATAAATATTAAGACTTAAATTGTGAAAGAATAATTAAATTTGCAATTACATATAAAACGTAATACATAAATTAATTTAGGGACTGTACAAGGGCAAAAGGGTCATTTGACAACTTTTTATATCTCCACCCTTTCTTATACCCCCTATTAATCCTCCATCCAAACCAAGTATTATTTAATTTCCTTCTCTTATACCGCATCCAAATAACCTATTATTTAATCCCCCCCGTAAATATTACATCAATGTGGGTTATCTCTTATTAATTAATACCCCTACTATCTTATCCCCTTATTAACTAATCCCCCAATTTTCCCCCCACATCCAAATGGGCCCTTGGAATCCAGACCACATGCAGGGCTGCAACAAGTGGTCCTGCGTGACGCACATTGTTTGCAATGCTCGATGCTGATTTTTAACGGTGTCCGATGGGGGTTCGAATGCAGTCAAATTTCTTATTTTGAATTGAATTTTATGATGATGACATCGCCTTCTTGTGCGCACGAGTAATCAAGCCAAATTTGGGTATATTTTTTCTCAAATCAATAGAAACATACTTCACGTGACACGTGCAATATCATTTAACACATTAATAAACCAAATCAAACCAAACTGAGCTTTATGTCCTAATCACTTAAAGTTGACTACATAAATTATTTTTCTCCATTGAGCTCTGTCAAGGACCACTATAAATGTAGTAGGTCTAATATGATGGTTCGGTCACGGCCACTGTGCTCGGCAAGAGACCGGGCCCACACCTCTTGTCCTTCTGGGGTAGACCGAGCCCCATGCTGGGCTTATAGGTTCGGTATGGTGGTTCGGCCTCTGTTATACTCGAACCGGCCACTGTGCTCGGCGAGAGACCGGACTAGGCATTGGGCTCTTAGGTTCGATTGTATATGCATTTGGATGATAGAAATCCATCTGTCATTCAATACTGGAGACACTACAATAAATTTAATCTTTGGAGACGAATGAAAGACATCACAGATTATATGTTTTTTCGTCACAAATAGTATGAGTGACTAAAACTATAGAGATAATGTTACGAGCCTTGAAGTCCTCTGTGTTTTATTATATGCTTTGTTATCTTTCACTATTTTCTAAATAATGGATTAATCTGTTAGTGGTCCTAGTTTTTAAGTAGTTTTTGTAGGAACTTGGAGTCCTAGTCTTAAGGGTCTCCTATTTTGTGGTGGTTCGTTGTTGCTATATATTTGTCCTAGTCTTAAGGATCTCCGAATTTGTAGCTATTTTCCTATTTTTCCTGGTTAGTTTACCATCTCTATATAAAATACGGCAACTGATGAATAAAGGAAATTATCGTTCATCTTTAGACACTTGTTTTTATTGCTTTATTTTTTTTACCTCTTTCTAGGGTTCTCACAAACAATAGAAAAGCAAATCTATTATTTGTACCAGACAATTCAAGTTGGATGAGGAAGTAAATAAGTGAATGTTCTTCATAAGGTTGCATATTTGAATTTCACGGAGATGAAAAATTTCAAACCTTGGGGCCACTAGAGAGTTTGCCCGGTTGGCAACTTCAAGATCCTGGAATTAGTCGAGGTGCCCGCAAATTGCCCCGGACAACGAGGTGCGCGGAAGACAACGAGGTGCGCGGAAGCTAAACTATCAAGAAGTTGGGGCAAAGCGAGTCACTGTTGTTGCGAACAAAGCATTGTATTTGATCTGTTTGGCCAAGGGTGACAAAGTGGTTGAAAACGACAAAGATTTGTGGGCTAATGTGAAGCTTGGGCTCATGATTCTGTCGGATGTTGTGTCCATAGGAAATTCCCTCTACGAAGAGAGAGGAAGAGTTTTGAAGGGAAACCAATTTTTCGGGTACAGTGGCCACCACATTTTGGGTGATGTCACCCAATTTTGGAAGAGACCAGCGAATATGAAGCTGATTAACTGCCGTGTTCAAGAAAACCATTGGATATATACAAGATAATATGAGAACTAGAAATGGAAGAACAGAATGCTTGTGGGAAACCGGATTAGTGAGTATTGGCATTGGCACGCTACTACCAACATTGTTTTGGAGTCCGTCACTGGCAGAAATGGTAGAGCGGGCCCGCCGCTTAGCAGAGACAGCTAGATTTTCTATATCAATTCTGACCTCCTCCGTGAGCCCTCTCTCATTCCCACTAGTTGCACCCTTCGTCACGAAAGGGTTCTCCATCCTTTCTAAACGAAAATCAGACAAGAAAAATATAATTGTTTTTTCCTATATTATTGAAGGATGTTTTTAATATTAATTTGTCAAGTTTTTCACAAAGTAGCTAATGTATTGACAAAACCTTGAAAAGGTAAGAAACTTACCGTTGTTGAGAGGATATTGTCATAATTGTTTCGTTCTTCTTTTTGCTCACGAAGGATTTTGAGCTGCTCATCCAACCGTTTGAAATGTTCAGCAGGGACTGGAGTCTCCCTCAGTTTGACAGCGGAGCAAGAAATTAAGGTTGTACATCAGCCAGGAAGTGTTTGAACGGTAATGGAATTTTGGCAGCTGCGCGCCCTCCCCATTGGGATTATCACCAAAAGGATGTCCACTATAGTAATTGATCACGTCACACGTTGGCTAAACCAGTTCCATGTCGGCTCAAATGTCACAAATTTTCCTTTGATCCAGTTCCGCGTTGCTTCTATCCGGCTCCAAATTGTTTCTATCCAGTTCCACATTGTTTCTCCTTCCTTTAGCGATGATGACAGTTTGGAGTAGATGTCGATACAATGTTCGTTGTCTCTTGCACATTGTTGGGTCTGATTTCACTGGTCAAGCTAAAGGGAAATGAAAGTGAAGTAGCACTAGAGGACCAAGATGTGGAGTTAGAATCGCTTACGAGTAGTACTGCATATCCCAGGACAACTCAAGAGTACTGGAAAGCACTAGCTGACCGAGACCATTGCAAGGAAACTCTCATCGACATGACAATTGACGACAAGAGAATCAACAAACGGCTGATTTTAAGAATCAATATAGTTTGGATGTAGGTTGTTGGTTGTGATGCCTCCTTTCCCGTTTCATTTTAATCTTTGTAACTTCGGTTCATTGATTAATAAAATTCTCTTTGCTGATCAAAAAAAAAAAAAAAAAAAAAGATTACGAAATCCTAATGTGTTTGGTGAATCAAGCAGAATGCAAGTAAAGAGACCCTTTAAAACTACTTTGATTCTATTGTTTCTCATTCCGACATTTAGATATATATATGTTGTACTCCAGCAAACAACCGTCTCCTTATCTTGTTTCCATATATTGTATTTTCTTGTACCAAAAAGTATATGTATGGTACTCCCTCCGTCCCTAAATAAGTGTCCGATGCGCAAACTTAGGTCTTCAAAAAGATGCATTTGTTTAGTTGAAAAAATTAAATATTTTTTCACAAATCATTAGATAGCAATGAGTTCTAGTAGATTATGGAAAAAAAATTAAATTTTTAATGAAAAAATGCATCTTTTGTAAGGCTTAGTTTTGTGCGTTAGACACTTCTAGGGACAGAGGAAGTATTTGTTTAGAATCTCTCTCTCTCTCTCAAATAAGTGAAGTAAGCCTGAAAAATCTGAACAAGCAGACTTCGATCACTAATATATCCTTTTATAGTTAGAAAGATTACACATGATTGATGAGTCTACCATGTTTTTCCATGTTGAGCGAACTAGAAAGGTCTACCTTGGAAAGTAGAGGTGGAGACTACGACACCCTTCATGATGGTTATGGAAAAGTGGATATTGGGGATGTTTCTTTTTCTTTTTCTTTGTTTTTTTTTTTTTTTGGTAAGTATGTTTCTTTCTTCTTCTTGTTGGGAATGTTTCTTTTTCTTGTTCTTCTTATGTTGTTGAATAATTCCAATTATGTTCCAAGCTTCATTGTGTTGTGCGGAAGCGTTAATAAACATAGAAAACAAATATGATTATTACTATGAAATTGAACAAATCACATGAGAGAGAGAGAGAGAGTGTTATGTGGTTCGATGTTTAGAGAGAGAGAACACAGAGAATTATGTAGTTCAATAAAACATCATGGCTAGCTCCATTACATTTCCTTAGGCAGTAACTCATAAGTATCAAGACATGACAATGGTATGTCACTAGGTTAGGCAAGGCATGACACGCCATATGCTTGTCATTGGGCTAAACAAAGCAGTACATTTCAATGGACTGAGGAATGCACAATAGAACATAAAATTGCCACAGGGCTAGGCAAGGCATGGCACATAGCCCAACTCTTCGGTATTAGGAGCTGATCCCTCTCTCTCTCTCTCTCTCTCTCTCTCTCTTTTTGAACGGCAAAGAAGAAAATTATATTAAGAAAGAGGAGAACAAAATACAAGAGATAATCCCAAAAAAAATGGCAACAAGATGCCGTTGATACATCTTAACATGGTTGGCACCTATCCAAAACATCAAGTCCAAAAAAAAAAAAAACTGAAAAAGCCGGTGGATAAGCAATCAACTGGCAAACGAACAAAAGAGAAACGGAAAAACCCCCCCATGGAAAGGGGGACAAACAGCCCCAATATACACAATTGGAACTGCCACAAGTGGTTTGAACAGCCACAAGCCATAAGCAATCGAATAATAGAGCATTGTCACCAATCGAATAGAGCAATCAAGTCCATTCCATAGATCCCTTTCTGATATCTAACAGTTGGAATATACGGAAACAGACTCGACATTAAGGGCCCTTTGGTTTATTTGCTATTTACAAATAGATATAACAAATTAAAATGTGCATAATATAGCGAACGAAATTTTGGCATTATCATTCACGATAAGGCAAATGGATGCCCATCACATTTGTTCACGTTCGGCGACCAACTTGAAGCTAGAAAGATCTGTCTAGTAAAGGAGAGGTGGAACCTACGACACCCTCAAAATGGTTATAGAAAAGTTGATAACAAGGCTACCACCTTCAATGGTGGATGTTTAATTTTCTTGTTCTTTTCGTTTTTTTATCGGCAAAAAAAAGTTTCCATAACATTAATAATAAAAAGAGAAACCCTGTAGTAACACACCAAAGAGCATCATACAAAGAGGACCAACTTAACCTATCACTACATCTCATCTCAAATTTATTTTTTTTATAGAAAGAACATACAGAAAAATAGTGAAACAAACCTTTTTAGCAAGATGCCAACAAGACACCCAATGGGTGAATTCCAGCTTTTGTGGTCGTTTGACTTCTTTGCGTAGAGGCCTTTCTCTCCCTCTTGAAACCTTTAGGGAAAATGACGGCCAAGGACGTATTTTGATAATTAATACCCGTCAAGCACATTTTGTTCATTAACAAATGTTCTTAGCATGTCCTTGAAAGGTATTAATTATCAAAACACGTCCTGGGCCATCATTTTCCCAAATCGGTCATATATATCAAACCATGCCTTTCAAACTTCACGAAAGGTCTTCGTGTTGTGATTGAGTAGAAGAAAGAAACCCCTGAAAGATTATTCTTTAGAACATGAGAGTGATATACTTTATAAGTTGCAATAATATTTTATGTTGGCAGCCGTATCTCGTTTTGACCTAATCGGTCATATATATAAGCCTGTCCAGTTTAGCTCGAGCAAAACCATCTTGCTTGAGCGAAATGGACATCTTCAATTATTGTTTCCTTATTCCCACTTTCCTTTCCTCCATGATTCCAGTCTTCCCAAACCACAATTTGGTCACGCACGTTGCGTGCAGGTGCAAAGAGATGTTCCAATCAACACTTAGAATAAATCGCCCTCTTCAAATTAGAAGAATTGATTGATGCTGTGTGATTGTTGGGAGACCGACAGACGACTCAATCTAATTGCTTGATATTTCTTCCACAAGAAATTACAACTCAATAATCAAATAAGTGCAGTTAAAATATTTTGCCTTTACACTTGCCTTCTCACGCCCATACCTCTCCTCTTCTGCACATACTTCTTTGATGCTATTCTCTAAAGTCTAAACCCCTGTACTCCTCCCCATCAAAATCATCTGCTTCATACATCCTCTCTAGTTGATTTTGCAATTCTTGCAACCTGGCTCTGGAATTCAGATTATTCGAACACCTCCAAGCCCGAAGACGTCTAGGGCAATGTTTTAGTTTCCTTTGCACAACAGACCATTTTGATCCAGAGATGGTTGTCGCCCACGAGTTCTTGACTATAGTTTCACACTGCGGTAAGGCTACCCATCTTGAATCAAAGATGAAACGCCCTACCTTAGATCAGGTTGACTCCATATACTTCTGTCGGACCATTTTTCTACCACCCCTCCGAAAACCAATTGGCATAGTTTTAAATCGCGGTATCGGTCGCCGTCGCGGTATCGGTCGCGGTATATCGGTATCGGGACATATCGGTGATACGTCGCGGGAATCGAGTGTCGCGGTCGTGAATTTTTAAAAATCATCAGCAACATGTATAAAACTTGAAAAATATACTTTTGCGGCTATTGCCCCCAACATTGGCTTAAATTATCACATTTTAAATAATTTAAGACATTTAATAGTCCATTCTCTTCATGTGAAATATCCAATAATTGCTAGCCACAACTAGTTTATGTTGGAACTTTAGTGTGTATTTGTAAAACATGGTATTTTTGTCTAGTCCCATATTGACAAGTTACAAAACTTCTATCTACTTTAAATGAATTTGCACTTTAGTGAGTTTGTAAATGAGGACTCAAGGAGAGGTCTCGCGCGCTTAGGAAAATAGGCGGCAATTTGAAAAACTAATTCGGAAATCAATTAACCGGGTGCGCGTCACGAGAGTTATTCGCGCAGGGGGATGCAAATTCGGGATTTGAGCCTAGCATACGGTGAAGCCCACATTTTGCTAAAATTTTGTTTTTTTTATTTTGTTTTTTTCCTTTCACATATATATAAAATATACACATATAGTAGTATATAGTATCAATCCCTAGATTCTCTTATTTCCATTCCCACTTTCCCACTTCGAGTTCTCAGCCGCACCAAACTCTACCGCCTACACCGAATGGAATCCTTCCAGATCTAAAAAATGCCACCGGCGACGGCCTCCGCTGCATGCCGTCCAGTCGTTCGCCATTTCTCTCTCCACTGTCACTGTTCAAAGTTGAAGAGGGGAAGATTATAGACTGTGATTCACAGTTGAACATCGATCTAAACCTCTGAAATCGGTAAATCTCATACGGTTAACACAATATTGTTGAAAGAAATTGTAGGTTCAGTCAATTCTTTTGTGGGTTTTTGTCATTTTGAGATCGAAATCCTTATATTTTGATCTGGTCCCTTCCGTTCCATTCTGAAATTTTTTTCCCCCCTGACTGAGATGAATTTTTTTCCCCACCTGACCGAGACCGAGACGAACCGGCCCAGAAAATCGGTTACGGACCGATACATACCGGATATCGGCCGGTTCACCTGTGATTCGCGATCTCCCCGTTATACCGGCCAATATCCGAATCGGCGGTCTCAAATCCCGGTACGAACCGGCCGATACGGTTCGTACCGACCGGTATTTAAAACTATGCCAATTGGTGTTAGTGAATGCTTCAATTAAGTCTTTTATGGCATTCGACATTGCACCCGCAAATTTGTTTTTAGGGCGGTCGTAGAGAGTGGCATTATGTAACCAAATCCATGGAGGCACTCCGGGCCCAACAGCAAGAGTGGAATGGCTCAAGCTCAGGGATAAAAATACCACTTTCTTCCACACTAAAACTGTCCAGAGGCGAACGCAAATAGGATCCGTGGGTTGGAGACGGAAGAGGGGATGTGGAAAGAGGATCTGGAGGAGGTGGAGCAAATTGTGTTGGGTTACTGTTCGGCTACGAAAATGCTCAAGGACTGAGCGTGCGGGTGTGCCAAGACTTGTCGCGTCTAACGTAAGGACTGGGCGTCCCTTTTCTGACTTCGAATCTGTGAGGGCGATAGTGCTGCAAACCTAAGGGCTAGATTGCAGTGATGGTTTGTGGCTTTGCCTCTACGAGCGAGGACTTAATAATTTCCTAACCGTGTAGGAAAAGAAGTAGCAACGTAGAATAACTTTGATATATCGTAATAACAAAGTTGGGGTATAAGAGAGATATGAATAATTTTATTACGTCGTAGTAATAAAATTGGGATACAAGAGAGATGAAACTCGAACTACTTGGAGAAGTAATTGAGTAAAGGTGAGAAATGAGATAATTGCTTCACTGGGAAGACTTTGGTTGCTTCGCTGGGAAGGCTTTTGTTTTAAGCGTTGAGCTTGATTGGTGTGTGGACCCTTTTTCCTTCTTGTCTTCTAGTATTTATAGGCCACGGCATTGCATGCAAAGCGGATGTGTTGGCCTTCTCTTGTGATGACACATGTCCTTTGTAACTTCCACTTCATGGGATCATGGGATAGTGGGTAGTTATTTAGGAGTTTACACAAGAACGTGGGTAAATAGTGTACTGGTCCAGATCTGGGCCAAACTTCCCATCTTCATCCCGAGCTGCCATGTGTCCCGAGTAAGCTCCAGATGTTGCCACGTGTTTCAAGTAACTACCCACTAACAGATTTTAGTGAGATCATGGGTGGTTATTGGAAGTAAATATCAATTACCCATGTGTTTACTTTGATCATGAGCCGTTAAAAGGTTGAAAAAAGGCCAATTAAGGTGATGGGCCTATTTTCTCTCCTTCTTTTGTGGCTAACAAAGAACCTCCAGCCATTTGACTCGGTCAAATGTCTTTCCAACAGCCAACAATTCCCTTCTTTCTCTCCACTTTTCATGGGCTATTTGAGTGATGGGCCATCTAATTAAATTAAATGGCCTTCTAATATTTTTAACCCACAAAAATACTTCTCGAATTTAACTAAGTCATGGGCCGGCTGAATTCTTATGCAAATAGGCCCATGACTTTCTAAATCTGAGCCCGAAACCAATTAAAATTAATTGGGCCTAGTTAACATGGGTCTGGCCCAATAATTTTGATCCAATACATCTCTATTTTTTGGCCCAATTTAATTAAAAGATAATTAAATGGCCTTCCAACGCTTGCCCAGGACTGGGTGCCAAAAACGGGTGTAAACAATGCCCCCCCATGCCTTGATCTTGTTCAAGATCTTAGGCTTGTAAATTAGGACAGAGTACGGTTTTTGGCATAACCAAACGAGTCCTTATTATTTTTTGAAAAACAATCAGGCCCATTTAGCCTAAGAATTTCCCCAAAAGTTCAAATGCTTAAAAAGATAATCAGGCCATAATCAAGCCTAACCACTTTTTGAGTTTCAAAGCAAATCTCTTAATTGGATTTGGATTAAATCCCAACGAATTCCAAGGTAGCACTCTACCGAGGACTTCTATCGGCAACAGCAATCATCAACCTTCTAGGCCTAGGGGACACGTGTCGACGCCCCAGGCCTTGCATTGGCTGCCATGCAGCTTTTGAAACCGTCTGGACTCCTTCTCATGTCAATCAGGAGTCCAATCCCTTCATCTGCCCATTAAATTTCAAACGAAATGGGTGATAAATGCAACGGCGCCCCTTGATTCTCGTACCGGGCCTTATCAAGACTTATCTTTGCTTCTCCATTCTCTCTCTACACCTTCTTCTGTCTTCTTTCTTCTGATTCGAGAGAAACCCAGAGAAAACCCTAACTCCTTCATAGCTTCCATCCTCGTTCCTGATCTCTAACAGGAATGGCTACCCACAAAGCTCACACACCACCCCCAAATCCCAACAGCCTATCTGTACAAATTCGTAAGATATTGGTCGATGAACACATCGCCATTACGAATGATGTTTTGGTGATTGCGAACGCTGATCGAGTAGGATTAGGGCCTGCTTTTCAGCTTGGGTTCCCTCTTCAACTCTCTTCGATGTACCCCCTGGCGGAAGAAGCCCTTCCCTTCGAGTCGCCCAGCCTTGACTGGAGCCGCTTTACTACAGAAATACCCAACAGACTTTGGCATAGACCTGACGCCAGGTATATCGAGTGGCTTGATCGAGTACTGGAGGCCAAAGGAGATCTGTGGAGGCAGATCGGAATCAGAGACGCCATTCTTCTCAGCCGGTCTCTGATCGACATGGACAAAAATCTCTTCCTTGCAGCGTCACAGTTCTGGTCAGTCACCAACTCTTTCCACTTCAAAGTAGGTCTCATGAGCCCCACCCTTCAAGACCTGGCTTTTCTTACTGGCCTCCGCCCTCATGGGATTGAGGCCAATTACTTCTTATCCCAGAAAACCCCCTATTTTGAGTACAAAGAACCCTTGTCTTTTTCCCCTTTTATCAATCATTACGCTAGAAAGGGTCCAGTTGAAGACACTGAGCATGTGGCTTTTCTTCTATATTGGTTGAACAAGTTCATTTTTGCGTGTCTGCCAATAGAGTGACCAAAGATTTTATTGACTTGGCCTGTGCCCTAGCTTCTGGGCAGAAGCTGGCACTAGGCCCCTTGGTCCTGGCCCACCTTTACCGAGGTATGAAGGAATTGATTATTAACAAGTTTGTTTTCGCCCCTGGTCCACTGTGGATCATCACCCTCTGGCTATGGTCCTACTTTCCCAAATTTGCCCCGCCCATGATCAAGAAATCAGAGAGTACTTGCTATGGCCTTCATTACATTGACACCCGTGGCCCTCGATTTGCGTTTGGAGTTTATTTCAAATTTTTCTACCACGAACTTGCGAGCATGGGAAAGAATTGGATGCCATTTGTAAGGGATACCGTACCTTGGTGGCTGAAACGAGGTGCCTCGGATCCTGGAGATGATTATGATGATCACATGGAGGTCTGGACTAGCTTCTTGATCTCCAGGGACCTTATGTACGAGATGGCTTTTACCCCTACCAACTACAAGTGCGGAGTGGAGTACTACAATGCGGCTCAATTTGCCAGGCAATTCGGCCTGTGCCAGCTTACTCCTGTACCCCCATACCAGTCCTTGAATGAGGACTTCACAGACAGGCCCGTGATCCAGCCAAGGGATTTGGAAAAAGTCAGGAATGTCCTCCCCGAAGCCAGGAAGACCTCTGCTCTTCACTCCTACGTGGAACGTACTGACAAGGGAACGAAATTTGACAGCTGGTGGGGCAGCTATACGAAACTGCATTTTTCTGCCCCATATCTAGACATTCTTACCAATGTTCTGCCTCACCCAACCGGCGCACCTGAACCTGGTATAACTGTTCCTTTGCAACAAGCTCGTCCTTCCTTAGCCTCCAGTGTCAAAAGAAAAGGTAACATAAAGAGGCTTATGCTTTAATTTCCTTGATTCTTCACAGGTCTGGACTAATTTCTCTTCTGATTGACAGGCTCAGAAGATGATCCGAAGGAAGTGTCTGCCAATCCTCCTGCTCAAAGGCCAAAAAGGGTGAAGACCACAGCCAAAAGGCAATGGCCAAAGGTATGAACTATTTTAGTCCTCTGCTTGATCCTTCAGGATAAGGTAATTATGCCTCTATTTTCTCTGTAGGCCTCTGAGACCGTAGTTGCTGGAAGAACGCGGAGTAGTGCTAAGACAAGCTCTCCCGAAACTGATCCTTCGGGAAAGGTCTGGGCTCTCCTCAGCTCTTCTGCTTACACTTTGTTTGAATGTCCTACTAACCTCCCTTCCTACAGGTCACCTCCAAAGGCGAAGAAGAGCAGGCGGAATCAGCTCCTTCGAAGAAAAAGAGACTGAGAAAGAGGATTTCAACGCCAGCCGACTCTGAGAACACTGTGTCCGCAACGGAGCATAATCCTATCGTAAGGATGTACTGTGACATGAAATTCCCAGCATTTATGGCCCCGTATTACCACCAACTCCCTCTTGTTTTCAATCCCCAGGAACTTGATGACTACTTCGAGGAGGAAGTAGAGGCTGAAGAGAAGAAACTCGACCTGTCCGATCAAGAACCTGAACACGAGGCGTCATCAAGGACTCCAGAAAAGCCCAGATCTCCAATTGCCCAGTCTGCTCCATCAGTCAATCCTTCTGTTGAGCCCGAGTTTGCCAATGTGGCGGAGGAAGATGAGGATGAGGACTTGGACTCTCTGTTCAAATCTGCCCAGGATCTGTTGAAAGCAGCCACTTCTGGCACCTCTGGCAGTGGACTTGGCTCCACTTCACAATCTCAGTTCTCCTCTGAAGACGTTTCTGAGGCCAAAACGGCTCTCAGAATGGCCTTGCTCCAAAATTTCAAAGCTGTGGCCCATCCTGCTAGGGCTTCAAATATCAAGAAGGCCATGGACGTACTAGTAAAATCCCAAGCCTTAGGGGCAGAAGAACCTGTACTCCAACGTTTCCAAAAGGAATTCCCTGACATGGTGAAGTCTCATGACTCCTCCTCCCATGAACTCAGCAAGGTACATGCCAAGATGGCAGAGCTAGAGGCGGTTGATGTGGAGCTCGCCAAGTTCAGTGCTGAATGGCTTCAACTGAAAGAGGACATGCGATTCAATGAATCAAGCATTGTCGCTACCTCTGATGAGATTACAGATCTTAAGGCCAAGTTAGCACGAGCCGAAGGCCGCTTGGTTGACCTCCGGAAGGAAACCACGAATCTGTCCAAACAGCATGACGACCTGAAAGCTGGCTCACGGAGCCAAAAGATGAAATTGAACCTTCTGGTTGAGGAGATGCCAAATCTTCGAGGTCAGAGGGAAATACTCGAGACCCAGCTTGCCAGCCTTGACACATCTTGGGAGGAACTCAAAAACAATCTTGAAGGCCGTCTGTAGGTCTTGGTTTCTGAAATCCCGCCTCTTTTCTTTTGTTTTAAACTTGTCATAACTTTGATTTTGCTCTCTCTCTGCCTGGCCTGGAACTTTCCCTTAAATGGCCAAGGCACTGGTTTGGTTTAACGACAGGTGGCCTAAGCTTAAGGCCTTTATCAATTTTTGCATGACAGGTACCATGGCCTCTGCTCAGGCCTTGCTAACAGACTTTTCTATGGCTTGTTAAATTGGGTTTCACCAAAGTCTCTCATTTCCCACATAGTAGGATAATGATGCTTTAAGTATTTTCCATTTGTTAAATGCTTAAACAAACCACCATTTAAGTCCATAAGAAGATAAACATTACCTCTAAGGACTTGAGCGATTTGATAAGGCCCTTCCCAGGTTGGAGACCACTTGCCATATCTTGGATTCTTTTCTCCCAAAGGAAAGACTGCCTTCCAAACCAAGTCCCCTTCAGTGAAGCTTTTCTTTCTTACGCGTTTGTCGTAAGATCTGGCTACCCTTCTTTTCTGGACCAACATGTGGTCAAGGGCTGCAAGCCTAACTTCGTCTAAATCCTCAAGTTCCATCAACATGGCCTGAGTATAATCTGCAGGAGTGAGGCCATGTTGATCTGCTATCCTTGCTGACTTTACTGCTACCTCCATTGGTAGGACTGGATCATGCCCGTACACCAGCATATAAGGGGTCACGTTGGTGGCTTCTTTCTTTGAGGTTCTGTAGGCCCACAAGGCCTCAGAGAGTAATTCATGCCATGCCCTTGGATTATCCTCCACCATTTTCTCTATAATGTTGACCAGAGTCCTACTGGTGGACTCGGCCTGACCGTTCCCTTGAGCATAATAAGGAGTGGAATTGGACACAATGATCTTTTGCTGTGCAGCAAAGTTAACCACTTGCTCACCCATGAATATCGTCCCTCTATCTGCAACCAAATGTTCAGGCAGCCCAAACCTATGGATGATCCTTTCCTTGATTACCTTGATTATCTCTTGTTGATCCACGGACTTTAATGGCACAGCTTCTACCCATTTAGTAAAGTAGTCCGTGGCTACCAAGATGTAAGCATGATTTCCAGAGGAAGGAGGATAAATCTTTCCAATCACATCAAGAGCCCAGCCCCTAAATGGCCAAGGTTTGACCACGGCATGATAATCAGCTGCAGGGACATGCTGAATTGGGCCATGAGCTTGACAAGGCTGACATCCCTTGGAAAAACGAATACAGTCCTCTAAAATAGTTGGCCAATAGTATCCATACCTTCTGATCAACCACCTCATCTTTATTCCTGATTGATGAGCTCCACAGATTCCTTCGTGGACTTCACTCATGACCCTCATGGCTTCAGGGTGCCCTAAGCACCTTAGAAGTAGGTCATCTTCAGGGCTCTTTTTGTATAACTCGTCTCCTACGAGAATATAACTCATGGCTCTCCTCCTCACCTTCCTAGAGGCCCTATGATGAGGCCTCTTAAGGAAAGAGATGATAGGTGTACGCCAGTCATTTTCGGGTTCATCATCTGATTCTTCACCTGTGAAGTCAGAAGTAAATACTTCTAGCCCTAGACCCCTTCTCCTAACAGAAGGTAACAATCTCTTCCGGACTGTGATGATCTTGTGGATCGTCTCTGGGGCTAATTTTAGACCTGTTGAGGCCTGAGCTAAGCTGTTGGCTTCAGTGTTCATGCTCCTTGAAACGTGCTCGACAGTTACATTGTCAAAATCTTGGATTAGTTGCATTGCTGCCATATAATAAGGAGCCAAGTCTTCGCTATAGCACTTGAATGTTCCTGCCAGGTGGTTGATGACAAGGTTTGAATCCCCAATAACCTTTACATTTCTGGCCTCTAAATCCCTAAGGATCTCAAGGCCTATGACGACTGCCTCATATTCAGTTTGATTATTTGTACATGGAAAATCAAATTGAAAGGACAATTCAGTCCTCAGGCCTTGGGGAGAAATAATAATTACCCCACAGCCTGAGACCTCCTGAGTCCTTGATCCATCAAAAAGCAATATCCAAGGAGTGAGTGAGATTTCGAGAGCGTTTAGTCCTGCATCAGACTCATCACCGATGTCCACGCATGGATGATCAGCAAGGAAATCTGCTAAGGCCTGGCCCTTCACAGCCTTTTGAGGAACATATTGGAAGCTGAATTCCATTAGAGCTAAAGACCATTTGCCAATTCGGCCTCTCATGATTGGCCGAGAAAGCAAGTACTTAACTAGGTCTATTTTACTCATAATGTAAACCAAAACGGGAAGCATGTAGTGCCTCAATTTTATTACTGAAAAGTACAAGGCAAGACAAATCTTTTCAATAGGAGTGTATCTCCTTTCACAAGGAGTCAACAACCTACTTAAATAATACACTGCCTGTTCCTTTCCTTGAGCGTTGTCTTGAGCTAAAAGGCCTCCAATGGAGCCTTCAGCTGCTGAGATGTAGAGTTTCAACGGCTTGTTCTTGATAGGAGGCATAAGGACTGGAGCCGTTGCTAAATAACCTTTGATCTCATCAAAGGCCTTCTGATGGCTTGCCTCCCAAACAAAAGTGTCATGGTCTTTCAGCTTCAAGAGCGGAGAAAAGACCTGAACCTTTCCAGCTAGGTTTGAGATGAACCTTCTCAAGAAGTTAAATGAACCCAAGAGCTTCTGCAGCTCCTTCTTGGTGGTAGGAGGCTTTGCTTCCACGATTGCTTTGGCCTTGTTCTTGTCAACCTCAATCCCTCTGTTGTGGACTAAGAATCCAAGGAACTTGCCTGCGGAGACTCCGAAGGCACACTTTAAGGGGTTTACTTTCAAATCGAATTGTTGCATTCTCAAGAAAGACTTCCTTAAGTGTTCCAAATGTTCATCATAGGACTGAGACTTGACCACAATATCATCAATGTAGATCTCCATGAAGTGGCCAATGAAATCGTGAAAAATGGCGTTCATTGCTCGTTGGAACGTAGCACCTGCATTCTTTAGGCCGAAGGGCATTACGACCCACTCGAAGGTTCCTAGGGCTCCAGGACACCTAAAAGCGGTCTTAGCCGTATCGGCCTCATCGATAAAGATCTGGTAGTATCCAGAATGTCCATCCATAAAGGACAAAACCTTGTGACCAGAAGCTCCATCCACCAATTGATCTACGACTGGCATCGGATACTCGTCCTTTGGGGAAGCCAAGTTCAAGTTTCTAAAGTCTACGCATACTCTGACCTTGCCATTCTTCTTAAGGACTGGAACAATGTTAGAGAGCCAAGTAACGTACCTGGCTGTGCGTATGAACCCAGCGTTGAAAAGACGTTCGATCTCATCCTTGACCTGTAGATAGACCTCATTGGACATCCTCCTTGGCGGTTGTTTGAAAGGTCTGAATTCTGGTTGAATGGGAAGCTTGTGCTCCACCAGGTCTCTGGACAGACCTGGAAGCTCTTCGTAAGTCCAAGCAAAACAGGACTTGAACTCCTTTAAGAGCTGGATGAGCTTCTCCCTCACGTCCTTCGGCAGAAGTTGACTAATATATACAGGTTTGGGATGCTCTGTATCTCCCAAATTAACTTCTTCCAAAGGATCTTGCACGTCTGCCTTTAAATCATCTAACTTGGCTGGGGCTGCTTCTAGGTCTTCCAAGCGGATTTCATCAAGATCTTCAACCAGGTTTTCATCCTCGTTGATGACTTCGGCCGCACAGGCCGAAAAATCTTCCTCCGGCTCTTGACTTCCCCTCAGCCTCTTCTCTAGTAAATAAGCTTCAAATTTTGACAATGTGGCTCGAAGGGCCACATGCTTCTCTGCTTCTGAAGGGCTTACTGACATTGCGAAGAATGTTTAGATGAAGCTATAATCGGCCTGCTTGACTCCGTAATCATTGGACCAATTAATTCTTGAAAAAGTGCTTTCACTTCTTCAGCTGACTTGTTGTTATGAATGGGGGCTATTTTGTGGCGGCCATACTTGTCAAGGCCTGCCACCTTCATTGGACCAACCCCCTCATCATATAAGTGGGCCTCTGCATGGTTGGTAGAGGCCTTAAACGGTCTACGGTCAGCCCATATCACCTCCACGTCGTCTTGATTCCAAAAAATAAGACATTGGTGAAGGGTTGAGGGGACCGCCAAACAGGAGTGAATCCAATCTCTCCCAAGTAGAACATTGAAGGAAGAGTGTGAATTAACAACAAAGAAAGGTGTTGTTAAAGTCTTGGATCCTATCGTTAAGTTCATGATCAAGATACCTTGGCATGCTGTCTCCTTTCCGGTGAAATCAGTCAAAGCGGCATTGCATGAGACTAGGTCTTGATCAGTCTTCCCAAGCCTCTGCATCATTGACTTAGGAATGAGGTTGGCTGCTGACCCATTGTCTACCAAGATACGGTTCATTGGCATCCCATCAAGGCAACCAGCAATGTATAAAGGCTTGATGTGTTTGTTCATCGTGGGGCTTTGCCTCTCAAAAATCACACTAGCTGCACGATCCTCACTCTTCTCTTCAGTCTCATCCTTCAGCACAATTACTGAAGGCCCGTTCAGTCCTACTGAGAAGGACTCGTTGAGAATCTCCGCTGTCTGCCCCATCTCTACAACATCGCCCTCCATGGCTCTTGGGGTGTTGTCCTTGGCTTCCAGTTCTGCCGGCAAGAATACGACCATATTGCACTGCATATTAGAACTCTGTCCAGGCACAAATACCTTAGCCTGTGGATTCAACTTCGACTTGCCCCCCGAGTTTGACTTCTTTGGTTGAAGAGCTGACTTTTGGAGCAAAGTGACTTGCCTTGGTGAGGGCTGAATCCTGGCTTCTTCAAGTGTTCTTTCCAAGAGGGGTTGTTTCTTGGGCATAGCGGCTTGCTTTGAAGGTAGTTGGGTAACAGCCTCCTTGTATGTTTTCCCAGCTGGGAGCTGCTTCTTCGGTAAAGTCCTTGGAGGAGGCTTGATGATAGCCTCTTCCACAGTCCTTTCCAAAGGCTTGTACACTCTTCTGGCCTTAGGCTTTTCAACCATAGGCTCTTCTAGGACTTCCACCTCTTCTTCCGGGACATCCTCCTTCATTGGATCGTCCAGTAGGTTTGTTTCTTCATTAGCTCTTCTAGCTGCCTGTCTGAACCGTTGGCGGCGCCTTTTTTGAGATTTGGACAGAGGTGGAGGTTTGGATGGAAACTTGGGATGTTCAACCCTGTGCCACTCATTTGGAGGAGTGGCTGGAGGTTTAACAACCCTTGGCTTATCCTTAGAAGGAGCAGATATCCTCAAATTGATGAGCTCATCTTCAATTTCAACCAACCCTGGCTGAATTCGGTTGAACACAGATTCCCGTACAACCCTCCTTCCTTTAGATCTGTGCGGCTCCTTATGACTTGACTCAACCCTTCCAACAATAACGCTCTTCAGGGCCGGCTTGTTAGGACTGGCATGGTGTCCACATTCTGTACACACCATAGAGCAGGTTGGTTTTTCTGGTTTCTTCACTCCTGAAGGTCCGGACCACCATGAGTTTTGCTTTTCGAACCTCCTGACTCGCTCAGTCTTGACATTCCCTCCATCATAAAAGGAATCCCAGAACCTGCCGGGGCTGGACTTGTACGCAGCTCTCGAAGGGGCTCCCAAACTTATCTTCGGCCTAGGGACAGCCCTAGGCATGTCTCTCATGTTGACAGAGACCATATTCGTGCTTAGCCCTGAGGGAAAGGGATTGCCATCCACTCCCATAGGCTGCTTGTCTTTCTCGGGAAACTTGAACTCCCCTCGTTCAATCTTATCCTGGATGTCATTTCTGAATACTATGCAATTATTAGTAGTATGACTCCAGGAATTGTGATACTTACAATATTCTTTGCCCTTCAGTTCTTCCGGGGTTGGAATCTTGTGACCGAAAGGCAGTTTGAGCAGCTTGTCAGCAAGGAGTTGATCGAAGATAGCTTCAGCCCTACCCACGTCAAAAGTATAAGTCCTGGTTGACTTATTGAAAGTGTTCTGGGCTGGCTGCTTCATGGGCTCCATCTTGACAAAAGCCTTACAAACGTATGGCTTTTTGTTGATGATTTCAGCCACTGCCACGTCTGGGTCTACCTCTGCTTCTACTGCAGCCACCTCATAGTTAGGGTCGCGGTAGTACGTCCCTTTGGATGCTGTCTTCCTGTCTTGCTCTTCTGCCAAGAACTTTTCATAATGAGAAGCCTTGGAAGATAATTCAAACAGGTCTCTGAACTCCGTCCCATAGAACTTCTTCTTCATTTCAAAGCTCAGGCCGTTTAGTGCTATTCGCACGTATTCGGCCTCAGGAAGGACTATCTTGCACTTGAATCTAGCAGTCTTGAAACGTAGGAGGTAGGACTCTACAGACTCCAGATGGGTTTGACGATAGCACGAGAGATCCGCCAATGTCACTTCTGGTTCGACCCTGTAGAACTGCTGGTGGAACATCTCCTCCAACTGTGCCCAGGTCTGAACAGAGTTAGGTGGCAAGTTGATATACCAAGTAAAGGCTGTCCCAGTAAAAGAATTGGGAAAAAGCCTCAACTTCAGTGCATCAGTGGTTCCAGCCTCTCCACATTGAACTTGAAACCTGGCAATGTGCTCTACGGTTGACTGCATGCTCTCACCATTGAAGGTCTGGAATTCTGGGACTCTATAGCCCTTTGGGAAGGGTGTATTGTCCACCCCCTCGGTATGAGGCTTCCTATACATTGGCCTTCCCAAAGGTCTGAACCCAGGTCCCAACTGCTCCTGGAGTAGGTTCAGGACTTGATCTCTTCCCATGACCAGGTCTGGTTCAGGAGGCGGCTGTGGATGCGCCTCTTGTGCCTCCTGGTCCTGGACTGGACTTGCCCCCCGAGTATCAGAGCTTTGAGGAGTACGTGCGACTCCTTTATCTTTTCCAGAGCCCTGGCCTCCTTGCGAAGGCCTTTTGTCTGTCTTGTCGGACTTGTCGGGTTTGTCGGGCTTGCTCTGGTCCTCAACCAAAACAAATCTTTGATCATTATTTGGAGGCGTTGAAGCTCCTCCAATCACAACTCCCTTCTCCTTTTGCCCCCCGAGTGCAGGGCTATTAGATGAAGTAGCGTGATAAAACATTTGAGGAGGGGGAGGTACCCCCAATAAGCCAGCTTGGTCTTGACCGTTGCCAAAGACACCAAACTGTGGAAAGCCCTGCTGCTGAGGAGCGAGCGGTAGCCTCTCTGTAAGCGTAGCAATCATTTTGTTGACTGATATGGTCAGAGGTTCCAAGGACTGAGCGAACGATTGAGAGATTGAACTCGTAACGTTATTGGAGATCTCACGTCCCGCCATAAACATATAATTTTTGACGCTGTCAGTAGCGTCGCTAAGATCTTGGGCACTGATCTGAGGACCAGCTTCCTCGAGTAAGGGCACGTCGACTGCCACTTCCTCAGGACTTTGTGGAGGGTCCGGTTGCTGCTGTTGTTGCGCCTTCTTGACCATGATAAAACCCTTAGACGATTAGGGTCCCACCGGGCGTGCCAAAAGATGCTCGGCTACGAAAATGCTCAAGGACTGAGCGTGTGGGCGTGCCAAGACTTGTCGCGTCTAACGTAAGGACTGGGCGTCCCTTTTCTGACTTCGAATCTGTGAGGGCGATAGTGCTGCAAACCTAAGGGCTAGATTGCAGTGATGGTTTGTGGCTTTGCCTCTACGAGCGAGGACTTAATAATTTCCTAACCGTGTAGGAAAAGAAGTAGCAACGTAGAATAACTTTGATATATCGTAATAACAAAGTTGGGGTATAAGAGAGATATGAATAATTTTATTACGTCGTAGTAATAAAATTGGGATACAAGAGAGATGAAACTCGAACTACTTGGAGAAGTAATTGAGTAAAGGTGAGAAATGAGATAATTGCTTCACTGGGAAGACTTTGGTTGCTTCGCTGGGAAGGCTTTTGTTTTAAGCGTTGAGCTTGATTGGTGTGTGGACCCTTTTTCCTTCTTGTCTTCTAGTATTTATAGGCCACGGCATTGCATGCAAAGCGGATGTGTTGGCCTTCTCTTGTGATGACACATGTCCTTTGTAACTTCCACTTCATGGGATCATGGGATAGTGGGTAGTTATTTAGGAGTTTACACAAGAACGTGGGTAAATAGTGTACTGGTCCAGATCTGGGCCAAACTTCCCATCTTCATCCCGAGCTGCCATGTGTCCCGAGTAAGCTCCAGATGTTGCCACGTGTTTCAAGTAACTACCCACTAACAGATTTTAGTGAGATCATGGGTGGTTATTGGAAGTAAATATCAATTACCCATGTGTTTACTTTGATCATGAGCCGTTAAAAGGTTGAAAAAAGGCCAATTAAGGTGATGGGCCTATTTTCTCTCCTTCTTTTGTGGCTAACAAAGAACCTCCAGCCATTTGACTCGGTCAAATGTCTTTCCAACAGCCAACAATTCCCTTCTTTCTCTCCACTTTTCATGGGCTATTTGAGTGATGGGCCATCTAATTAAATTAAATGGCCTTCTAATATTTTTAACCCACAAAAATACTTCTCGAATTTAACTAAGTCATGGGCCGGCTGAATTCTTATGCAAATAGGCCCATGACTTTCTAAATCTGAGCCCGAAACCAATTAAAATTAATTGGGCCTAGTTAACATTGGTCTGGCCCAATAATTTTGATCCAATACATCTCTATTTTTTGGCCCAATTTAATTAAAAGATAATTAAATGGCCTTCCAACGCTTGCCCAGGACTGAGTGCCAAAAACGGGTGTAAACAGTTACTTTACGAGCATTTTCACTTCCAGCAACCCCAGTGGGTTTGAAGCTGTTTTGAATAGTGTGCAGCAACGGGTCACTCCGGCGATGAATGCAATGCTAATGGGACCCGTTACAGAGGTAGAGGTGAGGGGGGGCAGTTTCCCAAATGCCACCGTCGAGAGCTCTGGGCCCGGATGGAATGACAGTTTTGTTTTTTCAAAAATATTGGCATGTGGTGGGGAACGATGTCACTAGTGCAGTAAAGAGCTTCTTTCGTTCCGGGGAACTATTAAGAGGTATTAACCATACTCATATTACTATGGTGCCTAAAGTTAAATGTCCTATGAACATGACGCAGTTGCGACCTATTAGCTTGTTGTTTCTCCACAAAAAGTCTCGAAACCGAATTTGGCTTGGAATGCGAGGGCGTGCCAGGACAAGTCTGTCCGAAGTGCTTTTAAGGCCTTTGTGCCTCAAAACCTGACTTCTATCGAGTGATTGTGCTTGGCCTAAAGGGTAAGGCCTCGTAATGGTTCGTTGGTTGCCTTGTCGGGCTAAGGACTTAAATATTTTCTACTCGTTGCTAGAACAATGGAAAGAAAGATAATGCAGTAAACAAGGATCAAACAAACTCCATTAATAGTTTAACGAAGCTTGGTTACAAGAAAAGAGGTAAAACTTGAAATATTACGAAGTGAATACAAGAAATGCTTGAAAGAAATGGTAAATGTAGTTGCATAAGCTGTGAGCTCTTGAGGTCATGGACCTTTGCTAAGGCCTCCAAAACTGAGAATTATAGGAGGCCCAAGTCTTGAGCTGCTTCACAATACCCCAATGCATGTCTGCCAAGTGGCCTTCCAGCAGAGGCCTAAGCTTTGAGCAGCTTCGAAAATGGTCCAATAAGGGGCTACTCTCTGAACAAAACGTGCCTTTCACTCCAAGAGAATGGCAAAGGCCTGAGAAACCTCTATTCTCTCTGCAAAAAAAATGTCTGCCCCCAGGCCTTTGAGCTGCTTCAACACTCAAGCTGTTGCTTGAATAGACTCTCTCCGGGCCCACCACTGCTGAAGACCAATATTCCTGCCATTTTATTGGACCTTGCATTTCTTGTGGGCCCCTAAACCCCTTGAACTTAAGAAGGATCGAGAATTAAAAGCTCAGGCAAGTCTGGGTGAGCTGCTTGTGAGCAGCTTGCTGAGGTCTGCAAGAGTCATTCATTGGCAGATTCAAGGGTTGCATGCTTGCCACCTGTCGCTGGCCCTGCATCATGCTGAAAGATAGGGGTCCACTAGTTCAGACCTTGAGCTGCTTGTGAGCAGCTTCTAGCCCTTTTTCTTGTTTATTCAAGGCTTTTAAACGGTGCTGTTAAAACGGTGGGCCCTTTTCATAATTGGGCCTGAACTCGTAGGTGAATAATGGGCCTTTGCCGATTGTAAGCCTTCTGAGCCTAAGCCTGGTGAGAAAACCAAGGCCTCTACCAATTTGGGCCTATTTCGTAGGCCTTGTTACTTCTAGGAATTTGGGTTAGGCCTAGGTGAAATACTCAGGTCTAGTGGATAGATCCAGGTCTTGGGCTTTTGACAGATTTGGGCCTTTATGGGAGACCCACCATTTCTCAAGGGCTAGCCCTAATCCGTGGGCAACTGGTCGTAAGGTCCCTCAAGGCCAGGGCCTCGACCCTCGAGGCTACCTTTTAACTCGAAAATCCATTTTCTGATTTTTGGCCAAAAACACTTGTGTAATGTCGCATATAAGATTCTTTCGAAAGTTTTGGCCAACAGACTGTACGGTGTTGCCAACCATCATTTCGGAGAGCCAAGGTGCATTTGTCGCGGGGAGATATATCATGGACAATATATTGATTGGCAAGAGGTGTTGCATCGATCATACGAAGAACAAGAGATACGGGAAGGAAATGGCTACTAAGCTAGATATCAATAAAGCATATGATAGGGTGGAGTGGAGTGGCTTTTTTTGTGTGGAGAAAATCATGGTGAAGCTGGGCTTTAATCGGACTTGGGTAAAATGGATCATGAAGTGTGTATCGTCGGTTACTTATTAATGACGAGTCTAAAGGTTTTATAGAATCCTCTTGCGGCCTTAGACAAGGCGATCCTCTTTCTCCATATTTGTTTTTACTCTGTGAGGAAGGACTTTCGGGCTTGCTTAAGGATGCGGAGTTGGCGGGGAGGATCCATGGTGTGAAAGTGTGCAGAGGCAATCCTTCCGTCAGCCACTTATTTTTTGCGGACAACACATTGATTTTTAACAGGGGTAATGAAGCAGAAGTCAGAAACATTTTGGCTATTCTTTTGTCCTACAGCAAGGCATCCGCGCAACTTCTTAACTTCAACAAATCGGTCTGTTTTTTCAGTAGGATTACACCTAGCAGTGAACGGAATCGGTTGAGCCAGATACTAGGTATTTGATAAGATGCTAATCTGGGTAACTATCTTGGTTTGCCAACTGAGTTTGGTAGCTCTCGATATAAGGCATTTTTCGTACGTGAAAGACAAGCTTAGAAGCAAGCTAGATGTGTGGAATGATCACACTCTAAATCCAGCGGGTAAGGAGGTGATGCTAAGTCTGTGGCATTGACTTTGCCAAATTATGTGATGTCTTGTGTCAAGTTACCGGAAAAGCTGGGTAAAGAGTTGAATGGGATGATGGCGAGGTTTTGGTGGGGGAACAAAGATAATGAAAGGAAAATTCACTGGCTCGCATGGGATACGCTGTGCGAGAAAAAAAGGAGGGGGTGGTCTTGGATTCCGTGACTTTGCTTGTTTTAATTTAGCTCTTTTGGCGAAGCAAGGTTGGTGGTTGATCCGGGATGGTAAGTGTCTGCTCCACCATATTCTTAAAGCGAAGTACTTCCCGATGGGTTCTTTTTTAGTGGCGAAGACGGGGCCATAATGCTTCATGGACTTGGCATAGCATTTTGGAAGGGCGAAAGGTTCTGGAAGCAGGACTGCGGTGGCAGATTGGGTCAGGCAGTAAAGTTTTCATTGACGAGCATCCTTGGCTTCCCAAACGAGAACCTGTGCACCCCAGCATGGTTAGGGAGGATATAAAAGAAAAGAGGGTCAGCCTCTGGATTGATCCAGCGAGGAAAACATGGAAGCAAGATCTGGTTCGGGAGGTTTTCAATGAAGGCGATGCACAGATTATTCCAGGTTTGCCTTTACCACGAGGCCCAGTAGAGGATAAACTTAATTGGCATTACTCAGTTGACCGCAATTACACAGTAAAGTCGGGGTATGAGTCGGCATTGATGTTGAAAAGAAATGGGCAGCTGGGAAGGAGAGCAGTGGGGGAAAGTAGTAATCGGGAGCAGCAAAAAAAGGTTTGGAACAGTGTGTGGTCTTTGCCGGTCCAAGGAAGGATTACACCTTTCGTTTGGAAAGCGTTAGAGGAATATTGTGGCAGTAAAGGAGGTTCTTTTCAAGCCCAATTTAACCACGGACCCATTATGCCCTGTTTGTAAGCTAGAGGAGGAATCGATTATTCATTTGGTAGCTCGCTGCAATTTGCTCAGATGGTGTGGCACATCTCTCTGTTTCGGCTAGATATGAGATCAATTCCAGGAGACTCTTTGATGGAGTGGTGGGAGTGCTTATTAGAGCAATGGAAAGGCAGAGAGGGGAGTACGGAATTTTGGACAGCAGTGGGGAATATTGTATGGGGACTTAAAATTGGAATGATATGGTTTTTAATGATACCTCGGCAAGGCCTGATACGGTTTGCCAAATTGTTGCTCGCAATGCAGCTGATTTTATCAAAGCTAATGAGGGCAATCCTGGCAGAAGTGAAAGTTCATCGTTTACACGTACGGACAATGTCAATCCTCCTTTTGTGGCCCGGGGTTGATTAACAGATACGCTTATTGCTGAAAATCACATCCTAGTTCAAACATATTTGCTTATAGCTGAAATTACATGCATCTGGAGAATTTAATGAGAATATATACAACTTAGTAATTGATAGTTCATTTATTGAATGACCCGACATGGCCAATTCAGAACAATGCTCCTGAAGATAGCTCTGGATCTGAATCCTCTGGATCGGAATCGGTGCTAAAACTATGCAGATCCAATACTGGCTCTGATGGTATCGGAAGGCTAAGGGAGGAGCTACTAAGCATGATAACAACTGAAGCCATTGTCGGTCTTTCCGCAACATTTTTCTGAACGCACAATAACCCAATGTTAATACATCTGATTATTTCCCGAATGGAACCTGAATTCGCCCTCAATGTGGGGTCTATGAGATTTGAAACTATTCCTTCCCTCCAAGTTTTCCAAGCCTGCAAAATTTCAACACGTGACTTAAGGTTTCATGGAATACTATCATAACTTGTAAATGTCGTGCCTTTTTTCTTTTTGTGGTAAACAATGTTTCATGGAATTTTTGTACTTACATAGCTTACAAGGCAATTACGAATAGAGTAGTTCCTCTGACCATTACGAATAGAGTAGTTCCTCTGACCACTCAGAATTTCAAGAACTAAGACACCAAAGCTAAAGACATCTGATTTGACCGAGATTTCCCCATACATAATGTACTCTGGAGCCATATATCCACTGCAATTGTTAATGGGTATCAATACAAAAGTTAATATGTTCAAATTGCGTTACGTCCTTTCCTTGGCATTTATGTGGTTAAATTGTAGCGAGAAATTTTCAAATGCTTTATCCATAAATGCACCAAAACCATTTGATAAAAAACAATGAATCATAGTTGATATAGATATAGGGTGGGGCAGAATCCAAAACTTACTAGGTCCCCATGATTTTCCTTGTACTCCTTTGAGTTTCATCTACCGCAAACAATCTTGCCAAGCCAAAATCTGAAATTTTGGGATTCATGTCGTCGTCTAAGAGAACATTACTGGCTTTGAGATCACTATGAATGATCCTTAGTCGTGAATCTTCATGAAGATAGAGAAGTCCCCGAGAAATGCCTCCTATGATCTTGTAACGTGTATCCCAATCCAAGTGTTTGTGCCTGTTCGGATCTGTATGTTTTTCCATGCATATGGTTGAATGAAAGCTCAAACAAATTCCTAAAATAGTAAAAACATCTAAACATTTTTCTTACAAGGATTTAGTTTCACTCTTCACTTGCATGCCCCTAGGTGGCTACCTGATGGTAAGCGTTTGGCATTTTATTGGTTTTCTTGACTATATGAAGAAAATATTCGATGAAATGGTATTTGCAAACAAAGATATATATATTGAGATCTATATTAGTCTTACTGAATATGAAGTAATCAAGGCTTGACCGGGGCACAAACTCAAAGATAAGAAGCCTTTCTGTTCTTTCCGAGCAGAAACCAAGCAGCCTAACCAAATTCTTGTGTTGAAGCTTGGCCAATAGCATAACCTCGTTCTTAAACTCTGTTTCTCCTTGTAGAGAATCCTTATCCAGCCTCTTCACTGCAATTTCTCGTCCATTAAGCCCACCCTGAAAGTGTAAGGGAATATTTGTTAACTTAACCAAACCAAACCATTTTGACCTAAAAGGAATTTTTCGTTCGTTAACATGAGATTCAATTACCTTGTAAACAGGACCAAATCCCCCATGTCCAATCTTATTACCATCGGAGAAGTTATCCGTTGCAATGCTAATAGTTTCAAGGTCATATTGCAAATATTCCGCGACATCACTATTGCTAGTCATCTCTCCAATTTGGTTCAGCACCAAGTTTGCTCTGCTACTTGCGATCTTGGGATAGCAACCAATATAGGTATGGAGAAATATTGAATGGCAAGGAAGCCATGATAGCCACGGTCAGATTGTCAAAAGAAGAACCACAACGATAATGATCAAGCGTTCAAGGTGAAGAGGGGTTGGAGGAAAACAATGGATGCAAAGTAGACTCTAAACTTCATAAATAGAGGCAAGAGGAGTTTAAAAAACCAATAATAATTAAAACACAAGATCGATGCTTTCTATGAAGGCTTTTCTTTTCTCCAGGATCAGCTGTAAAAGTACGAGGAATCTCTAGCTTTATGTTCTTTTATCCCATTTCTTTGATTAAATATTAGAGCATTCATGAATTAAAGAGAATCCGAGTATTTGACGAATTCAAAAGTCTAGCTCTTGGCCAACTGTAGGATTCTAGGAATACCAAAAGCCGAGGGTTGATAAGTATAACTTGAGGAGGGGTTCCATTTCAGACACTAACTATAAAGGAAACAACCACAGAAACCCACTTGAAAGCCTAAGGAAGCTTTTATGGTACATAACATGGCTTCTATGGTACAAGTTCTCACTAGGCGTCCGGGGAAACCATAGAATCTCACAAAGCTTAGCTACAGATTGACAATTATGATCATTTCTTTCTGCTAATCTATAGGAGGGAATAAGGAAAGGGAAAGTTACGATTCACGGACTTGGAATGTGAACCCAAGCATCACGCTTGAACGAGAGTGCCTTGGCCAACCTATTAGTCTTGACTGACAATTATGTCCGCTAGTTTGACAATTACTATCGTTCCACCCCCCCCCCCCCCCCCCCCCCCCCCCCCCCCCCCCCCCCCCCCGCGAAAAGTCGAGAGGCTCCGCCGCTCCCCTCCTCCTTCCCCTCTTTCTGTCTTCTCCTCCTCCACCTTCCCTCAATCCATCCTGCTTCTCCCATCTCTTTCCCTCTCGCTTTCTTTTTTTGTTTCTTTTAGGGTTGTCCATGGATCCGATCCGCTCAACCACCAGACCCGAAAACTGAGGCAATGGACGGATCTAATCAGGTTTATCGGTCGGATTTGGGTCCAAAATCAAGAATTTTTTCTTTTGTCGGTCGGGTGTCGGATGTACTGGATTATTTTTCGGATTACTCAATCCGACTGACGTATCCAGTATAAAATGAAAAAAAAACCCCTAATTTTATATTTTACGGCCACATCCCCACCCCGTTCACTTCCGTCTTCATTCTTCTCCTTCACAAACCTACTCCCTAAGAAGCACATATACAGCTACGGATACGGATACGCGAATACGTGATTTTTTCAAAAAGAATGATACGATACGTTGGGGGACACGTTGAAAATAAAATATATATTATATATATAAATTTTAATTCCAAAAATTTCATTAATGATTAAAGTTTTCCATTACACAAGTTCACCATTTCACATGCCAAGAGAGATATATTTACATACACACAACGAGAGAGAGATATGAGAGAGAGAGAGAAAGAGAGAGAGAGAGACGAGAGACTAACAAAGTTGTCGAGAAAGGATATCGTTGGTGTGTTTCTAGTGTCGATTGGTGGGAGAAAAAGAAATATATAGTCCTACTTGCAATTTTAACCTATAAATATTAAGTAATAACATATTTACCCTCGCATGTATCCAACACGTATCAGAACATATTCAAAACGTATTGGGATACAAAAAAAAATTCTAAAGAAAGGATACTTTAAAAAAAAAAAAACATATCGGATAAGTATCCGGAGCGTATCCGAGAGTATCCGTGCGTATCCGAAATGTATCGGGATACCAAAAATAATTCTAAAAGCAGGATACTTTAAAAAAGCATATCGGATACGTATCTGGAGAGTATCCGAGAGTATTGGTATCCAATACGGATACGATACGTAATACGGAGGCCAAAATAGAGTATCCGTGCTTCATAGCCTACTCCTCCCAGTCCAGTTCTCCTTCTCCTCCCAAACGCCTTACACCACACCTCCACCAGCTTCTCCACCACTCCTCCACCGGCTATGGCGGCGTCTCCATCTCGTCCTGAACAACGTCTTCGTCGTAGTCATTCCCAGCCGTTGAGAATGAGAAGAACGAAGATTTGTAGTTCTGTAGAAGAACGAAGGCTTTTAGAAGGAGAAGCAGAAGAACAAAGGTTTGCAGTAGTTCCTCGTCCTCTGGGCCACTGTAACTTTTGAATCAAAAAATTGATTTTCAGAAAGGAAAAAAAAAAAGTTTGTAGATCTGTAGTTGTTGAATTCTTTGATGGTGTAACTGTAAGTCTGTAACTGAAATCTTTGGCCCGTGAATCTTTGAATCTTGTTGAGTTGATGTTGTTCAATCTCTCTCCTTACATTTGTGTATGGGTTATTAGATCTCTCTCCCCCAATATATCTGTATGAATCCGATGGACCTGACCGAACCCAACAACTCCAACCTGACCACGTTTCGGTCGGAGCTCAACCAGTGGTTCGGTCGGTCTCGGGTAGCCATTTCAGCAATCCGACTAAAGTCGGGGCCAACCCGACCCAAACATGACCAAATCCGACCCGTGGACAGCCCTAGTTTTTTTTGTTTCCTATTCTAAAAACAATCGGCGTCGACAGCAGCGAGGCGGTGGCGATGGCTGTTTCCAGTGGTGGTGCTAGCGTCCGAGGTCGATTTTCTGTTGGATCTTCCTATCATGCCTAATGGCGTGGGTTTCTACGGACTGTTTGTTGCGGTTGGCGTGGCTGGTCGCTGGATGGATCAGTAATCGCCTGATGGCAAAAGTTGCATTCGCGACAATTTTGGCTTGATTGGGTTCTGGTTGGCATCTTCGAAGGGGCAGCTAGTGGTGGCTTAGAGGTTTCGTTGGTTGCTGAATGACGGTGATGGGTTCTCAGTCAGTTTCGGGAGGCTACGACGTTAGGACTTCATTATTAGATTTGGGCTTTTTATGCCTTTTGGCTGTTTTGAGCTATAATTGTTATTATCTAGGCACTTTAGGACTTCTGGTGTGTGTTGGGCTTTGTCCCTCAAGCTGTTTTTTTTTTCCCCCATTTTTTGTTTGGAATCCTTCTCCTATTTCTAATAAAATGTTACTTTTGCCGATTAAAAAAAAATTATTGCTGCTAGTTCTACTTGTGTAATAGAAATTCCTATGTAAACTTCTTATGTGGAACTCAGACCAGGTGGTTTTGCAAAAGCATTTGGTGATTCATTCATTCTTTCTTTTGTGGTCTATTCCCTAGTTTAACCTATCAAAGGTTTTCAATATTATATGATAATCCCCTAAGCAGACAACGACTTCCCTAGTCAAAACGAAAACAAAAATAAATAGCAAAAAGAAAAAAGAAAGAAAGCATAGGAAACAAAAAATTTAACTCCAAAAGTTTTCAAGATTTTCATTCATTTGCCTAACTGATTCTAAGCGTCCTATGTGGAAAGTTCGGTACACAGCTGCCATTAGAGAGAGGGGAATCATCAAGAATTTAATAAGCCTGTTCAAAGCCAAACATGACTTTGTTTGCTTTGGTTTTCCATAACCACCCCTCCCTCTCAACAGGTCCCCAACAAGTTTGACAGGGAAGGATCCAGACATTAAAGAGAAACCAAAATTAAATTTCAAAGGAAACCATTTCGACAAACAGGAGAATCGAACACAATAATCAACGGGAGGATCAATGAAGAATTTTTGTTTACCCGAGCATCGACTTTTCCATGGCAGTTTAGTGAGATTAAGAAAAAAGGATTTTAACAAATGCTCTCTACTTTCTACTTTCACTTATTTTACTAGAATGTCATTCAATGTAAACCATTAGACTGAGAAGAAAAAAATAAAAACTGACCGTTCAATTTGAATTTTTGCCAACTTATATTGATTATGGGCAAAAAATAACCAATGTAGAACTTGACGTTGCTAACTTTAGCAACCTCTAAATGAATAATCAAAATTTTTATTCACTTTTGTTTATTCCAATACAGATGCTCTTTAGTGTGTGGATATTTTTTTTGGTAAAATCAGCTTGGGGAACATATGGTGGTGGGGAACACAGCTGAAATCGTACCAGTACCAGTCCTCCCTAAGATTCCATGGAGTGTGTGCAGAAATCATGGGGGAAATATGAACATGTATAGGAACCTTGAATGTCATTCAATGTAAACCATTAGACTGAGAAGAAAAAAATAAAAACTGACCGTTCAATTTGAATTTTTGCCAACTTATATTGATTATGGGCAAAAAATAACCAATGTAGAACTTGACGTTGCTAACTTTAGCAACCTCTAAATGAATAATCAAAATTTTTATTCACTTTTGTTTATTCCAATACAGATGCTCTTTAGTGTGTGGATATTTTTTTTGGTAAAATCAGCTTGGGGAACATATGGTGGTGGGGAACACAGCTGAAATCGTACCAGTACCAGTCCTCCCTAAGATTCCATGGAGTGTGTGCAGAAATCATGGGGGAAATATGAACATGTATAGGAACCTCATCACTCCCAACTGAAATTTAACGGAGAATGGAGATCGGAAACTACCTGAATTTCGCCGGAATCTGCAAACCCTCGCCGGAATATGCAAACCGTTGCCGGAATCTGTAGCAATCCGAGAGACAGTGAGAGATAGAGTACGATCGAGAGAGAGATCTGTGGGTGAAGATCGTGGGCGAAGAGGGGTTCGATCTGTGGGTGATGATCGTCGCTGGCCAACGGTTCGATCAGTGGGTATGTGACTGGGGGTTTGCTCGTGCAAATCGCAGGAGGTGGGGGGGTTTCAGAGAGAGAGAGAGCGACAGAGGACGGGGGTTTAATTGGTGGAGAGAGATGGGGTTTGTCAGATGGGATTTCACTTCATCAGAGGATTTGCTCGTCGAAACCCAGTCAAAAGAACATTAGCTCGACCCAATCAAAAGAAAAGATAAACACACAATATTTAAATATGGTCAAAAAATGAACAATTTAAGCTTGACTGGATTTCATCTTGTACTCCTAGGTCCGACTGTATTTAATTTTTTAATAATATATTTTTAAAATATATTAATAAGATGAAAAATAAATATGTGCTAGTTTGTAGGAGCTGGAATATTTAATTTTTTAATCATTTTTTTAATATATAAAAAAAATTAAAAACTAAATGCTCCAATTTTCTATAAAAAATAATTGCTCATATTTTTAATCCGTTTGAATTGATGCAAAGATCTTATTTTATTTTTATCATATTATTCTAATGGATCATAATTTAATTTTATCTCTATGACTTTCATAATTAAGTCTAAATTTTTCAGAGTCTCCAATATGAGATCTAAATACAAAAATTAATTATAGCCTTTGATAATAATATGATCAGAATAATAAGATTTTTGTACTGATTCAAATAGATTAAAAAATTGGAGCATTTATTTTTTAACCATTTTCTAATATATGAACAATATATCAAAAATTAAATGTTCCGATTTTCTCAAAAAATTAATTGCTACAATTTTTAATCCATTTGAATCAATGCAAAAATCTTATTATTTTAAAAATTTATAATTTAATTTTGTCTCTATGACTATAATAATCAAGTATCTGCTCGATAGAGTCTTAAATAAAAGCCTTAAAAATAAAAATTATTTATGACCCTTTATAATAAGATGATCAGAATAATAAAATCATAGCACCGATTCAAATAGATCAAAAATTGAAATATTAAAATTTTCAATCATACTATGTGTGTGTGTGTGTATATATATATATACAGGGGCCTTCTAACGCGGACGCCCTCATTTTCCTTATATGCGGACTTCTTTTTTGAGCCGTTGGATCTCATCCAACGGCTGATATTTTAAAGAGGAATTCGCGGGTTATAATCGCCCATGGGTCGGGTAAAATGGTTCCGGGTCGACCGGATCCCACACGCGGATCCTCCTTTTTCATTTCCAGCTTCCAAAACACGCTTGACCGGAGAAAGAAAACCCAAATCGACGAAGACAACGACGACTTGAGAAATACCTTCGACGACGACGAAGACAAAGGCAATTGGAGAAGAAGAAATCGACTAAGAACAAGGTTTCTCTCTTTCCCTCTCTCTCTCTCGCTCTGGTTTTTTTTTTCTTTCTTCAAATCGACAAAGAAATCGACTAGGTTTTTTTTTCTTCAAATCGACGAATAAGAACGACGGAGAAGAAGAGGACGACGACGACGACGAAGAGAATGATTGAAGGTATTTATCTCACTCCCTCTCCCTCTCTGGCTTCGAATATGTATTTTTCGAGTTAGGGTTTTGCAACTTACCTGGTACGACATTTTTTGCATTCTAGGGCTCGATTACTGCTCGTTTTGAACTCGATTATTTAAGATTAGGGCTCGATTTCTGCACCTTTTTTTTAGAAGTATGTTTACAAAAAAAAAAAAAATAACCTTGCTGCGTTTTACTTTTACATCCAAAAATTGTCTCTTAATGCTTAGACTTTCAAAACTGCCTTACGTATTGATTGACTGAATTTTTTTTGTAAAATCCATGAGGAAAAGGCATAAACTAAATTAAGTAACCTTGCACTGAAATCTTACTAAACCAATTTGATTGACTGAATTTGAGTGTGTTTTGTCTCTTGATTTTTAGAATGCAGTGTTTGGAAGATATCGACGTAATCTCACAATTACCATTTCAACCATGTGAATCACTTGCTAATTCTTCTCAAATACATTACATTCCTAAGTTAAGAATGATGTGATACCAAAAATCAACCAAGAGTTTTGACACTTTAAGTGTTTGGAAGATATCGATGACGATGATGATGACGAGGACGACGTTGACGATGAGTGTAAGTGTTTGTGGTACATATAAGTTTAATTCTTTGGTTGTTCTTGTCTTTTGTTTTGTCTATTGATGTTATTACCTGTTTGGGTTGCAGGTTGGATTGATGCTTTCAAATATTGCATTTTGGAACTGTTTGGAACTGCTTGCTGCATTAGTTTTTAATTGTCGGAACCCTTCTATAAAATTAGGAATTGTTTGTAGACCGCTTTTGTAATAAGGACAATCTGGAATCTGGAAAATAGGGGAGTAAAATCTGTCTTTTTTTTTTTTTGGAATTCTTGGGCGTGTGTTCTTGTTGTTGGGGCCTTGAAATTCTTGCAGTGGACAATCTGTTTTTTTTTTTTTCAGTGGCTTTTTCGAAAGAGCACACTTTTGTAATTTGGAAAACAGGAGAAATGGAGGTTTTTAGCACTTTGATTTGCCTGTAATTTAGAGATTGGTTTGATTGTAACTTAATCTAGAGAAGGGTTGCCTTTTCTTTTAGTTTTGGAAAAATGGGTGCCTTTTGTTTCAGTCCAGAACAGGGGAGGAGAGGACTAATTTGGAAAACAGGGGACGAAGTTTATCTGGGGGATGCACAAAGGTTTTGGCTGGCTAGACCAAACACAGGGGAGCATGGAGATGGTTCTGAGATTGTATTGGTGGTTTTGAGATTGTAGTCCGAGTATGTATTGGTTGTGAATTCACTGTAGTCCTTCCTTTGAATTGAAGGCAATCCTTGGTGCAGGTTCTCAGCCTCTGGCAGCAGAATGCAATAGATTTCTTCTCATATCACATTATTAAAAAAAGACTGGAGTTATGATCCATTTTTACCCAGCGTAGGCAACTGGAGCTCTAAGTAGGACATACACACTTAAATTTCAAAAGAAGCAAAGAACAGATCAATATTGTGAGATAAACAAGTTTGTTTGGTTTTTTTTTTTTTTTTTTGGGTAAAACAGCTTGAAATTAAAAAAAAGGATAACTGAATATACAACCTACAAGGGGCATACCCCAGGAGAAAAACAAAACAAAGATTGAGAAAATTGAAAAGCTAAGCCAAGTGGCTACATGGGGTGGATAATACTAGTATCTAACAAACTAATTACAAATAATTTCAATCACAGTTGTTTCATGACCATCTACAAAAGGGATAAAGATAGCAAAATAAAACTGAGCAAGCTTCAGCATATGCCACCATTGAGTTGTCAAAATTCAGCACATGTAACTGCAGCACCTTTATCTGAGCATGATAGCAATATGGATTGAACCACTACTAAAAGGAACCATTTTAGTAGCCCATAGCTGTCAAGAAGACCAGCTACTCCGAGTATGAAACAACACCACCCAAGAACAACACGAAGAGATCTGTCAAGCTGCTGGGCTGGAGATACAACAGTAGATCTGCCGAAACAGAGAAAACCAAAGCATCTCACTGCTGCACTTAACTTGAACAGCTACTACAACTGATAGAACTGAACATAACTCACGATGCAGACATTGTAGTACTTTCACTAGATTTTGTTTGGTTGAAACTGTCCAAAATTCTGCGTTCTTCTGGTTTCTTTAACCAAGCTTTACGAGGTTGATCTGATAACCTGCTACTTGTGTCAAGACATATCGTATTGCTCACACATTGCACAGGGCTATAATCAAAGTAGTAGAACGTCAATTTTAAGATTTTCATGGTGTCATTTAGGTTTTTGTGTGTGAAGCACACAAGGATTCTAACCTCCCCCTTGTTGTACGCAAAAACTGCCATATTGAGGAAAGAAGTAATAGTAATAATTTTCTCCTCATAAGTTGAAGCCATGGATCAACTTTCGTAATGAAGCTACAGTTTCTGGTGAAGAGTATGAAGATAACCTACAGAAGCTAATTGGGACCTGTTTTCACATTCTCCGTCTTGTTTACCAATGTGTAAATGTAGTACCATCTTAATTAAGTCTTGTATACAGGTTGCATCTCCATGGTGCACTTTTCTATATTTGCTTTTTAACAACGAATCGGCTGGAAACATTGAAAGAGGTTGCTAATTGGCAAGTCAGGTTGCATCTTTTCCATGCTCTTGTGTTCGGTCTAGCCAGCCAAAACCACCCTAACCCAATTTTTGTGCCATTTTCTGGTAAATCGAACACATCCTAAGAATGCAGATTACACATCCCAAAAATTGGATGAGTCTCTGCCCTAATCTTCTATAATGAGCAAGCTACAAAGAAAATACTCTCTTTTTTTTTTTTTTGTAAACATGCTTCTAAAATACCCCTAACTCGATAAAAAAAAAAATAGTTCATTTACCAAAAAAAAAAATTTCAGATTTTAAATTCCAGAAGAAAAAAAAAACCAGATTCGGAGGGAGAGAGAGACCTTCAAATCGAGCAGTAATCGAGCCCTAATCTTCAGTAATCGAGTTCAAATAGAGCAGTAATCGAGCCCTAAGAATTCAAAAAATGTCGTACCAGGTAAGTTGCAAAATCCTAACTCGAAAAATACAGATTCGAAGCCAGAGACGGAGAGGGAGTGAGATAAATACCTTTAATCGTTCTCTTCGTCGTCGTCGTCCTTTTCTTCTCCGTCGTTCTTATTCGTCGATTTGAAGAAAAAAAAACCCAGTCGATTTCTTAGTCGATTTGAAGAGATAAAAAAACCAGAGCGAGAGAGAGAGAGGGAAATAAAGAAACCCTGTTCTTAGTCGATTTCTTCTTCTCCAGTCGTCTTCGTCTTCGTCGTCGTCGAAGGTAATTCTCAAGTCGTCGTCGTCTTCGTCGATTTGGGTTTTCTCTCTCCAGTCAAGCGTGTTTTGGAAGCTGGAAATGAAAAAGGAGGATCCGAGTGTGGGATCCGATTGACCCGGAACCATTTTACCCGACCCATGGGCGATTATAACCCGCGAGTTCCTCTTTAAAATCTCAGCCGTTGGATGAGATCCAACGGCTCAAAAAAGAAGTCCGCATATAAGGAAAATGAGGGTGTCAGCATTAGAAGGCCCTACTGTGTGTGTGTGTATATATATATATATACAGTCAGGTTCCGGTGAGGGATTCCGCATTTTAATAAAATGCGGGACTCCCCTTCCCGATTGAATTTCAATGATTCGAGCAGCTCAAAGTGATTAGAATGTGATTTTAAGAGTCCTCGCAAGAAATCAGTAAAAAAAATGACCGAGAAGGGCTTCATTCGAGTAGTTTTCATTGAACGGTTCAAAAAAACTGCTCGGATGAATCCCTTCCCGGTCAATTTTTTTGTTAATTTCTTGGGGGTACATTTAAAATCACGTTCTGCACACATTGAGCATCTCGGATCATCGAAATTCAATCGGGAAGGGGGAGTCTCGCACTGTAAGAAAGTGCGGGATCCCTCATGTGAACCGTGGTGTATATATATATATACTAGGGTTTGCCGTGCTTGAAGGCATGGCGCAATGTCAAATCTAATTAGTGGCAATTGTGCAATTAATATTGTTTGAGAAAGAGGGAGAGAGCCGTATGATTTATAGAGCAAATCAATGGTTAGGATTTATATAGAGATAAGATTCAAAAATCGTTCTCCCTTATTATGTAGATGATATAAAAGATTTAAATATGGACTGATTTGTATGAGCCAAAGCATGTAATTTTTTAACTATTTTTTAATATAAATAATCTCCAAAAATTAAATGCTCTAATTCTCTATCCGTTTAAATCGGTGCTAAGATTTTATTACTCTAATCATATTATCTAAACATTCAAAATTTAATTTTGTCTCTGTGACTTTCATAATCAAGTTTATGCTTTGCAGAATCCTCAAAATAAAATTTTATTATGATTCTTTAGAATTATATGATCAAAATAAAAAGATCTTTGCACAAATTCAAACGGATTGAAAATTGAAGTATTTATGTGTTTGAACCATTTTTTAATATACAAATAATATAAAAAATTAAATGTTCCAATTTTCTAAAAAATTAATTATTCCAATTTTCAATTCGTTTAAACTGATGCGAAAATCATATTATTGTAAAGGCTCATAATTTTATCAACAGTGCTACATGCACAGATTTTCGCAAACAGGCAGCGCATACAGATAAACTTTGGACCCGTTTTGGGTCCCGCAAAGATGATCGGAGCCGCTCATTTTGTTCAAAGCATCTTGTTTAAGGTCTCCGTAAAAATCAGCTCATTTAGATATCGGTAAGGGGGTTTACGAAACACCCAACTTTGCTTCAGAAAATAAGCATGAGCGGCTCCGATCATCTTTGCGGGACCCAAAACGGGTCCAAAATCCATCTGTATGCGCTGTCTATTTTAAAAAATCTGTGTCGGTAGCAGTTTTGTAATTTTATTTTGTCTCTACGATTTTAATAATCAAGTATCTACTCCATAAGTTCCTACATAAAAGTCTAGAAACAAAAATTATTATTTTTGGCCATTTAATATAATATGACCAGAATAATAAAATTTTCGTATCACGTGCTTAGTTGAACCATTGTTAGTTGGTATTTTTCAACTCATTGACATTAAAACTAATAAGAAAATGAACAAATGAGAAAGGAATCCACAAACCCGTGATAAGAATAATAAAATCTTCGTATCACGTGCTTAGTTGAACAATTGTTAGTTGGTATTTTTCAACTCATTGACATTAAAACTAATAAGAAAATGAACAAACGAGAAAGGAATCCACAAACCCGTGAGAAATCTGCGTATCACGTGTTTAGTTGAACAATTGTTCCAACTAACAATTGTTCAATTAAACACGTGATAGAATTAGCTATAAGTGTCTTATGTTGAAAAATTCATCTCTTTTATAATAATATAAAAAAAATAAAAAGCTCTCAATTCTCAAATTTTGACCAAAAAGTAATAAATTTAAAAAATTGATATCCACACTCCCCATTTCTTCACCTACACTCTTTTTTTTCCCTCTACTAGGGTGAAGTCATTAAAATGCCCCTATACTTTATAATCTACAATATTCAAGCAATGACATCTTACATGGGCATTTCAGTAATTTCATCTAAAATTTGAAATGTTTTGAAATGTTGACAGTTCTGTTTTCAGTTTCTACCGGTAGGGACTTTCCATCTACCGGTAGACCAAGTGTTTTCAGTTTCTATCGGTAGGGACTTGACCTACCGGTAGGTGAAAAGTTTCTACCGGTACAAACTGAAAACAGAAAGGCCAAACAATTATTTTTGCACTAGGGGTGGGTGGGTGGGGACGGTGGGTGTGTGGATATCAATATCCCAAATTTATCCTTTATGACAAAAAAGAGAGAGGTTTTTTTAGGTAGTTAAAAAAGAATAATTAGTAATAAATTTTACCTTTGTTGTTAAAAACTGCTCCTTCAATGAGTTAAAAAAAATTGTATTTGATTCAAAACAAGTGAGAGTTGGTAGTTTTTCATTGCTTTTTACTCCATTCGTCCCAATTTGTTTGTCCATTTTTGGGATTTCAATTTTTTTATGGGACACACTGATTATTCTTGAAAAGTTTGACTTACTAAAAATATCCCACTTTTAAACATAAATGAGAATGCACACTTTTTCATGCGCAATACTTTGAAAAAAAGAAGGAGCATTAATGGAATTTAAAAAGTCAAATTTCAAATTGAACGAACAATTTGAGACATTTTATAAAGTCAAAAGGGGAAAGAGGACAAACAAAAATTTGACGGAAGGAGTATTTAGTTTTTAGATAAAAGTCATTTCTGACTTATTTCGGGGGTGTTTGGGAGCCTACTTTTTAGCTTTTCATTTTTAAATTTTTGGCCTTTTGGCTTTTTCGATTATGGTCAGAAAGTATTTTGTATCTAGTAAAGTGTTTGGATAATATGTACAGAATGCATTTTATACCAAGAGTAGTATTTGAGAGATATGGAATGAAAATGGATTATGGGTTGTTTTTTTACTATATTACCCCTGGTTATAAATAAAGGTATATAATGTGTATAAATAATGTTGTAATCAATTTTTACAATTTTTTATCTTGAAATTGATTTACTTTTCATTAATTAAAAGTCTCAAACTATTTTTAATTATGTTTTTTTATTGTTTCAAGTATGTTTTGTTCTTACTTTCCTCCAACAATGTTTTTACTTTTAAATTAAAATAACAATTAAGCTAAATCGAAGTAATTGCAAAAAAACAAGAACACTTCAAACTATAGTATCAATTGAAATTCATTTCTTTTGCTGAAATTAGAAAACTAATAAGGTTTTTGCAATCAAAGTACCTTGATTAATTTCTTTCACTCCATGTTTTCCCAGAAACTTACCTCTAGAATTTTTTTCATGGTATTTATTAATTTGTTATTCTGCAATCTCTAATAAAGAAAAACTTATAAACGTGAGATACTTACGCTGAAGGAATTTTCCCTTATATGTAGCTCATGACAGACGACACTTGGCTGGAAGCATGTCTTGATGTGCGGAGAGAGCATTGGTATTATGTACAAACGGAGAGGGCATGGCTGTCTTTTGCGTCGGTTGGAAAATGAAAAGAGAAATGCTAAGTGCAAATAAAATAGGCAAAGAAAAGACCCTTAAAGTCTACATGAATGACTCAGATGCACTGCAAAATGAATCTGGACAGTTCATGTACACTTTAAGGGTCTTTTTTTTGCCAATTTTCTTTGTTCCTAACACTCCTCAAACGAAAATGGGAAAAAGAGAATGAGAAAAGCTCCTATGAACCTCTTTTTCACTTCTCTTCTTCATCTCTATTATAAAACAGAAGGGTGTGAGGACAAATTGTTAGAATAACTTAGATTTATTTGATCCAAAGGCTATGTATCCTCCCACTTCCCAGTTAAGTGCCCATAATTTTCATCTAAATCAAACAACTGCTATCTCTTTCTAACCGGAATGCGAAGTGCCGTAGGTACGGACTAATACGAGGTCTTCAAATGAAAGAACACATTCTCATGGAATGGATTTTGAGTAGGGGTGAGCATGATCCGGATTGGTTCGGTTTCATACTAAACCAAGAACCAAACCACTACTTACGGATTATGAATTTGGAGAACCAAACCAACCCTTAAAAATGCATAAAACCAAACAAATCCAAACCATTTAAATACAGTTCGGTTTCGGTTTTAAACCACGGTTTGCTTTGAACTAATCTATTGTCTTCAAAAAATATTTAAAGTACTTAACATTATGAAGATAAATTAAAAAAATACATATATTTAAATCAATTCCATTCAAATTATTAAAACCCACTAATATCAACCAACTAATTAAGAGTAGGATACCAAAAATTACCTCAAGTCTTAAATTAAGAAAATAAAATGCTGGTAAGTCACTAAAACGAACCAACTAAGAATACCAATTACTAAACATCTTAAGATAGTTTAACCAAATAAAAGGCTAAAAATAATTTCTAAAACTATTGAATTGAAATGAGGTAGCAAAAAGACAATAGTAGCAGCATGATAGAAACCAATTTGTGATATCATTCTACATCAAAGTTCATATTATTATCTTGATAACGAAGGAAAATTAAATATTGTAGTGAATTTAATGGGATCAATAAATTAATAAAGAAGTTGACTAAAAGTTCTCATATTTATTGGGTGAATCATAATTAATTTATATATATATATATACATGCATGTATGTATTATACGGTTCGGATCGGTTTGGAACCATAACCGTAAATGTGAATCCATAAACCAAACCATATAACGCGGTTTCTAATTTTTTTAAACCATGACCAAACCATACTATTAAAAACCCAAACCATACCCTCTGGTTTGGATTGGTTTGGACTGAATCTGCGATTTGACGGATTTTTTTGCTCACCCCTAATTTTTAGATTCTTAGCCAAGCAGCTAAAACAGGAAAAAGGAGAAACGCAAAATGGAAAAATGGGCCATCCAAACACCCCCCGAATCATAACGTGCTTGGATAGACAATCATCAATTTGTGTGCAAAAAGCCGTAAAGGAAAGACTTTTGCCACTAAAAGTAATCGGTCAACCGAAACATTGTCTAGACTCTCTTGTTTCTCTCTGCTCTCTCAGCTTTCTCCGTTGTTTTCCAAGCTTTGCAACTCTGTTCGAGGCTTGAGCAATCCAACAAAACTCTCTTCTTTTTTCCCGAAATCAAAAAAAAAGGAACGATGACTGTTTCTCCTCTCGTCTCTGCTGCTCTGGCTGGCCTGAAAATCTTGATTCCACTCGCAAAAGAAGCAAATGAATCAATCAAAGGAGTGACGTGGGGTTTCAAAGGAGACCTCCGAACACTTGGCAGAAGGTTATCAATGATTGAAGCTCTCTTAAGCGACGCTGAAAATAGCGCAAGAAAGATAAAATCAGAAGTTCTGAAACTGTGGCTGAAGAATCTCAAACTTGCAATTTGTGATGCCGAGAACGTGCTGGATGAGATTGCTTATGAAACTCTTCGAGGGAAGTTGGAGCTACGAAAGAGGGACAAGGTGAGCAGCTTCTTTTCACACTCAAATCCCTTGGCATTTCGTCAGAAGATTGCTAACAAGGTCAAGAGTATCAATTTATTACTAGACACAATCTGCAAAGAGGCAAATGAAATTGGCCTTAGTCCAGCAAATCGGCTCATAAATGCTAGTGTTGTTGTTGAGCCTTGTGATCAATTGAGGCTGACTGTACCTTTTATAGATAATTCAAAGGTTGAGGGAAGGGATGTCGATGTCTCTATGGTGAGAGACATGTTACTTGGCTCTGGTGTAGAAAATGATTTATTTGTGGTTGCCATTGTAGGAATGGCTGGGCTTGGGAAGACGACCCTTGCCCAGCTACTCTACAAAGACGAGGAGGTGGTGAGTTATTTTGATAAGAAATTAATGTGGGTTTGTGTATCTGATGATTTCGATGTTAAAAGGCTACTGTATGAGATGATGCAATCTCTGGCTGGAAATAAACCAGACACAACAAACATTGAAGGAATAGTGAGAAATCTTCGCGACAAACTAAATGGACAGAAATATCTCCTTGTATTGGACGATGTTTGGAATGAAAGTTTTATCCTATGGGAACGCATGAGGGATTATTTGCAAGAAATTGGTGGTTGCAAGGGAAGCAAAATTATAGTCACAACCCGTAGTATGGAGGTGGTATCAACCATGCAAACGTCTCCATCTTGCACTCATCGTTTGAGGGAGCTATCGGCGGATGATAGTTGGAACATGTTCAGAAAAAGAGCTTTTGCACATGGGGGACCAAGAGAAAATCAAGCTTTAATGGTGGATATTGGCAGAAGATTGGTGGCACAGTGTAAGGGTGTGCCGTTAGCGATAAATGCGTTAGGAGGTTTATTGTACTCTAAGCAATATCAAAGGGAATGGGAGTTGATTGAGAAGACTGAAATGTGGAAATCACTTGCAAATAAAGATGGGATTCTTCCTGTATTGAGGCTGAGTTATGATCATTTACCATCCCCATGCTTGAAACAATGTTTTGCATTTTGTTCTTTTTTCCCGAAGGACTTCAGAATTCAAAAGGATGAGCTGATTTGGCTATGGATGGGTCTCGGATATCTTCAGTCTTCCTCAGGAGGCAATTTGGAAATGGAAGATGTGGGTAATGAATACTTTAATATTCTGTTGCATAATTCTTTTTTTCAAGATGTGGAATTGGATTGGGACAATGGTATTAAAAGCTGCAAGATGCATGATCTTGTGCATGATCTTGCACTAGATATCTCAGAGGGTAGTTGTTTGACTTTGAAGGCTGGTGAGGTGAAGGACCTTTCTGAGGTTCAACATCTGACATTGCATCTTGAAGAAGGAGAAGGCTTTGAGAAAATAAAAGATGGTAAAAAATTGAGGACACTTTCTTTAACTGGACATCTTCCCAAGAACTTTAAAGTTGTCAAACATATACGTTCCCTAACTTTGGTGATGCCAGATGTTGAAGAGTTGCCAAGTTCAATGGGCAAGCTGAAACATTTGAGGTATCTTGACCTCAGAAGGACTTCAATTGAGAAGCTACCAAATTTTATCACTAGTTTCTACAATTTGCAGACATTGAGACCAGGCTATGAGTTGGCAGAAATTCCAGAAGAAGTCCATAAATTGTGTAGCTTGAGACATTTCTGCGTCAATGATACAACTAGTAAATCGCCGGCGAAGATGATAGGGCAATTGACTTCTTTGCAGACTTTACCATTCTTTGTGGTCGGCGAGGTCAAAGGCAACAACATTGAAGAGCTTGGAAGCTTAAGCAAGTTAAGAGGTAGATTCCATGTTTACGGTCTCCAACACATAAAAGACAAGGAAGAAGCAGAAAAGGCTAAAATGCAAGAGAAATCAGGCATTACTGATTTGTACTTACATTGGGATGAGGTCTTTGGAAAATCTACCGTTAACCATGAGGATGTGTTGCAAGGACTCAAACCTAATAGGAATGTGAGGAATGTATCACTCGAAAATTTTGGGGGACAAAGACTTGCATCATGGATGCGTGGAGATGGCCAGATTCTACAAAATTTGGTTGGGATCGATTTATGGAACTGCTTCAATTGTGAACAAGTCCCAAGACTCGGACACCTTCCGCATCTTGAAGTTATTGTATTGGATGGATTGAAGAATCTGAAGCGTATTGGTCCCGACTTCTACGGATTGGATGAAATAATAGTTGGTGGTGGTAGTAGCACTAGGGCTGCAGTAGTATTTCCAGCATTGAGACAACTCATTCTTCGCAATATGCCTCATCTAGAAGAATGGTCAGACACATCATCATTGCACGTCGTTGCCATGAATACGATGGAGTTCTTCCCTTGTCTTGAGGATTTATGCATCGGGCAATGCCCTCAGTTGATAACGATTCCAAGCCATTTCTTATCCATTCAAACTTTAACTATTACTGGGGAGTATGCCTGGTCGAAGGGAAAATGGTCGCATAGCCTCTACGGGCCCCACTTGATGGTAGAGGTATGTGAAACAAATGTGGCTATTCTCACGGCAGAATTGCTCGAAAAATGCTGTAAATCCATAAGGGTTCTGTTGATACAGGACTTGAAGGAGCTGAGTTATTTGCCCAATCACCTACTGGGCCTATGGTCTCTTGAGGTGTTAGAGATAAGAAGTTGCCCTAATTTATTCTATATAATTGAAGATAAAGAAGCAGCATTCGACGGCCTAACATCTCTTCAATGGCTTTTGTTTGGAAAGTGTGATACGTTGAGATGTTTGCCGAAAGGGCTACTACAACCAACCCTTCTAACCTTAGAGATTGAGGAGTGTCCAAATTTAGAAATGGCACATCCTGATGAATTGTGCACCCTCTCATCCCTTGAGAATCTGAAAATAGAAGGGTGTCCAAGATTGAAGAGTTGTTGGGAGGAGGGGTTGTTCTGCCTTACCAGCCTTAAAACTTTGACGATAGGGAACTTCTCAGATAGTCGTCAAAGATGTAAGAGGTTGCTCTCCGTTACCAGTCTTCAAACTTCGGTGATAGGGGACTTATCAGAGGAGATAGGGGACTTCTCGGAGGAGCTTGAATATTTTCCCTGGCCTTCCTCCACTAGTAGTGCTGCTGCTGCTGCTAATGGAGAATTCCCCTTCATCTCCCTAGAGTATCTGCGTTTACTGGGCTGGGAGAAGCTTAAGCATCTGCCTGACCAACTTCAGCACCTCACTACCTTGAGAGAGTTGAGAATTGAATTCTTCGGAAGGTTGGAAGCTATGCCTGAGTGGTTTGGCAACCTTTCATCTCTTCAAAGTTTGCGCTTCAGCTTTTGCCGCAGCCTGATGAGTTTTCCCTCACTGGAAATAATCCAACGCATGACCAATTTGCATACTGTGTCTTTGAGTGATTGTCCCCTTCTAAAGGAAAGAATTAGAGAGAAAAGCAGCGAAGAAAGGCCCAAGATTTACCGCAATCTATCTATCAAATACATGCACGAGTATAATCTCCCCCACTTACTCATATTCGTGATTTCTTCTCTCTCTCTCTCTCTCTCTCTCTGTTTGTGTTTGTGTGTGGTAAATCTCCTTTTGGACAAAATGCAGGGTGTCAGACGGAATTTATGATAACCAGCCCACAAGAAATCAGGTGAAGAGAAAAAAAGTAGGAGAAACAAAAATTGAAGGCAATATGGACTAGAGGCCCTGTTCTGTATGGATATTGAGGAAGATTTTTGAAAGTAATACGTGCAGAGAGATAGACATAATTTATTGAAGACCGTGCCCAGGTTTTGAGATCCCAAAGGCCAAAACAAATAACGCCCAACTGTCAAAATTGAGTCCAAGGTAATAAGTTGTTTTCATGATGCTTTTACCGTAATTTAGTCCGTTTCACGATCTACTTTTCAGAAAGATAAATTAATCTTCTGGTTTTTGTGGGGTACACAAACATAATGATACTTTCATTTCAATTGATAGCCAACAAATAAAATTGCTGACTTGATGCCTTGATTTTTGAAATCCGGTGAGTTTAACTCTTGGGTTCTGAGTTTGAAGTTTGGAGTACTCTGACCTAAGAGTTGTTGAAAGCATTTATGAATTACTATCTGTAGAAGTTTCTTACAGTTTCTGTCACCACTTGAGGCAGTCACAGCTCTGTTGAGATCTAAGTTTGATGGTCGTATCCACTGGTCAATTGCAGTTCCTTTTGGACTCCCATAAACAGGCTTCACAAACCAAGTTCTTGTGCTCTTTCGTATCATTGTTTCTAGGTTGGAAGTATCATTGAATTGGCCATTTGTACAAAATAGCTAAAATGTTGACATTAATGAAAAATGTTGATTTATTATAGGAACAGCGAAGAGGAAAGAAGAAGGTGCAGTGAGTTGGAGGACTCTGTGCAACCCTGTGATTGGTCCATGTATGCTACCCCAAAATGAGTTGAAGAAGTTGGAAGCCTTCAGAACTTCAGCCCCTACCATACTGTTGAATTAAAAAAAAAGAGTAGAAAAAGATTGCTTATGTTCCATCAATTGATTTGACGGTAGCTTATTTCCATTTTCCGTTTTCAGTCTTACTTCCATTTGCCCGTACTGTTCGTGGGTCTCTATCTGCATCGTTCTGTGTTTGCATATGTGAAAGTAGTCAATGTTATATAATATAATTTCTTGCAATGATATGTCATATGTGGCTTTTTAGGTAAATAGACATTTGTGTGTGCTTAAGTATAACAGTTCCCTTTTGAATTGGATTTCAGGAAGACAAAGCAAGGAAAATCTCCAGCCAATCACGTAAGTTCTCAATTTCTGCATTTCTTTACTTTGCAGTTTTCTGAGTAGAACTTCAAGTCAATGTATTTGGTTCTTACCTATCCAGCCATTATGATTTCTGTGACCTCTGTTAAAAATAAATGAACACTGGTTGCGACAGATGGTGAAATAACTCCATTGAAGAAAGAGGTTCTTGGACTGTAATATGCTCTATGTGAAGAATTTGGTCAAGGATTTCAATGGTCAATCTCCCATTAATTTGGCAAGTGAATTGTACAAAATAGCTGCATCATCAGTATGAGAACCTGGAGTCTCGATATGTACATTATATCATTGAGTAAGTATTTGATTTTCCTTTTAAACAAACAAATCAGTACTTCCTTATTTAACCCTCTTTGTTCATTCATTGTTGTTTAGTAGTACTTATTAAACTTGGACTCACTGCAATCAAGTTCAGATCTTTTAAGGTGATTTGTCATCTCCCTGACAAATTGTTGTCATTGAGCTTCCTAGCATTCCATGCATGGCATCATAAACAACCAATATGAGCATTTATTCTCTTAGCGATCCGTGGATTTTATATTGATTGATTAAAATGCTATATTTGGAACTTTCACAACATGTTAGTCTTTCCTTTTTCCAGTTTTGATTATATCAGTTAATAGGTTAGAATACTCCTGACATACGAGCAATTAGCATAACGCAAGGTAGCACATACTGGTATCCTCGGAACCTCAGCCGGACTTTGAGCATCAGTTACTACGTTTACCTATTGCAAATGACGGTGTGCTTTCAATCCATATTTGTGGTTGTTAGATTTTCACCATAGAGACGTATAAAACTGTCTATGTCATTCTCAAACCAATCAAGACAATGGAAAATTCTTAAACTTTCGCTCATTTTCTTTCCCTATGTTCCAAACAGAGCATAAGGTTTGGCAATTTGTGGGGTGGGGATGGTGGAATGTTCTGTTTCAAGAAAACGTTGAATGATTCATGTGTACTACTTGAAATGGAGGGCATATGTTTTGCGTAGGATTGGGAAAAGCCCCATCAAGAATTCAGTGTATGTGTGTGTGTGTGTATACTGCAGTGTATCTATTTTTCTGACTTGCATATACATGAGAACTTCACATTTTTTTATTCTTTTTGAACAGACAGAGAGAGATAAAAGAAAAAACCAAAGCTCACCCCCTCAACAAGGCGATGTCAATTCTTCTTCCTCCAAACAAAGCCGCTTAGAAATCAACTTGGTGGATCTTCCCGACGATCTAGGACTACGACGTCGGATCATGCAGGGGCGGATCCAATGAAGGACCAGGTGGGTCACGTGACCCACGTGGAGAAGTAATAAATAATAGATATGTTGACATATGTAGCAAATTGATGCTTGATTCAGTGGTTGGGCATTAGGGCAACAGAGCGGAGGTCGCAGGTTCAATACCTGTAATCAGCATGCTTTTTTGTTTTGTTCAATGCTCCCAATCTCCATAATATATCAATATGTTTTGATGACATTGTTTTAATTTTTCTCTCCCTGTTCTGTAACTTATAAATTTTATTTTAAAAATTCCTTAAGTACATTAAATTTTGAAAATCGTTAAAAAGATTATAGGAGTAATTCAATTCTTAAAGGACTAGCATGGATTTTTGAAAATCTGTTATTAGTGTAATCATAGGGTGCCATAGTTATTTATTTATTTTGTACTCTTATCAAGTTTATTTTTCTTGTCTTTTTTTGATAAGCTCCGTTACATGATCTTAATTCAAAAATATTGTTACTATTTTGAGTGATTTTTATAGTTTTCAATTATTGTTGAAAGCCCAGATTTATGGTTTTGCCGCCCTGAAATCTCAAGGCCGGATTTGTACTCGAAAGGTGACCCATCAGTATGAAATTCCTGGATCCGCCACTGGGATCATGGATTATAATCCCAACGACCGAGACAAAATCTGCCGGGCATAGCTGGAAATGGGCCCTTGTCAACGTTGTAACCATGTTTATCCTCAGAAAAAAATTGGACAATCCCTCAGATGGTTCAATCAGGCGTGGTTTGATGAATATCCTAACTGGATAGAGTACAACATAGCAAAAGAGGCTGTGTTTTCTCTATGTTGTTATCTTTTCAGAGCAGATAATGGAGGTCAGGCGGGTAGTGGATCTTTCGTTAGTATGGGCTTCTCATCTTGGAAGAAGAAACACAAGTTGCAAACTCACGTGGGAGGCCATAATAGTGCTCATAACCAAGCCTGGTCTAAATGTCTAGACTTGTTGGGCCAAAAGGAGCTTATTCAGGAGATTTCGCCTGAGCAATCGGACCATGCTCAAAATGAATTCCGAACCTTCTTGAAAGCATCAATTGATTCAGTTCTGTACCTTCTAAGGCAGGGATTTCTCTTCTGTGATCCTGAAGAGTATTTATTCGGTGTAAGTAATGAAGGGTTATTTCTTGAACTGTTGAAGTTTGTCGCTAACAAAAATGAACATATCAAAGCGGTACTTGCATTGGACGATGCTCCTCAAAATCTTGAATTGGCAGCTGCTTGATAGGTGCGTAAATGTTCACATTAGCGCCCCCTAATTTATCTTTGTTAAGTCTATTTATATTGTTAATCGAAGCTTAATACTTAGTTTGTGTCTTGTAAGTGTTTGGAAGCTTAATACATGAAAGCTGATTAAGTTGAGAGAATTGAATCATGGATTGGCCATATTAATTTTGCTCCTACTGTGCACGTAAATGTTGGAGTTGAAATAGCTGAAAGCAAATACAATTTAGATGGCACGTGTCTTGGTGGGCCCAAACCCAATTGTTTTTACTCAGCCTGACTAAGGGGTGGACCAAAGAAAAGTGGGCTTCCTAATCTAATTGTCCGCTGGGAATAAAAAGAGGAAAATAGGACTTTTACAGGGGCATCTTATAAAAGGAATCACGCTATTAGAGAAAAAGGGGATTCCCTCGGACGAAAGAACGGGGCGACGTCAGGAGCTCCGAAATTACTTTACAGTTTCAGATTGAGGTTCATTCATTCACAGTTTTCTTTTCCTTTCAAGTTTTTGATGTTTTGTTCAATTACCCGCATTTCAATAACTAGTTTTAATTTCTGTTCTTAATTAAAGTTGCTCGTGGATCTCGTTTTAGTTTTAATCTTTTGTTTAACTTGGATTCCAAGCATGATGCAAGTTAGGGTTTCTTTTGCTTTTTGTTTAATAATGTGTGAGTAGTCATTAGGTAGGGTCGCGGGGTGATTAGCACACCGTGATTAGTTCGGGCACTGCTCTTTTTATCAAACAATGAAAAAACGATTTTGGATTGGAAAATACTTCCCGCGGACGAACCCGGGCATCGTCGGAGCCCATGTGAACGGGAGAATGGGGGTCCAAAACTCGTTCTTCGCTGTGCATGGGTATACGGCGCCCATAGGGCCTCGCATCTTGCGGGGTATCTTTTTCAATATAAAATTAAACGTTTTTAAGAACTCCAAATAGAGCAGGTTAATCCGGACTAGTTACAAGTGCTATGAACCCTACGACCATACCTCCTTTGAATTATCTAAAAAGTTCAATTATTTCGTAAGTTTAGTAAATCTCAATCAAAACAACAAGGGGCGGCTACCTAAGAGCCCATTTAAAGTATAACAATCCGAGTTTTTAGTCAGCACACATCACCGTCTCTGTGAATTCGATTCCGGACTTACCAGATATTGTGCTACGTCGGTCTTAGCCCTACGCTTGGGGCAACCCATTATTTTGGGTCTAGGAATCGGTCAAGCACTACTGATCTTCAGAAGGATATAATGAGTGTGGCTGCATTTGAAACAATCAATGAGATTATTAGAGATCTATGTGAGGGACCCTTTTCTATTTGGATTGATGAAACCCGTGATTTCTCAAACGAGGATCAAATGACAGTTGTGCCAAGGTATGTGGACAGAAAGGGGCAGGTGATTGAACGCTTTCTGGGTATTGGTCATGTTCCAAGTACTGGTGCTTTCTCGCGCAAGACAGGAGTGGAAGAGTTACTTTGTAGGCTTGGACTGAGTATTTCTAGATTGTGCGGGCAGGGTTATGGCATGGCTGATAATGTGCGGGAAGAATTAAATGGTCTCAAAATACTTATACTTGAAGAAAATCCATGTACATATTATTTTCACTCTTTTGCTTATAAACAGCAATCAGCTCTTGTTGATCTGGCAGCGACTAATATTGAGATCACTATAGTCTTTTACTGTGTCTCTAGAATTGTGAATGCTGTTGGAGCTCCATGCAAACGTCAAGATAATCTTCGGGAGAAACAAGCTGCAAAAGTTGTCGAGGCACGTAATATTGGAGAGCATTCAAGTGGCCAAGGCTTAAATCAAGAGAACCGAAACGACTCTTCTGGTGAAATGTGTTGTGGCTCACACTATCGTGCTTTGGTTAACTTGATCGGTATGTTCGCAGCTGTGATTGAGGAGCTTGACATGATTGTTTCATTTGCAGATGACCGAGTAAAAGCACGCAGCTTGTTGGGCGTAATGCTCACATTTGACTTTGTATTCAGTCTTCATCTGATGAAAACAATATTGGGTATTACAAATGAGTTGTCACTGACATTGCAAACAAGGGATAACAGTATTGTGAATGCTGTGAAATTACTTGAAGTGTCCAAAAGGCAATTTCGCATGATGAGAGAGAGTGGTTGGACCTCTTTACTTGATGATGTTTCTTCATTTTGTGCGGACCATGAAATTGACGCTCCTAATATGGATTGTCTGGTAACTGGAAAAGGGCAAAGTAAGAGGTGAAGTTCAGGAGGTTACGAACTTGCAATACTACAAGTTCGAGGTATTCTGTGCTGTCATAGATTTGCAGGTTCAAGAACTACTTTTCTCCAGTAGAACTAATGGTACTTGATTATCAGCTTGATACTTACATTTTGGATGTGCGCTCTTGTAATGAATTCTTAATGCTGGATACAATTAGTGATCTTGGTGTAAAAATGGTGGAGAGTAGAAAAGACAGAGTATATCCCTTGGTTTACTTGCTTTTTACGTTAGCACTAGCATTACCGGTTGCAACTGCCAAGAAGGCGTTTTCAAGTATGAACATCGTAAAGAATCGGTCGGCCAATGAAACGGGAGACCTGTGGATGAGTGATAGGCTGGTTTTGTACCTAGAGCAAGATGTCATTGATGGAATTGGGAACGATACCATCATTCAAAGCTTGCAAAAGCTGAAGCCTTGTTGGGTTGATTGTAAGAGGTTACGTTAGGCGCTTCATTAGTCAATATCTAAGTCCTAGTGTTTCATCACCAGGCCAAATTATTATTTTTAAATCATTATCAATTTCGTCGTTTTGCAAAGAATGTTCTGGAGGATGTGATTGATTGCTGTCCATTGAATTAGTTTCCTCTCAATTATGTTGTTAGAAGCTTTGGCATTTGAATATCGCTGATTCAATGGCCTTTTCTACTACTTGTCTGAGAGTGGATTTGCTTAACACTTACCAGAAGTACGAGATTTCAATATTACTTCTGCTATCAAATGGTTTGACGAGCTGGTGCGAAATTCTTCTCTATCTACTGATCAGTTGCCCAAACTAGATTTAGTTGCCTTGTGAAAAGCGAACTTTTTATCATGCTTTCTCGGTGAATGGTGATTTTCTAGCAGCTGTTTACTCTGAGTCGTCTCCTCCATTGCCCATTGCACCTGAGGATATATGTAGTAATGTCCAGTAATGGCAATGTGGTCCTGCTGGGTTTTGGAAATTCAACTGTGATGGGGCTTTTAACCCATACTACGACACCCCTCAAGATGGTAATAGAAAAGTTAATAATGAGGTGGTTTGTCCTACTTATTGCGCGGAGGCTTTTCTTCCTCTTGAAAACTTTATTGTGCATCGATTTACTCCCTCCGCCCCGTAAAAATAGTCTCCTACAAAATTGTGTGTAACTAGTTTCAGAGGGGACCAACTTTATGGAATGAAGGGAGTACTTTATTGTGTCAAACAATTCAAAATGTTTCAATGGTTTTTTAGTCATTGATCTTTTCAAACCAAAGTTATTTTTTTTAACTTGCTACCATACTAGTTGCTCTAATGGTGTCAAAATCATTTTTACCTTAATCTGTTACCGCCGTTTGATGATCACTTGAATCATGTCACATTTTTGAATAAAAATATAGTGACACATATGTACTGAGATGATTCAGATGATCATAGACGAGTTTACCATTTGTTGTGTCAAATTTGACTCGAAAAATGATTTGTCATTTTTTAACATGAGAAATCACGGAAGATTATCATTTAATCGTCTCATGCGAAATAAAAATACTATAGACACCTACCAATACGCACACACTTATAATGGATATAAAGCTCGTACAAATGATAATGTGAAGAGATAATGTTACGAGCCTAAAAATCCTCTGTTTTTTATTTTATGCTTTGTCATCTTTTATTTTCTAGATGATGGATTTGTTAGCAGTCCTAGCTTTTAAGTAGTTTTTGTAGGAACTTGGAGTCCTAGTCTTAAGGGTCTCCTATTTTGTGGTTGGTCGTTGTAGCTATTTGTCCTAATCTAAAGGATCTCCTAATTTGTAGCTATTTTCCTATTTTTCGTAGTTAGTTTACAATCTCAATAAAAGATACATCAAGTGATGAATAAAGGAAATTATTGTTTATCTTCAAACACTTGTGTTTAATCAGAGGCCTAGCTAGGTTTCTCAGTCAACCTAAATTATCTTGTTGCTTCATTTTTTGTTTTTTTCTCTCTTTTCACTAGGGATACCACGAACAATAGAAAAGTAAATCCTTAATTCCAGTCAATTCAACCCCGGCCCACACAGTTTAGTTAAGTTGAATGAGAGAGTGTACAAGTGATTATCCGTCAACGGGTCAAATTCCACTGAGGCCAAATATCCAAATCTTGGGGTGACTAGAGAGTTTGATAAGTCGGTAACTTCAGGATTCCAAAATTAGTCGAGATGTACGCAAGCTGATTCGAACAACGAGGTATGGGCAAACTAAACTATCAAGTAGTTGGGGCATGGTGTTTGTATTCTTATTCACTGTGGTTCTAAACACAACATTGTATTTGACCAAACGTTATCAATCTCGTACTGGCCAGCGTTCTGTTTTCCTAACTGGAACGGTGCGTACTTGTTAGTATCTCGGTACAGTTTCGGATTTTACCTAATAAATGTTTCATATATCAGTCCGTTTCTCCTTCGGTGGTCCGCATTTTAGCTTAAAATACGGATCACCGTTCTGGCCGTTGGATTGTGTTTTGAATGGTCAGGATTTGCAGTAGATTTGTTCGTGAGGACAGATTGTCCGCGAATCCTGACCATTCAAAACACAATCCAACGGCAACTGAGTGGTTCGCATTTTAGCTTAAAATGCAGACGTCCGCAGGAGAAACGCTCCGTTTATATATTTTCATTATATTTAAATTTATTTATGAAGATAAACTCTATCTAATAAAATGGTTTTTTAGAATATTTAGGAATAGGAACTCACTTTTTCGTTTATGTCAAACAAATCAATATTTTTAATCTCCAAAAATTAGGATTAAGATGAATAAATGTGAAGATGAGAGAGAGGGAGAGAGAGAGAGAGAGAGTAGTACAATTCTGGTCCATGTAGCTGTTTGTGTAGTCTTTACTGGCTCTAGGGTGTGGGCTTTACATTTACATTTACGTATAGTCGAAGTGGGCTTTACTTGCACAACTGTTGTGTTGGTTGTGTATATAATTCTGACCGTTCAGATGTATTTGGACGGTCTAGATTTTAAAAAAACTCTTGCAAGGATAAGTTTAACTTTTATGGGGAAGTGTTTGAGCAAATCCTGACCATTCATTACAGAAATAGATGGCTAGAGATTCGTTGTGTGTTGTATTTTACACAATCGTTATGTGTGTAGCACTTTTGGAGAGGGAAAAAGGCGAAAAAGAAAGTTCCACTTTGTACCGATTCCGTCCGGGAAGTTGCCGGAACAAGCGGCAAACACCGGTAAATCCGGAACAGTCCTGAAAATGGTGGTAATTTAGGCGAGACGGAACAAACTATTAGGTGTCTTGTTTTTTGAGCGGTGCGAAACATACCGATCGGTATGGCACCAGACAAAGATTTGTAGGCTAATGTGAAGTTCGGGGTTATGATTCTGTTTGACATTGTGTCCGTCGGAAAATACTATACGAGGGGAGAGGAAAAGTTTTGAACTTGTACAAATTCGTGGCGTTAGGTGATCACGTACCAACCAGGCTAAAGAGTTTTTTTTGGTGATAAGTGCGTGGTATTATTCGTTGTCTCTTGCTTATTGCTTATTGTTGGGTCTGATTTCATTGGTCAAGCTAAAGAGAAATGAAAGTGAAGTAGTACCGGAGGACCAAGATGTGGAGTTAGGATTGCTTTCAAACAATACTTTATATCCCAGGGCGACTCAAGAGCACTTAGAGCAGGGATGCTTAAGAAAATCGTTCGAACCACAAATTCCGTTCTATCCAAACTGAACTGTCCTATTTAGTATGGTTCTATGGTTTATTGGTCAAATTATGATTCCACAAAAATAAGAACCGTTGATTTTAGACGGTTATTGAATTTCAAATAAAGAACTCTGGCTAGAACCGAACTGGACTGTATAGAACTAATATACTCTATCCGTCCCAATTTAAATGAAACTGACAATTTTCTGTGCATTTTTGAACCAAAAAAAAAATTTACATATTATTTATTTTTTTATTTTCTTACACCAAGTTAAAGTGCTCAATGAGCACTTTAATTTGGTGTAAGAAAATTTCAAAAATAATATGTAGAAATATATTTTTTTTGGGGTTTGAAAATGCACAAACAATTGTAGGGAGCATTTAAATTGGGATGGAAGGAGTACAAAAAATAATATATAATTAAGTATTTTATTTGATAAGTTAATATTTTTCTTACTAAAGTTAATTTATTTGGAAAAGAAATCTCATTTGTTAAGGAAGTTTGTAATATACTACTCTCATTTGTTAAGGAAGTTTGTAATATACTCCTAGTATATTTATAGAACCCAAATCAGTAAGGATTCTTAAGACTAATGAGTGTACCTAATTTCATTTTTTCTTACTTGAATACTTAATTATTTTTCAAACTCCACGATTTACTTTACCCCACTAAACCCCTATTTTATATTCTTTCTATTCTTTTGTTCCTTCATTTTTAATTCGAGCAGAATAGCTTCCTATAATTCTTACTTTACCCTACTCAGTCCTTAAGTGTTTGAATGCTAATTGGACAGAATTGAAATTGAACCAAAATTGGACCGGTCTTGTGTTTTAGTTTTGGTTAGGTTCTATACATATATTGGTTATATTTTAGCTCCTAATTTTCTAAAACCTTTTGGAATGGTCCGATTACTGATTTTCTGGAGAACCAGACCAATTCAAACCGTGTGCACCCCTACTAAGAGTGCCAGAAAGCCCTCACTGACCAAGACCATACCAAGGAAAATCTCATCAGAGGGTCTTCTCCTCCCTCTGATGCGTAACCAATAATGACATTGCCACCTCAATTACGAAACATAATCCGAGCATGAAGCACTTGTAACCCGTTCCATTTGTATTCCAATCCCGTTATTGCATTCCAGATCAGCTAAACACATCTTCAAAGCTGGGCGTGCATTTTGCTCCTTCTTGGGTGAAAAAGAGAAAAAAAATCCACTAGACATTGTTACAACGCATCAATTAAAAAATCCATTGTAGTGGGACGAGCAATGTCTAGTGGATTTTTTTTTCTCTCTTTTTCACCCAGGAAGGAGCAAAACGCCCAGTTTTGGAGATGTGTTCAGGCTGATCTGGAAGGCAATAACGGGATTGGAATACAAATTGAATTGGTACAAGTGCTTCATGCTCGAATTATGTTCCGTGATTATGGTGGTAATGTTCATTATTGGTTACGCATCATAGGTTGGAGAAGTCCCTCTCATGAGAGTTAATTTGCTTGCAATGGTCTCAGTCAGTCAGGGCTTCTTGGCACTCTTGTGTCATCCTGGGATATACAATATGTTGTGCTTCACCCACGTTTGATAAAAATCCTACGTGAATATTGGGCTGCAAGAAATTTCTATTAGCATTGGAATCCAATGAGGGTGGTGTTTGATTTGGAAGTGATTTCCATTAAAGCTGGAATCATGGTCAAGCTTGGGAGTCCGGCTCCTCTCCCATTTATAGAGAATTGGAGGATCCTCCAATTCCACCTTATATTGCGACAAGTGGCATCCAATGCATTCAATGGTCAGGATTAACTTATTAACTCCCTTTCCAATTTCAGCTCATCTCGTACTCTACGGGCACTTAATTACTCCCCAAAATTTTTAACGCTGTCTTCCTTCCCATTAACTCTGTTTCCCTCCCTCAATTTTCACGAGCCTTTGTTTCCCTCCATCGTGAAAAGTAGATTTTCCCACCAAAAAGAGAAACATATGGAGATCCAAAACACTACCTCTATTTTCGATCATGGTATACTATCACTTTGTTCTGATTTCTTCGTCTACGACGGATTGATCGTCAATTAGGGAGAAAGTTTTGTTTTTTCCATTATAGTATTGACGGTAAATAGTCAAGACCACTCTATTTTTGTATGACTAATTGTCTAATCTTTTCTCTAGATGATGGATGAACAAACGCCTGGAGTAGAATCAAACTTCAATGGAGATGCAGATAATCACAATGACTTTGAGGATCGTATATCACATCTAGGTTTGGAATTCAATTCAGACGATGACGCCTTTTCTTTTTACAACAACTATGCTTTCACTATGGGTTTTAGTGTCTGGAAAGAATTCTGCAATAGGTACAAAAATACTTACAAATTTCACGTACCCAAGGCGTTCACTCTCTGATCCATGAATCCAAATAAAAATACTTACAAATTGAATTACAACTTCCCAAAATCAGACATCGAAAGAGAGTTGGGAAGAAACTTGTTGCAAAAATGAGATGCACTGTTTTAAAAAGAAGAACATGTTGATGGGTAATGGAGAGATGAAAACCTTAAGGGCCTGGGTTAGCGTGAGGGAGGAAGACCACGTTAAGAAATATGAGGAGTAATTGGGTGCCCATAAAGCATGATGAGCTGAAATTGGGAAGCGAGTTAATAGGTTAATCCTAACCATTGAATGCATTAGATGCCACTTGTCGCAATATAAGGTGGAATTAGAGGATCCTCCAATTCCCTATAGATTGGAGAGGAGCCGGACTCCAAGCTTGGAGACCAAGTCCAATTTGGAAAGGTGAATCACATAAGCTACCAAATTAACTAGCCAATATTTTTGGGTTCCTTGCCAACGGTTGTTAGAGTCTCTATATATATATGTCTTGTTTTGGTATGTGAATATATACAGAATCGGTGGGAGCAAGAGAGAAAAAATATAGTGAGAGTTAGGGAGAAAAACAATATTAAGTGAATGTGGTTTTGGGGATTAATATTCTCTCTCTCTCTGTACTCAATCAATATAGTGGAATTCTCTTTTGTCCATGGAATAGGTATCGAGACCGAGCCACATAAATTCTGTGTTCTTTATTTTTCCTTTGTCCTTGTTTAATTTTGTGGCGTGCTTCCGTTGTGACGAGGGACTATATAAATCCCTACACGGCACTGTTCGGAAGCAATCCCTCCGGACCAATAGTGGGTGCTCTTTTGTGTGTGCAATTGACGCGATCTGAGGATCACTAGAAGCCAAAGAAGGAATTAGCGAAACGAATAGAATCACTAGATAGCAAATAGGATTACCATACCCAATTTTTGCATTCGGGTGATCTATTTGGACCCATGCGCATAAGCGTATTCTCTCCAGCAGTACGTCTGGCTATTCGTCAATGCCCTCATCTGGTACCAAATCTGAAGCCTTTATTTTGGGATTATCTGAAACTTTATTATGTTGGGAACTACAGTTGTCTAGATTGTAAACTTGTTGCCTTGTATGTACTCAGTGTCTCAGGTGGTGTTCCACTTTTGCAAAAAGTTCTTTTTTTCAAAAGAAGGTAATTTCAAACTCAAATATAATGAAAATGAAAAAGATTTTTTCAATTTTTTTTGAATCGTTTAAAAGATCTTAATGAGATCTATCAAACAAGATCCATATTGGTAAAAAAATTATTTGCATAAACATATGATTTTTGAGCTTGAAATTGCCTTCATTTTCTAAAAGTTCTTTTTTTAAGAAACCGGAACACCCCCTCAGATACTATCTTGGGGTTTGCAACGAAAACTTGGTATATCGGTTTCGACATCGTTGCAACATGTTAAAGTTAAGTAATACCAAATTGGAAAGAGGTTCGACCTTCATCTGTAACGCTCTATGCTAATTTGGATTCAATTGCTCGTGAATGCACTTCGAAAGGGGGTGTGGATATAAAAAAAAAACAGGAGAGTGAAAATCAATTCCCTGTTCTATTTTGGTTTTTAGGCTGTTAAGTGGCTTCTATACAAAGACATTTTGAGGCATCTATTGCCAGAGCATGCTATGTTGCAGTAGTTAACTCCTTCAAAGTTGCACATTGTTGTTTTGATGGTGCAAAAAAATCAAAAAAATATTTTATTAAATGCATTATTTTTAAGTTAAAAAATCGCATATAATTTCGTAGGGGATCAATTTTATGGGACGGAAGGAGGACTTTAGTATGTCAAACAATTCAAAATGCATTTTCAATGGATATTTAATCATTCTTTTCAAACAGAAGTTATTTGTTAACTTGCTACAGTAGTACAAAATTTGACAATTGCTCTAATCGTGTCAAAATCATTTTTACCTTAATCTATTACTCCCACTTGATGATCACTTGAATCACACGTCATAGATTTGAATAAAAATATAGCAACACGCATATGCCGAGATGAGATCATAGATTACTTTACCATTTGTTGTGTCAAATTTGACTTTAAAAATGATTTGTCATTTTTTAACCTGATAATCATGGAAGTTTATTATTTAAGGTCTCATGCCGAATAAAAATACTATAGACATGTCACGTACAAATATGCACGCGCTCATTCTGAGGATATTGTGTAAAGATCAGATAATGTTACGACCCTAAAAGTCCTCTATTTTTTATTTTATGCTTTGTTATCTTTTATTTTCTAAACAATTGATTAGTCTGTTAGTGGTCCTAGCTTTAAGTAGTTTTTTAGGAACTTGGTTGTCCAAGTCTTAAGGGTCTTCTATTTTGTGGTTGGTCATTGTAGCTATTTGTCTCAGTCTTATAAGGATCTCCTAACATGTAGCTATTTTCCTATTTTTCCTAGTTAGTTTACACTTTACAGTCTCTATATAAGATACGGCGACAGATGAATAAACAAAATTATGGTTTACCTTTGAACACTTGTGTTCAATCGGAGGCCTAGGTTTCTCAGTCAGTCAACCTAAATTATCTTGATAGTGTTCGGTTCTTAGTTTAATTTTGTTTTTTAATCATTATCCTACTTCTTTCTCCAATTATTACTTTCTCATTTCTCTTTCAATCATTACCCCTCTCTTTAAGCATTACCCTATTTCTCTCTCCGCCCACTACCAAAACTAACCTAAACTAAACTAAACTCCCAACCAAACAAAGCCAAGTTATCGCTTCATTTATTTTTCACCTCTTCCCATGAACACTAGAAAAGTATATCCTTGATTCATACAAGACATTTCAACCATAGGCGGTTTAGTCAAAGTTGGATGAGAAAGCAAATAAGTGATTGTACTTCACGACGTCAAATTCCACGGATGGACTGGAGGACCAAGATGTGGTGTATAACCCAGGACAACTCAAGAGTTCTGGGAAGCCCTAGCTGTCCAAGACCATTGCAAGGAAATTCTCATCCGAGGGACTTCTCCTCCCTCTGATGCATAACCAATGATGAACGTTACTAGAGCAATTACAGAACATAATCCAAGCATGAAGCGCTTGTACCAATTTGATTTGTATTTCAATCCCGTTATCATCTTCCAGATCAGTCTGAACACATCTCCAAAGCTGTGCATTTTTCTCCATCCTGTGTGAAAAAAGAAAAAAATCCACTAGATATTGCTACAACGATCAATAAAAAAAATCCCATTCTAGTGGGACGAACAATGTGTAGTGGATATTTTTTCTCTTTTTCAGCTGGGAAGGAGCAAAATGCCCAATTTTGAAGATGTGTTCAGGCTGATCTGGAACATGATAACGGGGTTGGAATACAAATCGAATTGGTTCATGCACTTCATTCTTGGATTATGTTCCGTAATTGCGGTGGTGATGTTCATTATTGGTTATGCATCAGAAGGGAGTAGAAGTCCCTCTAATAAGAGTTTTCTTGCAATGGTCTCGGTCAGCTAGGACTTCGTGGCACATCTTGAGTAGTCCTGGGATATACAGTACACTGCTCGGAAGCAATCCTAACTCCAAATCTTGGCATTATCCCGTTGGAACCAATAGTGGGTTCTCTTTTCTCTTCACACCAATTAAGATTTTAATCTTAATCGTAGATGCCCTCATCTGGTACCAAATCTAAAGCCTTTATTTTGAGATTATCTGAAACTTTATTATGTTGGGGACTACAGTTGTCTAGATCGTAAACTTATCGCCTTATATGTACTCCTGTAATACTATCTCAGGGTTTGCAACGATTACTTGGTATATCGGTTTCAATATATTGTTTGCAACATGTTAGAGTTAAGTAATACCAAATCTGAAAGAGGTTCGACCTTAATCTGTAGGGAAAGACTACAATACACACCCTTTATTTGGGTGTGTATCATATGCACCCTCCAAAATGTTATGAATTGTAAAGAAAATGTTACGAATCGTATTGCTAAAAAGTTACGAATCGTATAAAGGTTACGAAATACACCAAAATGTTATGAATCATAATGAAAATGTTATGAATCATACTTCTAAAAGGTTATGAATTCTAGAACAAAAGTTACGAAACATAATAAAATGTTATGAATGAACCTTAAAATAGGTGCATATGGTACACTCTTTTAAGGGGTGTGTATTGTAGACTTTCCCTAATCTGTAATGCTATATGCAAATGTGGATTCAATTGCCCCTGAATGCACTCTATATCTGACTTGATCACTAAAACTATAGACATGCTTGACCAACCAGGTGTTAATAAAATTAAACTAAAAACGCGTCCCAAGCGTAGGACTCTGGACCAGTGTAGCACAATAATTCCGGAAGTACCGGAGTCGAACCACAGAGACGGACGGACGGTGCTGACTCAAAAGTGTTGAATTCTAGTATAATTTGGCTCTTAGGTAGCCACCCCTTGTTTGGCTGGTTTGATTTACTAATTACTAGAAAATTAACCTCTAATGAATTAAAAAGGAGAGCGCAGCCGTGGGAACACAGCGTCTGCAACTAGCCTAACCAATGTTTACTCGGGCCACAATGATTCGATTTACCGATTTTAGAATTGGAAAATATTCCCTAACGAATGCGCACCACCTGTCACCAATTTCCGTGCGCATTCGAAATCTGGTAATGCCTGGGTTTGTTCGTTAGAAAGATTTCGTTTCCTAAAACTGCTCAAAATTGAATTTATTCGGCCACGAGGTACAACAATGATTGGACTAGCCACGCGACGCTTCCATCCCGCGGCCGCACCCTATGCGACTACTCACACATGATTATAACGCACGCAATAACAAAAATAAGAGAAAACCTAAATCGAAACATATTTAAATAATCGAAATAACAAGAAGAACGGATACCGCAATTAAACTGAAGAAACTATTGATTAACAAGGCAAAAATACCAATCCGATGCTGGAAATCCGGAACAGAACTGAAGAAAACTTGAATCTCGTACTAGAACTAGAAGAACTGCAACCAAAAAGTTAAGAGCGATGCAAAAATAAATAATACGTTGTATGAAAAGCTGCTAAAAATCTAAGTAAAAACGTACCTACCCTAATTCTGAGTTAAAACGGGGTATTTATACTAACCCCTATTAATTACAATTAAAAATCCTAAAACAAATCGAAATCGGACGCCGGACGACCAAAACGGCGCCGTTTTTAGGCCCTGCTAAGCCCTCGGTAGCGCTACACCACTTTATAGGTAGCGCTCGCGATGGCCTACGGGTGTGTTGACTGAGTTGACTCGATCCTTGCAGGCGTTGACCATTAAGGCCTTAGGTAGCGCTACACCAAAAAGGGTGTAGCGCTAGAGAGAGCTCTGGTCACTTTCTCACGATTTTGCTTCCAACACTTAGTCTCCACAGCCTTCCCTGATACCTCTCATTAGCGCCAAAACAACTCAATTTCCTGCACATTAAGCACAAACACAAAATCCAACCACGTGCACGCATTAAATGGAAAATGAGAATTAATTGCACGTCTAACGCGCTAATTTCCCTACTTAGGCGCTAAAATCCATATATTTCGCGCGCCTATCAAGACACTTTGTGTTCTATTAGGTTTTCAGGCTGTTAAGTGGCTTCTGCTAATGAGATTTTGAAGTATCTATTGCCAGAGCATCCTATGTTGCCGTAGTTAACTCCGTCAAAGTTGCACATTGTTTTTTGGAAGCAAGCATACTCTTTTATGTTTCACGTCTTTCAGGTTCCGTTTGTTTCAAAGTAAAATATTTTTCAATGTAAACTATTTTTCATGTAAAATGATTTTGCAAAAAACAAAAAATTCGTTTTTATTTGCCGGTGTTCCACACAAGAAATGACTTACAGCCTTTTCAAGTGGAAAATATTTTTATGTTGTTTGTACAACCAAACACCAAAAAATAAGTAAAATATTTACGACCAAACAAACGGAGCCTTAAGGTCCTAAATATTGTTTAATCCACTTCATTTGAGGGCGACAGTTCATATATGAAAGAAAGGACAAGAGTATTAACAAGGGAAGTTTTCAATTTTTCGAAATAGGGAGGTCTAGCTTCCTGAAACTTTACATTTGTTGTGTGCGTGTGGACTGAATATCTAGTTTGGCAAGTGCAGGTCACTTTTTACTATCGAGAAGTTAATGGTGTAGCTGAATTGTTAACCAAGAATGCAACAGCATCTCAAGGTAGTTTTGCTTGACATAGCTAGCGCTGCTCCCAATTTTTTGTTATCAGCTTTATCTAAGGATCAGGGAGGAACAGTAGTTCCTCGTTTTGTAAACACCTATCAACTCTTGTACTCCTTTTGATCTAATGTAAGTTATGTTGCTGTTAGTTAAAAAAAAAAAACTACTGAATCGAGGACTACTTTTCATGTCTAAGCCCACAATATTTTTGCTGACTAACCACCGCTCAGCTGCAGAGGTGCACAACTTCAGATCAAAATGATGAATGGTTCCCTTCAGAGGTTTTTCCAACTGAATTTTCTGTGCTAAGATTATTAGCTAGTTGGGAACATTAGCACACAGTTGGTTTGAGGGGCTCACCTGAAGGTTGGTTATACCTTGGCGAGTTGGCGGTACTTCAGGATCGGAAGTTTTGCCGGAATATTGTATGATCAACTTAATTTTGAACGATTTATGATTAGTTTTTCATCTTCCTAGGCATACGACGAAGAAGGTAATGTATAAGGTTTGTTATGACAGAGCGTACGTTCTGTTATTTTTTTTCGGATACAGTTTACTGAATGAGGTTTTGGAAGAGAATTGATGGTAGTAGGATTTTTGGAACAATCGATCGGCTTGCTTATATGGCTGTTATGAGAGAGTGTTTTGTTTCCTCTTCTGGATGAAATTGATTTGAACGATGTTTGGATGAGATTTATTGATGAAGTTGGAAGAGAAAATTGATGGTAGTAAGAACTCGATCGATCAGATTATATTGTTTAACAAATTTGTTAATTAGACTCAAGCTCAATATTTGAGTTGACTAGTCTTCAGCAATGAATACTTTTGAATTAGAAACACTTGATGCAGATAAAAATTAAGATCTACGTACGTAAGTTATTTGCGAGTGTATTTTTCTGAAATAAAGGGAAATCATCTTTGAAATCCGGTGAGAAGAAGAAACAGTAAAGACTATGCTTAATTTGATGATCTGGAAGTGCTAGAACAACAAACACTTGCACACACAAGTTCACAAACTCACTCACAAGATGTGTGGTGTTCACTCACACTACACACCGAATGGGGGATGGTGTTGTATAGTGGTGTGTGCTGTGCACCTCCGAGCTATCGGATTGTACATCTAACGGCTCGGATCTTATCTTGACAATGAACGGCTCTCGATCATTGGTTGCCGAGATGAGATTCGAGCCGTCAGATGCACGATCCAATGGCTCGGAGGTGCGCAGCACGGTGATTGCACAACACCAACCCAAAGTCCGACTACACATCTAGCGTGTGTTTATCTGTCTTCTACAAACCGTGTGACGTGTGTGTATTTTAATTCCAATTAATACTCTTTGAACTTGAATGCCATAATTACTACGTGTACAGTGCTTTCTACGCCGCTATATTGGTGACAGACACAACATTATATATGTACATTATGTCGATGTGGCATTAAAAAACATCGATCCACTCCATCACCAATGAAACAATGCCATAATGACATGTTATCCACAATGTTGTATAAATTGTTGTGTTTTTCTTGGTGACAAAATTTCTCTTATAAGATATACAATATATTTCTATCGTTCATTAGCGCTCCAAATTATGTACTCCCTTTGTCTCGCAATGTTGGTTCCTTTTGGGATTCTAACTTTTCAAGGGGCAAGATAAATATCGCAAGTCTCATCAAGTTGAAACATTTTTTGGTGGGCACATTAAAACAAATTTTTGAACAAAACGAACATCTTGAGTTATTTGTGTGGGACCTGAGATGAGCCTCACATAGAGTCGATACACAATTTATACTTACTGATCCGTACCCGCAATCTGATTTTTTCTGCAGTGTCAATCACATATTGATCTCGAGTAGCTTGAATTGTTACACATTACAAGCTCAATGAATGAGTAGTAACTTGTTGAAGCATAGTTTGTTTAGTCACAAATCACTTTTAAAAAGGAAATTTTAATGAATCGAACATGAGCTTGAATTGGAGAACAAAGAAGTTGAAAGAGGAAAAAAAAAGAAACAAAATATATTATTCGGGCCCCTTGCCACAAAACTGGGAAACCCCTGGCAACCTGCTGCTACCCAGGTAGTCACGTTGATAAAGAGAAAATAGAAGGAAATTGAAGGCTTGATCCAGCTGTTATCATTTTCCTCTACTCTGCTGGTTTGCTGATCAAGATTTGTGTTGGTTACACGGTTGATGCCATTAGGAAATTGAAGGCTTGATCCAGGGGTTATCATTTACCTCTACTATGCTGGTTTGCTGATCAAGATTTGTGTTGGTTACGCGGTTGATGCCGTTAGGAAATTGAAGGCTTGATACAGCTTCTTAATTTCTTTGTCCATTCGCCATTGATGCTGTCGGGAATTTTTCAGGCTAAATCGTGCTTCTTTTTATTGTAACTTAGTGAATTTCTTCTTTGTTGTTCCTTTGCATTTTTGGACTATCCATCATTGATTATTTGTCAGTTATCAAACAATTATAGTTGGGGATGTAATGATAGATTGTTTACAAGGATTATTCTAACTTCTGCCTAAAGGGTGTAGTATAATAAATAAAAGATACATTGATATTCGAGAAATGTATATTAATATTGTGAAAGTGTATTAATATCCTTGAGATATGCATTGATATCCGAACTTGTTTTGGAGTCCGTCGCTTGCAGAAAGAGTAGAGCGGCCTGCTTAGCAAAGACAGCTATATTTTCTACTCTCTCCAACCCAATTTGTTTGTCCAATTGTCGAAATTCGTGTATTTCAAAAAATATACTTATGTCTTACATTTTATAATATATACAGAGTATATATTTTTTTTTTATGATTTTGAAGATTTTGTATAATAAAACTAATTGAGAATTACCAAACAAGATCTCTTTTTTTTTTTTGAACGGCGAAGTAGAAGAGGAAAGGATAATACATATAAAAGGCCAAGAGAAAGCATCACAACAAAAAGACAACATCCCAACTAAGTTGGCACCTTGCCCCGCGACAATCATCTGCATTGTAGCCCGCAAGTTGATAAGGGATTAACTTGAAAACCCAAAGAAAATGGGAGCAGCAGCCCACAAAACAAATCAGACCCAAACACATATCAAACCCAATTAATAAAAAAAAAAACAATTTTGCATATTAAAAGCATTATAAATTGAAAATTATAAACGATTTTTTAGAGGACAAACGCTCTTAAAAAGTCAAAAATAGGACAAACAAATCGGAACGGAGGGAGTATATCAATTCTAACCTCATCCGTGAGTCCTCTCTGGTTCCCATTGGTTGCACCCTTTGTCGTGAAAGGGTTCTCCATCGTTTCTAAATGAAAATTAAACAAGAAAAATAGATGGAAAATTTATATAAATTGTCCTCCTAGTTTCATCCGATTATCATTTGGTCTTCCAAATATCAATTACAACTAAACAAATTGATGCCATTTATCGTATTTTTTCATAGTCGACGACCACCTTCAAGCCAGAAAGATCTACCTTTTGTAAAGCAGAGGTGGAAACTACGACACCCATCAACAGGGATGGATTCAGAAATATCGTTTAGTAGGGGCACTTTGTTAATCATAGTGGCAAAAATTTATTTTTCTAGTTAACCACAATAAGATCGTTACACAATTAAGACATGCAATATAAACTACAAAAATATTTAACACATTCTTTCGCTTAAATTATGTAAAAATAAGCACAAAATCTTAGACAAAATTTGACAGTATGTTTTACATGAACATTGACAAGTTTTAGAATGATCGATATAGTTTTATAAATGATATTATTTTAAAATATTGTTCTTAGACGGTTAAAAATAAGTACAATTAAGAAAGAATCGATCTAAGTAGACAAATAGTTCGAAAATCTAACATGTATAAATGCACTATATGACGAAATTGAAACATGAAACTAATTTTATATGAATATTTTGAAGATATATGCATTTGTTTATGTGTAATAGCACACTTAATTTCATAATTATACAAAATATACAAAAATATAACAAAATTATTTTAATTTCGAGCGGGCACGTGCCCCCACGTCCTTTCCCTCCGTCCCTGCCCATCAAGATGGTTATAGAAAAGTTGATAATGAGGATGTTTCTTTTTCTTGTTCTTGTGTTGTTGAATAATTCCAATTCCAACTTTTGTGGTGATTTGTACTTCTTGCGTGGAGGCATTTTTGCGAAGAGCTAGGCCTTCTCTCCCTCTTGAAACCTTCACTGTGCATCGATTTTGATTGTGTCAAACAATTCAAAATGCATTTGCAAAATTCAGAATAATTCCATTACTGCATCTTCAATGGTTTGTTAGTCGTTTAGTTAAAATTTGATAGAGTAGCTCTAATGGTGTCAATTCATTTTTATTTTAATCTATCACCACTGCTTGATGATCACTTGAATCATGTCATAGATTTGAATAAAAATATAGCAACACATATATACTGAGATAGTCATAGATGATTTTACCACTCGTTGTGTCAAATTTAATTTGAAAAATGATTTGTCATTTTATAACCTGAGAAATCATGGAAGATAAATGTTTAACTGTACTCATGCCGAATAAAAACACTATAGACTCGTACAATTATGCACACACACTTATAATGGATATAAAGCTCATACAGACATTCAGATAACATATTCTAGAGATAATGTTACAAGCCTAAAAGTCCTTTGTTTTTTAATCTTATGCTTTGTTACCTTTTATTTTCTAAAAATGGATTAATCGGTTAGTGGTCCTAGCTTTTAAGTAGTTGTTTTAGGAACTTGGTGTCCAAGTCTTTAGGGTCTCCTATTTTGTGGTTGGTAGTTGTAGCTATTTTTCCTTATCTTAAGGATCTCCAAATTTGTAGCTATTTTCCTATCTTTCCTAGTCTTTAGGGTCTCCAATTTGTGGTTGGTAGTTGTAGCTATTTTTCCTTGTCTTAAGGATCTCCTAATTTGTAGCTATTTTCCTATTTTTCCTGGGTTAGTTTACAATCTCTATATAAAATACGACAACTGATGAATGAAGGAAATTATCCGTTATCTTCAAACATTTGTGTTTAATCAGAGTCCTAGGTTTCTCAGTGAACCTAAATTACCTTACCGCTTCATTTTTTTTCCCTATTTTTACTAGGGTTCCCACGAACAATAGAAAAGCAAATCATTCATCAGTACCAGACAAGATTAGTCAAGTTGGATGAGAAAGCAAATAAGCGAATGTCCTTCATGAGGTACTTTGCATGTTCGAATTTTACGGAGGACAAAAATTTCAAACCTTGGGGCCATTAGAGAGTTTGCCCGGTCAGCAACTTCAGGATCCTAGAATTAGTCGAGGTGCATGCAAGCGGGGCTAGACAACAAGGTGCACACAAGCTGAACTATCAAAGAGTTGGGGCAAGGTGCAGATTCACTATTATTGTGAACACAGCATTGCATTTGACCCGTTTGGCTCATGATTCCGTCTGACGTTGTGTCTGTAGGAAATTCCCTCTATGAAGAGAGAGGAACAGTTTTTAAGAGAAACCAATTTTTCGGGTGGCCACCTCATTTCCTTGAGGCTTATCGCCCTGTTGGTATTCCCTATTCTAGCAATCACAACATTGGGTGCAAATCACGGCGTTGATAAAAGTGGGGTTCTTCCTACAAATGATGCAAGTTATAGGATTCGTGATGGTGTAGCGTCTCTTCCAAATGAAGAAGGTTGCTGTATACGATCACTTTATTCGTGCTAGCTGAAAGAAATAAAGAAGACGGGGGCGGCTCCGGCCCCAAGTCCTCCGAAATTCGGGACGAAAGAGTTTCATTTCCTAGCTTTTGTAATGATGGCGATTATATTTGCAGTATATTAAGCTCTTGTTTGTGTTTTTCTTGCCGCCGTTATCATTTTCCTCTATAATGCTTGTTTGCTAGTCAAGATTTGTGTTAATTACGCTGTTGATGCCGTCAGGAAACTGAAGGCTTGATCCAGCTTCTTTCTTTGTCCATTCGCCATTGATACTGTCGGGAATTTTAAGGCTAAATCATGCTTCTTTTTATTGTAACTCAGTGAATTTCTTCTTTGTTGTTCCTTTGCATTTTTGGACATTCCATCATTGGTTATTTATCAGTTATCAAACTATTATAGTTGGGGATGTAATGTTGAATGTTTACAAGGATTATTCTAACCCAAAGAAAATGGGAGCAGCAGCCCACAAAACAAATCAGGCTCAACACATATCAAACCCAATAAAAAAAAACAATTTTGCATATTAAAAGCATTATGAATTGAAAATTATAAACAATGTTTTTAGAGGATAAACGCTCTCAAAAAGTCAAAAATGGGACAAACAAATCGGGAATGAGGGAGTATATCAATTCTAACCTCCTGCGTGAGTCCTCTTTGGTTCCCACTGGTTGCACTCTCCATCGTGAAAGGGTTCTCCATCAATTCTAAATGAAAATTAGACAAGAAAAATAGATGGAAAATTTATATAAATTGTCCTACTAGTTTCATCCGAGTATCATTTTGGTCCTCCAAATACCAATTGCAACTAAACAAATTATGCCATTTATTGTATTTTTTCATAGTCGACGACCACCTTCAAGCCAGAAAGATCTACCTTGTAAAGCAGAGGTGGAAACTATGACACCCATCAACAGGGATGAATTCAGAAATGTCATTTAGTGGGGGCACCTTGTTAATCATAGTGGCAAAAATTTATTTTTCTTGTTAACCACAATAAGATCGTTACATAATTAAGGTATGCAATACAAACTACAAAAATATTTAACACATTCTTTTGCTTAAATTATGTAAAAATAAGCACAAAATCTCAGACAAAATTTGAGATTATGTTTTACATGAATATTGACAAGTTTTAGAATGATCGATATAGTTTTATTAATGATATTATTTTAAAATATTGCTCTTAGACGGTTAAAAATAAGTACAATTAAGAAATAATCGATCCAACTAGACAAATAGTTCGAAAATCAACACGTACAAATGCACCATATGACGAAATTGAAACATAAAACTAATTTTATATGTATATTTTCAAGATATATGCATTTATTTATGGGTAATAACACACTTAATTTCATAATTATGCAAAATATATGAAAATATAACAAAATTATTTTATTTTCGAGCAGGAGCACATGCCCCCACGTCCTTTCCCTCCGTCCCTGCCCATCAAGATGATTATAGAGAAGTTGATAATGAGGACGTGGTGATTTGTACTTCTTGCGTGGAGGCATATTTGAGAGGAAATAGGCCTTCTCTCCCTCTTGAAACCTTCACTGTGCATCGATTTGATTGTGTCAAACAATTCAAAATGCATTTGCAAAATTATTCTGAATTTACAAAATTCAGAATAATTCCATTACTGCATCTTCAATGGTTTGTTAGTCATTTAGTTAAAATTTGATAGAATAGCTCTAACGGTGTCAAATCATTTTTATTTTAATCTATCACCACCACTTGATGATCACTTGAATCATGTCATAGATTTGAATAAAAATATAGCAACACACATATACTGAGATGGTCATAGATGATTTTACCATTCGTTGTGTCAAATTTAATTTGAAAAATGATTCGTCATTTTATAACCTGAGAAATCATGGAAGATAAATGTTTAACTCATGCCAAATAAAAACACTATAAACACGTACAATTATGCACACACACTTATTATGGATATAAAGCTCATACAGGCATTCAGACTACATATTCTTGAGATAATGTTACAAGCCTAAAAGTCCTCTGTTTTTTTTTTTAATGCTTCGTTATCTTTTATTTTTTTAAAATGGATTAATCTGTTAGTGGTCCTAGCTTTTAAGTAGTTTTTGTAGGTACTTGGAGTCCAAGTCTTTAGGGTCTCCTATTTTGTGGTTGGTAGTTGTAGCTATTTGTCCTAGTCTTAAGGATCTCCTAATTTGTACACTATTTTCCTATTTTTCCTAGTCTTTAGGGTCTCCTATTTTGTGGTTGGTAGTTGTAGCTATTTTTCCTAGTCTTAAGGATCTCCTAATTTGCAGCTATTTTCCTTTTTTTCATGGGTTAGTTTACAGTCTCTATATAAGATACGACAACTAATGAATGAAGGAAATTATTTGTTATCTTCAGACACTTGTGTTTAATCAGGGTCCTAGGTTTCTCAGTCAACCTAAATTACCTTATCGTTTCATTTTTTTCCCTACTTTTACTTGGGCTCCCACGAACAATAGAAAAGTAAATCATTCATTCGTACCAGACAATTCAACCCTAGGCGGTTTAGTCAAGTTCAATGATAAAGCAAATAAGTGAATGTCTTTCATGAGGTACGTTGCATGTTCGAATTTTACGGAGGCCAAAAATTTCAAACCGTGGAGCTATTAGAGAGTTTGCCTGGTCGGCAACTTCAGGATCCTGGAATTAGTTGATGTGCATGCAAGCTGAGTCAGACAACAAGGTGTGCGCAAGCTGAACTATCAAGGAGTTGGGGCATGATGATTCACTGTTGTTGTGAACACATCATTGAATTTAACCCGTTTGGCTCATGATTCTGCCTGACGTTGTGTCTGTAGGAAATTCCCTCTATGAAGAGAGATGAACAGTTTTTAAGAGAAACCAATTTTTCGGGTGGCCACCACATTTCCTTGTGGCTTATCGCCCTGTTGATATTCCCTATGCTAGCAATCACAACATTGGGTGCAAATCACGGCGTTGATAAAAGTGGGGTTCTTCTCACAAAAGATGCAAGTTACAGGATTCGTGATGGTGTAGCGTCTCTTCCAAATGAAGAACGTTGCTGTATACGATCATTTCATTCGCACAAGCTGAAGGAAATAAAGGAGATTGGGATGGCTCCGGCCCCAAGTCCTTCAAAATTCGGGACGAAATAATTAATATTTGCAGTACATTAAGCTCTTGTTTGTGTTCTGCTTGCCGCAGTTATTATTTTCGTCTATTACGCATGTTTGCTGATCAAGATTTGTGTTGGTTATGGAGTTGATGCCATCAGGAAATTGAAGGCTTGATCCAGCTTCTTTCTTTGTCCATTCGCCATTGATGCTGTCAGGAATTTTAAGCCTAAATCATGCTTCTTTTCATCTCACTGGGCACCAGTGATAATATAGAGATTGTAAACTTACTAGGAAAAAAAGAAAATAGCTACAAATAGGAGACCCTTAAGACTTTGACACCAAATCCCTGCAAAAACTACTTAAAAGCTACAACCACTAAAAGATTAACCCATTATTTAGAAAATAAAAGATAACAAAGCATAAAATAAAAAACAGAGGACGTTTATCCTGGTAAAATTGTGTGTACACAATTTCGTCTGTATGAGGTTTAATTATGTCCATTTTAAGTGTGTGTGTGTGTGTGCATATTTGTACGTGTCTCTAGCGATTTATAGTACTTTTGTCACACCCCAAAAATGAGAAGTGACCGGCCGTGAACCATGAGGCTAATCCATGGAACACGTAGCCTGAATAAATTAATGTAGCCAAAATTCAAACAATCGCTCTTCGTTATTAATCAAATCCAAAGCCAAATATGTCCCATCATATATAAACATGGGGCACAAACATCCCATGAACCAACAATATCCAGTGATCAAATAATAATAAAAAGAATCCATTATCTGATAAATGTTTCGAATGCGGAAGCGATTATTAAATTAAAACTAAGATGAGACACCCTATGGAGGTCAACACAAGAAATCCCCGAGAAGCCACCAGAGTCCCTGCCTAACTCTCCAACTTTCCTGTAAAAGAAGTTGGAATAAATCCGTCAGCTGACGAGCTCAGTGAGTAGTAAAGCATGTATAATAATACAGTTCTAAAACATGGCTAAAAATAGATTATTATGTTAACATATTTTGGCATACAAAAGTGTACATCAAACCAACAAATTTGGCCATAAATCATTTACCAATAAATCTCAGTGGTGATCACAAACCAATCTCCAACAACAATGGGGAACCACAATCAACATCGATAGAACCAAATGCCAGTGAATAAATATCTCAAAATTGGATCCAATATCAAAACTTAGAGTCACCACGAGTAGGCAGCCCGTGGAACTTTTCCCTAAGATCGATCCGGTCAATAACAACCGTTGAGCATTAGGGTCACCGGCTTAATCCGGTTTCTTTCCTAATGGCCAGAGTCACCCGCACACAGAGGATTAATTTCCCTGGACTTCCAAAATAAATGTTCCCATCAATATCCACAAAGTTCTCACCAAAAGATTATTCGATCAACAAATGGTTTCACCAATCCGCATACCAATTTCAAGAACCAAATAAAACAAATATATGTTTCCACTTTCAATCATTAATTTTCTAAAACAATAATTTAAGAGATACGGGGAAGTTCGCAAATACGTAACATGCTTAACCACTCACCTGAGTCCAAAAAGGTATTAATGCGATCGAACAACGTATGCGAAAAGTGGCTATCCTGAACAAAATAACAAAACATGGGATGACCAACTATTCAAATACACTCAAATGTAAATACAGACTATCATTTCCTATCAAAATAAAGTAAAAACCTAGGCTAATCTTTATTGCTAACCTATCTGTAGCAAACAAAAGCCCAAATCTCACTACTGCCACGCCACTTCTTCTTCCACCAACTCTCATAACAATTTAACTCCAAAACCATTTTACTCCACTGAAAATCTGTAACTGTCAATATAAAAAAAAATCATCGTACAAACTCCAAGCTAAACACCTGTTGCATAAATTAAATCATCACATCCACCGCTACACACCACTTCGCCAGGCACACGTAGCATCGCCATGCACAATTTCACACCTGGTCTCACGCCCAAATCACACCTAACATCTCCATCTCCACTACTCCATATGTCAACAGGATTAAAAGAAAGCAATTGACACCTAAAGAATAGAACCCAATATGGAACAAAAATAAAGGGATCGAGAATCTCTTACCCGATCACCCACCAGAAGTCTGCGGCTTCTTTCTCCTATTCAGTCTTCTCGATTCCTCCCCTCAAATTTTCTATCTCGAACGTTCTCTCCAAAGAAAAACCCTACTATGCTAAAATATCTCTTCACATGTAACTTTAAAACTACCCACTAACGTAAAACCCCTAATTTGTAGCTAACTTGATAATTAACGTATCCAACTGATATAGACTAACTATTGTAATTAATAATTATATTCACACCCTCAAACTATAATAATGCACATAGTAACTATATAATGCAGCAAAAGAAAATTGCTAATTAGGACCCTCACCATAAAACTCTGAATTAATAAATGACAATATAATTAAATAAATAAATAAATAAAACTAAGGCGTAACAACTTTTATTCGGCATGAGACCTTAAATTATAATCTTACGTGATTTCTCAAGTCGAAAAATGACAATTCATTTTTCAAGTCAAATTTGACACAACAAATGATAAAGTCATCTATGATCATCTCTCAGTGTACGTGATTTGCTATATTTTTATTCAAATCTGTAACATGATTCAAGTTATCACCAAATGGTGTTGATAGATTAAGGTAAAAATGATATTGACACCATTAGAGCAACTTTGTCAAATTTTGATTAAATACTACTGTAGTAAATCAAAATTAACTTGTGTTCGGAAAGTATGGCTAAAAAACCATTGAAGATGCTGTAATGGAATTATTTTGAGTTTTAAAAATGCATTTTGAATTGTTTGACACAATGAATTAAATCGATGCACGATAAGGGTCCTTAATGTCGAGTATGTCGCTGTATATTCCAAGTGTAAGATATCAAAAAGGGATCGGATCCTAATCCCAAGGGTTGGGCCGCGTGCCATGCCTTGCCTAGTCTGGCGGGAGTTATATGTTATGTCGTGCGTCGCTTAATTAGTCCATTGGCATGCATATGCCGTGCCATGCCTTGTTTAGCCCAGTGACTTACACGTGTTGTGTCATGCCTCGCCTAGCCAGTGACTCGTATTGTGTCATGCCTTGCTTGACCCAGTGAGATGACATTGTCAAGTCTTAATTCCTCTTAAGATTCCAAGTTCAAAGAGAGACGGGGTTGTATAGAGGATGTAGCATTGACCACCCCCAATTTTACATGAATTGAAGTCGATTTGGTACTTATCAGTATTTGAATGACTTGATTTTTGTTTACAAAATGATGAAAAAATGGAGATTAAAAAATGAATTAAACTTTTTTTTTTTTGATCCGCAATGAATTAAACTTGTATTACCTCTTTTATCTAAAAACAAAGTTGGACAATATCTTACTTTAATTTTAATTGGGTTCCCAGCTGATGGACCCGCTAGTGGATGGTAAGATTAGTCGAGTATAAAGCACACAGGTACTTTTCACTCCATCTTTCATAGGGCAAATGGAAAATCCGCTTTTATTTCCCTCCAAAAAGAAAAACTAAGGCGGCATCTCACTCTCAGTTGCCTCACACAAGTTCAAAATCAATGTAATGTGCCTTCAAAAATCAGTTTTTTTGCACTCTGATCTGGGTTTTGTGTTGGCAACAGTTTGTTCAATGTGGTGTTTTATTGAAGTTTGTAAATATGTGTAATCTGAACGCAACGTGTTGATTTTCCAGCGTATTTCGTTTCTTTGATCAAGCTTCTTTTTTTTTTTTTTTTTGGCTCAGCAAAATAGATTTTATTAATTTTTATAAACGATTACAAAGATTAATCGGAACAAAGGCACACCGGCATAAGCCACCCAAGACTACCGAAAAGGGTCAGCAAGGTGCCAACCAAAAAAGCAAGGAACCTGAGGAACACCTAACTGAAACACCCAAAGTCCATAGCTCCACAAAAAGAGAAAACCATCCGAAACTCCAAATTGTAAAAGAAAAAATCCAAACCAAACCTCAAAGCCCATAACTCCACAAAAGCAAAGATAAACCAAAACAAGATTCCGAATCAAAATGAAGGACTGACGCCAAAACCTAACAAAAAATGCACGAAAAGCCTCTAAAACTCCAAAAAGATAGAAGCGTTGTCCTCTCAATCCGATGTGTATCCTTCCACTTTCTTAGAAAGATGCAAACGCAGATAATGAATCCTATCACAAAACCTATTGTCGAAAGAATTGTAATGATGACTGGTCGAGTTGTATTATCATTCTTTCCTGCAAATTCAGAAATTCTTTCGTGTAAAAGCACTCTACATAAGCTGAATTTAAAACGTTCCATATATATATATATATATATATATATATATATATATAAAAACGTGAAGTTTTCTAGATCCGTGAAATGTCAAATGACCGTTGTTTCGCTTTCAAGAATGCACAACAATCATATTCTTTTGATAATTATTTGTCCAGAAAACTATAGTTGTTTGGAAACTGATCCAACAGCGCACTATTAATTCCACATGTAAAACCTTGTCTCGCATGCCATGATGCTATGAAGAACCAGCAGGCCTAACTTGTAGCGACTCGCCGTATCCGTGTCAGACATGTATGGGAGATCAGTTGGCGCTCTTACATGCTACCAAATCTTAGTTTCGGAAGATCTTGAGTTTAAGACCCTTCGTTTGCAATTTGTTCCCCGTTTGAATTATGTTTCTACCCTTTGCATTTGTCTTTGCTCAATGTATGGATGTTTGGATCTCCATGCGCAAGACGGAATTGCACGTGAGGGAAGGTGTTGAATAAGCTTGATATATGTATTGTCGGACCTATTTTCTAACAACTTAAACTTTTGGGAGAGTTGGCGTTCTAACACCACTGACCCACCTCTCACATACATACATGTGTGATAGGTATGATAGGAATATGTCAACTCAATCATAAAAAAAGAAAGAATATTTCAACTCAATCATAAAAAAAAAAAAAAAAGAATATGTCAACTCAATAAAGAATACCCAATCTTTCAACTTGAAATTCTTAGGAAATTAATAAGCGCATATCAAGCTCCATGGAATGCTGTAGTATTAGTAGGTCTATGAAAACGGAAAATGAAAAGAAAACTAACCACGTAATGCAGTCTTGGCAGCACGTTTTTGAAGGAACTTGGAGTCCAAGTCTTACGGGTCTCCTCTTTTGTGGTTGGTCATTGTACAATTTGTCCTAGTCTTAAGGATCCCTAATTTGCAGTTATTTTCCTATTTTTCCTAGTTAGTAGTTTACAATCGCTATATAAGATATGACAAGTGATGAATAAAGGGAAATTATTGTTTATCTTCAAACACTTGTGTTTATCAATTCTGCAAACTCAAAACCCCGGATTGAGGATAAGGCTCATAGGTAGTTTTCTCTCTCTCTTTCATGGGGCAATAGTTGCTCCTGATGCTAATTCATATGGAGCTGTAGCGTTGAAGCTCACTATCTATATATGGAGTACTTCTCCTCAAATAGAATGAAAGGTTGTCATGATGTTGCCCGTTCTCTATATGAGTCTCATTCTAAGTTTGCATTAGCATCTGGTATGGATAAATTTGCCTGAAAGTACTAGGATGGCTCCGGCCCGAAGTCCTCCGAATTTCGGGACTCCAGAGTTTCATTTCATAGCTCTTGTATTGATGATGGTTATAGTTCTCGTATATCTTTCTCTTGGTTGTTTTCTTATTGCCGCAGCTATAATTTTCATCTACTACGTATGTTTACTGATAAAGATTTCGGTTTGTTATGCCACTGAAGCAGTCAGGAAATGGACGGCAGAAGGCTGAATCGGGTTTCTGTAATTTATTGTAATCAGAAAATTTATTGTAATCAGAAGAGAGACTTAATGATAATTTTCATGTTTGATGAGATTCTTTTGACAAATATTCTATTCGATCGTGTGTACTACTTCTCTCGATTCATTCCTCTTATCCTCCCATATATAATAAGAAGGAGTTTTTGGCCTACCATTTTTCAATTTTGGACCAATTTACCCTTTAATTTCACCCATTTTACCAATTGCCCATGCCATGCCAAATTCTACATTACAATTTTGCCCCTCGATTTCAAAAAATTTACAAGATGTCCTCCAAAGGATATATATAAGAAGTTTTTGGCCCACCATTTTTCAATTTTGGACCAATATACCCTTTAATTTCACCCATTTTACAAATTCTCCTTTACAATTTTGCCCCTCGATTTCGAAAAATTTACAAGATGTCCAAAGGTTATATCCTCCCATATATAATAAGAAGGAGTTTTTGGCCTACCATTTTTCAATTTTGGACCAATTTACCCTTTAATTTCACCCATTTTACCAATTGCCCATGCCATGCCAAATTCTACATTACAATTTTGCCCCTCGATTTCAAAAAATTTACAAGATGTCCTCCAAAGGATATATATAAGAAGTTTTTGGCCCACCATTTTTCAATTTTGGACCAATATACCCTTTAATTTCACCCATTTTACAAATTCTCCTTTACAATTTTGCCCCTCGATTTCGAAAAATTTACAAGATGTCCAAAGGTTATATATATATCAGGGCGGTTCCGGGGATCCTTAAAAAAACCTCTAAAAAAATCTCCCCAAATCTTAATCTCGTAGTTCCCGATCAAATTTTGATAATCCGAGCTGCTCAAAATGTTTAGAACGTGATTCTAAGGGTGCCCGCGAGAAATTGGCAAAAAAAAAACAACCGGGAATGGCTTGATTTGAGTAGTTTTTTATTGAACCGTTCAATAAAGTTCAATAAAAAACTGTTCGGATGAAGCCCTTTCCGGTTTTTTTTTTTTTTTGCCGAGTACCCTTAAAATCACATTCTGATTACATTGAGCGGTTTGGATCATCAAAATTTAATCGGAAACTTGGGGGGTTTTTTTTAGAGGTTTATATATATATATATATATGTGTGTATGTGTGTGTGTGTGTGTATATATATATATATACGGGCCGGTTCCGGGAACCCTTAAAAAAACCTCTTAAATGAACAGAACGCATATTTCCATAGTAACTGTATGCTTATCTACCTTTGGTCCACTTCAACATACTACAGAATTTACAAAAGTTTCTAGACCAAGTACCATGTAATTTTAATATATATTGTTCGATTTCTTTCTTTTCTAAAATGTCTTATATAAGCCTCTTTTATCATTCTACCATTTTTCAATCCGTTGTCTTCAACGGGCACAACATTCGTGCCGTGCACGAGGCCGGAACCTAGTGTATATGAGAAAATAAAAACATGGCTGTCAATCAATACCGGCCTGTAATTAAATATTGTTGTGTAAGTTGGATGATGGTGAAACAAAATTGACATGGAAAAATTATTCAACGCCCTTGGAGTACCGCACGTGGTTTTCCAAACATATATCTTTCACGACACATTTGTATGGTTCTCATCACAAAGTATGTGGAGTCCACATATATGTGTAGGAGATCTAGGAAAAAAATTTTTGGGCACCGCCACATCGTGCTCCTTCCACCACCCAAACAACGCTTCCCGGCCACATCCCCTCCAATAGCCTAATCCTGCCTCCATGCCCCCATCTAACCGATAAGATTGAGGTTAAAAAATTATGTTGTCTATGATAATAAAAGCACCCAAAGTACTTATGGACGGTTGTAACTACCCTTGCCTAATCATTGCAAATAGAAGGTGGTACTGGTACAATTTCATTTATGGAAAAAATCAAACGATTGCAAATTTTTCATCTCTAAGACAGTTAATAAACCTTCCTGGGCCAGTACTGCACAGACTTCAATGATGGCATACCAATCCGGAGCACCGTCAGACTCCTTCATAACACCAAAAGTGATCCCGATCGAGTACATTGATCACAATATCAGGATTATAATCATCCATGAGTTGTAGAGGTTGCAAAAGCCATCATCACAATGAGGCTTCAATATAATGTTTATCTTGTCTATTGCAAACCTTATACTAAAGCCTCATCGTGATGATGGCTTTTTGTCACGCCCTCGATTTTCAAGTAAATAAATAAATCATTTTGATAAAAGACCCTCGCACGAGATATATATAATACCCAAAGGGGAGTTCCCACCTGTTTAATTTACAAACGAAGTCCCCAAGTTTCGAGAAATACATCCTTGGCACCACGGCCCAAATTAATTTAAGTACAAGTACGAACAAGTCATTAAATCACAAATGGTTTAATCAAAAGAAATCAAAATGGATTAGTTACAAATTCATCTTTAATCAAAGTAGGTAATTTACAAAGACGATTAAAAAGCTTGACTTCATTAGCTTCCAAAAATGTCTTCCACACCGAGCATACGATGTAATGTAAGTCACTGTCTGGCATTAAAACCTGAAAAGAAGGATTTTGTTGAGCTACACTAGCCCAGTAGGAATTCTATGCTCAAGTTATATGTGAATGGGATGAAACATGCAGTAAGTGAGAATGAGTTTCAATTAAAGGACAAGAGATACAAGAGAAATTTCCAAAATGAACAGACGATTTAACTTTGGGATTTCAGATATCTTAAGGATAACCCTAACCGTCGACACGTCGACTAGAAGTAGCGATAATACTCGCGTCAACCAATCAAATTACAACAATAGTCTAACCATCTCATAACCTTTTCAATAAAAGCCACAAACCACTTCCTCATTTCATACCATTCACCATAAAGCTTTACTCTATAAAACTTTCCTTTGTAATTTCCGAAACAATTTAGAGAAAACTCAAGACCATCACAGGTCAAGCTCTGTTGATTCGCTCAAGAATACCGTAGGGTTTTTAATAAAAATCCTCTTTTAAAAATCCAAATCCTTTCTTTAATAAAACCTTGATAGAATTAACCATTCATTCTTTTTTTTTTTTCAATAGCCACGATCCCAAGAAACGAACACTCCAAACTTCAACATGAACTTCCAAGATCAATTAAACTTCTCTTCATCCGGGGGAGACATTCAACTGTGTTACCACCCCATGCGTGACAGTGAATTCTCTTCACCCGGGAGAGACATTCAACTGTGTTACCACCCCATGCGTGACAGTGAATTCTCTTCACCTGGGTTTCCGCATTACCACACCTTGCGTTGCGGGCCCTCTAGAGTCCTCGCATTACCACACCTCGCGTTGCGGGCCCTTTATTCACATTCTTACTTCACACATACACACATGCGTCGTCAATCCATATGCAAGAAAACAACATTTTCCAAGTTCATGCTCTTTCATTCGTCATCACACAATGCATTACAAAGTCATATACATGTCCCATTGTACAATGAATAATACCTTAAGATCATGCTATTCCTCTAAGTTTACCACAATATCCCTCGTTATGTACCGAAACCACAATTTACTCCTCGACATACCACCCCTAGGTTCTAAACGAGAATCTTATAAAATAGTGCCAAAGGAACCTACGGAGCTCTACAAGACGAAGCACAAGGATACGAACCACAATACCACCCATCGGTTCATTAGACTGGCTCATACCTACCCATCACACTCACCACATTACTCCTTATAGCCCGAGAAACTCCTATCAATCTTACCGTACATCTCCTACCAAAACGACACTAATATTATACTCTATCGAGTGACAAGAGACAAGATTTAACTATGAGTCTTTAGGACACAAGTAATCATATCCAAGAGTGACTTAAACATATCCTAATCATTTAAGGAACCATAACATGGGTCAAGAACAACCTTAGGAAAAGCCACGGACATCGGCGGAGTGACCCACCTCTACTCAAATGGTCATAACTTTCTGTGTACTAATCGGTTTAAGATGATTTTGGTGGCAAATGAAAGCTGACTTCAAGACCTTCGAATCGATATAAAATTTGCAAGAATCGGACCTCGGACTAAGAAGTTACGGCCATTTGAAGTTGGGCTGAAACCCAGAAAGCAAGCAGAATGTTCCAGAGAGGGGAGGGATCGATCCCTCCTCTCTTGGGGATCGATCCCCAAGGCAAAAACTCGGGTTTTGTCCAGATTTGAATGAGGGATCGATCCCTCATGCTTGGGGATCGATCCCTAAGCGATTTTGGGCGATTTCTGCAGATTTTGACAGCTTTTCGAAAGAACGAAAGGGGACGATCAAGGCTCAATCCAAGCACGAAATCAACTCATAAACATATAAAGTGAGTAAGAAATCCCTACCTTGATGTTAGAAACTTCAAACACGAGATCAACGAACGAGCCCTAGTTCCAAAGCTCCGAAATCCTCCAAGATCTTCCTTCCGAGCCTCACCCAACACAATACGAGCCCGAGGTCGCGTTATAGAGATGAAATATAGATGGATCCTTTGAGGTTTTTATGAGATGGAGTGGAGTTTTGAGCGAGGGAGCAAGAGAGAGAGAGAGAGATCGGTAGAGAGAGAGGGAGAGCCGAGAGAGAGAGAGACGTGAGGAGAGAGAGAGATATTTTGGGGCTTTTAATCCCCTACACACACACCCCTCTATTTATACTCTCATATCTCTATATTACACACATACTCCCTCAAGTTACAATCCTATCATTTAAGCCCCAAATCAAATAAACTCACAATTTTCCCATTTATTCGATATTCTAGTATTTATAAAACATTTAAGAAATTTTATTAAAAAATAATAATACGGGTCTCTACACTTTTGCAACGTCTACAACTCATGGATGATTATAATCCTGATTGTGATCAATGTACTCAGGATCGGTTTTGGCATTATGAAGGAGTCTGATGGTGCTCCAGATTGGTATGCTGTCATTGAAGTCTATGCAGTGCTGGACCATGACGGTTTATTTTTCAGGGAAATTTATGCCGCACCAAATGCCGATATGCAAACTTAGATTGAGACTCATATAGAGAGAGGGCAAAATCATGGCAACCTTTCATTCTATTTGTGGCGAAGTTCTCCATATATAGATAGTGAGCTTCAATGCTACAGCTCCATATGAATTAGCATCAGGTACAACTATTGCCCCACGAAAAATAGAGAGAAAAGTACCTGTGAGCTTTACCCTCAACCCGGGGTTTTGGGTTTTCAAGGGTTTTTAAAGGTTTTCAGACAGGGGATATATGGATTGTCTAGAGGGGATTGGAAGGTCAAGTTTCGGTATCGTATATTTTCCTTTGCTCATTGTGCTAATCAGAATTGTTTTTTTTTAAAGTTTTTATGATTTGTTGAAATCAATCAAACCACATTTATCAAATATATAGATGAACAGTGTCAACATAATACACTATAATGTAGAAATAAACGGATTTGGGTCTAATAAGTCGATCTATTTTTATTTTTTTTTTCAAGATATACATGTACTTTGGAAATTCCACTTTTGCACTTTTATCAGTATGTCATAGTACGAGTCGATTTTTGGCAGGATTAATATTATTAATAATTTTAAAAATAGTTAAGATTCTTAATAATTTTAAAAATAATTAAAAGCGGGCCGAAAAGTCCACAAATGTCAAAACTAGCTAGACAGTTGAGTATGAAGCATTGACAATGGCGTGTCACCAGGCTAGGCAAGGCATGACACAACATGTGCTTGTCATCGGGCTATAAAAAGGCATGACACGACACGTGCATGTTAATGGCCTAGGCAACACACAACATGCAATTTGCTTTTCACCGGTCTAGGCAAGGCATGGAACGAAATGTGCTTGCATGTCACTAAGTTAAACAAGGCATGGCAAGTAAGCCAACCTGTGGGAATAGGAGCCGATATTTTTTTTTGATATCTAACGCTTGGAGTATATGGTATAGACTCCATATTAATTGATGGCCATTTGATTTATTTGCATATTTACAGATGGACATAGCAAAATGCAGAATAAGCAAATGGACCCCCTTTACCATTTTTTCATGTTGAGCGAACCAGAAAGATCTTCCTTGTAAATTAGAGGTGGAGACTACGTACGTACGACAACCTTCAGGATGGTTAAAGAAAAGTAGATATTGGGGATGTTTCTTTTCCTTGTTCTTCTTATAATATTGTTGAATAACTCCGGTCGATTATGTCCCTCTTGAAAGCTTAATTGTGTTTTGCGGAAGCGTTAACAAATATAGAAAAATAACGTGATTATTGCTATGTAATAGGACAAACCATGGGGGGGGAGGGGAGGGGGGGTGTGGGGTGGGGGAGAGAGAACAATCACAGATAACACAGAGATTTACGTGGTATTATGTGTATCTTGTAATTTGGGCGTTTGTTGGATTGGTATCTTGTCAATCCTTGGAGCTTGATTAGCGTATGATTGCCGCATGGTACCTGTAGGGTGCCAACCTTGTTGGGATGCTACTCTCATGTAGTGATGCTATCTTATCTTGCTCTCAACTATTGTACCACTCTAATTATTAATATAATCCCTTTTTCGCTGTTCAAAAAAAGTAAAAAAAAGAGATTTATGTGGTTCGATAACAAATCATGGCTCCATTGTACAATTCCTTAGGCAGCAATTCAAAAGTATCAAGACTTGACAATGGCATGTCATGACCAGGTTAATTAGGCAAGGCATGACTCAACACATGCTTGTCATTGGGCTAAGAGAACGTTACTGGCTTTTGAGATCACGATGTATGAATATCCTTAGTCGTGAATCTTCATGAAGATGAAGATAGAGAAGTCCCTGATAAATGTTTCCTATAATTCTGTAACATCTTTCCCAACCCAAGTGTTCGCTCATGTTCGGAACTGTTTGTTTTTCCATGCATATGGTTGAATGAAAGCTCAAACAAATTCCTAAAATAGTAAAAGCATCTAAACATTTTGCGTACAAGGATTTTAGTTTTCACTCTAAACTCCATACTAGTCTTACAGAATATGATCTAATCAAGGCTTGAGTTGGGAACAAACTCGTAGATAAGAAGCCTTTCTGTTCCTTCCAAGCAGCTTAACCAAATTCCTATGTTGAAGCTTGACAACTAGCATAACCTCATTCTTAAAGTCTATTTCTCCTTGTTGAGATTCCTTAGCCAGCCTCTTCACTGCAATTTCCCGTCCATTCAAAAGCCTACCCTAAAAGTGTGATAGAAAATATGTTAACCAAGCCAAACCACTTTGACCGGCTTAAAAGCAATTTTCGTTTGTTAACACAAGATACAATTACCTTGCAAACAGCACCAAATTCACCTTGTTCAAGTGTATTACTAGCGGAAAAGTTATCCATTGCAACGCTAATAGTTTCAAAGTCTTATTGCAACGATTTCACGATGCTAATTTGATCCCCAGCTTCAAAAACTGAAGAAGTACTTAACAGTTGTATCAATGTAACGTCGTTACAAGTAAAAATACTCAGGAAATTATTTCATTTGGAAAACTATGGTTGCTGGTGCTTGACGATTTCCTAGTCCTAAAATAATGGGTTGCCCCAAGCGTAGGGCGGAAACCGATGGAGCATAATATTCGGTAAGTCCGGAATCGAATCCACAGAGACAGTAATGTGTGCTGACTAAAAACTCGGATTGTTACTAATTTAACGGGCTCTTAGGTAGCCACCCCGAATCCGTCCGTCAGAAAAGTAAAAGAGGGGTTCCTTTGGTGAATCAGTCCTCTGTTATATATATGGCCAAAAACCCTTTTACTTTTTAATTCTAATAATTCCCAGCCGTGGGCCACGCACGCTACTACTTGCCGACCTAAATTCCAACTGAATTGCAAGTTACTATCCTCTGTAGTTATGCCCATGGACTATCTTGACTTTGTATTGACCTTCAAACGAACCAGCCTCAATCACCGTTTAATATTTTTATTTTGCGCTTTTTGTACCGAATCCTTCAAATACCTACAATACACAAAATAAGCATTAAAACACCAAGTAATAAAATAAATAGACTTAACAATGATAAATTAAGGGGCGCATATGTGAACATTTACGCGCCCATCACACCCCCCAACTAACACTTTGCTAGTCCCGAGCAAAGAAAACAAAATGCAACGTAAAGAAAACAAATTAAAACTGATAGTTCTTTTAAACCCCCAGGCGGCCCTAGTAGGACGAGTGAAGTCTCGTGAGGGTTTTCAGCAGTGATCACCCACAAAACACCGTGAATCCTTTTCACATAGAACTCAAAAACTGCAATGCAACTCATTGATACACCAATGCCAAGAATATACCATACGCAACAGTAGTTCTAGATGCTATCAAAACATAGAAATTAATCATGACATCCAAACTTAGCGTGGGTGAGCAAAGACCTTGACCACAAGTGAACCACAACCAAATACTCTCTCCGGACCGAGTCTCGACTTCAATCCTCACAGTGTCATGCGCTCACAACTAAAATCACTCGAAACAGGGTGCATAGTATGAACTCAAGTGTGCGGTTAGAAGTTGTATAATTGAAATCAAAACACTCGCACACTATGACACGAAAAGAACGCTTTCTATGGTGAACACACGGTCTCATGAATGGAATATCAAGTATTGGAACTCTCTCTCACATCCATCAATCCACTTCCCATCACCCCTAGGATCAAATAGGACTTTAATGTTGGTTGTAACGTTGGGTAGTTGAAAGTGTGTAAAGGCTAGGATAAAACATCACGTGTTTGAGAATAGGCAAACACTTGGGGCTAATTAACAATGCGTGCCCATTTTTTCCACTATTTTCAACTCCACCTTATCTCTCCTTCTTACTTTTTAACATTTTTCAACAATAAAGCACGATTCCTCCTTTTTATCTATATCGGTACCCCTTTTATTTTTCTCTTTCTTTTGTTTTTTTTTTTCTTTTGTTTTTTAAGGAGCACCACCAATTCAAGCACAAAAGTTCACAATCCATCCAAAATTACACCTTTATACTTTTGCCTTTCTCCAAAACAATATGGAAGGTGGAGCTAACCAAAAAAAGGCTAAATATATAAGGCTCAAAATGGCTCGCAAGGGATAAATGGAAAACAAAGGAATGAACCGGCTCGAGTATCAAGAAAATGCCTATAATCCTCTCCCAGGGGTGTAACATCCATGTGACTAACCAAAATTCAAGAGATATTGTTATGCATTCAAATTCCAACACTCAACAATCAAAAATAATGAGACCACTACAAATAGACACTTTCCATGACAATCTAAGAGTTAAAGTGACACCACTCCAATAAAAGATAGGGCCCAAAAGCTCACAAGGGCATAAGTCTCCACTAATCTAGCCATCAAGATTGGTTAAGCCACTGCTCACAAGTGGTCAAGGCCCAAATAAATGTGACGTGCAATAGTGCTTTACAAAAGTGTCATGATCAACTTCTTAAGACAAGCTAGCAAGTACAACTATCAAGCTAAAAACAGATATCACTATGGTAGGCAACACACCTCAACTCAATTATCCAACAAGTAATCATAACAAGTGCCAAATCACATGCAAAAAGGTCCCACTTTGTTTTAGATTTTTCAATTTTTGGATTTTTAAGACTCTAATTTTAAGATTCTAAGTATGAAAAGTGAAAAACTTACCAAAGTAATCTCTCCCCCCAACTTGAACCATTCGATGTCCTCATTGAATGCGAAAGAATAAAAATATAGGACATAAAAGAAAAAGAAGGGAAAGATATCACCTTGGAACGGAGAACTACGCAAGAAATAACATAGTGGGAAGAAGACCCCCCAACTTGAACGAGCATCCTGCAATGTTAGTCCTCACAAAAATAAAATAAAAATAGCTAATCTAAGAAAGAGAAAAGAAAAGAAAAAAAAACTATACAAAAAATTAATGACATTCACTCCAATCACGTGAAATCCAAACATTTATCACACTATGAAGCGCAACAAATAGTAGCATCTCACCCCACTTCAAGCACTCCGTTAAAAATTGTACGCGACCATGCCACGAAATCAAATACTTAGAGTATTTCAATTGCCTTTGTCGCGTTTGAATTTTAAATTCCACCAATTGCATATTCCCAACCAAATTGACTTTCAAGTTGTTGATGAATTTTAAGAAAAATGGATAGTGAACCACATTAAAATTATCAACACCAAGAAAATCAATTTGTTCTAACTTAACAATCTTTTGCAATGGTGGAGGCTCAATAGGAGTTATGACATCAACATCTATGATTAGAGAAATTTGATCATCAAGAACAGGTGGACTTTGCACAATTATTGGTAATGACTCCTCAAGAGTCGCGTCATGAAAATCCATCTCAAGTGTATTAGAATGCTCTTGGGAAGATTGTTGCACTTCAGGTGAACCAACTATTTCGTTAGTTACAAGTGACTCTATTGTTTCATCTTCCAATACACAAGAATTATCCACTTGAAAATTTTCAACTTGATTGCAAGAAAGAGAATGAGCTAATTGATCAAAATAAGGCGGCTCTATTTCCTCTTTTTCCCTCCCATCAGAATTGGTATCCTCAGAACTTTCAGTCAACTCACAAAATTGGAGCTTTTGGGTTAAGTCATCTAAGAAATCCCAAGCATCTTCAGGGCTTTTATCCAGAAATTCATCAGTGGACCTAAAATCCACCTTGCATATCTTAGGATTTAAAGCATGGCAAAAGGTAGCCAGAAGACTGCCAATCTCACAATTAAAACTTGACCAAGAGAATACGACAAATTTAAATCGCTCCCAACACTGTGACAAAGACTCATCATGTTGTTGAGAGAAATCTGATAGTTCTTGTAAAAGCATATGAGTCTCATATGAGGGATTGAAAGTTTTGAAAAACTGTATTACAATCTCACTCCATGTCAATTTTGGACTCAAACAATTAAACCAATCATGAGCACTATCACGCAAAGATGCTGGAAATACATGTAAAAGAGCCATTTCATCGCTACCAAAAGCTTCCTCAAGGTTATGTACATGCGAAAAAGGATTTTCTGATGCCATACCATAAAATATTGGAAGTGATACTGAACAATCAAATTGTTTTATATAACATCGAAACCACTTTGCAAAATCGGCCATTTTTTTTTTGCTTTTCGACAATTAAAAAAAAAATAAAAATGAATAAAGAACTAAAAAGAAAACAAAATAAAAAATAACCACCCAAATTCTTAACACACGTTACCGTCCCCGGCAACGGCGCCAAAAATGCTTGACGATTTCCTAGTCCTAAAATAATGGGTTGCCCCAAGCGTAGGGCGGAAACCGATGGAGCATAATATCCGGTAAGTCCGGAATCGAATCCACAGAGACAGTAATGTGTGCTGACTAAAAACTCGGATTGTTACTAATTTAACGGGCTCTTAGGTAGCCACCCCGAATCCGTCCGTCAGAAAAGTAAAAGAGGGGTTCCTTTGGTGAATCAGTCCTCTGTTATATATATGGCCGAAAACCCTTTTACTTTTTAATTCTAATAATTCCCAGCCGTGGGCCACGCACGCTACTACTTGCCGACCTAAATTCCAACTGAATTGCAAGTTACTATCCTCTGTAGTTATGCCCATGGACTATCTTGACTTTGTATTGACCTTCAAACGAACCAGCCTCAATCACCGTTTAATATTTTTATTTTGCGCTTTTTGTACCGAATCCTTCAAATACCTACAATACACAAAATAAGCATTAAAACACCAAGTAATAAAATAAATAGACTTAACAATGATAAATTAAGGGGCGCATATGTGAACATTTACGCGCCCATCAGCTGGCCTACAGTGAAAACATTCAACTTTGTATTGAATATGGTGGTGATGTCTGTTGTTAAAATCAGTGTTGTATTAGGCTGGACTGAGCAGTTGGCATGCTTAGTGTTTCTTGGTTTGATGTTTTTGTTTGCCATGTAAAATGTGTGAGTGTTTTGATGGTTCCGGCAAATTGGGTTCCTCAAAAACCCTAAATTGGGTTTTAGTAGTTCATATGCCATTTCTCTGCAGAAATGTGTTTGACTCTGTATTTGATGGTTAGTGGGTATTGTGTTTCCAGATTCAGGACTTGTTCCGAGGTTCCAACGTTGATTTGTAGATGTTGACTAAGGTGTTTTCCCTTCTTTTTTCATATGGCTTGGATGAATGCTTTTTTTTCCCCTGCTTTCTTTTCAAAGTAGTAGGTGCGTAGCGCGTGAAATAATTTCAGCGTTGCAATTTGTTGATACATGATGGAAAAGGTTCTTATATATTGCTTTAGCATACATTTTTCATTTTGACGTATAATCACAATTCAACTGGTATGTGCTTTTAGTGTGGAATGTTGATAAACCTATTGATACTCTTCTTCGGCAGTTGAAAATCTGTCGAACTTAGGTTTTGTATCTGTCGAACTGATTGATTTGTCCTTTCTATGTATTTCATCTGTTTTTAAGGTGCTACGGGAAGGATTGAAGAATATACGGAATGAAAGAGAATAAAAGTTGAGTACTGAATAGAAACCTAATTCGACTTGATTTCGAACTTCGATAAGTTGTAACGTGGTGAGAATGAACAGGAGGTTTCCGGTGGTGGAGAGGCGGTGGTGCGCCGTTTGCAAGAGCGAGAACGAGAGCTATTCGGACGATAATGTTAGATACAACGTGCTTCCGTGGCTTCCGACTGATTTGGAGTTAGCTTCTGCGTTTTGTGGATTGCAAAAGGAGGTGATTTGTGACTTAAGATTCTATTTCTTGGTGTTTTGTTTTGCTTCAACACTCAACAAATTTGACTACAATTTGACACGTGAATATGCATGGGTTTTAAGTATATTTGTGTTGGGTTATGCATTTCTATATTAGTGGCAGTTAATTATGCTTGAATTGAAGAAATTTGTGCACGGTGAGCGAGGACGGATGCCAGAGTTTTAGTTGAGGGTGGGGACATTCATATTGCCTATGTTTTGAATGTGTTCGAAAATCCTTTTGGTGTTTACATATGTATTAAATTGCTTACATCGGGATGATCTATCTGTTCACTTTCAACTTCTTACCCTTATGTGTTGCTTCTCTGTCCTCAGGTCTTCGAGCTAGTCTTAAGGGTCTCCTATTTTGTGGTTGGTCGTTGTAGCTATTTGTCCTAATCTAAAGGATCTCCTAATTTGTAGCTATTTTCCTATTTTTCGTAGTTAGTTTACAATCTCTATAAAAGATACATCAAGTGATGAATAAAGGAAATTATTGTTTATCTTCAAACACTTGTGTTTAATCAGAGGCCTAGCTAGGTTTCTCAGTCAACCTAAATTATCTTGTTGCTTCAATTTTTTTTTCTTTCTCTCTTTTCACTAGGGATACCACGAACAATAGAAAAGTAAATCCTTAATTCCAGTCAATTCAACCCCGGCCCACACAGTTTAGTTAAGTTGAATGAGAGAGTGTACAAGTGATTATCCGTCAACGGGTCAAATTCCACTGAGGCCAAATATCCAAATCTTGGGGTGACTAGAGAGTTTGATAAGTCCGTAACTTCAGGATTCCAGAATTAGTCGAGATGTACGCAAGCTGATTCGAACAACGAGGTATGGGCAAACTAAACTATCAAGTAATTGGGGCATGGTGTTTGTATTCTTATTCACTGTGGTTCTAAACACAACATTGTATTTGACCAAACGTTATCAATCTCGTACTGGCCAGCGTTCTGTTTTCCTAACTGGAACGGTACGTACTTGTTAGTATCTCGGTACAGTTTCGGATTTTACCTAATAAATGTTTCATATATCAGTCCGTTTCTCCTTCGGTGGTCCGCATTTTAGCTTAAAATACGGATCACCGTTCTGGCCGTTGGATTGTGTTTTGAATGGTCAGGATTTGCAGTAGATTTGTTCGTGAGGACAGATTGTCCGCGAATCCTGACCATTCAAAACACAATCCAACGGCAACTGAGTGGTTCACATTTTAGCTTAAAATGCAGACGTCCGCAGGAGAAACGCTCCGTTTATATATTTTCATTATATTTAAATTTATTTATGAAGATAAACTCTATCTAATAAAATGGTTTTTTAGAATATTTAGGAATAGGAACTCACTTTTTCGTTTATGTCAAACAAATCAATATTTTTAATCTCCAAAAATTAGGATTAAGATGAATAAATGTGAAGATGAGAGAGAGAGAGGGAGAGAGAGAGAGAGAGAGTAGTACAATTCTGGTCCATGTAGCTGTTTGTGTAGTCTTTACTGGCTCTAGGGTGTGGGCTTTACATTTACATATAGCTGGAAAGTTGAAGTGAGAGAGGGAGAAAAATGTTACTTGCACAACCGTTGTGTATATAATTCTGACCGTTCAAATGTATTTGGACGGTCTAGATTTTAAAAAAACTCTTGCAAGGATAAGTTTAACTTTTATGGGGAAGTGTTTGAGCGAATCCTGACCATTCATTACAGAAATAGATGGCTAGAGATTCATTGTGTGTTGTATTTTACACAATCGTTATGTGTGTAGCACTTTTGGAGAGGGAAAAAGGCGAAAAAGAAAGTTCCACTTTGTACCGATTCCGTCCGGGAAGTTGCCGGAACAAGCGGCAAACACCGGTAAATCCGGAACAGTCCTGAAAATGGCGGTAATTTAGGCGAGACGGAACAAACTATTAGGTGTCTTGTTTTTTGAGCGGTGCGAAACATACCGATCGGTATGGCACCAGACAAAGATTTGTAGGCTAATGTGAAGTTCGGGGTTATGATTCTGTTTGACATTGTGTCCGTCGGAAAATACTATACGAGGGGAGAGGAAAAGTTTTGAACTTGTACAAATTCGTGGCGTTAGGTGATCACGTACCAACCAGGCTAAAGAGTTTTTTTGCTGATAAGTGCGTGGTATTATTCGTTGTCTCTTGCTTATTGCTTATTGTTGGGTCTGATTTCATTGGTCAAGCTAAAGAGAAATGAAAGTGAAGTAGTACCGGAGGACCAAGATGTGGAGTTAGGATTGCTTTCCAACAATACTTTATATCCCAGGGCGACTCAAGAGCACTTAGAGCAGGGATGCTTAAGAAAATCGTTCGAACCACAAATTCCATTCTATCCAAACTGAACTGTCCTATTTAGTATGGTTCTACGGTTTATTGGTCAAATTATGATTCCACAAAAATAAGAACTGTTGATTTTAGTTCGGTTATTGAATTTCAAATAAAGAACTCTGGCTAGAACCGAACTGGACTGTATAGAACTAATATACTCTATCCGTCCCAATTTAAATGAAACTGACAATTTTCTGTGCATTTTCGAACCAAAAAAAAATTTACATATTATTTATTTTTATTTTCTTACACCAAGTTAAAGTGCTCAATGAGCACTTTAATTTGGTGTAAGAAAATTTCAAAAATAATATGTAGAAATATATATTTTTTGGGGTTTGAAAATGCACAAAAAATTGTAGGGAGCATTTAAATTGGGATGGAAGGAGTACAAAAAATAATATATAATTAAGTATTTTATTTGATAAGTTAATATTTTTCTTACTAAAGTTAATTTATTTGGAAAAGAAATCTCATTTGTTAAGGAAGTTTGTAATATACTACTCTCATTTGTTAAGGAAGTTTGTAATATACTCCTAGTATATTTATAGAACCCAAATCAGTAAGGATTCTTAAGACTAATGAGTGTACCTAATTTCATTTTTTCTTACTTGAATACTTAATTATTTTTCAAACTCCACGATTTACTTTACCCCACTAAACCCCTATTTTATATTCTTTCTATTCTTTTGTTCCTTCATTTTTAATTCGAGCAGAATAGCTTCCTATAATTCTTACTTTACCCTACTCAGTCCTTAAGTGTTTGAATGCTAATTGGACAGAATTGAAATTGAACCAAAATTGGACCGGTCTTGCGTTTTAGTTTTGGTTAGGTTCTATACATATATTGGTTAGATTTTAGTTCATAATTTTCTAAAATCTTTTGGAATGGTCCGATTACTGATTTTCTGGAGAACCAGACCAATTCAAACCGTGTGCACCCCTACTAAGAGTGCCAGAAAGCCCTCACTGACCGAGACCATACCAAGGAAAATCTCATCAGAGGGTCTTCTCCTCCCTCTGATGCGTAACCAATAATGACATTGCCACCTCAATTACGAAACATAATCCGAGCATGAAGCACTTGTAACCCGTTCCATTTGTATTCCAATCCCGTTATTGCATTCCAGATCAGTCTAAACACATCTTCAAAGCTGGGCGTGCATTTTGCTCCTTCTTGAGTGAAAGAGAGAAAAAAAATCCACTAGACATTGTTACAACGCATCAATTAAAAAATCCATTGTAGTGGGATGAGCAATGTCTAGTGGCTTTTTTTTCTCTCTTTTTCACCCAGGAAGGAGCAAAACGCCCAGTTTTGGAGATGTGTTCAGGCTGATCTGGAAGGCAATAACGGGATTGGAATACAAATTGAATTGGTACAAGTGCTTCATGCTCGAATTATGTTCCGTGATTATGGTGGTAATGTTCATTATTGGTTACGCATCATAGGTTGGAGAAGTCCCTCTCATGAGAGTTAATTTGCTTGCAATGGTCTCGGTCAGTCAGGGCTTCTTGGCACTCTTGTGTCATCCTGGAATATACAATATGTTGTGCTTCACCCACGTTTGATAAAAATCCTACGTGAATATTGGGCTGCAAGGAATTTCTATTAGCATTGGAATCCAATGAGGGTGGTGTTTGATTTGGAAGTGATTTCCATTAAAGCTGGAATCATGGTCAAGATATCAAAAAGGGATCGGATCCTAATCCCAAGGGTTGGGCTGCGTGCCATGCCTTGCCTAGTCTGGCGGGAGTTATATGTTATGTCGTGCGTCGCTTAATTAGTCCATTGGCATGCATATGCCGTGCCATGCCTTGTTTAGCCTAGCGACTTACACGTGTTGTGTCATGCCTCGCCTAGCCAGTGACTCGTGTTGTGTCATGCCTTGCCTGGCCCAGTAAGATGCCATTGTCACGTCTTAATTCCTCTTAAGATTCCAAGTTCAAAGAGAGACGGGGTTGTATGGAGGATGTAGCATTGACCACCCCCCAATTTTACACGAATTGAAGTCGATTTGGTACTTATCAATATTTGAATGACTTGATTTTTGTTTACAAAATGATGAAAAAATGGAGATTAAAAAATGAATTAAACTTTTTTTTTTGATCCGCAATGAATTAAACTTGTATTACCTCTTTTATCTAAAAACAAAGTTGGACAATATCTTACTTCAATTTTAATTGGGTTCCCAGCTGATGGACCCACTAGTGGATGGTAAGATTAGTCGAGTATAAAGCACACAGGTACTTTTCCCTCCATCTTTCATAGGGCAAATGGAAAATCCGCTTTTATTTCTCTCCAAAATGAAAAACTAAGGCGGCATCTCACTCTCAGTTGCCTCACACAAGTTCAAAATCAATGTAATGTGCCTTCAAAAATCAGTTTTTTGCATTCTGATCTGGGTTTTGTGTTGGCAACAGTTTGTTCAATGTGGTGTTTTATTGAAGTTTGTAAATATGTGTAATCTGAACGCAACGTGTTGATTTTCCAGCGTATTTCGTTTCTTTGATCAAGCTTCTTCTTCTTCTTTTTTTTTTTTTGGCTCAGCAAAATAGATTTTATTAATTTTTATAAACGATTACAAAGATTAATCGGAACAAAGGCACACCGGCATAAGCCACCCAAGACTACCGAAAAGGGTCGGCAAGGTGCCAACCAAAAAAGCAAGGAACCTGAGGAACACCTAACTGAAACACCCAAAGTCCATAGCTCCACAAAAAGAGAAAACCATCCGAAACTCCAAATTGTAAAAGAAAAAATCCAAACCAAACCTCAAAGTCCATAACTCCAAAAAAGCAAAGATAAACCAAAACAAGATTCCGAATCAAAATGAAGGACTGACGCCAAAACCTAACAAAAACGCACGAAAGCCTCTAAAACTCCAAAGAGATAGAAGCATTGTCCTCTCAATCCGATGTGTATCCTTCCACTTTCTTAGAAAGACGCAAACGCAGATAATGAATCCTATCACAAAACCTATTGTCGAAACAATTGTAATGATGACTGGTCGAGTTGTATTATCATTCTTTCCTGCAAATTCAGAAATTCTTTCTTGTAAAAGCACTCTACATAAGCTGAATTTAAAACGTTCCATATATATATATATATATATATATATATATATATATATATATATATATATATAAACGTGAAGTTTTCTAGATCCGTGAAATGTCAAATGACCGTTGTTTCGCTTTCGAGAATGCACAACAATCATATTCTTTTGATAATTATTTGTCCAGAAAACTATAGTTGTTTGGAAACTGATCCAACAGCGCAGTATTAATTCCTCATGTAAAACCTTGTCTCGCATGCCATGATGCTATGAAGAACCAGCAGGCCTAACTTGTAGCGACTCGCCGTATCCGTGTCAGACATGTATGGGAGAGTTGGCGCTCTTACATGCTACCAAATCTTAGTTTCGGAAGATCTTGAGTTTAAGACCCTTCGTTTGCAATTTGTTCCCCGTTTGAATTATGTTTCTACCCTTTGCATTTGTCTTTGCTCAATGTATGGATGTTTGGATCTCCATGTGCAAGACGGAATTGCACGTGAGGGAAGGTGTTGAATAAGCTTGATATATGTATTGTCGGACCTATTTTCTAACAACTTAAGCTTTTGGGAGAGTTGACGTTCTAACACCACTGACCCGCCTCTCACATACATACATGTGTGATAGGTATGATAGGAATATGTCAACTCAATCATAAAAAAAAGAAAGAATATTTCAACTCAATCTTAAAAAAAAAAAAAGAATATGTCAACTCAATAAAGAATACCCAATCTTTCAACTTGAAATTCTTAGGAAATTAATAAGCGCATATCAAGCTCCATGGAATGCTGTAGTATTAGTAGGTCTATGAAAACGGAAAATGAAAAGAAAACTAACCACGTAATGCAGTCTTGGCAGCACGTTTTTGTAGGAACTTGGAGTCCAAGTCTTACGGGTCTCCTCTTTTGTGGTTGGTCATTGTACAATTTGTCCTAGTCTTAAGGATCCCTAATTTGCAGTTATTTTCCTATTTTTCCTAGTTAGTAGTTTACAATCGCTATATAAGATATGACAAGTGATGAATAAAGGGAAATTATTGTTTATCTTCAAACACTTGTGTTTATCAATTCTGCAAACTCAAAACCCCGGATTGAGGATAAGGCTCATAGGTAGTTTTCTCTCTCTCTTTCATGGGGCAATAGTTGCTCCTGATGCTAATTCATATGGAGCTGTAGCGTTGAAGCTCACTATCTGTACATGGAGTACTTCTCCTCAAATAGAATGAAAGGTTGTCATGAGGTTGCCCGTTCTCTATATGAGTCTCATTCTAAGTTTGCATTAGCATCTGGTATGGATAAATTTGCCTGAAAGTACTAGGATGGCTCCGGCCCGAAGTCCTCCGAATTTTGGGACTCCAGAGTTTCATTTCATAGCTCTTGTATTGATGATGGTTATAGTTCTCGTATATCTTTCTCTTGGTTGTTTTCTTATTGCCGCAGCTATAATTTTCATCTACTACGTATGTTTACTGATAAAGATTTCGGTTTGTTATGCCACCGAAGCAGTCAGGAAATGGACGGCAGAAGGCTGAATCGGGTTTCTGTAATTTATTGTAATCAGAAAATTTATTGTAATCAGAAGAGAGACTTAATGATAATTTTCATGTTTGATGAGATTCTTTTGACAAATATTCTATTCGATCGTGTGTACTACTTCTCTCGATTCATTCCTCTTATGTATATGAGAAAATAAAAACATGGCTGTCAATCAATACCGGCCTGTAATTAAATATTGTTGTGTAAGTTGGATGATGGTGAAACAAAATTGACATGGAAAAATTATTCAACGCCCTTGGAGTACCGCACGTGGTTTTCCAAACATATATCTTTCACGACACATTTGTATGGTTCTCATCACAAAGTATGTGGAGCCCACATATATGTGTAGGAGATCTAGGAAAAAAAATTTTGGGCACCGCCACATCGTGCTCCTTCCACCACCCAAACAACGCTTCCCGGCCACATCCCCTCCAATAGCCTAATCCTGCCTCCATGCCCCCATCTAACCGATAAGATTGAGGTTAAAAAATTATGTTGTCTATGATAATAAAAGCACCCAAAGTACTTATGGACGGTTGTAACTACCCTTGCCTAATCATTGCAAATAGAAGGTGGTACTGGTACAATTTCATTTATGGAAAAAATCAAACAATTGCAAACTTTTCATTCTAAGACAGTTAATAAACCTTCCTGGGCCAGTACTGCACAGACTTCAATGATGGCATACCAATCCGGAGCACCGTCAGACTCCTTCATAACACCAAAAGTGATTCCGATCGAGTACATTGATCACAATATCAGGATTATAATCATCCAAGAGTTGTAGAGGTTGCAAAAGCCATCATCACAATGAGGCTTCAATATAATGTTTATCTTGTCTATTGCAAACCTTATACTGAAGCCTCATCGTGATGATGGCTTTTGCAACGTCTATAACTCATGGATGATTATAATCCTGATTGTGATCAATTTACTCAGGATCGGTTTTGGCATTATGAAGGAGTCTGATGGTGCTCCAGATTGGTATGCTGTCATTGAAGTCTATGCAGTGCTGGACCATGACGGTTTATTTTTCAGGGAAATTTATGCCGCACCAAATGCCGATATGCAAACTTAGATTGAGACTCATATAGAGAGAGGGCAAAATCATGGCAACCTTTCATTCTATTTGTGGCGAAGTTCTCCATATATAGATAGTGAGCTTCAATGCTACAGCTCCATATGAATTAGCATCAGGTACAACTATTGCCCCACGAAAAATAGAGAGAAAAGTACCTGTGAGCTTTACCCTCAACCCGGGGTTTTGGGTTTTCAAGGGTTTTTAAAGGTTTTCAGACAGGGGATATATGGATTGTCTAGAGGGGATTGGAAGGTAAAGTGTCGGTATCGTATATTTTCCTTTGCTCATTGTGCTAATCAGAATTGTTTTTTTTTAAAGTTTTTATGATTTGTTGAAATCAATCAAACCACATTTATCAAATATAAAGATGAACAGTGTCAACATAATACACTATAATGTAGAAATAAACGGATTTGGGTCTAATAAGTCGATCTATTTTTTTTTTTTTTTTCAAGATATACATGTACTTTGGAAATTCCACTTTTGCACTTTTATCAGTATGTCATAGTACGAGTCGATTTTTGGCAGGATTAATATTATTAATAATTTTAAAAATAGTTAAGATTCTTAATAATTTTAAAAATAATTAAAAGCGGGCCGAAAAGTCCACAAATGTCAAAACTAGCTAGACAGTTGAGTATGAAGCATTGACAATGGCGTGTCACCAGGCTAGGCAAGGCATGGCACAACATGTGCTTGTCATCGGGCTATAAAAAGGCATGACACGACACGTGCATGTTAATGGCCTAGGCAACACACAACATGCAATTTGCTTTTCACCGGTCTAGGCAAGGCATGGAACGAAATGTGCTTGCATGTCACTAAGTTAAACAAGGCATGGCAAGTAAGCCAACCTGTGGGAATAGGAGCCGATATTTTTTTTTGATATCTAACGCTTGGAGTATATGGTATAGACTCCATATTAATTGATGGCCATTTGATTTATTTGCATATTTACAGATGGACATAGCAAAATGCAGAATAAGCAAATGGACCCCCTTTACCATTTTTTCATGTTGAGCGAACCAGAAAGATCTTCCTTGTAAATTAGAGGTGGAGACTACGTACGTACGACAACCTTCAGGATGGTTAAAGAAAAGTAGATATTGGGGATGTTTCTTTTCCTTGTTCTTCTTATAATATTGTTGAATAACTCCGGTCGATTATGTCCCTCTTGAAAGCTTAATTGTGTTTTGCGGAAGCGTTAACAAATATAGAAAAATAACGTGATTATTGCTATGTAATAGGACAAACCATGGGGGGGGAGGGGAGGGGGGGTGTGGGGTGGGGGAGAGAGAACAATCACAGATAACACAGAGATTTACGTGGTATTATGTGTATCTTGTAATTTGGGCGTTTGTTGGATTGGTATCTTGTCAATCCTTGGAGCTTGATTAGCGTATGATTGCCGCATGGTACCTGTAGGGTGCCAACCTTGTTGGGATGCTACTCTCATGTAGTGATGCTATCTTATCTTGCTCTCAACTATTGTACCACTCTAATTATTAATATAATCCCTTTTTCGCTGTTCAAAAAAGTAAAAAAAAGAGATTTATGTGGTTCGATAACAAATCATGGCTCCATTGTACAATTCCTTAGGCAGCAATTCAAAAGTATCAAGACTTGACAATGGCATGTCATGACCAGGTTAATTAGGCAAGGCATGACTCAACACATGCTTGTCATTGGGCTAAGAGAACGTTACTGGCTTTTGAGATCACGATGTATGAATATCCTTAGTCGTGAATCTTCATGAAGATGAAGATAGAGAAGTCCCTGATAAATGTTACCTATGATTCTGTAACATCTTTCCCAACCCCCAAGTGTTCGCTCATGTTCGGAACTGTTTGTTTTTCCATGCATATGGTTGAATGAAAGCTCAAACAAATTCCTAAAATAGTAAAAGCATCTAAACATTTTGCGTACAAGGATTTTAGTTTTCACTCTAAACTCCATACTAGTCTTACAGAATATGATCTAATCAAGGCTTGAGTTGGGAACAAACTCGTAGATAAGAAGCCTTTCTGTTCCTTCCAAGCAGCCTAACCAAATTCCTATGTTGAAGCTTGACAACTAGCATAACCTCATTCTTAAACTCTATTTCTGCTTGTTGAGATTCCTTAGCCAGCCTCTTCACTGCAATTTCCCGTCCATTCAAAAGCCTACCCTAAAAGTGTGATAGAAAATATGTTAACCAAGCCAAACCACTTTGACCGGCTTAAAAGCAATTTTCGTTTGTTAACACAAGATACAATTACCTTGCAAACAGCACCAAATTCACCTTGTTCAAGTGTATTACTAGCGGAAAAGTTATCCATTGCAACGCTAATAGTTTCAAAGTCTTATTGCAACGATTTCACGATGCTAATTTGATCCCCAGCTTCAAAAACTGAAGAAGTACTTAACAGTTGTATCAATGTAACGTCGTTACAAGTAAAAATACTCAGGAAATTATTTCATTTGGAAAACTATGGTTGCTGGCCTACTGTGAAAACATTCAACTTTGTATTGAATATGGTGGTGATGTCTGTTGTTAAAATCAGTGTTGTATTAGGCTGGACTGAGCAGTTGGCATGCTTAGTGTTTCTTGGTTTGATGTTTTTGTTTGCCATGTAAAATGTGTGAGTATTTTGATGGTTCCGGCAAATTGGGTTCCTCAAAAACCCTAAATTGGGTTTTAGTAGTTCATATGCCATTTCTCTGCAGAAATGTGTTTGACTCTGTATTTGATGGTTAGTGGGTATTGTGTTTCCAGAGTCAGGACTTGTTCCGAGGTTCCAACGTTGATTTGTAGATGTTGACTAAGGTGTTTTCCCTTCTTTTTTCATATGGCTTGGATGAATGCTTTTTTTTCCCCTGCTTTCTTTTCAAAGTAGTAGGTGCGTAGCGCGTGAAATAATTTCAGCGTTGCAATTTGTTGATACATGATGGAAAAGGTTCTTATATACTGCTTTAGCATACATTTTTCATTTTGACGTATAATCACAATTCAACTGGTATGTGCTTTTAGTGTGGAATGTTGATAAACCTATTGATACTCTTCTTCGGCAGTTGAAAATCTGTCGAACTTAGGTTTTGTATCTGTCGAACTGATTGATTTGTCCTTTCTATGTATTTCATCTGTTTTTAAGGTGCTACGGGAAGGATTGAAGAATATACGGAATGAAAGAGAATAAAAGTTGAGAACTGAATAGAAACCTAATTCGACTTGATTTCGAACTTCGATAAGTTGTAATGTGGTGAGAATGAACAGGAGGTTTCCGGTGGTGGAGAGGCGGTGGTGCGCCGTTTGTAAGAGCGAGAACGAGAGCTATTCGGACGATAATGTTAGATACAACGTGCTTCCGTGGCTTCCGACTGATTTGGAGTTAGCTTCTGCGTTTTGTGGATTGCAAAAGGAGGTGATTTGTGACTTAAGATTCTATTTCTTGGTGTTTTGTTTTGCTTCAACACTCAACAAATTTGACTACAATTTGACACGTGAATATGCATGGGTTTTAAGTATATTTGTGTTGGGTTATGCATTTCTATATTAGTAGCAGTTGATTATGCTTGAATTGAAGAAATTTGTGCACGGTGAGCGAGGATGGATGCCAGAGTTTTAGTTGAGGGTGGGGACATTCATATTGCCTATGTTTTGAATGTGTTCGAAAATCCTTTTGGTGTTTACATATGTATTAAATTGCTTACATCGGGATGATCTATCTGTTCACTTTCAACTTCTTACCCTTATGTGTTGCTTCTCTGTCCTCAGGTCTTCGAGCTAGGGGATCTATCCAGAGATTTAAATGAGTCTTTGATGCAAGGACTATAAGTAGTGTAGTGTGGCCGTGGCCGGCACACTCCTGTTAAGAATTCTAGATGAGTATTTTGATAGTGTTAGAGTGCCATGCACATTACAAAGATATTTTTCTTTGATTTGCTTCTTTTGTATAACTGGCTTCAACTTCGTCAGTTGTTATGCTTAAGTCTTGTCTTAGAACAAAAAAAGGATGCTACTTTTCCTACTTTGCTTCATGAAACTGGATGACCCTTCGTGTTTGTACATGCGTTTTTCTTTAGGATTTCTTTAGAGCTTTGTTTCTTTCTCCTTTCAAGTTTTTAACATTTGTTCAAGTATTCGGTAACCCGTTTTAATTTCAGTTCTTGATAAAAGTTATTCGTTTATATTTGATTAGTTGATATTTCTTATTTATTTTTCTCTCGCGTGATAGAAGCATGATTAATTCTAGGGTTTATTGCTTTTATTCTTAATAATGAGTGAGTAATTTTTCTGAGGTTTGGTCGCTCGGTAAAGGCGTGCCGCGACCCAATTAGGATTCGTCTCGCAATTTTTCCGTACAATAATTTAATTGAATAATTTTAGTTGGTGAAAACTACGTCCGTTGGACGAGTCCGAGGCATTGTTGGGACTCATGTGAGCGGGAATAGGGGACCAAAACCTGTTTGACACTGTGTTCGGGACCGACAACCTTAGGATTCGCATCTTTCGGAGTTTTCAATTCTCCCTAAATTTAACTGTTTTAAGAACCTTGAAAAGCGAGCGGATTCGGATTGAGTAGCGAACGCCGGATTCTCTACGACTGTGCCTCTCTTTTTAATTATTTGAGCAAGTTATCTGTTAGTATTAGTTAAATCTCAATCAAAAGACAAGGGGTGGCTACCTAAGAGCCCGTTAAATTAGAACAACCCGAATTTTTAGTCAGCACACATTACCATCTCTGTGGATTCGACTCCGAACTTACCGGATATTGTGCTGCGTCGGTCTCTGCCCTACGCTTGGGGCAACCCATTATTTTAGGACTAAGAGCATCCCCAATGGGGATGTAAAACTGGGTTGTATACTTATAATAGCACCTGGAGGCAAAAAAAACCCCTCCAATGGGGATGTAAAATAGCAAAAATCGGGATGTAAAATAGCATAGATGGAAAGGGAGATGTATATTTCCATCCCCTTTTGACTACAGCTATAAATTACAGGTCATCAAACATCATCAATTCCAACTGCAATACTAGAAAAATGGACGGCCAGAATTACCTATATTCGCCGGATAGTTGGCCGGAATTGGTTCCTCATCGCCGGTTTCTGCAAATATTCGCCGGAGTGACCAAAAAATGCTGGAATCGAGTGAGAGAGAGAGAGAAAGAGAGAGAGAGAGAGAGAGAGAGAGAGAGAGAGAGAGAGGTGAGAGAGGGATCTCACCGACAAGAGACATCCACGGGGAACAGTCGGTGATCATCAACATAGGGGAGTTAGGGTTTCATCTCGGTTTCAACGGGAACCGTCGGTGAGAGAGAGATATGAACGAGAGAGAGAGAGAGAGAGAGAGAGAGAGAGAGAAAGGAGGCAAGGGGGTTTCATCTCTGGTTCGGAGAGAGAGAGGGGGGGAGTTGGTTTCCCAGTCCACCGACTGGTTTTGTTCTTCATAGAAAGAGAGAGAGAGAGGGAGACAGAGAGTAAAGTTGAGAGGCAGAGAGAGAGTACTAAAGTTGAGAGGCAGAGAGATTCAGTGTTTGAGCCGACCGTTGATCAATCAGCCAACGGCTCTTTTGGCCGTTGATCAACGGATCAAATCAGCAACGGGCATTTTTTTTCCTTTACCTATAAATGGATGTTTTTAACATGATTTTCACTACAAAAAATTCCTCCATTCTCCACAAACACCCTCCAAAAAAAATATTGTATCAATTATGACAGATGGAAGTCGTAGTGCGAGAGGAAAATCGTTCACCTCCGATCAAGATGAAGCAATTTATAATGCTTACTTGTGCGTTAGTCAAGACCCGATTGTCGGTACTAACCAAGCACGATCTAAATTATGGGATCGGGTTGCAAAAAAATATACCGAATTCACAGGAGGCGATGTACGATCAGATGCTTCTATCAAGTCTCGATGGCAAGTCATCCAACAGGCTTGCAACAAATATCGTGGACATTTAAGGCAAATTCAAAGGCAACATCAAAGTGGAATGACAGAACAAAATGAGGTATTATTATTTTTGTTAATATTATTATTTTGTTTTCATAAGAATTTATTTTCATAAGAAAATAAGTTATTATTTTGCTGTTATCAAGTTTTTGCTTTCATAAGAATTAGTTAATATTATTATTTTGATAATTAATTAAATAATTTTGTTATCATTGTTATAGATTGATCTAGCGAAGAAACATTACAAAGAAACTGAGAATAAACCTTTCGCCAATTTGGATTGTTGTTGGGCAATCTTAGAACACAGTATGAAGTGGGCGGATTTAACCCCACCCCGGTCCGACCCAAGATCTTCACAAATGGATACGAGTTCGGTCCCTCTATCTCCTGATTTCTCTCAAAATCCAAACTTAGAAGAGTCTCCTGATTTCTCTCAAGCTCCAAACACAGCAACTACATTGGAAGATAGCAATCCTACGAGTGGAGGTAGTGTTCAGTCTCCAAGAAAGAGGCCTCCTGGATGTAAAGCATCAAAGGCAAAATTATTGAAGACCAAAAAAACAGATAATGAGGAACGTGAATGGATAAACTTGATGGAAAAATTCAACCGAACTACATCTGACAAGGAAGGTAGGAGAGCTGAAATGGAAGCAAGAAGAGTCGCGGCTTTGGAAAGGACTACGGCAAATGATGAGAGGAGGGTGGCGCTTGAGGAGAGGAAGGCAGCAATGCAGGAAAAAGAGATGGAAGATAGGATTATGCAAATGGACTTGGATTTGGTTCAAGACCCCCAAATGAAGGCTTATTACCAGTTTCGCAAGGGTGAAATCTTGGCTAAATGGACGGCTAGCTCAAGTTCGTCTGGTTATTTTCCTGGTTTTCCCGATTATTGATTGTAATAATTTTTTCTTGTCATATGTAATAGTCTTTAGCAATTATGTAATAATCTTGACTTTGATGTAATCGTTGGATACTATTCGATAATAAAATGCATTTTATTTGGCTAATGAAGTACAAGACTCGAAAATGAAATACAAGACTCGAAAACGAAGCACAAGACTCGAAAATGAAATACAAGACGCGAAAATAAAATACAAGACTCGAAAATGAAGCACTCGAAAATGAAATACAAGACTCGAAACTGAAGTACAACACACGGAAACCTCATTCTTCATCTCCATTACGGGCCCATAGGTGTTCAATAAGATCATTGCGGAGCGAATGATGTGCCTCATTTGATCGAATTCTGCGATTATTTTTAAAGAAATCAACCAAAGCAGGTGTGACATCTCTCAATACTTGAATTGGGTTGGAAGAAAGAAGTTCAGTAATTTCATCACTAGCATCATGATCACGTTGGTCTTCAATTATCATGTTGTGCAAAATGACACATGTTTTCATGATGTAGCCTAGATCCTCCTCATTCCAGAATCGCGCCGGTCCTCTCACAATTGCCCAGCGTGCTTGTAGTACGCCAAATGCCCTTTCAACATCCTTGCGACATGCCTCTTGCATCCTCGCAAAGTGTTGCTTCTTTCTTCCTTGTGGTTGAGAAATGGTTTGGACGAGAGTCGCCCATTTTGGATAGATACCATCAGCAAGGTAGTATCCCATGTCGTACTGACTCCCGTTAACAACGAAATTGGCTGGAGGGGCACGACCGGCACTGAGATCATCAAAGAGATGAGATTGATCAAGCACGTTGATATCGTTGAATGACCCAGGCATGCCAAAGAAAGCATGCCAAATCCACAAATCATACGATGCAACTGCTTCAAGTACGATAGTGGGTTTTCCACTGCGGCCACTGAAGAAGCCATGGTAAGCAGTTGGACATTTGTCCCATTGCCAATGTATACAATCCAAGCTGCCTAGCATTCCAGGAAAACCACGTTCATTGCCCACATGTAGGAGCCTTGTAGTATCTGCTTCATTTGGATTTCTCAGGTATTCTGCTTGAAAAATGGAGATAACGCCTCTATAGAAGCTTCGAAGAGAGTCAACTGCTGTACTTTCCCCAATCATTAGATACTCATCAAGACTATCAGCAGGCGTCCCGTATGCCATCATCCTCAGAGCTGCTGTCATCTTTTGGATACCAGAAAGACCTGCAGCTCCCATCGCATCATACCTTTGGACGAACGTCACGTCATGTTGTTGGAGTTTACCCAAGATCTTGTGAAACAAGGGTTGACTCATTCGAAAACGTTGCTGAAACAAATTGTCGTCATAAAGCGGATACTCACAAAAGTAATCAGCATTGAGTCGTTCGTTGGCAGCAACTCTGTCACGGGGGATCCAGGCTCGACCGCTTGTAGAACCAACATGACCTCCTTGTTGGCGCCTTCTTTGAAATTTTCGGTATTGCCTGGCCATGATCAATTGCGCCATTGCAATCTCATCATCATCGGAGGAAGATCCGTCAAATTCTCCCAGTAATATTCTTTGGGTTAGACTACTCATGATGATTTTTTGTGAAAGTGGAAACTGTATATAGATTTGAGTGTGAGAATGAATAATGGAGAGGATAGTATTTGAGTGTGAAAATGAATAATGGAGAGGATAGTATATATAGATGGTAATTAAATGTAGTTGAAAGTAGATGAGAATAAATGACTGCCGTCAATTATGTAGTTGAGAGTAAATAATGTAGGTGAGAGTAGATGAGAGTAAATAATATAGTTGAGAGTGGATGAGAGTAAATACTGAAATAAATGATGTAGTTGAGAGTGGGGAGTAAAAGTAAATGATGTGGTTGAGAATTAATGGGAGTATCTGGTGTAATTGTAGTTGGATGTAAAACAAAAAAAAGGGACGAAAATTTTTTTTTTTTCGGAATTTTTTTTTTTTAAATCTTCGATTACCGGATACCAAAATTATTTATCAACGGAAGTAATACTTGAATTAGGGTTAAGAAAGTTGAGGAAAATTAAGGAGGAGAGAAAATTAGTTAATTATCCATCCTTTTTTTACATCTCACCATTGGATAGGAGGAGGTTCTATTTTACATCTAACTAACTTTTAACCACTTTTTACATCTAAAATAACTATCCAACCTCATCTAAAATACATCCCCATTGGGGATGCTCTAAGGAATCCATCAAGCAGTGAGTCCTCCCTGGTTCCCATTGGTTGCACCCTTCGTCGTGAAAGGGTTCTGCATTGTTTCTAAATGAAAATTAGATAAGAAAAATAGATGGAAAATTTATATAAATTGTCCTCATAGTTTCATTCGAGTATCATTTTGGTCCTCCAAATACCAATTACAACTAAACAAATTGATGCCATTTATCGTATTTTTTCATAGTCGACGACCAGCTTCAAGCCAGAAAGATCTACCTTGTAAAGCAGAGGTGGAAACTACAACACCCATCAACAGGGACAGATTCAGAAATATCGTTTAGTAGGGACACCTTGTTAATCATAGTGGCAAAAATTTATTTTTCTAGTTAACCACAATAAACTCGTTACATAATTAAGGCATGCAATATAAACTACAAAAATAATATTTAACACATTCTTTCGCTTAAATTATGTAAAAATAAGCACAAAATCTTAGGCAAAATTTGAGAGTATGTTTTACATGAGCAGTGAAAAGTTTTAGAATGATCGATATAGTTTTATTAATGATATTATTTTAAAATATTGCTCTTAGACGGTTAAAAATATGTACAATTAAGAAAGAATCGATCCAAGTAGACAAATAGTTCGAAAATCTAACATGTATCAATGCACCATACCACGAAATTGAAACATAAAACTAATTTTATATGTATATTTTCAAGATATATGCATTTGTTATGTGTAATAGCACACTTAATTTCCTAATTATGCAAAATATACGACAATATAACAAAATTATTTTAATTTCAAGCGGGGCACATGCCCCCACATCCTTTCCCTCCGTCCCTGCCCATCAAGATAGTTATAGAGAAGTTGATAATGAGGATGTGGTGATTTGTACTTCTTGCGTGGAGGCATATTTGCGAGGAGCTAGGCCTTCTCTCCCTCTTGAAACCTTCACTGTGCATCGATTTGATTGTGTCAAACAATTCAAAATGCATTTGCAAAATTCAGAATAATTCCATTACTGCAGCTTCAATGGTTTGTTAGTCGTTTAGTTAAAATTTGATAGATCGAGTAGCTCTAACGGTGTCAAATTAATCATTTTTATTTTAATCTATCACCACCGCTTGATGATCACTTGAATCATGTCATAGATTTGAATAAAATATAGCAACACGCATATACTGAGATGGTCATAGATGATTTTACCATTCGTTGTGTCAAATTTAATTTGAAAAATGATTTGTCATTTTTTAACCTGAGAAATCACGGAAGATAAATGTTTAACTCATGCCAAATAAAAACACTATAAACACGTACAATTATGCACACACACTTATAATGGATATAAAGCTCATACAGACATTCAGACAACATAATCTAGAGATAACGTTACAAGACTAAAAGTCCTCTGTTTTTTTGTTTTATGCTTCGTTCTATTTTATTTTTTTAAAATAGATTAATCGGTTAGTGGTCCGAGCTTTTAAGTAGTTTTTGTAGGAACTTGGAGTCCAAGTCTTTAGGGTCTTTTGTGGTTGGTAGTTGTAGCTATTTGTCCTAGTCTTAAGGATCTCCTAATTTGTACACTATTTTTCGATTTTTCCTAGTCTTTAGGGTCTCCTATTATGTGGTTGGTAGTTGTTGCTATTTTTCCTAGTCTTAAGGATCTCCTAATTTGTAGCTATTTTCCTATTTTTCCTAGTCTTTAGGGTCTCGTATTTTGTGGTTGGTAGTTGTAGCTATTTTTCCTAGTCTTAAGGATCTCCTAATTTGTAGCTATTTTCCTTTTTTTCCTGGGTTAGTTTACAATCTCTATATAAGATACGGCCTGATGAATGAAGGAAATTATTCGTTATCTTCAAACACCTTGTGTTTAATCAGGGTCCTTGGTTTCTCAGTCAACCTAAATTACCTTATCGCTCCATTTTTTTCCCTATTTTTACTAGGGTTCCCACGAACCATAGAAAAGTAAATCATTCATTCGTACGAAACAATTCAACCCCAGGCGGTTTAGTCAAGTTCGATGAGAAAGCAAATAAGTGAATGTCTTTCATGCGGTACGTTGCATGTTTGAATTTCACGGAAGCCAAAAATTTCAAACCGTGGGGCCATTAGAGAGTTTGCCTGGTCGGCAACTTCAGGATCCTGGAATTAGTCGATGTGCACGCAAGCTGAGCCGAACAACAAGGTGCGCGCAAGCTGAACTATCAAGGAGTTGGGGCAAGGTGATTCACTGTTGTGAACACAACATTGTATTTTACCCGTTTTGCCAAGAAGGGTGGCAAAGATTAATTGTGTGCTAATGTGAGGCCGGGCTCATGATTCTGTCCGATGTTGTGTCCGTAGGAAATTCCCTCTACGAAGAGAGAGGAATAGTTTTTAAGCGAAACAAATTTTTCGGGTGGCCACCACACATTTCCTTGTGGCTTATCGCCCTGTTGATATTCCCTATGCTAGCAATCACAACATTGGGTGCAAATCACGGCGTTGATAAAAGTGGGGTTCTCCTCACAAAAGATGCAAGTTACAGGATTAATTCATGATGGTGTAGCATCTCTTTCAAATGAAGAAGGTCGCTGTATACGGTCATTTCATTCGCGCAAGCTGAAGGAAATAAAGGAGACTGGGATGGCTCCGGCCCCAAGTCAGCGCTCTTGCTTGTTTTCTTCTTGCCGCAGTTATTATTTTCGTCTACTACGTATGTTTGCTGGTCAAGATTTGTGTTGGTTATGGAGTTGATGCCATCAAGAAATTGAAGGCTTGATCCAGCTTCTTTCTTTGTCCATTCGCCATTGATGCTGTCAGGAATTAATTTTAAAGCTAAATCATGCTTCTTTTTATTGTAACTCAGTGCATTTCTTCTTTGTTGTTCCTTTGCATTTTTGGACAATCCATCATTGGTTATTTATCAGTTATCAAACAATTACAGTTATCAAAAATTTCCTGCAACAGAGTTACAGCGATTCTTGGTGAATGATGTAATGGAGTTCAATTTAAATCAATATTCAGGGCGTCATTACAGTCTATATTATTTTTTTTTTCCTGGTAATTCATTCATAATACGATCTTGTTACATGTTGATACAATCAAAAATTAATATCACTACAACAAAAATGTTCAATCGCGACAAAAGAATTCGGTCACTAAACGTATAGGTGACAAAGTTTCGTTGCCAAGTTTCATCGCCGAATGTTTCATGCCAAAGACCATTGCGACTTTTCGTCGCCAAAAATGACCGAACTAGAAAATGGCTTTCAACTTTGTTGTTGCCCCTATTCAAACTTTAGACCTCCATTTCCATCTGAGCCACTAAATACTTCGTTGATAATATTGCAAAATTTTATATATACTACTTTTCGGTAATTTGTAAAGTATTAAAATTTTTTTTTTTTTGCAATAGCAAATTTTTTTATTAATCTTTATAAACGATTACAAAGATTAAACGGAACAAGGGCTCACCGGCAAAAGCCACCCTAGACCACTGAAAGGGACGACACACAAGGCAAGATGCCAACTAACCACCAAAAACCCAAAAGAAACCCAACTTGAAAACAAAATAAACACCTAGCGAGCTAGCCTCAAGCCCAAGGTAAAACAAACCCCCATCACCGAAGCCTAACAGCACCTGAAGCCACCGAAAGGCGAAAAGGACATAACCACCGAAACCTAACACACCCGCAAAACCACAAACAAAGAAGATCTCCAAACAATAGGGAAGCGACAAACCCAAAACACCAAAAGAAAACTAAAAGGTCCAAAAACACAACCACTGAAACCTAAAAGACACCCGCAAGCTCCCATAAGGAAACTAGAACTCTAAAGAAAGGGAAGCGTCCTCCCCTACAAGGGCGGAACCACAACTTGGTTGAGGTGGGCTATAGCCCAAGTTATTTTCTGGAAAACATAAAAAAAAAAATTACATGTAAAAGTTTAGCTCAGATAATTTTAGCCCAACCCATTTTGGCCCAGCCCTCTCAGCCTCTCTATTAAGTTATTAATAGATGCTCTCTCTCTCTCTCTCTCTCTCTCTCTCTCTCTCTCTCCTACGTTCTTTCTTTTCTGCATTTTCTCTTGTTCTCTCCCTCTCTACTATCGTAAGGGCTAGGTTTTTGTTGGTATGCTTTGCACTGGTTGATCGGTATGCTTAGAGTTGCTCTTATGTTGTTAAATGCATAGCACTGCCTAGTGCATGTGCTTAGTTTTTTTTTTACTGATTCAGTTGATGTAGAACATTGATTGGTGTGCTTAAATTTTTAAATGTTGGTTCTTACAATCTTACTTTTTTAGGTCTAAATTATACTCCCTCCGTCCCTTATTTATAGTCCAGTATTCCATTTTGGGCTGTCACTTAATAAGTGTCCATTTTATAAAGTTAGTGGGTAAAAATTGGTGTATTGTCTATTTTGTCCCTAAAAGTAGATACCATTTTGAAAAGTTAGTGAATAAAAGTGTAATGATGATGGGTAAGTAGGGAAAGTAGAGGAAAAAATTGATGTGAAAGGTATAATGATGATGTCTTTTTAATAAGTTAGAGTTATGAGGCAGAACATTTAAAAAGGGATGGAGGGAGTAATGAACAAAAAGAAAAAGAAAATTTTGAACCATTTTTTGAGATTTATTTTGCAATTATTGATGTCCAAGGGTCTTACGGGAGCATTTTTTTTATATTGTGTTTGTTAAAGACACCACTGTATTAATTCTTAAGAAATAGATATCAGATATTCCCACTCATTACAATCTGGATATTCATAATACACGAGGTAAGAGTAGGATGGTGCTAGCAATATGGGCGGTGCATAGATTACAAACCTTATATCGTAGAGATTACCCATATGCATATTATATACACTGTATTGTGCATCAAAAATGTTTTTGGTTTAGCTTAAGGTAGAATCAATTCTTAGTTCCTCCCTTACTAGCTCCCCTATATCAGAAAACTCTCCCTCTTCTAGCTCCGCATATTTCTTCAAAGCTATCTCCCTATCAGCAATTTCCTATTCTTCCATTTCAACCAATCTCTTCAAATTAAAGTTCCTTCCTCCTTTGCAAATAATTCCCAACGAAGCACCAACATCAATCATCTTGCAAGCATTCTTGAATAGTAAAAAATTCCTAGTCCGAATGTCAATGGAAGACATAGAAGATGAAGATACCACCTTAACTTTGTTTGAAACTTTTTTGGCCTTCATCCCGAACTCAAAGAAATATGAATTTATTTTAAAGGTGTACCATCTTACAAAGGTATAGATTATTTATTTTAAAACAAATGAATTTTTTGAAAATAAATAGTAATTAATTAGGCATTTGGCAACAAAATTGCTATTTTGTCTACCTTTTGGCAACGAAATATGTGTTTTCTCGCCAAAAGGTTTTCTCTATTTCCCAATAGTTGCACCATCCATTCGCCATTGATGCTGCTGGGAATATTACGGCTAAAATTTCTTCCTCGTTGTTCCTTTGCATTTGGACAATCCATCATTGGTTATTTATCAGTTATCAAACAATTACAGTTGGGGATGGAATAATGATTTAATTTAACAAAAATTCTGACGCAATTATATCCTAAATGCTTTGTAACCTTTGGCAAACAAGAAGCTGATTAACAGCACATGTTCAAGAATATTAGACAAGAAATTAAACAGTTGAAGAACACTTCAATAATCTGTACAAGCAGAATTCGATCACCAAGATATCTTTTCATTGTTAGAAAGATTAAACAATTAAAATTGGTGAATCTGATTGATTTAACAAAAGTTAGAACTACTATTCTTATTTCTTATTGCCACCGATGATCTCTACATTCAGGGCACCAGTGATATTATAGAGATTGTAAACTAACTAGGAAAAAAAAGAAAATAGCTACAAATTAGGAGATCCTTAAGACTAGAACAAATAACTACAAAGACCACCCACAAATAGGAGACCCTTAATTAAGACTTTGACACCAAATCCCTGCAAAAACTACTTAAAAGCTACAACCACTAAAAGATTAACCCATTATTTAGAAAATAAAAGATAACAAAGCATAAAATAAAAAACAGAGGACGTTTATGCTGGTAAAATTGTGTCTACACAATATCGTCTGTATGAGGTTTATGTCCATTTTAAGTGTGTGTCTGTGTGTGCATATTTGTACGTGTCTAGCGATCTATAGTACTTTTATTCGGCATGAGACCTTAAATTATAATCTTACGTGATTTCTCAAGTCGAAAAATGACAATTCATTTTTCAAGTCAAATTTGACACAACAAATGATAAAGTCTTCTATGATCATCTCTCAGTGTACGTGATATGCTATATTGTTATTCAAATCTGTAACATGATTCAAGTTATCACCAAATGGTGTTGATAGATTAAGGCAAAAATGATATTGACACCATTAGAGCAACTTTGTCAAATTTTGATTAAATCCTACTGTAGTAAATCAAAATTAACTTGTGTTTGGAAAGAGTGGCTAAAAAACAATTGAAGATGCTGTAATGGAATTATTTTGAGTTTTAAAAATGCATTTTGAATTGTTTGACACAATGAATTAAATCGATGCACGATAAGGGTCCTTAATGTCGAGTATGTCGCTGTATATTCCAAGTGTAAGATATCAAAAAGGATCGGATCCTAATCCCAAGGGTTGGTGACCGCGTTGTTCCGTGTCAAAAATAAATTTATAAAATCTTGGAGTTAACTGCTACTCCGAAGAATAGTGATCAAGACCGAGTATCGTTCCGACGGAGACAGTATGGCTGAGTTACGACCAATTCGATTAATTTTTAGGTTAATTCGGAAAAGTAAAGATTGATTTGTTGATTTGTTTTGAAGAGCTAATTAAACTAAAGAACAATTTAATTAAAAAATTTAGAAACGATGGAGGAAAATATCTAGGGTTTGGAATCCACTCCGACCACATAACAACAATATGCATAGGTTAGGTTTATTTATTCAAATCAAAAGGGATTATCGCTAGGACTTGCAAATCCTAACAATAATCGTCAAGAAAATAATCCGGTTATTAAAAGGCATAAACTATTCCATAGCACGGACCGTCTCTCAGTAGCACGATCTGGCCACCTAACGGCACGATCCATCTTACGAGCATAATCTATCTCAGAACTCTAACCACAATCGATGAAAACCATTGCAAAATTAGGTATTTGAAATCTGGAATACAAATACTTAATAGATAAGAAAAAGTAAAATCATGCCGTTCAATTGAAACGGAAAGGATTCTTAGTCTCACAATCGATCCGAATAATAAACCCAAAACCCATACATAAAATAGAGTTACTGTCACGCCCCAAATCCGGGAGCATGACCGGCCATGTACCATGAAGCAATCATGGGACACGAAGCCTAATTAAAAATAATATTTTATCAACTCACAATCAATACAGGAAAAATTGGATATTTTATTGCAAAAAAAATGCGCAACTTAAACCAATATTTTCCTTAAGCAAATGACACAATATCTCATATTTTCCAACTCCAAATTCCACAATGAACAGCCAATAAATAAAAGTGCGGAAGCTTTTTGACAATAGAAAAGAAATAAAAATGCAGACGCCCTAGAGGTCCAAACAGAAGGTCCCGACAAAGCCACAGAGTCCACTACAATGCTCCATGCACTAACCTGAAAAGAATGTGGAATAAATCTGTCAGCTGACGAGCTCAGTGAGTAGTTAAGCATGCTAAGGGTGATAATACAAAGTGGCATACGTATAAATCAACGATAACAAGGGCTCCAAAGAAATGGTGTCAAATTAAGGAAGGTCAAAGGTTCAATGAATAATACCAACAAACTAACGAAGTCAATGGCTCAGCAAATAGTATCGCAAGATGAATGACTGAATAACGAATTATCACAACAACAATCGAACAATGATAATAACCATTTAATTCCAACAGCCTGCTCAACAATATCAGAACGAGGAACAACAATAATGAAATAGTCCAAACCAAAGTGGGAACCATAATCACCAATTACCAAGTACCAAATGCCAAATATTTACTCAGGGCTTAGCCCGTTGGATCCAACACCGTACTTAGAGTCACCACAGGATGGCGCCTGGGACCTTTTCCCTAAGCCGATCCGGAATAGGGTCACAGGGTATTCCACAAGTCTTTTCCCTATCCGTTGAGCACTAGAGTCACAGGGTATTTCACAAGTCTTTTCCCTAGCGGCCAAAGTCACCACGATATCTCACGGGTCTTTTCCTTGGACTTTAATAAATGTAAACATAGTCCATGGTCCCAAACACAAATAGAACAACGGCGAGCTGGAGTCACCTGACCGGCCAGGACTATTCCCCGTGTCGTTATATAGTCACAACAATATCATGGAGTCAATGAATCGACGACAATAAAAGTAAGGGCAATCGATCAATCACAAATATTCTCAATTAACCTTGTATGCCAAAGGGTACGTCAATTGTCAATAATTATGAGAGCAACGAATAAGAATAATTATCATCAGATCACAACCAATAACGAACTGTCAAGAATCGATAGGCTCAAGAGGATTCCAAGAAAGGGATCACATGCTTAACCACTCACCTCGATCGGAACGATAGATCATAAAATGCGATGTTCACGTTCTCTGCTAATCTAAATTAAAAGAATGCATGAACGAAAATCAATTCAATGAGATTGACTACTCTAGTTATCAGTTAAACTAATAACAATATACTTATACTAATATTGACTTCCCTTAACTAAGCACCAGGGTCAGCCCCAAGGTTTAATTACTCTCACAATTCTCTAATATCGATACACGCACACACCACACATGCATACAGATTCTTAATATACTAATATATATACATATTCTCACACTTGTAAACCAAGCACAACACACACTACAACCAACGCCACATGCGCACAACCTGATCACCATTGCCGCCCCTCCTTCTCTCTCCTCCGTTCACTCGGCACCACCAAACGAAACCCAACTAATTGAACTGGTTCCCAAATCAATCTATAACGATAAGAAGAAAAAGGGATTAATAGAAAAGAATTACCACTTCAGGAAGCCAAGTAGAACCCGACTGCCGCAGCTCTCTCGTTAATCTCACTGCCTGGAATAAAATAACCCTAGTTTTGTATATGTGTATAAGAATATAGGGCTCTCTCTCTCTTACGTATGAAATAAAATAATCCTACCTCTCTAACGTTTCCTCATCTTAATAACTGACTACCCACGTTCAAACTTAAAACTTATCTTGTCTAATTACTCAATCAACCCAACATTATTCTTTATGTTAACTAATCACTTGCGGGAACCCATTCCCAATTTAACCAAACTTAGGATTTTAAGCGATACGTGTAACTGATGCCGCCCAACCTATTTTTTTTTAGCAAGAAGTTTGAAAAGAAAAATGAAAGATTTAATTATTTGGGTCAAAAAAATATTATTATTATTTTTTTTTTTTATCTGAAAATGTGGGACGTCACAGTTACTTGGAGTGAAGTTTCATCTTCCCCCTAGACAAGGGGTTTAGCCGGCCATGGAGAAGAAAGATGTCATCGAAATTGAAGAAGACATGGAAAACATGAAGGAATCTCCCTCGCACGACTCTTTCTGTCGTCTCTGGAAAAAAGAATTATCCTAGCCTAACAAACTAACGGCTTTCTTATATAGTCTAGGCCCATGAAAATAAGACTTAAAAAACGCAAAGCAATTTTCCATCTGCTGCCCGCTAGTCCCGCTGGCCCGGACCAGCAGCTCCATTGTCCGGACCAGAATATCAGATTGTTTAATTTCTATTCCAAACTTGGTTGTCCGGACCAGTAAGTCTTTGGTCCGGACCAGATTGTCAGCCTCTGCCGTTTCGCTCCTCTTCTCGCTGTGGCCTGCACCGGAACATCCTTAATTCACGATTATTACTCCAAAACATGTCCGAATGCTCCGTAAGCCCTAAAACACTACAAACCAATTAAATCTCATTAAATAACATTAGATAGGACCGACAAAACCTAAGTTCATGGGAATAAACGGATGCTTTTCAGCACCTATCAGTTGGGCTGCGTGCCATGCCTTGCCTAGTCTGGCGGGAGTTATATGTTATGTCGTGCGTCGCTTAATTAGTCCATTGGCATGCATATGCCGTGTCATGTCTTGTTTAGCCCAGCAACTTACACGTGTTGTGTCATGCCTCGCCTAGCCAGTGACTCGTGTTGTGTCATGCCTTGCCTGGCCCAGTGAGATGCCATTGTCAAGTCTTAATTCCTCTTAAGATTCCAAGTTCAAAGAGAGACGGGGTTGTATAGAGGAGGATGTAGCACTGACCACCCCCAATTTTACGCGAATTGAAGTCGATTAGGTACTTATCAGTATTTGAATGACTTGATTTTTGTTTACAAAATGATGAAAAAATGGAGATTAAAAAATAAATTAAACTTTTTTTTTTATCCGCAATGAATTAAACTTGTATTACCTCTTTTATCTAAAAACAAAGTTGGACAATATCTTACTTTAATTTTAATTGGGTTCCTAGCTGATGGAGGCCCGCTAGTGGATGGTAAGATTAGTCGAGTATAAAGCACACAGGTACTTTTCCCTCCATCTTTCATTGGGCAAATGGAAAATCCGCTTTTATTTCCCTCCAAAATGAAAAACTAAGGCGGCATCTCACTCTCAGTTGCCTCACACAAGTTCAAAATCAATGTAATGTGCCTTCAAAAATCAGTTTTTTTGCACTCTGATCGGGGTTTTGTGCTGGCAACAGTTTGTTCAATGTGGTGTTTTATTGAAGTTTGTAAATATGTGTAATCTGAACGCAACGTGTTGATTTTCCAGCGTATTTCGTTTCTTTGAACAAGCTTCTTTTTTTTTTTTTTTTTGGCTCAGCAAAATAGATTTTATTAATTTTTATAAACGATTACAAAGATTAATCGGAATAAGGGCACACCGGCATAAGCCACCCAAGACTACCGAAAAGGGTCGGCAAGGTGCCAACCAAAAAAGCAAGAAACCTGAGGAACACCTAACTGAAACACCCAAAGTCCATAGCTCCAAAAAAAGAGAAAACCATCCGAAACTCCAAATTGTAAAAGAAAAAATCCAAACCAAACCTCAAAGCCCATAACTCCACAAAAGCAAAGATAAACCAAACAAGATTCCGAATCAAAATGAAGGACTGACGCCAAAACCTAACGAAAAAACGCACGAAAAGCCTCTAAAACTCCAAAGAGATAGAAGCGTTTTCCTCTCAATCCGATGTGTATCCTTCCACTTTCTTAGAAAGACGCAAACGCAGACAATGAATCCTATCACAAAACCTATTATCGAAACAATAGTAATGATGATTGGTCGAGTTGTATTATCATTCTTTCCTGCAAATCCAGAAATTCTTTCGTGTAAAAGCACTCTACATAAGCTGAATTTAAAACGTTATATATATATAAACGTGAAGTTTTCTAGATCCGTGAAATGTCGAATGACCGTTGTTTCGCTTTCAGGAATGCACAACAATCATATTTGTTTGATAATTATTTGTCCAGAAAACTATAGTTGTCTGGAAGCTGATCCAACAGCGCACTATTAATTCCTCATGTAAAATCTTGTCTCGCATGCCATGATGCTATGAAGAACCAGCAGGCCTAACTTGTAGCGACTCGCCGTATCCATGTGAGACATGTATGGGAGAGTTGGCGCTCTTACATGCTACCAATCTTAGTTTCGGAAGATCTTGAGTTTAAGACCCTTCGTTTGCAATTTGTTCCCCGTTTGAATTATGTTTCTACCCTTTGTATTTGTCTTCGCTCAATGTATGGATGTTTGGATCTCCATGTGCAAGATGGAATTGCACGTGAGGGAGGTTGTTGAATAAGCTTGATATATGTATTGTCGGACCTATTTTCTAACAGCTTAAGCTTTTGGGAGAGTTGGCGTTCTAACACCACTGACCCGCCTCTCACATACATACATGTGTGATAGGTATGATAGGAATATGTCAACTCAATCATAAAAATAAAAAAAAAAGAATATGTCAACTCAATCATAAAAAAAAAAAAAAGAATATGTCAACTCAATAAAGAATACCCTATCTTTCAACTTGAAATTCTTAGGAAATTAATAAGCGCATATCAAGCTCCATGGAATGCTGTAGTATTAGTAGGTCTATGAAAACGGAAAATGAAAAGAAAACTAACAACGTAATGCAGTCTTGGCAGCACGTTTTTGTAGGAACTTGGAGTCCAAGTCTTACGGGTCTCCTATTTTGTGCTTGGTCATTGTACCTATTTGTCCTAGTCTTAAGGATCCCTAATTTGCAGTTATTTTCCTATTTTTCCTAGTTACTAGTTTACAATCACTACATAAGATACGACAAGTGATGAATAAAGGGAAATTATCGTTTATCTTCAAACACTTGTGTTTATCAATTTTGCAAACTCAAAACCCCGGGTTGAGGATAAGGCTCATAGGTAATTTTCTCTCTCTCTTTCATGAGGCAATAGTTGCTCCTGATGCTAATTCATATGGAGCTGTAGCGTTGAAGCTCACTATCTATATATGGAGTACTTCTCCTCAAATAGAATGAAAGGTTGTCATGAGGTTGCCCGTTCTCTATATGAGTCTCATTCTAAGTTTGCATTAGCATTTGGTATGGATAAATTTGCCTGAAAAGTACTAGGATGGCTCCGGCCCCAAGTCCTCCGAATTTCGGGACTCCAGAGTTTCATTTCATAGCTCTTGTTTTGATGATGGTTATAGTTCTCGTATATCTTTCTCTTGGTTGTTTTCTTATTGCCGCAGCTATAATTTTCATCTACTACGCATGTTTGCTGATAAAGATTTCGGTTTGTTATACCACCGAAGCAGTCAGGAAATGGATGGCAGAAGGCTGAATCGGGTTTCTGTAATTTATTGTAATTAGAAAATTTATTGTAATCAGAAGAGAGACTTAATGATAATTTTCATGTTTGATGAGATTCTTTTGACAAATATTCTATTCGATCGTGTGTACTACTTCTCTCGATTCATTCCTCTTATGTATATGAGAAAATAAAAACATGACTGTCAATCAATACCGGCCTGTAATTAAATATTGTTGTGTAAGTTGGATGATGGTGAAACAAAATTGACATGGAAAAATTATTCAACGCCCTTGGAGTACCGCACGTGGTTTTCCAAACATATATCTTCCACGACACATTTGTATGGTTCTCATCACAAAGTATGTGGAGCCCACATATATGTGTAGGAGATCTAGGAAAAAAAAATTTTGGGCACCGCCACATAGTGCTCCTTCCACCACCCAAACAACGCTTCCCGGCCACATCCCCTCCAATAGCCTAATCCTGCCTCCATGTCCCCATCTAACCGATAAGATTGAGGTTAAAAAATTATGTTGTCTATGATAATAAAAGCATCCAAAGTACTTATGGACGGTTGTAACTACCCTTGCCTAATCATTGCAAATAGAAGGTGGTACTGGTACAATTTCATTTATGGAAAAAATCAAACGATTGCAAACTTTTCATTTCTGAGACGGTTAATAAACCGTCCTGGGCCAGCACTTCACAGACTTCAATGACGGCATACCAATCCGGAGCACCGTCAGACTCCTTCATAACACCAAAAGTGATCCCGATCGAGTACATTGATCACAATATCAGGATTATAATCATCCATGAGTTGTAGAGGTTGCAAAAGCCATCATCACAATGAGGCTTCAATATAATGTTTATCTTGTCTATTGCAAACCTTATACTGAAGCCTCATCGTGATGATGGCTTTTGCAACGTCTACAACTCATGGATGATTATAATCCTGATTGTGATCAATGTACTCAGGATCGGTTTTGGCATTATGAAGGAGTCTGATGGTGCTCCAGATTGGTATGCAGTCATTGAAGTCTATGCAGTGCTGGACCATGACGGTTTATTTTTCAGGAAAATTTATGCCGCACCAAATGCCGATATGCAAACTTAGATTGAGACTCATATAGAGGGAGGGCAAAATCATGGCAACCTTTCATTGTATTTGTTGAGAAGTACTCCATATATAGATAGTGAGCTTCAATGCTACAGCTCCATATGAATTAGCATCAGGTGCAACTATTGCCCCATGAAAAATAGAGAGAAAAGTACCTGTGAGCTTTACCCTCAACCCGGGGTTTTGGGTTTTCAAAGGTTTTCAGACAGGGGATGGATTGTCTAGAGGGGATTGGACGGTCAAGTTTCGGTATCGTATATTTTCCTTTGCTCATTGTGCTAATTAGAATTGTTTTTTTTAAAAGTTTTTATGATTTGTTGAAATCAATCAAACCACATTTATCAAATATATAGATAAACAGTATCAACACAATACACTATAATGTAGAAATAAACGGATTTGGGTCTAATAAGTCGATCTATTTTTATTTTTTTAAAGATATACATGTACTTTGGAAATTCCACTTTTGCACTTTTATCAGTATGTCATAGTACGAGTCGATTTTTGGCAGGATTAATATTATTAATAATTTTAAAAATAGTTAAGATTCTTAATAATTTTAAAAATAATTAAAAGTGGGCCGAAAAGTCCACAAACGTCAAAACTAGCTAGACAGTTGAGTATGAAGCATTGACAATGGCGTGTCACCAGGCTAGGCAAGGCATGACACAACATGTGCTTGTCATCAGGCTATAAAAAGGCATGACACGACACGTGCATGTTAATGGCCTAGGCAACACACAACATGCAATTTGCTTTTCACCGGTCTAGGCAAGGCATGGAACGAAATGTGCTTGCATGTCACTAAGTTAAACAAGGCATGGCAAGTAAGCCAACCTGTGGGAATAGGAGCCGATATTTTTTTTTGATATCTAACGCTTGGAGTATATGGTATAGACTCCATATTAATTGATGGCCATTTGATTTATTTGCATATTTACAGATGGACATAGCAAAATGCAGAATAAGCAAATGGACCCCCTTTACCCTTTTTTCATGTTGAGCGAACCAGAAAGATCTTCCTTGTAAATTAGAGGTGGAGACTACGTACGTACGACAACCTTCAGGATGGTTAAAGAAAAGTAGATATTGGGGATGTTTCTTTTCCTTGTTCTTCTTATAATATTGTTGAATAACTCCGGTCGATTATGTCCCTCTTGAAAGCTTAATTGTGTTTTGCGGAAGCAGCAACAACAACAACATAACGAATATAGAAAAATGACGTGATTATTGCTATGTAATAGGACAAACCATGGGGCGGGGGGTTGGGGGAGAGAGAGCAATCACAGATAACACAGAGATTTACATGGTATTATGTGTATCTTGTAATTTGGGCGTTTGTTGGATTGATTTCTTGTCAATCCTTGGAGCTTGAATAGCCTATGATTGCCGCGTGGTGTAGGGTGCCAACCTTGTTGGGATGCTATTCTCATGTAGTGATGCTAGCTATCTTATCTTGCTCTCAACTATTGTACCACTCTAATTATTAATATAATCCCTTTTTCGCTGTTCAAAAAAAATAAAAAAAAGAGATTTATGTGGTTCAATAACAAATCATGGCTCCATTGTACAATTCCTTAGGCAGTAATTCAAAAGTATCAAGACTTGACAATGGCATGTCATGACCAGGTTAATTAGGCAAGGCATGACTCAACACATGCTTGTCATTGGGCTAAGAGAACGTTACTGGCTTTTGAGATCACGATGTATGAATATCCTTAGTCGTGAATCTTCATGAAGATAGAGAAGTCCCTGATAAATGTTTCCTATGATTCTGTAACATCTTTCCCAACCCAAGTGTTCGCTCATGTTCGGAACTGTTTGTTTTTCCATGCATATGGTTGAATGAAAGCTCAAACAAATTCCTAAAATAGTAAAAACATCTAAACATTTTGCTTACAAGGATTTTAGTTTTCACTCTAAACTCCATACTAGTCTTACAGAATATGATCTAATCAAGGCTTGAGTTGGGAACAAACTCGTAGATAAGAAGCCTTTCTGTTCCTTCCAAGCAGCCTAACGAAATTCCAGTGTTGAAGCTTGACAACTTGCATAACCTCATTCTTAAACTCTATTTCTCCTTGTTGAGATTCCTTAGCCAGCCTCTTCACAGCAATTTCCCGTCCATTCAAAAGCCTACCCTAAAAGTGTGATAGAAAATATGTTAACCAAGCCAAACCACTTTGACCGGCTTAAAAGCAATTTTCGTTTGTTAACACAAGATACAATTACCTTGCAAACAGCACCAAATTCACCTTGTTCAAGTGTATTACTAGCGGAAAAGTTATCCATTGCAACGCTAATAGTTTCAAAGTCTTATTGCAACGATTTCACGATGCTAATTTGATCCCCAGCTTCAAAAACTGAAGAAGTACTTAACAGTTGTATCAATGTAACGTCGTTACAAGTAAAAATACTCAGGAAATTATTTCATTTGGAAAACTACGGTTGCTGGCTGACTGTGAAAACATTCAACTTTGTATTGAATATGGTGGTGGAGAGGCGGTGGTGCGTCATTTGTAAGAGCGAGAATGAGAGCTATTTGGATGATAATGTTAGAAACAACGTGCTTCCGTGGCTTCCGACTGATTTGGAGTTAGCTTCTGCGTTTTGTGGATTGCAAAAGGAGGTGATTTGTGACTTAAGAATCTATTTCTTGGTGTTTTGTTTTGCTTCAACACTCAACAGATTTGACTACAATTTGACACGTGAATATGCATGGGTTTTAAGTATATTTGTGTTGGGTTATGCATTTCTATATTAGTAGCAGTTGATTATGCTTGAATTGAAGAAATTTGTACATATTGCCTATGTTTTGATTTCATATGTATTAAATTGCTTACATCGGGATGATCTATCTGTTCACGTTCAACTTTTTACCCTTATGTGTCGCTTCTTTGTCCTCAGGTCTTCGAGCTCGGGGATCTATCCAGAGATTTAAATGAGTCTTCGATGCAAGGACCATAGGTAATGTAGTGTTGCCGCGGCCGGCATACTCCTGTTAAGAATTATAGATGAGTATTTTGATAGTGTTAGACTGCCACATTAATTACAAAGATATTTTTCTTTGATTTGCTTCTTTTGTATAATTGGCTTCAACTTCGTCAGTTGTTATGCTTAAGTCATGCCTTGGAACAAAAAAAGGATGCTACATTTCTTACTTTGCTTCATGAAACTTGATGACCCTTCGTGTTTGTACATGATTTTTTCTTTAGGAGATAAAGTAAAAGGGTTGAGGAGAAAAAAAAAATTGAGGTTTGGTAACATTTGTTGTGTTAGACTATGGACCACCGTTAGATGGACCATGGTAGGATTGCGCATGCATTCTCTCCCTTAATCTTTTGGAACACGGAAGATGGCATAAGATGTGTGATTTTGCATCAGAAGTGCTTCTTTTTTTAGCACACATGAGCCCGACTTAGTTTAGATTTTTACTAATTTAGTTGATGCAGAGCACTGGCTGGTGAGCTTAAATTTTAAAATGTTGGTTCTTAAAATGCTAATTCAAGTAAAACATGTCAATGAATATCCTTGGGTTATTACTTTTCACAAAGTTGAATTCATTGGGCAGGGTTGATATATTGGGTTCAATGTCCACTATTTAGTTGTGCGGGCAGTTTCAAGGACACCTAACCCCAAAAAACACCCCCAGGATTTAATATCCTTGGATTAACATTTTTTTAGGTGTTCCGGGAACTACCCCGTTATTTGTGTGTGCTAATCGTTCGAGTCTTGCCTAAGGCACGGGGCATGCAGTGGCAACATGCCTTCATGCAATTTGCGTTGTGCCTTCAGACACGAACATGCACCAGTCTCTATATAAGATACGACAGCATGAGTTAAAGAAATTAATGTTCATCTTCAAACACTTGTGTTTATTGCTTCATTAATTTTTTTTTTTACTGCTTTCCACTAGGGTTCCCACGAAATGGAAAAGTAAATTCTTAATTCGCACCACACAATTCAACCATAGGTGGTTTAGTCAAGTTGGATGAGAAAGCAAATATGTGATTGTCTTCTATGAAGTCGCATGTTCGAATCCACGGAGGCCAAAAACTCCAAACCTTGGGTCTACCAAAGGGTTTGCCCGGTCAATAACTTCAGGATTCCGAAATTAGTCGAGGTGCATGCAAGCTAGAGAAACATATTGTCAAAGCCACCATGTCCGGTTTCTCTTCTGGTGAAACGGTAGAATGCACCTCAGGAACTGGACTGTTCTTGGATTTTTTAGAATATGGAAATCCTTAAAATCAAGAAACGTACAGAGAGCATAGGTAGATTGTATTTTCGTAAACTAATGATTCAAGGGAATCCAAGCAATGGGGTGTTTTATTTTTTATTTTTTTTGTAGAATAATTCAGAAGGCGAAGTCCTCTCTTTTCCTCAGCAACATGAAACCTGCTGGTGTCTCAACTATTCCATCCACTTAGTGACAGTACTTTCAGAACATTGATAGCAAGCATGCTTCTTTGGTTAGAATGGATAACTACTTAAATTTTCGCTGGTCGGTCTCTACTATTCTTTCCTCAGCTCATGAATATGCTTGTTGCGAGATATGAGTACAAGCCACTGCTTGCAAATTTTCTGGTCGCGGAATGCTATTTTCTATTGGAGTTCGGCAATCTTCGTACAATTCGCTGCTAGCACATTTTGCATATCACCCATCGTCCTATCACAATCGGTTAGGACCTTCTGCACCATCATCTCGAATCTTAGCAAAAGAGTTTATGACAATCACGACAACCACCATTACAGCACAAATGCCTTTTACGATAACCCATATGTAATTTTGTCCTATACCGGGTTCATCTGCTTCCCTCATCATATCAGCAAACACTACAAGAAATTAGAGGATTTAAGACAAAAATTTAGGGACCAAATTAGTGTGGTGGGGAAAAGGTCACATCTAGCAACCAAAAGTTGAGGTAGGTCTTTACCAACCATACCAAATTAGTTTGATGAGAAATTCATTTTTCGCATCTAAGATTTCTCTGTTTCACTCTGTTTCCCAAGCTTTTCTAGACTGTGTAGCATTATTATTTATAATGTTGAACTGATCTCTTGTTGACTTGTGTTATTGCGGACAACTTTATACAGTTCATAATGTAGCATTGACAAGATTACCAAGTTAAGCCCATGGATTGCTGGGATCTAGATGATCAAGCTTGTTCTGTTATGTTAACTCATGGTTGTTGCTGCCACTTAGTTGACAGCTAAGTCTGCCTTGGGGTGCCTTCTTTTGGGTACTAACTATTGAAATGTATTAGGTTGAGGCGTTTTGGGATGGCTATGCTATGCTATATGTCTTTTCCAATGTTTCCATTTCTTTTGTTTTTTGAAGAAGTATTGCATCTGTATACATTGTGTTGGGATAATGGAACAATGAAATTTGATTGGAAAATCACTTTGGAGGGTTTTGATTATCTTTTTTCTCATCTATTTGAAACTTTTTTAATTGTAGGATTCTATGCTTTTCTATTAGCAATTAAATATTTTAGCTGGGAAAATGTTTTTGCTACCAAATATTTGTTCTAATAAAATTTGTTGATAATGAGTCACTTATTTGGGGAAAACATTTGTTAGTAGCTAAAGTTGTCTTTAGCAACAAAATAGACCTTTGGGGACCAAATCTGCAAGGCCATTAGGGACCAAATTTTTTTGCCCCGAAAACAAAGTTGTTACAGACAAGTTGTGCATTTGGTCCCTGATGCTCACCCCATTAGTAACAAATCCTTAATTTGGTCTCTAAAAGTGATTTTTAACTTTTTTTTGGACTAATTGTTAAGCACAAACGTTCCAACCAACAAATATTGTTCGGAAATATCTTTTGCATCCAAAATTTTAGCTTTCGCAAACAAAATATTTGGTCCCCAAAACCATTACTTCTTATAGGGAAACAATATCCGACTTCAAATAGGAATCAGGACACTGTACCATGAGCCCACAATTATGATTGGTCCAGTGTTGAAGTCCACCATCGTAAGAGGAACCCAGATACAGAGTCTAGTGCCGTTCCACCCGCGACGGAAGCGCACAACAAAAGGGAAATATCACAAACACCTACTCCGCGGGAGAGAGAACAACTTCCACTATAACAATGAAGAGTACAATGGTGAGATACAAATACACCCTCACATGACATTTTTCTTACAATCCTTTTGTTCCTCTCGGTTCTCTCACTCGCACAAAGCCCCTTAAATACAAAACTCTTGAATTGCACCAAAAATCTATATGCACAGCCGGCAATTCAACCAACTCTGAGAAAATTTTCTTCAAGCCATTTAATGCAGAACAAGCCCAACACTTTTCCCTTTCTTTTCATTTTTCTTTCAATGCATTAACACCACATGGGCAAAAATCCAACAGAGACCTATATTACAATAGTCAATTTATTCAAATATCATTCCTTTTATAGAAATTAACAGATAAGCTTATTGCTGAAAATCACATCCTGGTTCAAACATATTTGCTTATAGCTGATATCACATCTTGAGAATTTAACGAGGATACAACTCAGTAGTTGATACTTCATTTGTCAAATGACCTGACACGGCGAATTCAAACCTATGCTCCTGAAGCAATGGTAACTCTGCATTGTTGCTACCACTATGCAGAAAAAAACCAGGCTCTGACGGCACCTCAAGGCTAATGGAGGAGCTACTAAGCATGAGAACAACTGAAGCCATAGGCGGTCTTTTTGCAACATTTTCCTGGACGCACAGTAACCCAATATGAATACATCTTATCATTTTCGGCATGAAACCCGAATTAAGCCTCAATGCGGACATTTGAATATGTTCCTTCCCTCCAAGTTTTCCATGCCTGCAAGAATTCAGCATGTGAATTAAGGTTTCAAGGAATACTAACTTCTTTCATGACTTATACATGTCATGCGTTTTTTCTATGTGTGGCAAACAATGTTTCAGGGAATTTTAATAGTTAAGTAGCTTAAAAGTCCCTCTACGTTCTCTCCATTACAGAAGGAGTTGTTCTTCTGGCCACTCATAATTTCAAGAACCAAGACACCAAAGCTAAAGACATCTGATTTTACCGAGAATTGCCCATTCACTAAATACTCTGGAGCCATATATCCACTGAAATTGTTAATGGATTGGTATCAGTACAAAAGTTAATATGTTCAATAGTTCACCAACCAATTTGTTTCGCTTTTTAAAGATTACAAATTAAATTGCATGAAGTCCTTTTCTTAGAATTTATGTGGTCAAACTGTTGCGAGAAATTTTCAAATGCCTTATCCATAAATACACCAAAACCATTTGGTAAAGACAGAATCCAAAACTTACCGGGTCCCCGCAATATTGATTGTACTCTGAGTTTTATCCACCACAAACAATCTTGCAGTGCCAAAATCTGAAATTTTGGGATTCATGTCGTCATCTAAGAGAACATTACCAGCTTTGAGATCACGATGAATGATCATTAGTTGTGATTCTTCATGAAGATAGAGAAGTCCCCGAGAAATGCCTCATATGATCTTGTAACGCTTATCCCAACCCAATTGTTCGCGCCTGATTGGATCTATATGTTTTTCCATGCATATGCTTGAATCAAAGCTCAAAACAACTACTCCGTATCTAAAATCCTAAAAATATCTACTTTTGCTTACATGGAGTTTAGTTTAACTCTAAACTGCCATGGGATGAAATGGTATTTGCATCAAAGATATATATTGAGATCTATGTAAGTCTTACTTAATATGAAGTTATCAAGGCTTGACTGGGGCACAAACTCGTAGATCAGAAGCCTTTCTGTTCTTTCTGAGCAGGAGCCAAGCAGCCTAACCAAATTCTTGTGTTGAAGCTTGGCCAATAGCCTAACCTCGTTCATAAACTCTATATCTCCTTGTAGCGATTCCTTATCCAGCCTCTTCACTGCAATTTCTTGTCCATTAAGCCTACCCTGAAAGTGTAAGGGAATATATGTTAACCAAACCAAACCACTTTGACCTAAAAGGAATTTTTGTTTGCTAACACAAGATTCAATTACCTTGTAAACAGCACCAAATCCACCTTGTGCAAGCTTATTACTATCAGAGAAGTTATCCGTTGCAACACTAATACTTTCAAAGTCGTATTGCGACAATTCCACAATGCTAATTTGATCCCCAGCTCCGGAAACTAAACAAGTTAACAATCGTGTCAATGGAAATTACAAGTAAAATTATCAAAAAGATAAATACATTTGATGACTTTGTTTAGAGATTCTACATCGTAACATTCGCCATCTGATACATAACATTCAGCAGACCGATATGAGACTTAAGCTGTGATGCAACACGCCTCCTTTTACGAAATTAAGTGCAAGAAAAATATACGAGTAATGTTTGAGTCAGAGGTACACCCTCTTTGAACAAACGAACTTGAGATAAATCTTGATTTTTTTTTAATTCAATATCAAAACTGCCAAGCCCTAAGGCTTACAATGAATATAAATAGGGTGGTAGAATCCCTAAATAACTTGGGGAACAATTAGGGCCGAGAATCAAACCCTAATCGCAGAAATTACGAAAATTACCAAAGACGGAAAATTCTACGTTGACTAGAAAATCAAATACTATGACAAAATATAAGGCCGCAAAAACAAGAGGCAACTATACCAGAATTTCCTATCAAAAGTTATTACGAATCTAAATATTACTATAAACGACAAAATAGGCCTTTCGGAGACCTAAACAGCATCGAACGGCTGAAAAGCATCATTGATCATCTTCCAGAGGACAATGAGTATTGATCAGTGGACCGTTCCGCTTCAACCCTACGGCCCACAGGTCATTCTCCCTCTGTCGCCCCGCCTCCAGTTTGGTTTGGCTTGAGCTTGGTCTAGTTGCTCAAGGAATGTGGACGCGACTCGCTCTCCATCAAGCTCTCATATGTTTTTCTTCATCTACTTTCCTTTTCGGAGAGCAAGTAATTTCAACTGTAGTAAATGGAGATTAAACTCCACCAAGTGTCAAAATAAATCATTTTAAACTTACCTTCAGCATTCTGTCTTCGCTTCTTCTTCTGCTTCCTCTTTTTTAAAAACATGCAAATGCAGACAATGAATCCTATCACAGGAATTATTGTCAAAACAACAATGATGATTGTTCGAGTTGTATTATCTTTCTTTCCTGCAAAAACCAGAAACTCCTTCTTGTAAAGCACATAATTGCGTAAGCTGAATTTAAGATCCATGAAATATAAAATGACCATCACAGATCAGGTGTTTCTCTTTCGGGTCTTCAAACAATCATATTTGCTTGATAATGATTTGTCTTGAAAACTTGAGTGATTTTGAAGGAGATCCAACAGCACACTATTCCTTCGGGTACAACCTTGTCTCGCATCTAGTGATGCTATGAAGAACAAATAGGCCTAACTAGTTGCCATCCGTATCAGCCATGTATTGGACACCAGCATGCCTCAGACTTACATGTGTGACATGGATGATAAGAATCTTCCAACTTGATAAATTGAACCTCATCATTCAACTACAGATTCCTATGAAGTTGGAAGATTTGTGTTATCTTGAGACAATTAAGAAATGTTGGGTTTAATTTAGCACTAGGGTTATGCCCGGTTTTTAACAGAGATTACATGTCACTAAAATACAAAGACACCTCACAACATGAACATACCTTGCTTTGTTGTCACATTGGTTGATGGCGAAGGAGGAGCAAAAGAGCGCGCCGGGGGAGGGGATGGCTGGGGTCCTGCTGCACCAACAAAAGAAACCGTAATCAGGGACAAATCATACTGGAAAAAAAAAAAAAAAAAAAAAACCAGCTTGGTCGCATAGTATTCACTGCTTTTTTCCTCAGACAGGGCATGCTTAGAATTTAGTACATTACGTGGATGGTCAAATGGTATTATGTGAAAGCATGATCGGTATTGGCTCCATAGGTCATCCTTCCATTTGGTTGGCAATCCCATTGTACAAACCACATGCCCACGGAAGTGTTTGGGACCCTTTTCTTACTTCTATTTTTTTTTTACTTTTTGCATTTTTTGTTTTACATTTTTGGCTTTTTAGACTATGACCACAAAAGGGCTAGTGTTTGAGAGATATATGCGAAATACATTATATAAATCTCTTACGTTAAACAAAATGGGAAAAACAAAAAATTAGAACTCCAAAAGCTCATCTTTGCTTACTTTTGTCTTTTTGTTTCCTAAAAGTGCCACGTGGTGCCCAAGACTCTTTTCTACCACACATTAGTATAGTGTTTGAAAAAATAAAGTGTAGGCACTTCGCCCAATGCGTAGAGTGAAAGGAGTCTGGGGCATCTCCATATATGGTGCCCAGGGGTACTACATTATCTGTTGTCTTATAAAGAGCCCAAGGAGTTTGGTCAACTGGACACGAGACAACAATAAACTAAGGCTTGTCCTCTAAAGTTTGCTTGATCGAACTTTCATAAGGCTATTCATTCTAAATTTTAAGGTCACTAGAGGTTTTTTTTGTAGTACTTCACTTCAAGACCTCAAGATTAGTCAAGGTGAATGCATGCTGGCTGAGACATCCGGCTACCCAGACCAAACAAACCATATCTTATAATGCATTGCAAAGGGCACTCCACTCGATTGTATTACCAATGTCTTCCCAACTTAAAAGTAAACTCAGAGACTGAATTCTAAAACAAGTAATTGAACAGTTACCTTGTCGGCTTGTCCTTTGATAAATGTTACAAAAGATATGCTATATATACCTGAAGTGGCTGGTGGTGCATCAGCTGGAATCTCCGTAAAGAACCGATAGGTCTGGTACCGAAGATTACAGCTAGGTGTCAAAATACTCCCTCCTGTCTCACCACCAAAGTACTGCGGAATCTGTTCAATAGCCCATAGGAGGCAATTGTTGCAATCCATTTCGGACAAATCGGGTGTGCACTGCATTAGTCCATATATAGTACCCAAATCCGGACCAGGCGTGTTCCCTGTCGCGAACTTGATGTGGGCCCCACCCGACACTGCCCGGCTGCGGAGATCGTCGAACAAGCTTCTCAGCACCTGATTGAATTCATTCACGTTCGACGCATTTCCGAGGTTCCACATTATGAAATTCGGATAGGTTTCTTTAATGCCATTTATGGACTTGTTCAAGTAACGCAGCATACAATAGTCATACCATCCCATCGCCCCTTTGTAATTAGGATACAGTTGTGGTAGCTTAATAATGGAATCGGTGATACAACAACGACAGGTATCGAGCTCAACGTCTCCTCTGCAAAGCACAATTGCATAAACTCTGTCCCGATTTTTGCCAATTGAGGAATTGTAAAACCTATGTCTAGCTGTACGGGAGGAAAGGGAAGAGAGGAGGATTTTGAGGTTCGTCTGGTATGTACTATTAGTTGAGTAATTGCCAGATTCAGATATATATCTGTAGTTTATGAAATCAGGCTGGGAAACGGTGAGACTAACAACGTTTTGGAGAATGAGATAAAGGAAGAGAGGAGCTCTCTCCATAAACCCATATTCTATCCAGTTTTGTAGTTTGGTTGAGGCTCAGCAAACTAAAGTACTGGGTTGAGCACCAAGTTTGCTCTGCTACTTGTGATCTTGGGATAGCAACCAATATACGTATGGAGAAATGTTGCAGGGCAAGGAAGCTGTTAGAATAGTTGGACTAAGTCCCACATTGGTTACTTATGTTATGTAACTAGTCACCACGTAATATAAATAACAGCTTACTTGTGTTAGGGTTAGTTAACACCCTAAACACTTCTTTCTCATTCTCTAAACAACATGGTATCAGAGCAGGATTTTAACCTTAATCCACCACAACCCTAGCCTAAACCCTAGCCTCTGTACATAATCCCCAAAACCATAATCCAAATCTTAGCCTCTGCCCAAAAAAAAAAAAAAAAAAAATCTCATAGCCTCTGCCTTAACCCTAATCCTTTCCCTCGCTCACCAATCACCATCCTCCGCGTACTGTTCATCGTGGGGTACTGTTCATTGCGGGTACTGTTCATCGTGAGGTAATGTTCATCGCGAGGCACTGTTCATCGGGGTTACTGTTCATCGCGGGGGCACTGTTCATCGCGGGTACTGTTCACTGTTCATGACGGTTACTGTTCATTACGGGTACTGTTCCCTGATGTTACTATTCATCGACACTGTTCATCGCTGATTTTCAACTCTCGTAATGGTTTTCTAACTTCGGTAAGCCTTTGGTTTATGGGTTGTTGTTTTGGACCCGTTGTAGTAATCACTTGGTATATGTTGGTGATGTTACGGATCTGTCGTGTTTGGTACTTGGTTGCTGATGCTGTTGGTTGAGTACGGGTTCTTAATTAGTTATTTTTTGTTGATTCTTATTGGTTGTTGCCTCTTTATTGTTTGGTAAAATGTCTGAGCAAAAGTCTGATTCTGTTTCTAGTTCTACTAATGGTGTGGCTCGTTCTTCTCGATTTCGGGAGAGGTTATCTATTACCTCTACACTTTTGAATGGCAAAAATTATGTTGTTTGGGCCAAGGCAGTTGAAGTTTATTATTTGGGTGAGACACTATATCATATTTTGACTGATGACCCTCCCGCAACCACTGCTGCCACATATGGGGCATGGGTGTCTGAGGATGCCCGGATTCGATCTGAGTTATGGAATAGTATGGAAGACCATATTTCTAGCACATTGGTCTTCTTACCTACAGCCAAACAAGTATGGACACAGGCTCAGGAGATGTATTCTGGTGTTAACAATCTCCGTCGCGCATATGATCTTCATCGGTCCTTCTTTTCTATCGCACAGGGTGATTTATCCTTGGAGTCTTATTATTCCAAGTTCCGCGGTATCTGTGAGGAGCTCAATATCTGTGAGCCTATTTCTGCTGATGTTCAGGTTATGAAGCGCCAGCGTGAGCGTATGCAGGTGACTCGGTTTATATCTGGTGTGTCATCAACTACTTATGGTCCTGTTTGTAATCAGCTTTTGGGGTCTCGAGATTTACCTTCTCTCAGCGAGGTTTTTAGTCGACTTCGTCAGTCTTCTGTATCTGTGCCTGTACCGCCTCCTGATCGTTCAGCATTAGCTTCTGCTGTATCTGGTGGTTCTGGCTCTTCATTTAGCCGTGGTCGCGGCCGTGAGTCTGGTTTTAACAGTCGTAGCCGTGACTATGGATCTAGTGGACGTGGTTCTGGCCGTGGTTTTAGTGGGCGTGATTCTAGTCTCGGTAATCGTGGTTCTGGTATTGGTGGTTTTGGTCGTGGCTTTGGTAGTCGCATGTCAGGGGGAGGTAATCGTGGTCGTGGCCGTGATTGCCGATCATGTACTCATTGTGGGGGGACCAATCACACCGTGGAAACGTGCTATAATCTTCATGGGTTTCCTCAGGCTCATCAGGCTGCTATTTTTGAGGATGCTGAACCATTTCCTCACCCTGCCGACTCTGTGGTGACTATTTCTGCAGAAGAGTATCAGCGCCTTGTGTCAACTCAGACTTCATCCTCTACTGCTACGCTTGCTCAAACAGGTCCCTCCGTTGCTTGTGTTGCCTCTTCTCATTCTTCCACTCCTTGGGTTATCGATTCTGGTGCTTCAGATCATATGACTGGTACATCTACTATCTTTTCCAGTCGTCGATCTGTTGGTTCACCATCTCATGTCACCTTAGCTGATGGTTCTACTTCTGCAATTACTGGTTTAGGTCCCGTTTCTGTTACTCCATCTCTTACTTTGGACCCTGTCTTTCATATTCCTCGTTTTCCATTTAATCTTATGTCTGTTAGTAAACTTACGAAATCTTTAAACTGCTCCATCACTTTTTCTTCTCATGGTTGTGTGTTTCAAGATCTAAAGACGGGGAGGAAGATTGGTGGGGGTACTGAACGTGGTGGCCTATATTACTTTACCAATGACATCTGTCCTGCATCTGTTGCTCTTCAGTCATCCGTTTCTCCCTATCAACAACATTGTCGTTTGGGTCATCCCTCACTTCAGAATCTGAAGTGTTTGGTGCCATCATGTAGTCATGTTAAGGACTTGCAATGTGAAGTCTGTGAGTTTAGTAAACACCATCGAGTGTCTTTTTATCCTAGGGTTGAGCGTCGTGTGTCCCGTCCTTTTCAGTTAGTACATTCAGATATTTGGGGTCCTATTCATGTTCCCACTTTAGCTGGTTTTCAGTATTATGTTATTTTTGTCGATGATTTTTCTCGTGTTACATATCTTTATCTTATGAAAACGAGATCCGAGTTGTCTTCTGTCTTTAAGTCATTTTATGCAGAAATAAAAACTTAGTTTGATACTTGCATTCGTATTTTTCGTTCTGATAATGCACGTGAATATTTTCATAATGCTCTTTCTCGATTTTTTGATGATCATGGGATAATTCACCAGTCTTCTTGCGCTCGAACTCCACAACAGAATGGGGTTGCTGAACGTAAGATCCGCCATTTATCTGAAGTTATGCGTGCCCTGTTAATCCAAATGCAGGTCCCTAAGTCTTACTGGAGTGAGGCTGTTCTTACAGCTTGTTACTTGATTAACCGTATGCCATCCACTGTTCTTGGTGGTCAGATACCTCACAAGGTTTTATTTCCTGGTCGTCCTCTCCACTCATTACCTCCTCGGGTATTCGGGTGCACATGTTATAGGCCATTATTTTGTCCCCACACTGTTTATGGGGTGTTTTATTAATTTGTAGGGCTTTTTCAGCCTTTAAACTGTATATTATGCTGCTATAAACTGTGTGGTTTGTCCTGGGTGTGCACTGGTCCTTCCAGAGCCCAGAAGGTTTGAGAATAAGAGCTGTGGGTTTTAAGCTCACCGGCGCGTGCTTGTCTTGGAATTATGCGCGCAAGAGTGAACAGCATGCAGTGACTTGTTCAGTGCATGCTGGTTTCTTCCTGCGCACATCACTCCAAAATAGGGGCTCTCCAGTTTGTTTAAACTCCCACAGCAGTCTGTTCTCATCCTATACTAACTGCTCATCTATGCTATCTATCACATCCTGCAAACGTGTTACAGTTTTAATCCCCTTTAACTGTTTCCCCGCCCTAATTGGCTAAAAACTGATTAATCAAACAGAATCGCAAACAAACAACATTTTCGCAAATGCCTAAGTAGAGACCGATCTCCGGATTGGGCGAGAGGGGTGCCATAAAACCCTTCCCCTCTCGTAACCTGGCTCCCGAACCCAGATATGGTTATGACGGACTGGTTCCTTAACTTTTTCAAATCAAACAGCGCGGCAAGTGCTTCGAAATACGGTTGCTTGGGTGTCGGACCTTCAAACCCGAGTGGCGACTCTGTATCTTCGCGAGCGCTTGTCGTCCAGCTTAAAAAGCGCTCCCGCGAACCGGCAGCATCTCTTCTCTCTCAAAAGGGTGGGAACGGAATCCCTTCACCGAGGAGAGAGAAAGATTCGGGGCAAATCGCATTTGCCCACAAATATGCACACACACTTATATTATGCGCAAAAATATCATATGGACAATATTGTGTAGAGATAATGTTAGTAACTTTTGTAGGGACTTGGAGTCCAAGTCCTACGGTCTCCTATTTTGTGCTCCAAGTCTTAAGGATATCCTAATTTGTAGCTATTTTTTTCTATTTTTCCTAGTTAGTTTACAATCTATATATAAGATATAACAAATGATGAATTAAGGAAATTATAGTTTATCTTCAAACACTTGTGTTCAATCAGAGGCCTGGTTTCCCAATCATCCTAAATTACCTTGTTGCTACATTTTTTTTTTTTTTGCCTCTTTTCGCAGGGTTCCCACGAACAATAAAAAATGCTTATTTCGTACCAGACATTTCAACCCGTAGCAGTTTAGTCATGTTGGATGAGAAAGAAAATAAGTGATTGTCTTTCATGAGGTCGCATGTTCGAATTACACGGAGGCCAAAAATTCAAAACCTTGGGGCCAATAACGAGTTTGCCCGGTCGGGAACTTCAGGATCACGGAATAATCGAGGTGCACGCAACCTGGCCCCGACAACGAGGTGTGTGCAAGCTGAACTATCAAGGAGTTGGGGCAAGGTGTTTGTGTTCTTATTCATTGTTGTTGTGAACATAGCATTGTATTTGACCCGTTTGGCAAAGAAGGGTGATAAAGTGGTTTAAAAGAGAAAGATTAGTAGGCTAATGTGAAGGTCGGGCTCATGATTCTGTCCGACGTTGTGTCTAGGAAATTCTCTCTACAAAGAGAGGAAAAGTTTTGAACTTGTACAAATTTGTGATGTTGTCAATACTACTAGTCTTTGTTGACGTTCAACTCTACAGAGCCACTATCAGTCTATCGCGGCATCAGGTGATCATGCACCAACGACTAAAGAGTTTTTTGCTGATAAGTGCGTGATATTGTTCGTTGTATCTTGCTCTCTGTGGTTGAATGGCCTAGGGTTTATTCAAATTTTGAGGTTTGTCCACGGTAGCGAGATATCTTTATTAGGCAAGTATGCTTCCATTATTCGACCTTTCTGAAAAGTGTGTGGTATTGTGCGTTATCTCTTGCATATTGTTGGGTCTTATTTCACTGGTCAAGCTAAAGGGAAATGAAAGTGAAGTACCACTGAAGGACCACGATGTGGAGTTACGACTGCTTCCAAACAATACTGCATATCAGGACGACTCAAGAGTTCATTTAGTAGAGAAATAACAAGTTCTGCATTTTTCCAAACAGGTACAAAGTTGGTGAGTTTTTGCCAAAATTAATTTTTAATAAGGTACCTTGTGTTTGTCACTTTCCCATACATCATCAATCAAGTGATGCCAATCCTCCAAATCCAATACATCATACAGATGACTATACGCATCCAAGCCTTGCTCCAGAATATCTTTGTAATGACACTTCATTTTTTGTACCTCCAATTTAAATGAATGCGGTAGCACTTAGTGTGTACAACTTTCTGAGCTAATGGATTTCTGTTAGCACCTTGATTTCCAAGGCTTTCTAAGCTTGGCTAGCGGTGGCACCTTGCACCCTAGCCAACCAGTGGAAACAAAGGCACGAGGTAAGCATGTCTTTATAAGGTGACCCGAAGGTGTCGGTTAGTGTCAGCACTGGTCCTTTAGGCAAGTGGCAGTTGTGATGCACGTGAAGGCCCGATGATATCGAGGCATGGATGCTAAACGGGAAGCAGGCTTGTGAGACAAGGCAATCGATAAAAACGGCTAAGTATTGGGAGCTGGGGTTGGATCATGAAATTGGCCAGGCAGCCTTGAGTTGGCTCGGGCAAAATGGAGGCAGCTTTGAGTTTGCTCGGGCAAAACGGTTATTGACGGTTAAACAACATTTTGCACATGTTGCTGGGAGCATGGGACAGGTATCCAAGGCAGAAACGGGCAGTTATCAGCAGTTATCGGCCAGGCAGTTTCAGATTTCAGTGTGCTGGCGGATTCTGGGCGAGCCAGCACAGCCCTAAGGCAGTTGAGGGTGTCAAGTACAAGATCATGGGTTGGCCCCATGATCTCATGTACTTAGTGGCCACGTTTTTATGATTGTAAGCCTATATAGGCAAGGCATTTTTCGTAGCCTAAGGCAGAGGGGTGTTCTGTCTAGGCTCTTGAGTGTATTCCTTCGTAAGTTGGTGCTTAATAAAGGTTGGGACGGTTCCCGTAACTCTTGTGTGTGTTTCTAGACATTCAAACCTGTCGGGAGTGTGAGTAAACACTAGTTGGCTGAAACCAAGTTACTGGCAAACTTGGTGCCATCACGGGCAAATTTCTAGGCAAAAAACAGTCCCATGACAGTTGGTATCATAGCAACCCAAGTTGCGAGTAGAAGTTGCAGAGCTGCGGGTTAGAGTCATGGCTACAAATGCTGCACTCGATGCAGTGTGGGTCAGAGTTACACAGTTGGAAAAGCTCATTGGTGATGATGAATCTGATGAGGGCTTTACCTTGGTTGAACACTTGGACGTCATGTTGGCTTCGGTCGAGTCACAGAAAAAGGCTCACGAAACACACACCGTTCAGACCGAAACCAAGTTTACAGGGATGCTGGCAGACATGGACAAACTCTCAGATGTCATGAGGGAGAGGGTTTCTTACTTGGAGTCAGAATTGTTGGTTGTGAAAAGGGTCTTCCTTGGTCGCTCAGACGGATTCGAGACTCGTGTAAAGGTCCCTGAACTGAAGGCTTTCGGTGGTGCCCGAAATGCCAAGGAGTTGGAAAACTTTCTGTGGGATATGGAGCAATACTTCTTTGCTGCTCATGTTCCAGAGGGAGATCATGTGACAATCACCATGATGTTTCTCACGGGCAATGTGAAACTTTGGTGGAGAACTCGATGTGGGGACAGCGGGCGTCCAAAGATCGAAAACGCTGAAGAAGGAATTGAAGGATCAATTATTGCCTTGCAATTCTCCGTGGCTTGCAAGGGAGTCGCTGAAACAATTGAAGCACACTGGTACAGTGCGAGATTATGTGAAGGAATTCAGTTCTTTGATGTTGGATATCAAGAGCATGTCGGAAGAGGACAAGGTTTTCCATTTTATGTCGGGTTTGTAGAATTGGGCACAGTTGGAACTACAAAGGCTGGGAATCAAATGACTTGCCAACAGCTATTGCTGCTGCCGACGGGTTGGCAGATTTTAAACTGACTGGCGAATCCAATTCTTCTAAATCCAGTACGTCAAAATTTGGTTCAAAGAAATGGGATAAGAGTCAAAAAGACAAGGGTCATAAATCGGAATCGATTTCGGAGGACAAACGGCAAGGCAAAGGGAATTTTAGTAAGGGTTGTTTCATTTGCGATGGGCCTCATCAGGCAAAGGATTGCCCAAAGTGTGAAAAGCTGAATGCTATTTGCGTGGATGAAGGGAATGATGGTTCAATCTCCGAAGTGCATGTTCGGGTCAACCCTATGCCATTGCTCAACGTGATTCATGCAGACAAGGCAGTAACCTCGCAGAGATCGGGTTTGATGTACGTGAAAGTGTTGCTTTGTGAAACAAAAGTGTTGGCCATGGTGGACACGGGGGCCACACACAACTTTGTTTCAGAATGGGTGGTGCAGTCTCTTGGTTTAAACGTTGTTGAAAGTTTCAATCGGATCAAGACAGTGAATTCCAATGCACAGGCGGGGCATGGAATGACGGGCAATGTTGCTTTGAGGATCGGGGACTGGCACAGGCAAGTGGATTTGATTGTGTATCCGCTTGACGACTTCGAACTTATGCTGGGTAATGAGTTCTTTGTGGCTGCAAAAGTGGCTATGATGCCACATCTTGGTGGGATTTTGATTGCTGATGAGTTACGGCCCTGCTTTGTGCCGCGTTGTTCCAAGGCAGAGAAGGGCAAACGGGTACGGGAAGGAACGGGTGGCTGGCTATCGGCAATTCAAGTTCAGAATTTTTCAAACTTGGTAGTTGTTGGAAGAAAACAAGCTCAACGGGCTTCTCTCGCAGTTCAGATGCACGGGATTCTGGATGATAATGCGAAAAGGCAAAGCAAGGCAAATGGGAGAACCTCCTGTTTGGTGAAGTGTGAAGATGGGCAAGACTCAGAGGCTACATGGAAAACGGATGGGACTTTGTGGCAGTCTGAGACGCAAGTGCTTGAGTACTTACGGGCCTTACCGACGAGGACGTCGGCTTCCTTTGATGGGGGTGGTTTGTTAGCACCTTGATTTCCAAGGCTTGCTAAGCTTGGCTAGTGGTGGCACCTTGCACCCTAGCCAACAGTGGAAACAAAGGCATGAGGCAAGCATGTCTGTACAAGGCAACCCGATGGTGTCGATTGGTGTCGGCACTGGTCCTTTAGGCAAGTGGCAGTTGTGATGCACGTGAAGGCCCGATGATATTGAGGCATGGATGCTGAACGGGAAGCAGGCTTGTGGGACAAGGCAATCGAGAAAAAGGGCTAAGTATTGGGAGCTGGGGTTGGATCACGAAATTGGCCAAGCAGCCTTCAGTTGGTTCGGGCAAAACGGTTATTGATGGTTAAACAGCATTTTGCACATGTTGCTGGGAGCATGGGACATGTGTCCAAGGCAGAAAACGGCTACACATGTTGCTGGCAGCATGGGATAGGTGTCCAAGGCAGAAACGGGCAGTTATCGGCAGTTATCGGCCAGGCAGTTTCAGATTTCAGATTTCAGTGTGCTGGCAGATTCTGGGCAAGCCAGCACAGCCCTAGGGCAGTTGGGGGTGTCAACTGCAAGATCATGAGTTGGCCCCATGATCTCATGTACTTAGTGGCCACGTTTTTATGATTGTAAGCTTGTATAGGCAAGGCATTTTTCGTAGCCTAAGGAAGAGAAGTGTTCTGTCTAGGCTGTTAAGTGTATTCCTTTGTAAGTTGGTGCTTAATAAAGGTTGGGACGGTTCTCGTAACTCTTGTGTGTGTTTCTAGACGTTCAAACCTGTCGGGTGTGTGAGTAAAATCTAGTTGGCTGAGACCAAGTTGCTGGCAAACTTGGTGTCATCACGGGCAAATTTCTAGGCGAAAAACAGTCCCGTGACAATTTCCATGATAATCATCCGAAATTCTCATCTTGTCCTAAAAACACAATGAGTTAAGTTATTACGATTTACGACAAATTCGACAATGGACACATGCAGCTAGTATGTCAAGCATAGAGAAAATATCTAGATAAGAAATTACAGGAATAGCTTGTATGATAACCGATTTAGTAGCCTCATCAACTTGCCACCATGTTGGAGCGTCTTTAACAGGAGCCATCCTCCTTATATACACACCCAAAATACTGGATGCCTTGGAAGCATTGATACCGCATAAAGATTTCCATTGCTGTAGCTCTGGAACATAAAATTTTTCCCCACCATGTTGAGCAATCAGTTCATCAGCTCCCTTCCCAATTGTCTTACCTCGCAGTGCTCGCACATGCTTAGATGGTGGCGGACCCGTAAAAGGAATTCAAATAGTGCTTCATATGGTAATTTATTACACTGCACTACACTTCCTAAGTCAATCAAAGATTACCTGCACACACGTCACTACCTTTGACTGATTGCATAATGAACAAAATGCATATCAAGTTAACTGGCGTGATGAAATATCCTAGATTTCTAAGCCAATCAAAGAATACCTACATCAGTAGACTGTGCCAAAGCTGCATTACCCAAAGCATTAGGATTCCGTGATGGAAGATCCTGGGGCTGAGATGGTGCAACAGTCTCAGTTCTGCTCAATTGTGATGGTGAAGGCGTAGAGGATCTCCTCACTGATGACACTGCCCTTATCCCGGGACCCATTAATTCCTAAAACAAATAGTAAAGCAGGACCGGGAGTGCAAGTTAATAATGGTATACAATGCTGAAAATTAGGACGACTCAAGAGTTCATTTAGTAGAGAAATAACAAGTTCTGCATTTTTCCAAACAGGTACAAAGTTGGTGGGTTTTTGTCAAAATTAATTTCTAATAAGGTACCTTGTGTTTGTCACTTTCCCATACATCATCAATCTAGTGACGCCAATCCTCCAAATCCAATACATCATACAGATGACTATATGCGTCCAAGCCTTGCTCCAGAATATCTTTGTAATGACACTTCACTTTGTACCTCCAATTTAAATGAATACGGTAGCACTTAGTGTGGACAGCTTTCTGAGCTAATGGATTTCCATGATAATCATCCGAAATTCTCATCTTGTCCTAAAAACACAATGAGTTAAGATATTATGACAATGGACACATGCAGCTAGTATGTCAAGCATAGAGAAAATATCTAGATAAGAAATTACAAGGACAGCTTGTATGATAACCGATTTAGTAGCCTCATCAACTTGCCACCATGTCGGAGCATCTTGAACAGGAGCCATCCTCCTTGTATACACACCCAAAATACTGGATGCCTTGGAAGCATTGATACCGCATAAAGATTTCCATTGCTGTAGCTATGGAACATAAAGGTTTTCACCGCCATGTTGAGCAATCAGTTTATCAACTCCCTTCCCAATTGTCTTACATCGCACATGCTTAGATGGTGGCGGACCTGTAAAAGGAATTCAAATAGTGCTTCATATGGTAATTTATTACACTACACTTCCTAAGTCAATCAAAGATTACCTGCCCACACTTCACTACACTTCCGTTGACTGATTGCATAATGAACAAAATGCATATCAAGTTAACTGGCGTGATGAAATATCCTAGATTTCTAAGCCAATCGAAGAATACCTGCATTAGTAGACTGTGCCAAAGCTGCATTACCCAAAGCATTAGGATTCCGTGATGGAAGATCCTGAGGCTGAGATGGTGCAACAGTCTCAGTTGTGCTCAATTGTGATGGTGAAGGCGTAGAGGATCTCCTCACTGATGACACTGCCCTTATCCCGGGACCCATTAATTCCTAAATCAAATAGTAAAGCAGGACATGGAGTGCAAGTTAATAATGGTATACAATGCTGAAAATTAGGATGAACTAAAGTTTAAGCAATCACATATTCAAGAATACTGATTTGAACCATATCCAGGGCCTACGTTTGCCTTTGCGAATTCAACAAAAGAGTTCACCCCTGTTATATACTCTTTACTTTTTATTCTATGCTTTATGGTCATCCAACTCTTATCCATTTTTTTATAACCTACAAAGACCAATTAAGTTCATTAAAATTAAGAAACCTGCATTTTTAATTTTTGATAAAAAAAAAAAAAAAACAGTACTGGCTTTGTTCGGTTCACTGTTTAGTTTTGGTTTTAATTTTATTTTCAATTATTACCCTATTTCTTTCTCCAATCATTACCCTATTTTTTCAATTATTACGTTCTCATCTCTCTCTATCTCTCTCCCATCATTACCCCTATCTTCAATTATTACTCTATTTCTCTCTCTACCCACTATCAAAACTAAACTAAACTAAACTCTCAACCAAACACAACCAGTGTGCTCAATGTCATTCCTAATGAACATCTAAATCATATTTGTATATGTCTTAAGGTTTTTTTCAACCAAAATAGATATCTGTTCCTCTTTATTTATGTTTGTATGCAATGTCTTCTTTTTTATTTCCAACCGAAATGTAGTGAGGCATTTTGGAACATTAAGGCTATAAGGAACCCCTAAATTTTAAAACAAAATAAGCAGGAACCAAATGACACATCCCTCGTTACAATTAGAAAGTGTTGAGAATCTCAACATCAGGTTAAGGTTAAGCACTTGAAACATGAAAGCACCAAATAATTGGGATCCAAAGGAGTTGCTTTGGGATCCAAAAGAAAGCACCAAATATACTCGAATTTGACATTCCAAGTGTGGTTAATTTCATATTAGGAAAAGGACTTTCACTATAACTTTTTCCTATTAGCACCGAATAAACTAGAATTTGACTTCCACTAAGGACTTGAAATCCTAATTCCCGATTACAGCTTATATTGGGAACAGGTGCCAAAAGCCCTAAATTAATTGGAGTTATTGACATTTAGGTTTTTCTATTGCTAAGTGGGTTCATCATTTTCCCAGGAGCTCTCAACAATAATAATAATATAATACTCCACCTTAGTAAAAAATTGAAAAGAACTCTACCAAACCAAGTACAGTTCTCAATACCCAGCAACATATATGTAGAAATCTTGAGCGGAAGCATAAAAACTGAAAATAACTTTACCAACCAAGGAGAGTTCCCCTTCCCCAATAACCAGCACCATAAACGTGAGAGGACCGGTATATCTAAACTAAGAAATCAAAGTCTATATGCAAAATCAGAGCACTAACCTAATGAGAGGGCGAGAGATCAGAGTCAGGGAGAAAAGGAGTGGCTTCAGTGGTGGCGTCCGTGGTTCTTTGTCCGACGACGGTGGCTTCGGTGGTGGAAGGAAGAGGAAGAGAGAGGGAGGGAAAGCGGTGGAAGAGAGAGTGGGGAGGGGAAGCGCACAACATTTTGATACGAGAGCCCAGGGAAGAGTATACTAGCCGAGCTATTTGAAACTCTAATGCTTTGTATTTTTGTGATTCAAAAAGAATTTAAAAAAAAATACCTTTAGATTCTTTCAAAAAAATTTCTATTTTTAACATTTCTTTCCACTTATTATCCCTATTATTTTTCAAAAATCAAACCAAACATAACATAAATTTTCTATACATAGTCTGCTCTAAAATTAATCACTTTCGGACAAAAATGCCCCTAAAAATTTGACAAAAATACCCCTAATGAAACGACGTCGTTTTAGGTTATCTTCCTCCCCACTTATCTTCCCCAACCCACCTCCCACCTGCCAGTACCACCACCTCACCCGTCCCCTCCTCTTACTCCCCACCACCACCGCCACCGCCGTTACATCCGCCACCGCAATTGACACTGACTCAGTCGCTATCGACTGAGTCCCTGCCACTGACTCCATCCCCAGCGTTTGCTTTCAGATACCACCGTTTGCTTTCAGATACCACCATTTTTTATTCGCTGCCACCGACTCCATCGCCAGCCGCCAGTTTTTGTATGGAACTCACATTTCCTTGCCAACAAATCCAATCCCATCGCGCATTAGTAAAATGCGCGATATTAATCGTGTATTTCGTGAATGCGTTCTACGGAGCATGACGCATTCGGAATTTGCGTTTTTTGCATTTTTAATAGTCAAAATCTGCGTTTTTAACCAAAAAAAAATTTACATGACGCATCTTCAAGATGCATTATAAAGTGTTCAGATTTTAGAATCTGAAATTTGTAAACATTTTCAAGTTTTAAAATCGGAAATTATTGAAATTTTTCAAAAATGTGTATTTGAATATGTCGGGGAATTTTTTTGAAATTTCAGACACACAGTGGTGGTGTGTACAGTAGAAGAGAAGAGAAGATAGAATTGAGAATGTGTTGTTGGTGGTGGTTGTGGCCGACGGATGTGGTGGAGGAAGTGTCTGTTGTTGGTGGTGTTGGTGGTGTCAGTTGGTGTGGTGATAGTGAACGGACAGAGAAGAGAGAAACATGGAGAGAGGGAGAACGGCTATACGGTGGTGGCAGTGGTGTTGGTGACGTTGCGAGTGAGTTCTTGATGAACTCCCATGGCAGTTATGGAGGATTTGGTGGTGGTGTTGGGAAGAAGAGAAGAGAGAAACGGGAGAGATAGAAGGGTGGGAAGTAGAGGGTATTTTTGGAAATTTAGGGATATTTTTTAGGTTGTATTTAGGAAATTGTTACAAGATTTGTGGGTTAAGTTTAGAACAATCTACATATAGAAAATTTGTGATTGCAAATAGCTCGACCCTAAGCATATTTAGAGATGATGGGTTTTAGATCAGGTGCTTTCCGGACGGTGTTGTTTTTTGGAGGAGGAAACCAATTGCCAAAAAATATAGGAGCGGAAGATTACCCAAGCCCCGCCAACATTCTAGTGAAAATTTTAAAATGGTGCAAAAAATAAAAAAGAGTTAAGTGCCCTCGTATCACATAGTATGAACAAATTTTAAACGTAATCAGCCAATTATATATTTTAATAATGGCCGATCTGAATCATTAGGATTAATATTCACATTTCATTGATTCCATCATTATATTCAAAATCGAAGATCATCGGATATCGGCGACCATCTGGTTGTATAATATTTGATGCTTGAGGCATTAAAGCATTAGATTGTAATACCTGACTCCCACGTGAGCCTTTTTTTTTCCAATCGGAATCATCCATATTTTACATATTATGTAGTGCATCATTCGTACCAAAAATGAAGTTATTTGGGTATCTACACACTTGATTGAATGGGAAAACTCATTTTGTTAATGAAATTATGTCTTGATCAAAAACTTTCTAAACCCGGTCAAGACAATTTTTTACAAGAATGATATATTTAACAAGGAAAACAAAATCAATGGCCTGGATCCTTGTAATTGTGTTGCGATCGAATAACTGTTGTACATTCAAGTACAACATACGACTTTGTTAACAAATACATTGAACATATGGAATTTAAACGTCATCGCCACTTAATTTTACAATGGTAAATTTGAACCGTTAAGATTTCACGTCTCACTGATTCCATCATTTTCGCAAAAATCGGAGATGATCGCCTGATTGGACAATATTTAATGTATTCCGAGGCATTAAAGTATTAGATTGCAAGACCCGACCCCACCAGAGTCTTTATTTTTTTATCTGAATTGTCTTCCTTGTACATAGTACGGAATTAAAGGGGTTGGCGCCAAACATTCAGCGACCACCACCTGTTACATTCAGCGACCAATTCAGGGGCGGAGCCACATTGGAACAAGGGAGGGCGGCCGACCCCACTGGCTGTCAAATTTTCGTAGGGATAAGTTTAATTTTTACCTTATTTTTGCTAATTTGATTCCAAATTTTCATAGAAATATGTATAATTTTGTTATTTTGACCCCACAAAAAAATTGATAATTGCCTCAACTTGTTTTTGACCTCACTAACCAAAATATTTGGTTCCGCAACCTTGCAACCATTGGGGTCGCATACCCTTCACAACTATGTCGCCAAACCGCCGCCAACCACCGCGAAACAAAATTGCCGATCGATTTTGAAAAAACCTGTAAAAAAGCAAAAATTAGAAAGCCCTAATCTACACCACCCCTCCGCTACACCACCGCCGACAACCACGACGATAGATCGGAGTCACCCGCTAAGCATACCGGAGGAGCCAAGGAACTTCCAAGTGGTGACGATGAGATAGTAACTTGAACGCCACGCCCTCCCACATGGGGAGGACGGTGACCCAACCAAGTTGAACCACGCCCTCCCACATGGAGAGAGAGAGAGAGAGAGAGAGAGAGAGAGAGAGAGAGAGAGAGAGAGAGAGAGAGAGCTTGAAAGCTAACTGGTTCTTTTAATTAACGCATCCTATCTCTCAAGAATCACAAATAACCATTTTAAGCGGCTTACCTTCAACTTTTTGCTTTGGATTCTTCTTCTGCTTCCTCTTTCTTAGAAAGATGCAAATGCAGACAATGAATCTTATCACAGAACCTATTGTCGAAACAACAATAATGATGAATGTTCGAGTTGTATTAGCATCATTTCCTACAAAATTCAAAAATTGTTTCTTGTAAAAGCATTTTACATAAGTTGAATTTAAAATGTTTCATAAGGTTGTGTTAGAGCTTGTGGCTCATATGTTAATATGAAGAGATATTGAGAAGTTCTAAAAAGAGGTTAAATGCCGGAGCGGAGCGGAACAAGTGGAGCGAAACACTGATGATCCAGTGGAGTGGATTGGGCCCAAGGCTTGTGAGTTGGGGGGGGGGGGGGGGGTGTGGCCCCCTACGGTTTGGTACGGTATAGTACATGGGTATTTTTGGAATTCAGACCAAATACCAGATTATGGTTAAATGTAGGTACAAATACTTTATGTTGTAAACCATGTTTCATACGTTGATAATAAAGAAACGATAGCCGCTATCGCTTCCGTGGACGTACCTAGTTTTGGAGAATCACGTATATTTGTGTACCGATTGATTTTTTTATTGTTTTCATATGATCGTACATCGCGCGTGTGTGTGTGTTGCGGTCAAGGGCGGACCCAGGATTTAGTCATAGTGAGGTCAAATATCTACAACACATATAATTTATATTTCGTACATAAAAATCACATATAATCTGTTCAATAAGATCTAAGTTTATCCTAATTCCTCCATTCGTCCTTTTTTGTCCGTTAGTTTCAATATCTTTTCCTGTTTTCAATCACTTGTATCTTCTAATATGAATTTTCAAAAATTATGTAAAATAGTAGTATTATAAATTGAATGATATAAATAATTCAAAAATAGAACAACATTAACAAATGGACAAACAAATGAGAGGGAGAGAGTAACAAATTGGACAACACAAAAGATTACTTACCACAGTGCAAAATGCACTGATAGAGTTTTTAATTTTAACTTGGAGAAACTATCTTACCCAAGCTTTTTCACATTAATTGGTAATTGTCTGACCTAGCTTCTATCTAGATAGACTGGTTGCTTTTGTCTTTGCAGGAGCCTATGCTTGTTTTTAGGGAGGGAGAGAGAGAGAAACAAACCATAGAGTATAGAAGTCTATAGACTTGTAGACTTTGTGGTGAGTGATAAAATGTTGAGTTCCTTGGACTCTAAAACTTTGTGGAGAGGGAAAAAACGTTGAGTTCTTTGTATAATGTCACAATCAAAGAGGGCAAAAATTGTAAATCCCGTGGAATTTTCAGGGTAATACTAATATCCTTTAGGGCAAAATTATAGAATACTCCCCAAAACTATATATGCTCTATGAGTATTTTGAGACTTAGTGTAGGTCCGCCCTTGGTTTACGGTCCTACAGGTTGTAAGTTGTAACGCAGTCTATATAGACGTGAAGTTTTTTAGATCCATGAAATGTAAAATGACAGTCACATATCACGTGTTTCTCTTTTAGGAATGCACAACAATCATATTCAATTCGTTTGATAATTATTATTTGTCCTGATAAAACTAAAGTTGTTTGGAAGCTGATCCGACAGCGCACCATTCCTCATTTAAAACCTTGTCTCGCATGCCATGATGCTATAAAGAACCAACTGGCCTAACTTGTTGCAACTTGCCGTATCCATGTCAGACGTGTATGGGAGAGTTGGTGCTCTTACATTTGGTTCTGGAAGATCTTGAGTTCAAGACTCTTTGGTTGAAATTTGCTCCCCGTTTATGTTCCTCTCCGTTGCATTTCTCTTCGCTCAATGTATGGATGTTTGCGTCTTCATGTTCAAGATGGGAGTGCACGTGAGGGAGGGTGTTGAACAACTAGATATATTGTCTGGCCTATTTCCTAGCTTAAGCTTTTGGGAGAGTTGGTGTTCCAACAACACCGACCCGCCTCACACATACATACATGTGTGACAGGGATGATAAGAATATGTCAACTAAATAAAGTAAACACTATTCTTCAACGTGAGATTCTTAGGAAATAAGCTCCACGGAATGCTGTAGTAGTAGTATATAGGTCTATGAAAACGGAATGAAAAGAAAACGAACCACATAATGCAGTCTCGGCAACACTTTTTTGTAGGAACTTGGAGTACTCCAGGTCTTACGGGTCTCCTATTTTGTGGCTGGGCATTCTAGCTATTTGTCCTAGTCTCTAGGATCTCCTAATTTGTAGTAGCTATTTTCATATTTTTTCTAGTTAGTTTACAATCTCTATATAAGATACGGCAACTGATGTGAATAAAGGAAATTATCATTTATCTTCAAACACTTGTGTTTATAGCTTCATTTTTTTTACCTCTTTCAACTAGGGTTCCCATGAACAATAGAAAAGTAAATCCTTAATTCATACCAGACAATTCAACCCCAGGTGGTTTAGTCAAGTAGGATGAAAAAGAAAATAAGTGATTGTCTTTCATGAGGTCGCATGTTCGAATTCCACCGAGGCCTAAATTCCAAACCTTGAGGCAACTAGAGATCGAGTTTACCCTGTCGGTAACTTCAAGATTCTGGAATTAGTAAAGGTGAATGCAAGCTGCCCCGGACAACGAGGTGCACACAAGCTGAACGATCGGGCCAATCGGTCGGTTTTTTCAACTTTTTTTGGTCCTTCGATTTTTCTTTCACCCCTAGTCCGTAAGTAATTCCCTCTACGAAGAGAGAGGAAAAGTTTTGAACTGATACAAATTTGCGATGGTGTCAATACTAGTCTTTACAAAGACTTTCAACTCTTCAGAGCCACTATATATTGTGGCGTCAGGTGATCACGTGCCAACAACAACTAAAGAGTTTTTTTTGCTGATATTTGTGCGTCATTGCTTGTTGTCGCTTGTGTATTGTTAGGTCTGAGTTCATTGGTCAAGCTAAAGGGAAATGAAAGTGAAGTTGCACTGGTGGTCCAAGATGTGAAGTTAGGATTGCTGTATATCCCAGGACAACCCAACTAGGGTTTTCCAACACTCTTGTGTCATCCTGAGATGTACAGTATTAAGCATTCCAAACTCCACATCGTGGTCCTCCAGTGCATTTTCACTTTCATTTAATTTCCTTTTAGCTTGATCAGTGAACTCAAACCTGATAATATGCTAGAGACAATGATCAATAACACACATTTATGAGAAAAATAAACTCTTTAACCATTGTTGGCACGTGATCACCTGACGCCGCAATAGTGGCTCTGTAGAGTTGAACATCAACAAAGACTAGTATTGACAACATCACAAATTTGTAGAAGTTCAAAACTTTTCCTCTCTCTTCATAGAGGGAATTAATTACCCACGGACTAGGGGTGCAGACCAAAAAAACTGACTGATCGGAGTATCGCCTATTTCCTCCAAATCCTCCATGCCATCGACAATACCATCAAGCTTCTTATGCGAAATCCCTCCTCCTCCATTGCCATCTCAATATATATATTTAATATTATATACCTCTCTCCCTGCCATAATATTGAATTCGCAGAGTTTTGCATATTTCCATAAACTTGCGAGCATGCTTAATTAAGAGGGAATTCCTATTACAGATGACCTAAGAAGAAAGAGAAGAAGAGGGAACCTTCTTAAAATTCTTTAGCATCACAGCCTCCTTTAACCCAAACTCGGAGAGCGATTTCTTCTTTTCTTTTCTCTCTGTTCAACCTCCTCTCCAATTTTTGAATAGCTTGATGGATGGATCTTTCTCTCGGAACACTAACTTATATCTTCGCATTGAAGGAAGCACCTTACCACTTGGGCTGTCCTAATTTCTACTGAAATCACTATTTTTCTAACCTAATATATAATATTACTAAACTATCCAGAATCTAAGAAAAACCTCCTAACAAGGAACTTGGAGTCCAAGTCTTATGGGTCTCCTATTTTCTGGTTGGTCATTGTACCTTTTTGTCCTAGTCTTAAGGATCCCAGAATTGCACCTAATTTCCTATTTTTCCTAGTTAGTTTACAACCTCTAAATAAGATCCGACAACTGATGAATAAAGGGAAATTATTGTTTATCTTCAAACACTTGTGTTTATCAATTCTGCAAACTCAAAATCCCGGGTTGAGACTAAAGCTCACAGGTAAGTTTCCCTCACTCTTTCATGGGACAATATATAGTTGCTCCTGATGCTAATTCATATGGAGATGTAGCATTGAAGCTCACTATCTATATGGAGTACTTCTGATCAAATAGAATGAAAGGTTGCCATGAGATTGCCCGTTCTCTATATGAGTCTCATTCTAAGCTTGCATCGGGCATCTGGTGCGGCATAAATTTGCCTGAAAAATAAACTGTGCGTCCTGGGCCAACACTGCACAGACTTCAATGATAGCATACCAATTCGGAGCTCCATCAGACTCCTTCATAATGCCAAAAACAATCCCGAGTACAATATTGATCACAATCATAATTATTATCATTCATGCGTTGTAGCAGTTGCAAAACCCATCATCACGATGAGGCTTATATTAGACAAGACAAGTCATAATCATGATAAGGCTTTAGTATAATGTTTATCTTGTCTGTTGTAAACCTTATACTGAAGCCTCATTGTGATGATGGATTTTGCAACCTCTACAACTCTTGGATGATTATAATCTTGATTGTGATCAATGTATACTTGGGATCGCTTTTGGTGTTTCCAAGGAGTCTGACGGTGCTCCGGATTGGTATGTTGTCCTTGTAGTCTCTGCAGTGCTTGACCACAATGGTTTATTTTTCTGGAAAATTTATGCCGCACTAGATGCCGGTGCAAACTTAGAATGAGACTCATATATAGAGAGAGGGTAACCTCATGGCAACCTTTCATTCTATTTGAGGAGAAGTACTCCATATACAGATAGTGAGCTTCAATGCTATAGCTCCAAATGAATTAGCAACAAGAGTAACTATTTCCCCAAGGAAGAGAGGGAAAAGTACATGTGATCTTTATCCTCAACCCAGGGTTTTGGGTTTTCAAACGTTTTTAGACAGGGGATGGATTGTCTAGAGTGGACTGGATGGTCAAGTTTCGTATTGTATATTTTCCTTTTGCTCATTGTGTATTTTATTTTATGATTTGTTTCAATCAATAAAACCACATTTATCAAATATGTAGATAAACAGTATCAACATTATAATACACACTATAATGTAGAAATAAACGGATTTGAATCGAATAAGTTATCTATTTTTAAAACATATATACACACACTTTGGAAATTCCACTTTTGCACTTTTATCAGTATGTCATAGTACGAGTCAATTTTTTACAAGATTAATGTTATTAATAATTTTAAAAACACTTATGTTTTTTAATAATTTAAAAACTAATTAAGATTAATTATCAAAGTGGGCCAAAATGTCCACAAATGTCAAAAACTAGATAGTTGAGCTTCTCCACAAGAGCCGAACCCTTTCTTTTTCATAACTCAGGTCTCCGGGCTAGCTTACTTGTGCCTCAACTAATTAAGTTTATCTTCAAACACTTGTGTGTTTTTCAATTTAGCAAACTCAAAACCCCGGGTAGAGGATAAAGCTCACAGGTAAGTTTCCCTCTCTCTTCCATGAGGTTGCCCGTTCTCTATACGAGTGTAATTCTAAGCATGCATCGGCATTTGGTGCGGCATAAATTTGCCTGAAAAATAAACTGTGCGTCTTGGGCCAGCACTACATAGACTTCAATGATAGCATACCAATTCGGAGCTCCGTCTCCTTCATAATGCCAACAAGGATCCCGAGTACCATATTGATCACAATCAGTATTATTATCATCCATGAGTTGTAGCAATTGCAAAACCCATCATCACGATGAGGCTTCAGTATAAGGTTTATAATAGACAAGGCAAACCATAATCACGATGAGTCTTCAGTATAATGTTTATCTTGTCTGTTGTAAACCTTATACTGAAGCCTCATCGTGATGATGGGTTTTGCAACCTCTACAACTCATGGATGATTATAATCCTGATTGTGATCAACGTATACTTTGGAGCGCTTTTGGCTTTTCCAAGGAGTCTGACGGTGCTCCGGATTGGTATGCTGTCATTGAAGTCTTTGCAGTGCTGGACCACGACGGTTTATTTTCTGGAAAATTTATGCCGCACTAGATGCCGATGCAAACTTAGAATGAGACTAATATAGAGAGGGCAACCTCATGGCAACCTTTGATTCTATTTGAGGAGAAGTACTCCATATATAGATGGTGAGCTTCAATGCTACATCTCCATATGAATTAGCAACAGGAGCAACTATTGCCCCATGGAAGAGATGAAAAGGTACATGTGAGCTTTATCCTCAACCCGGGGTTTTGGGTTTTCAAACGTTTTTAGTCAGGGGATGGATTGTCTAGAGGGCACTGGACGGTCAAGTTTCAGTATCGTATATTGTCCTTTGGTCATTGTGTATTTTATTTTATTTTTAATTTATGATTTGTTTCAATCAATCAAATCTCATTTATAAAATATGTAGATAAATAGTATCAACATTATAATACACTATAATGTAGAAATAAACGGATTTGGATCTAATAAGTCATCTGTTTTTAAAACATATATACACACACTTTGGAAATTCCACTTTTGCACTTTTATCAGTATGTCATAGTACGAGTCGATTTTTGACATGATTAATGTTATTAATAATTTTAAAAATACTTATGTTTTTTAATAATTTAAAAAATAATTAAGATTAATTGTCAAAGTTGGCCAAAATGTCCACAAATGTCAAAACTAGACATTTAAACATTTTGCTTACGGATCTGTATGTTTTTCCATGCATATGGTTGAATGAAAGCTCAAACAAATTCCTAAAATAGTAAAACAATCTAAACATTTTGCTTACAAGGATTTTAGTTTTCACTCTAAACTCCATACTAGTCTTACAGAATATGATCTAATCAAGGCTTGAGTTGGGAACAAACTCGTAGATAAGAAGCCTTTCTATTCCTTCCAAGCAGCCTAACCAAATTCCTGTGTTGAAGCTTGGCCACTAGCATAACCTCGTTCTTAAACTCTTTTTCTTCTTGTTGAGATTCCTTAGCTAGCCTCTTCACTACAATTTTCCGTCCATTAATTCAAAAGCCTACCCTGAAAGTGTGATAGAAAATATGTTAACCAAGCCAAACCACTTTGACCCTAAAGCAATTTTCGTTTGTTAACACGAGATACAATTACCTTGTAAACAACACTAATCCACCTTGTCCAAGCGTATTAGTAGCGGAAAAGTTATCCGTTGCAACGCTAATAGTTTCAAAGTCTAATTGCGACGATTCCACGATGCTAATTTGATCCCCAGCTTCAAAAACTAAAGAAGTACTTAACAGTTGTATCAATGTAACATCGTTACAAGTAAAATTACTAAGGAAATTATTACCTTTGGAAAACTACGGTTGCTGGCCTACTGTGTAAACATTCAACTTTGTATTCAATTTGTTGGTGATGTCTATTGTTAAAATCAATGTTGTATTGGGCTGGACTGAGCAGTTGGCATGCTTAGTGTTTCTTGGTTTGATGTTTTTGTTTGCCATGTAAAATGTGTGAGTGTTTTGATGGTTCCGGCAAATTGGGTTCCTCAAAAACCCTAAATTGGGTTTTAGTAGTTCATATGCCATTTCTCTGCTGAAATGTGTTTGACTCTGTATTTGATGGTTAGTGGGTATTGAGTTTCCAGATTTAGGAATTGTTCCGAGGTTCCAACGTTGATTAGTAGATGTTGACTAAGGTGTTTTCCCTTCTTTTTTCATATGGCTTGGATGAATGCTTTTTTTCCCTTGCTTTCTTTTCAAGGTAGTAGGTGCGTAGCACGTGAAAATAGTTTCAGTGTTGCAATTTGTTGATACATGATGGAAAAGGTTCTCATATATTGCTTCAGCATTCATTTTTCATCTTGACGCATAATCACAATTCAACTGGTATGTGCTTTTAGTGTGGAATGTTGTTAAACCTATTGATACTCTTCTTCAATATGCATGTGTTTTAAGTACATATATTTGTGTCGGGTTATGCATTTCTATATTAGTAGCAGTTGATTATGCTTGAATTGATGAAATTTGTGCACCGTGAGCGAGGACGGATGCCGGAGTTTTAGTTGAGGGTGGGGAGGTTCATATTGCCTATGTGGATCAAGTTAGCTTGCTCTATGTTTTGAATGTGTTAGAAAACCCTTTGGTGTTTTCATATCATATGTATTAAATTGCTTACATCGGGATGATCTATCTGTTCACTTTCAACTTCTTGTCCTCATGTGTCGCTTCTCTGTCCTCAGGTCTTCGAGCTAGGGGACCTATCCAGAGATTTAAATGAGTCTTTGATGCTAGGACTCTAGGTAATGTAGTGTGGCTGGCATACTCCTGTTAAGAATTCGAGATGAGTATTTTGATAGTGTTAGAGTGCCACATTACAAAGATATTTTTCTTTGATTTGCTTCTTTTGTATAATTGGCTTCAACTTCGTCAGTTGTTATGCTTTAAGTCATGTCTTAGAACAAAAAAAGGATGCTACCTTTCTTACTTTGCTTTATGAAACTTGATGACCCTTCGTGCTTGTACATGATTTTTTCTTTAGGAGATAAAGTAAAAGGGTTGAGAAGGAAAAAAAAAAGGTTTGGTAACATTTTTTGTGTTAGACTATGGACCACCGTTAGATGGACCATGGTAGGATTGTATTCTCTCCCTTAGTCTTTTGGAACAAGTAAGATGGCATAAGATGTGTGATTTTGCATCATAAGTGCTTATTTTTTTAGCACACATGAGCCTGACTTACTTTAGATTTTTACTGATTTAGTTGATGCAGAGCACTGTCTGGCTTGCTTAAATTTTAAAATATTGGTTCTTAAAATGCTGATTCAAGTTAAACATTTCAATGAATATCCTTGGGTTATTGTTTTCCACAAAGTTGAATTCTTTGGGCAGGGTTGATATATTGGGTTCAATGTCCAGTATTTATTTGTGTGTGCTAATCATTTGAGCCATGCCTAAGGCATGGGGCATGCACTAGCAACGTGCCTTCATGCAAGTTGCATCGTGCCTTCAGGCATGGAGATGCACTAGTCTCTGTATAAGATACGACAGCTGATGAGTTAAAGAAATTAACCTTTAGCTTCAAACACTTTTGTTTATTGCTTCATTACTTCTTTCCACTAGGGTTCCCACGAAATAGAAAAGTAAATTCTTAATTCGTACCACAATTCAACCACAGGCGGTTTAGTCAAGTTGGATGATGTGATTGTCTTCCATGAAGTCGCATGTTCGAATCCACGGAGGTCAAAAACTCCAAACGTTGGGGTCACTAAAGGGTTTGCCCGATCAATAACTTCAGGATCCCGAAATTAATCGAGGTGCATGCAAGCTGGAGAAACATGTTAGCTCCAAAAAGCCGCGCTTCCTTTTGGTTGGCAATTCCATTTGACAAATCACACATTTTCTTGTATCCCATTATTTATCGAGTTGTAATTTCTTTTTAATTTTTCTAAGTGTAGCAAGTCTGTATAGGATTAAAGTGGAAGGAGTCATATATTTGTAATTGAGAGTGAGTGAGAAAAAAGAATGCAACCCGATCAATCGGTATATCAATCAGCGATCAATCAGAAGCTACTGGATGGTTCAGTTAGAAAACAAGACCGATCGATCCGGCTATTAAGCGGTGTGTGCACGTGGTGTACCTAATATAAATAGTATTCTTTTGTGTGCTGCTAGGGTAACGCAAAAGGAGAGACGGCAGTCCTAAACGAGAGCTGCTTTGGGTTTTCGAGATAACGAGAGTTGCGTTGGGTTTTCTATATAAACAGCCAATATACTTGCCGTGGGTTTTAAAAAGAACAGAGAATGAAGTTCATCTTGCATCTTGGAGTTCCATTCCAATAATTGGATCATTGAAGCTACAATCAAACTCCAAGAGGTGTTCACAGTTTTTATCTCAACAAACATAGATTCGTTCTTTGGTGGATTTCCGAAGGGTTTTTGGAAGGCTTAAGGATTCGAGGCAGCGGCAATCAAGTACGGGGTACGGTGAACGAGGATTCAGCTATCGTTCTTGAGTCAATTGTGAGGATTCTCAATTGTGTAGTAAGTTCGATTGCAACCGTACAATGTTTTCTTATAGTGCATGATTCCTTCCTGTGGTTTTTGTGTTTATCGTTTGTTCTTCGTTCCTATTATTTCTTGATTATTGGATCAGTAGGAAAATAGGAATTTCAAAACATATTGTCAACACCACCATGTCCGGTTTCTCTTCTGGTGAAGCGGTAGAATTAATGCACCTCAGGAATTGGATTGTTCTTCGATTTTTTAGAACATGGAAATCCTTGAAGTCAAGAAACTTAATTACAAAAAGGACAGGTGTTTTTTTATTTTATTTTTCGTAAACTAATGATTCAAGCCTTCAAGGGAATCCAAGCAATGGGGCATTCTGGTGTATTTTTTTGTTGTTGAATAATTCAAAAGGCGAAGTCCTGTCTAAATGATGAGAGAATGGTGACTAATTAGATTGTCATACTTGAACCCACATAAATAATACGTTCCGTTTAATTTCAGAATGATTTAATCATCCCTCCCTATAAGTTTTGTGGTCCAAACCAATTTCAGAATGATTTAATCATGTGTTGCCTGGGGCCAGAGAAAGTCACTATCATGATTGAGAAACTTAACCTAGTAATTAAATGACCTCTCGTCACAACTAGTGAACCATATGGGTTCATTGATTGATTAAGGTTTAAGAGACAAGACAGTACCGATACTTTCTTTCAATCTTCTTTGTTTTGTGTCGAAAAGACAACTCCGTGGGACCAAAAGTTGAGGTAGGTCTTTACCAACCATACCAAATTAGTTTGATGAGAAATTCATTTTTCGCATCTAAGATTTCTCTGTTTCCCAAGCTTTTCCAGACTGTACATGTTGCATTATTATTTATAATGTTGAACTGATCTCTTGTTGATTTGTGTTATGCGGACAACTTTATACGTACAATTCGTAATGTAGCATTGGCAAGAGTACCGAGTTATTACCACTGCGCTAAATTAGAGGAAATTTTTTTTTTGAAAGGAATAGTTAATTTCAAGAGCGACTGAGCTGATTTTTTGGGGGAAAAAAAAAAAACATAAAAAAACGTAGCATTCCTTTTTGTTTAGTCTGGTTGCAAATTGTTGTAGCTGTTTCCCATATGAATTGACACAAAGTGGGCCACCATAAAAGATAAACTCTCTTCGATGGTCCAGCTGCACTTTCGTAGTCCCCCATGTTCATTATCATTATTATTAACGTTGACGGGAGAAACCTTGTTACTATTAAGGAGTAAATTACCTCCTCGATCTCCTTTGGTCTCCCTCGAAAATTCATTATTCTTCCTACAAGCATCACATGGTAATGCCACGCCCGTGACATGACATCGTCCTACCAGATCCCACCCTTACGTCACTCGTTCGATTTAATCCAACGGTTGATCATGATTATCGCACCACTCGAGAGGAAAATTATTCCAATGATTTTACAAAAATGATACGGTCCAGGAAACCCAAACGGCCAAACCAGGAAACCCTTGTCAGAAAAACAAATGAATGGTCTAGATTTAAAAAAACTCTTCTGGCTTGGAAAAGTTCTGGACCTTTGATTTGTTTTCTTAGAGGGTTTTTCCGCTTTGGGTGTCCTAGACTGTACTACTCCGGGTATTTTAGGGTGTCGTCACGTGAATTCGCTCACGACACTTTTCCTCCCCCCATATTTATGGCGGCGCCGCGGTGCCCCATCACCCTTATTGATTGAATAATTATTCAATGCTCCTGGGATACAAACATGTCATGCATCATACTTCTTTTTATTTGTCAGACGATATACTTTAGCGGGGGTTGATGGGATATTAGTATGTTAGTTAACGAGGGTTCAGAGGCTATCTATATAGCCCTGGACCCAAACCCTGCTCCCTATGTGACTCCAACCTGCTATTTCCATTCCTTTTTGTTTAGTCTGATTGTAATTTGTTTGATTTATGTTGCCAAGGTACGTTTACAAAGGTTGAGATTGGATTGCGGGGTTCTAGATGATCAAGCTTGTTCTGTTATGTTAACTCATGGTTGTTGCTGCCACTTAGTTGATAGCTAAAGTCTGCCTTGGGGTGCCTTCTTTTGGGTACTAACTATTGAAATGTATTAGCTTGAGGTGTTTTGGGATGGCTATGCTATATGTCTTTTCCAATGTTTCCATTTCTTTTGTTTTTTGAAGAAGTATGGCATCTGTATACATTGTGTTGGGATAATGAAACGATGAACTTTGATTGGAAAATCACTTTGCAGGGTTTTGATTATCTTTTTGCTCCTCTATTTGAAACTTTTTTTAATTGTACGCTTCTATGCTTTTTCTATTAGCAATTAAATATTTTAGCTGGGAATTCGAAAATGTTTTTGCTACCAAATATTTGTTCTAATAAAATTGGTTGATAACGAGTAACTCATTTGGTGACCACATTTGCTAGTAGCGCTCCATCTTTGTACAATATTGTCCGCTTTGGACGCCTAAAACCCATAGACTTCCCAGTAGGTCACCCATCCTTGGACTACCTCAGGATGAACACGCTTAACTTGTGAAGTTCCTATGCGTTTTGGCCCGCCCTTACACCTTTAAAAGGCCTTGTACAAGTAGAAGAGATCTTTTCTTATAAACCATGACTTGCCCCCTCCTGTTCGGATGGAGCCTGCTGTCCTGCAGCACCGCCAGCCACCGGAAAGCGTGGTGTCACAATCTACCCCCGTTAGGGATGCAACATCCTCGTTGCACATGCCCAAGAACCTCCCCCGGGGTCTGTGGCAGTAGAGCGCATCCTACGTACCTATCACTTGTCCCAGGGCGGGGCTCTGATACAACTTTGCCTAGGACGGGGCTTTGATACCATTTGTAATCCCCCGATTTTCCAAGAAATTTCGGAGGCAATAAAAATAATAAAATTTTATTGAAGTAATTCCAGAGTGACTCTAGGCTTGATACATATACCAAGCGAACTCGATCTCTGTCCCTGGTATTCCTCTTGTATCCAACTGCTTCTCCATTGAATCCTGCGTCCTTTGGCAAATTGATCGCCAAAGCAAACGATTTACGAAAATACAGATGTATCTGTGAGCAATAAATCACTCAGTAGAATAATCCAATCCAACCATCTCTCTTATTTCACAGCTAGTAAGCAAACAAAATAATATTGGTGCAGAAGATTTGAACACAAATTTCACACATAACCGATTTAATACTATCCATTAGCCTAACGTGTGATCTAAGATCTCAACCGCGAGATCTTTCCTCCCCAACCGCTAGCTATGCCTTGTCCCATGAGATCACTTTCTTTTGCTGTCGCGGATTGCACCTAAGTTATGTACCCAGCGTGTATCCCTCTCATTACAACAAAAGGAACTTATCATGCCCGAATCATAATTAGGGTTCGCCTATCTTATGCACCACTTCACAATTATCACTGGACTCCCGCCAATTTCAATTAATCACTGGGCTTACTTTGCCAGTTTCAAATCATCACATCTCAAAATCACGTCTGCAGGCAATTTAAAAATAAAACTTTTCAATTTATCCATTACCTAGCATCATCTTGGTGAATTCTATTCGCATACCACCTCATGTCTCCAGGGTCCAATATAGCATCTAAATCAAGAGTCGGAACAATATACAAATAATCAAAGTGATAATTGAAATAAATAATAAACATAGAGATCACGTAACTTTTTATGGCTGGATCGTTGCTCTTGATCTTGTATGGCCAAGAAGTTAAATTTTAATACAGGAAATCTTTATTTAATAATCATTATTATTATTTACCTATAAAATATTAGCTAAAACAATACAATCATAAAACATTTTTTTGTTGAGAGAATTCTGGGCCGCTCCTAATTTTGGCGTTGTTGGCCCGCTAGGTCCTTTGCTCCAAAAGTGCACTTCCCTCCAAGTCCCCTGACTATGATTTTACTTATTTACCCCCAGTTAAATACGTTTTGTATTGCTACATCCATCTTTGCCTCGTTAATTCCTCTCTCTTCTCCTTTTTCTTGCTCTGTATCTCCCTCTCTCTCCTCTGTAACAAAATTTCCAAAGCACAGCGGAAGGAAACCATCTCCGTTCCTCGTACCACTGCTGCCGCCGTCTACCTCCGTTTGCCTCTTGCCACCAACAACTCTTCAAACCAGACCTGGAAGACCTTCATGTTATCTTTGCCGAGCCAAACATCGAACAACGAAATAGATCACTTCGGTTTCAAATCTCCCAGCCCATCCCTCCATCGCCGCCCTCTCTTCAACCAGGATCACTTCGTTCGGAGGCGACACGACGCCTTCCTTCCACCTGTGCGTTACCGCCGGCCACTCGACGGCGACCGCCTTCTCTGTCTCCACCTTTTCAGCTGATCCTTCACCGCCCGCGTAGATTTGAACGAGGAGCGGCGCTTTTCGAAGGTTACGAACTGAAAATGGCTCTGACATTGTCAAATGAGCTACTATATAAAAGTTGTCATTAAATACTTACTTTCAGTGACAATTTCTGAAATCTCCACTACATTTTTGTCACTAAATCTTAGTTTTCTTGTTTTCAAAGTTGTGGAGCTTTCAATCAAGATGCTCTCACCTCCCCCGGTTTGAGGCTTAAAAACTACCATCTTCTCACAATCTGTTTGCTTTGCTATAATGGAGGGAAGTGTGGTCATATGGGGGCCAAGGCCCCCGCGCGGTTTCGGGTTTTTTTTTTTAAATTAAATTTTTTTTTGTTTGGTGAGAACATTTAGGTATTGTAATTTGTTTTGGGTGTTATTTAGATATAAAAATGTGTTTGTTTTTTGTCCTAAAACCCAATTTCTCTATGTGCATGGCCTCTCATAAGTTTTTCTTTTAATTATTGATCTCATTTCTTTTTCTATCTCTCTCTACTTACTATCCAAAAAAACCTCCCTTAAAATCTAAACCAAAAAAACTATTAGATTCCCGAACCTTCAAATTTCAAAATTTTGTTCATAGGTTAGCCCCCGTGTTTACAAAATCCTGGTTCCGTCCCTGCTATAATGTATTGTTGTCCCCGCATGACGAAGCGTACCTGAGTAACAGTCTTTGATTCCTCATGCTGCATGCCAATTTATTTATTCTATTTTTTGGTGCAGTAAAAAGCAAAAAAAAAAAAAAAAAACCAGCACATACATCTTTCATGGTTAATGATGTGATTACAAGAAGTTATTTTATCTGATTAGCGTTTTCCACATAGATCATAGACTGAAACAGACATCACGAACAAAAGCCATCGAATCTTCTTCTTTAAGAATTTTGTTATCCTCTAAAGTCTTAGGTTCGAAACGCCTCAACTGCCTTTAACTCTTATAGGGTCATTCCATATGTGGCTATCACCCTAGCCTATTAGGCCCTCGCTAGTGGATAGTGACGTGACACCCTCTTTATAAAAAAAAAGTATTTTTCCCTTTCCTACTTTGGTCATTTAATCAACCGCCAAATACTTAGAGCTTCACGGTAGTTGCCAATTGATGGAAGTTAAAAGAATCCAATGGCGTTTCGGTAAACTAGAAGTTGTGGATAACTTCTAGTAGTTATTTGTAGTTAATTTTTTTGAGTTTTAGAACTTAAGCTACTGAATTTGTTAGATTAGTTGGAGGGTACTATAGTTTTCATGTGGAAGTGTTCAGTTTGTGTGGTATTACTGAATTCATAGAGCATCTTAAATGGTTAGACATAATGTATCACTGTTGTGAATTGTGACCAAGTGATGGAGTATGGTTGGTTGACCCATAGTTGGGTATACTGCTAAGCACTGAGATACTTGTGCATAATTGGAGGGGTTGCGGTACTATGGTTGCACATTGAACAATCTGAAACGAGAAAATTTTGTGTGTGGTGGTTTTGGATAGACAATTAACACTGTTAATTGTAAATTTGGACATAATTTAACATTATTAATTGTAAATTTAGACAGAATTTAATATTGTTAATAGTGGCGGTGTATGAGGTTATATGGGCCAACTGTTAATTAATACTGTTAATTGTGATATAAATTTATATAGAAATTAACACTGTGAATTTAGACAAAAATTAACAATGTTAAGTTAATTAACACTGTTAATTTAAACAGAAATTAACACTGTTAATTGTGATGTAAATTTATATAGAAATTAACACTGTTAATTGTGGTGGTGATAGTGGTGGCGGTGATGGTGGAGTGGTGGTGGTTATGGTGGCGGCGCGGTGGTGGTTATTGTGGTGGTGGCGGCAGCGCTATGGTGGTGGTGTAGGAGGTTGTACGAGTCGACTATTAATTAACACTGTTAATGATGGTGTGAATTTATATGAAAATTAACACTGTTAATTTAGACAAAAATTAACACTGTTAATTGTGATGGCGGCGGCGACGTGGTGGTGGTGGTGGTGGTGGTGGTGGTGATGGTGGAGCAGTGGAGGTGGTGGTGGTGGTTGTGGTGGCGGCATGGAGGTGGTCATTGTGGTAGTGGCAGTGGTGGTGGCGTCGTGGTGTGGGTGGTGGTGGTGGCGGCAACGGCGTGGCGGCGGCGGCGTGGTGGCGGTGGCATGATGGTGGCGACGTGATGGCGTGGCAGTGACAGTGGCGTGATGGTGGCAATGGTCGTGGTGGCAACATGGCGACGTGGTGGTGGGTGTGAATTTATATTGAAATTAACATTGTTAATTTATATATAAATTAACACTGTTAATTTAAACAGAAATTAACACTGTTAATTATAGTGGTGATAGTGGTGGTGGTCATTGTGGTGGCGGTGATGGTGATGGTGGAGTGGTGGTGGTTATGGTGGCGGCGTGGTGGTGGTGGTTATTGTGGTGGTAGTGGCGGCGTTGTGGTGGTGGGGTAGGAGGTTGTATGGGCCGACTATTAACTAACACTGTTAATTTAGACGAAAATTAACACTGTTAATTGTGGTGGTGGCGGCAGCAGCGTGGTGGTGATCATTGTGGTGGTGGTGGTGATGGTGGAGCGGTGGTGGTTGTGGTGGCGGCGTGGAAGTGGTCATTGTGGTGGTGGTAGTGGCGATGGTAGTGGTGGCGGCGTGGTGGTGGTGGCGGTGATGGTTGTGGCGGCGGCAACGTGGTGGCGGCGGCGGTGGTGGCGATGTGGTGGTGGCGGCGGCGGTGGCGGTGGCGTGGTGATGGTGGTGGTGGCGTGGTGGCATGGTGGTGGGTGTGGCAATGTGGTGGTGGTGGCGGTATTGTATTTTTGTTTCTCTCCAATCGCTTTTTTTTTATGAGGGGTATTTTTATCAATAAAATATTGAAAAGGACTTATTGGGTTATGGGCTCTTTGGGCAGGACCTAGTGGACTATTCTTCATCCAAGGAGGACCGGCCATGAAGTTCCCCTTTTTTGTTCAACCAACTATAGGGCCAAAACTTTACAGTTAATCACCTCCGGGTATTGATTGTAATTTATAATGCCTGTATTATTAACATTTAGGGCTAAAGTATAAAAATAATAACTTCAGGGATCAATTTTTTTTAACAAGTCATCCATGCATAAGGGCCAAACTTAATACACCAATAAAACTAGAAGGCTAAAGTGTAATTTTTAACAAAATTTCAAATCCCACTTCGTGGGTTTACATAGTTTACAGACGGTAGAACAGAGAAAGATGGCCGGTTCCGGCCACGCGATGTCAAATCGATTTCTTTCATTCCAGAACATAAAATCCATACGCAATCACTCAATATACTTAGGAGAAGGTAGGAGAGGGATTATAGTACCTTGGTTCCGGACCAAAAGCGATGAACGGGTTCCGAGTTGGTTTCGGTAAAAACGGAGGAGACGATGGCAACAGGGATTGGAACAGTTTGGGATGAACACAGGGGACTCTGGTGGTGCCGAGGAGTGGGCTAGAAGAGGTTCAACTCGAGTTGAGGTTCGGGTGTGTGAGAAGCCGAGCAACCCACTTGGTTTCTCTTTCTAGTCCTCCATTAACGGAGCTCCCAAACTTTCTGTGTTTTTTTTTTTCTCTTCTCTTTTTCTTTCTACGAATTTTTCAGTGGTGGTGGGTGTGTTGGTGTTCTGAATTCTGGAAAGGAAGAGAGATATTTATAGGGGTTGAACTGGGCCAAAATTGGCGAAACGGGCAGCGCCCATGCGGTTTGGAGTGCGGTTGGCTTGGGCCGCAAGGTGGAAAAGGATAAGGTGCCAAAATGGAAGGGATAAGGGTGGCTGAGAAATAGAAATAGGGGGATGTTTGCTTGGGAGGAAGGAAGAGAATTAATGGCGTGGGGAGAGAGAGAGAGAGAGACAGCAGAGCGAGGAGCAATGGCTGGGAGCACATTTTGGTGGTGGAAAAATTTTACAGTGCATCTGGCACACCAAGATAGACATACGTGATCTTATAATAGAGATCAATATAATAATTACTTTAACTAACTATTAAAATTTTTGAAAAAATTACGATTTTTTTATTTGAAAAAAATAAATTAGGGCCAAAATTCCGGATCATTACAATAGCTAAAAGAGGTTTTTAGCAACAAAATAGACCTTTGGGGACTAAATCTGCGAGGCCATTAGGGACCAAATTTTTTGTCCCAAAAACAAAATTGTTACGGACAAGTTGTGCATTTGTCTCTAAAATTGATTTTTAACTTTTTTGGACTAAGTATTAAGCACAAACGTTCCGACCAACAAATATTGTCCCGAAATATCTTTTGCAACCAAAATTTTAGCTTTCGCAACCAATATATTTGGTCCCAAAAACTGCTACGGCCTAGCATTTTATTTATTTATTTATTTAGCTATATTGCCACAATTACTGAGGTGTTATGGTTAAGTCCTAATTAATTATTTTTGAGCGCGCTATGGGTATTGTTTGCACAATTGTAACCTTTGGATCGGAGTATGAGATTGATTGTGGGTAAAATAGTGGTACTAGATGGTAATTTTAAATTTTTGCATTCGGATGAATTGGATTGTAAATAAATTTGTTTTGCTATTTATACATCTAAATTCTATTTAACTACTTAGCTATAATTTAGGGTGCAACATGTGTTAAGTGGATAGTTTTGTAAAGTTACTTTTAAGGAGATATATACACGGAGTAGGGATATATTTGGAGAGAAGGTTTGAGATATATAGGAAGTCTGAGAGAACTTTGCGTGAGAGAGAGAAGCCGCAGTCGAGGGTTCAGTTCATTCGTGGCCGATTGGGTAAGCAATTCTTGTTCTCTTTATTCTTGCTTCATTTTTGTCCTTTTGTACGTTGTACATGGGCTGGAGTAGAATTTGATTTTTATTGGGTAGTGTAGCGCAGTGGAGAGAGTTTGAAGGGTTTGTATTGGTCTTGTCCTCTTCATCTCTTTCCTTGTTTTTCCTCTTCTCTTTTTATTCTACTGTTGCACTTGGAATATGGAATTAGGAGGTTATTTGTGTGCGGGGCTGTGCGTGAGGATTTGTATGAAGAGGTGGTGATCTAGTGAAGTGGTGATCTGAGGAAGGGATTTCGAAGTTTCAGATCAATTGGGGAGAGTTCTTAGTTTAATAATTGTGATACTAATTGCAATAGAGATTTCGACATAAATGGTTTTGGACTGATAAAGTTATATGTGCCTTATACATAAATTATTGGTGAGCAAAGGTAATTATTTGGAAGAGGTAACAATGGTGACGTAATAATGTTCTTGGAAATCAAAGAACTCGTTGGGTGGTGCTGTAGGTGGATTTTTGGAGGCTGTTGTTGGCTTAGGAAACTTAATTAGGAATGTTTAGGTTGGGTTAATTTTATAGCAGTAGTGTCCTAGCTTGTGATGTAAGTATTATATTTGAATTAGTTAGTTACTCATCTTCAAAAAAAAAATTAGTTAGTTACTCGTATGCGCTATTTGTGGGTACAAGATATTCTCATTTTGTGTTGTTCGATCGTACTACTTTTGGATCCAGGTGAGTGGTTAAGCATGTTATATACTTTTAAACTTCCCTGCTTTCCTTAAGTTGTTGTTTTGGAAAATTTATAATTGAAATTATATTGTTATATTTGATTATATTAAATTGGCATGCGGTATCGGTGAAACCATTTGTTGATCGAATAATCTTTTGGTGAGAACTTTGTGGATATTGATGCGAACATATTTTGGAAGTCTAGGGAAATTAATCCTCTATTTGCAGATGACTCTGGCCATTAGGGAAGAGACCGGAATAGCCCGGTGACCTAATGCTCAACGGTTGTTATTGACTGGATCGTTTTTTGGGAAAAGTTTCACGGGCTGCCTACTCGTGGTGCCTCTAAGATTCGATATTGGATCCAATTTTGAGATATTTATTCACCGGCACTTAGTACTATTGATTTTGGTTGTGGTTCCCCATTGTTGTTGGAGATTGGATTGAGAACACCATTAAGACTTATCAGATGAATCGTTAATTGGATTAATGGATTATTTTGTTGTTCACTGCATATGCCAAATTTATGTTGACATGGTAAATTATTTTGATCCCTGTTTTGGAGCTGTATTTAATATACATGTTTTGTTACTCACTGAGCTCGTTAGCTGACGAATTTATTCCAACTTCTTTTTCAGGCAAGTTGGGGAATTAGACAAGGACCCGGGTGGCATCTCAAGGATTTCTTATATTGACCTCCTTTGGGTGTCTCATCCTAGTTTTATTTTAATTATCGTTTCCGCATTCAAAAACATTTGTCAGATATTAAGTTTTTTTTTTTTAATTATTGGATCATTGGATATTATTTGGTTCATGGGATGTTTGTACCCCATACTCATTTTTGGTGGAACTTAATTGGTTGGAGTTGTTCTGAATCTAAAATGGATGGCTGTTTGGTAGTTCATTGTTTTGGTATTTTATTAAATTCCTTTTTAGGCTACATGTTCTACGAGCTTTGGTCTTGTGGTTTATGGCCGATCACTTCTCATTTTGGAATGTGACAAAAACTTTTACTTCTTGTAGGGAAACAATATCCAACTTCAAATAGAAATCAGGACACTGTACCATGAGCACACAATTATGATTGGTCCAGTGTTGAAGTCCACCATCGTAAGAGGAACCCAGATACAGAGTCTAGCGCCGTTCCACCCGCGACGGAAGTGCACACAAAAGGGAAATATCACAAACACTTCCTCCACGGGAGAGAGAACAATTTTCATTGTAATAATGAAGAGTACAATGATAAGATACAAATACACCCTTACTTGGTATTTTTCTCACAATCCTTTTTCTCACTGTTACAATCCTTTTGTTCCTCTCGGCCAATGACGGAACCACATTGGGGCATATGGGGGCCACGGCCCCCGCGTGGTTCCGGGATTTTTTTTTTTTGAATTTTAATATTAATATTAGTTATTTTTTAGTTTGTTAAGAATATGTGGATATTGTATTTTGTATTGGGTGTTGTTTACACAATTAAATACTTGAAAAATGTGTTTGTTTTAAGTCCCACAACCAAAATTTTCTCCCTGCACACTGTCTCCCATAAATTTTTCCTTCAACTATTAATCTAATTTCTCTTTCTATCTCTCCACTCATTACGAAATAAAACTCCCGCAAACCTTAACCAACCAAACTAATAAATTTGCGAACCTTAAAATTTCAAAATCTTGTTGTTCATAGTTCGGCCCCGGCGTTTACGAAATTCTGGTTCCGTCCCTGCTCTCGGCTCTAACACTTGCACATGTACACAATGTATTTAGTTTTCTTTGTGCTCTCTGCCTTTTCTCAAACTCTATACTCCACGGTACAAAGCCCATTAGCCCAACACTTTTCCCTTTCTATTTTTCATTTTTCTTTCAATGCATTTACACCACATGGGCAAAAATCCAACAGAGACCTATATTACGATAGTCAATTTATTCAAATATCATTCCTTCTATAGAAATTAACAGATAAGCTTATTGCTGAAAATCACATCCTGGTTCAAACATATTTGCTTATAGCTGATATCACATCTTGAGAATTTAACGAGGATACAACTCAGTAGTTGTTACTTCATTTATTGAATGACCTGACACGGCGAATTCAGACCTATGCTCCTGAACCAATGGTAACTCTGCATTGTTGCTACCACCATGTAGAAAAAAACCAGGCTCTGACGGTTCCTCAAGGCTGATGGAGGAGCTATTAAGCAAGAGAACAACTTCAGCCATAGCTGGTCTTTTTGCTACACTTTCCTGGATGCACAGTAATCCAATATGAATACATCTTGTCATTTCCGGCATGGAACCCGAATTAACCCTCAATGCGGGGTCTATGACATTTGAATATGTTCCTTCCCTCCAAGATTTCCATGCCTGCAAAATTCAGCATGTGAATTAAGGTTTCAAGGAATACTAGATTCTTTCATAACTTATACATGTCATGCGTTTTTTCTATTTGTGGCAAACAAAGCTTCATGAAATTTTAATACTTACGTAGCCTAAAAGTCCCTCTACGTTCTTCCCATTATAGAAAGAGTTGTTCTTCCGGCCACTCAAAATTTCAAGAATTAAGACACCAAAGCTAAAGACATCTGATTTTACTGAGAATTGTCCATTCACTGCATACTCTGGAGCCATATATCCACTGCAATTAATGGATTGGTATCAATACAAAAATTAAAATGTTCAATAGTTCACCAACCAATTTGTTTCGCTTCGTAAAGATTACAAAATAAACTGCATGAAGTCCTTACTCAGAATTTATGTGGTCAAACTGTTGCGAGAAATTTTCACATGGCTTATCCACAAATGCACCAAAACCATTTGGTAAAGACAAAATCCAAAACTTACCGGGTCCCCGCAATATTGATTGTACTCAAGTGAGTTTTATCCACCACAAACAATCTTGCAGTGCCAAAATCTGAAATTTTGGGATTCATGTCGTCATCTAAGAGAACATTACCAGCTTTGAGATCACGATGAATGATTGTTAGTTGTGATTCTTCATGAAGATAGAGAAGTCCCCGAGAAATGCCTCGTATGATCTTGTAACGCTTATCCCAACCCAATTGTTCGCACCTGATTGGATCTGTATGTTTTTTCGTGCAAATGGTTGAATCAAACCTTAAAACAACTACTCCGTATCTAAAATCCTAAAACATCTACTTTTGCTTACATGGACTTTAGTTTAACTCTAAATTGCCATGGGATGAAATGATATTTGCATCAAAGATATATATTAGTCGTACTGAATATGACGTGATCAAGGCTTGACTGGGGCACAAACTCGTAGATAAGAAGCCTTTCTGTTCTTTCCGAGCAGAAACCAAGCAGCCTAACCAAATTCTTGTGTTGAAGCTTGGCAAATAGCATAACCTCGTTCTTAAACTCTGTTTCTCCTTGTAGAGATTCCTTATCCAGCCTCTTCACTGCAATTTCTCGTCCATTAAGTCTACCCTGAAAGTCTAAGGGAATATTTGTTACCAAACCAAACCACTTTGACCTAAAAGGAATTTTTTGTTTGTTAACACAAGACTCAGTTACCTTGTAAACGGCACCAAATCCACCTTGTCCAAGCTTATTACTATCGGAGAAGTTATCCGTTGCAGCACTAATGCTATCAAAGTCGTTTTACGACAATTCCGCAATGCTAATTTGATCCCCAGCTCCGGAAACTAAACAAGTTAACAGTTGTATCAATGGAAGTTACAAGTAAAATTATCAAAAAGATAAATACATTTGATGACTTTCTTTAGAGATTCTACATCATAACATTCGCCAACCGATATGAGACTTAAGCCGTGATGCAGCGCGGCCTCCGTTTACGAAATTAAGTGCAAGAAAAATACACGAGTATTGTTTCTGCTAGAGGTACTTCCTCTTTGAACTCAATATCAGAACTGCCAAGCCCTAAGGCTTCCAATGAATATAATTAAACAACTTAGGAAATAATTAGGGCCGAGAATCATACCCTAACCGCAGAAATTACAAAAATTACCAAGATTGAAAAATATATTCTACGTTGACTAGAAAATCAAATATTGGGACAAAATATAAGGTTGCCAAAACAAGAGGCAACTAAAACAGAATTTCCTATCAAAAGTTATTAGTATATCTAAATATTAATATAAACGGCAAAGTAGGCCTTTCGGAGAACTAAACAGCATCGAATGGCCGAAAAGCATCATTGATCATCTTCCAGAGGACAATGAGTATTGATCAGTGGGCCGTTTCGTTTCAACCCTACGGCCCACGGGTCATTCTGCCATTGTCGCCCTGCCTCCAATTTGGTTTGGCTTGAGCTTAGCTTGGTCCAGTCACTCAAGGAACATGGGCGCGACCCGCTTTACATCAAGCTGTCATATGTTTTTCTTCATCTACGTACTTGCCTTTTTGGAGATCGAGCAAGTAATTTCAACAGTAGTAAATGGAGACTAAACTCCACCAAGGGTCAAAATAAATCATTTTAAACTTACCTTCAGCCTTCTGTATTTGCTTCTTCTTCTGCTTCCTCTTTCTTAAAAACATGCAAATGCAGACAATTAATCCCATCGCTGGAATTATTGTCAAAACAACAATGATGACTGTTTGAGTTGTATTATCTTTCTTTCCTGTAAAAACGAGAAATTCCTTCTTGTAAAGCACATAATTGCGTAAGCTGAATTTAAGATTCATGAAATATAAAATGATCATAACAGATCAGGTGTTCCTCTTTCGGGTCTGCAAACAATCATATTTGTTTGATAATGATTTGTCCTCAAAACTTAAGTGATTTTGAAGGAGATCCAACAGCATACTATTCCTTCGGGGACAACCTTGTCTCACATCTAGTGATACTATGAAGAACAAATAGGCCTAACTAGTTGCTGTATCCGTATTAGCCATGTATTGGACACCGTCATGCCTCAGACTTGCATGTGTGACATGGATGATAAGAATCTTCCAAATTGATAAATTAAACCTCATCATTCAACTACAGATTCCTATCAAGTTGGAAGATTTGCGTTATCTTGAGACAATTAAGAAATGTTGGGTTTAGTTTAGTTCTAGGGTTAAGCCCGGCTTTTAACTGAGATTGCATTTCACTAAAATACGAAGAAAACACCTCGAAACATGAACATACCTTGCTTTGTTGTCACATCTGTTGATGGCGGAGGAGGAGCAAAAGTGCGCGCCGGGGGAGGGGCTGGCGGGGGTGCTGCTGCACAGCCAAAAAAATCCGTAATCGGGGACAAATCATTCTGAAAAAAAAAAACAGCTTGGTCTCATAATATTCACTGCTTTTTTCGTCAGACAAACAAGTTTGGCAATTACTCCTTTTTCTTTGTGTTCAACTGAATTCACGTGATGTTCAAACGAACCAAACCAATGCGCTCCAGACAGAGCGTGGAAAAAAGAGCTTTCATGTACGCGTCACCTTCGACAATCCCGTGAGAGCTTACTGAACGATGTCAGATCTCAACAGGAAAAACAGCATTGAAATCTTCTCAAAGAGAGGAACGAGATGAACATATCAGATCAAGTCCAGCAGTTTCAAAAACCTGCAACTTCAAAACCGAGTAATCTCTCCCTCTTGTGGAAAAGCTTACGTGAGTAATCTCCAATACGGTATAGCAGGGTGTAGCAGTATAAGAGTTTCAAAAAAATTGCTACATAGAGGTCGGTTTGTAAATCTATAGGTAAGTTGCTTGATTAGTCTTACCTCGCTAACATAACCAATAAGTCTATGATTTGTGAAACTAAGGAAAAAATAATTCAAATTAAGGATAAATGTTCCTGCAAAAGATATGCTATACCTGATGTTGGTGGTGGTGCATCAGCTGGATTCTTCGCAAAGAACTGATAGGTATCGTACCGAAGAGTACAGCTAGGTGCCAAAATTGTCCCTCCTGTCTCACCACCAAAGTAGTGCGGAATCTGTTGAGCAGACAATTGGAGGCAATTGTTGCAATCTATTTCGGACAAATCAGGTGTGCACTGCATTAGTCCATATATATTCTGAAAATCCGGACCAGCCGTGTCGTTCGTCGCGAACTTGCGGCGGGACCCACCCGATGCTGCCTTGCTGCGGAGGCCGTCCAACAAGCTTCTCAGCACCCGATTGAATTCATTCACGCTCGACGCATTTACGTAGGTATACATGAAGTGACTCGGATTGGTTGCTAAAATGCTATTTATGGACTTGTCCGAGTAACGCAGCATACAATACCGATACCATCCGATCGCTGCCTTGTAATTAGGAAGCAGTTGTGGGAGCTTCATAGTGGCATTGTTGATACAACTACGACAGGTATCGAGGTCAACGTCTCCTCTGCAAAGCACAATTGCATTAACTCTGTCCGGATTTTCGCCAACTGAGGAACTGTAAAACCCATATTTATCGGTACTGTTGGAAAGGGAAGAGAGGAGGGCAACGAGGTTCTTCTGGTATGTACCATTAGTCGAGTAACTGCCAGATTCAGATATATAGTAGTACTTTAGGAAAGGAGGCTGGGAAACGGTGAGGGTAAGAATGTTTAGGAGAATGAGATAAAGGAAGAGGAGCTCTCTCCATGAACCCATATTCTATTCAGTTTTCCAATTTGGCCGAGGCTCACAATGGCAAAATTTGATATGGTTATCAACTAGCATAAGCTATAACTCCGATCCGTACTAGCTTTTAGACACTTAACTATAAAGGATAAAGGAAGAAGGAATAACAAAAATTGAGGGTCAACGATGAGTATACAGTGCCGTGAGGAGGGGTTCCAAAATTGACAATGACTTTTTAACTCCCAAGTTTTCACGATTTTCGATAATTTGCCTTACTGGTCCTCTTAACGCGTCCTATGTGGAAATTTCGTTCCTCAGCCGCCATTTCAGGGGAATCATCCAAGGCCGGCCCTAAGTCGAAGCGGCCGCTTTAGGCCTCCAAAATTTATGTCGTGAAGTGTTGTGGCAGAGTTGGTTCCCATGACCCAGTTTCAATTGCCTGTCGTGAACTGGACGCCGATGCCTTGAATATTTGACATTTTGACTCCGATTTGCACGGTTCACACCGACTCAAATCAGTCAAAAGAGCCATAACCGCAAATCACGCCTGTTCGCGTGGGGGCAAAAGTGCTACACATACGACAGTTATGTAAAACAAAACACACAATCAATCTCTAGCCATCCATTGCTATAATAAATGGCCATGATTCGTTTAAACTCTTCTCTGGAAATTTTTTTTTTTGAACCTAGACCGTCTAATCTTTTGCATTTTAGCTGGTTCTTCATACTAATTATTAATTTGTCAACAATTTCTTTCTCAATTACTTTTTCAATCACATATTCATCTACAACTTATTCAAATAATTTGGCATTTCTTAACAACTTCTTCACTACCGAAAACAGCTAACACCTCGATCACAACAAATTCTTTCTCAAAACTTATTCAATACTAGAAAATTCTTTACAAGACCGTCAGAGAGATACATAGATCAATATTCTTCTGTATTCATCTTTTCACACTCAGCCAAAAATTAACAGATTTACCAACATTAAATTGAACCATAGGAGTATTATCATTTTACTTGGAGGAGGGAACACGAATACCACAACCTTATTCTCCTCTATTACAAATTTAAAAAAAAAAAAAAAAAACACACAACCAAAGAATACAAAACTCCACTCATTAATTGTACGTCAAGGACTAGAAATTTGTGAACGCATAAATAAACGACTGTTGCTCTTGTAAAATCTAACCAATATTTTGTTGCCGCAGTTACAAATTATCTGCAATGGGAAGCAGAGGAGTCGTCTCAAAGTGCTATAAAAATATTGGAACCCTCCAAGAAATCGAACAAAAAATGCTATGAAAATATTAAAAGTTTATTTTACGAAGCTAAAATACCTTGTTTGATCTTTTCACCTTATGTTACTCCACTGTATTGAATTTTTTAAAGGTGAAATTACACGGACACCCCCTCATCTATCGGGTTTGGACACGGACACCCCCTAACCTTTAAAAACACCCATATACACCCTCTCATCTACTGAAAAGGAAAAAAAACATCAACGCCGTTAACGGAATAAACGAAATGTCAAATGAACCCTTGGTGAAATTACACGGACACCCCCTCATCTAATCGGTTTGGACACGGACACCCCCTAACCTTTAAAAACACCCCTACACACCCCCTCATCTACTGAAAAGGAAAAAAAACCTTAACGCCGCTAACAGAATGAACGAAATGTCAAATATATCCTTTGTTATGAAATGGAGCAACAAGCATATGCCACACTTCACTCAATCAGAAATTTCTCTCCGCCCTACTCGATCATGGTGCCTCTGTCTCTCTTCCTCTCCCTCTTCAACTTACATTGTAGATCACGGCTAACCCTAGATCGTGAAGAAAACCTAAGTTTTGAAGATCGGATCATGTACACTGTAGAAAAGCTGTAGATCGTGGCCAACCCTAGATCGTGGCAAGCCCTACTTTGAAGGTATGTTTTATATGTAAAAAAATCCTATATTTTCTTATTAAATGGCGCAAATGTAGATTTATATGTTCATATTATATGATATATGAATACATTAGGGTTTTTGTATGGGAGTAGTAGGGTTTTTTGAAAGGTGTTGTACAATGGTGGCTTCGATAACCTTTAACAATTGGGGCTTTTGTTGTTTTGCATTTGCTTGTCATCCATTTTGTATTGGAAGTCTTCAAAGGGGCTTTTTCTCCACAATGGCAGTAGAAATCAACCCAGTTTTGGGTTTGGTTGGAGTTGTAGCTCTAACTACAGCTATTAGATCTGTTGTTAGTGTGGCTATGGTGGCTACTATAGCTAAAATTGCCACTTGCCACCTTCCATGGCTGCAGTAGGAGAGCGAGAGAGAGAGAGAGAGAGAGAGAGAGATCTAATATAGAGTGAGAGAGGGAATCTCTGATATAGAGTGAGAGAAAGAATCTCTGATATATGAGATATGAAAGACAACTGAGTATATGATGTTAAAGGGCATTTTTGTCTAAAATTTGGCAAAAGTATTGACATGTGCCTTGCAACAAACGGTATTCAAACAGAAGGATGCTCCTTGGGTAACGGTAGAAGATGAAGGGGTGTGTATGGACGTTTTTAAAGGTTAGGGGGTGTTCGTGTCTAAACCGAATAGATGAGGGGGTGTTCGTGTAATTTCACCTTTTTAAAAAAATATAAAACCAAAGCCCCATTTTAAAATTCCCTTTAGGCCTCCACATTATCAAGACCGGCCCTGGAATCAGGGTCGGCTAATGGCTTAGGCAACAGAAGCACGGGCTTCGGGCCCCCCAATAATGTTAAAAATAAGGGCCCCCAAAATTCTAGGATCCCTATATATATATATATATATATATATATATATATATATATATATATATATAGCCCAAAAAAATTTTCACTAAACCTTCTTTACACAAAATAGACCCTATTGAAATTTAGGAGTCATAAAATAGGTCCAAATAGTGGAATTACTCATTAGAATAACTAGGGCAATGAAAAAAAGGAAAAAAAAGAAACACCAATTCAAGGGACAGAAGAATACATGAGCCGATCCAAAAAAGGAAAAATATAGAAACGCTGCTTCACGCTTGACTAAGTAACTGGTGAAGTAGCTTAACTATAGAGACTTAATTAGTACGTTTGCAGCAAAAAGTGCGAGAAGACTAATTTTCAAATGATAGATTTTGAGGTATTATAATAGTTGCATTTTTTTTTGGATAATTAATTATATGCTTCTATTTTGTAATTGTAAATCTTTTGTAATGGTTTTTTATATGAGATTCTTGGTAGACTATTTTTGTATGAAAAATGTAGGAAGGCCTCATTCAAGAGGTTCACTTCAGGCCTCCAAAACTTATGGGCCGACCCTGCCTGGAATCATCAAGAATTTAATAAGAATTTCCAAAGCCAAACATGACTTTGTTTGCTTTGGTTTTTGAGAACCACCCCTCTCTCTCAACAGGTCCCCAATAAAGGAAGTTCAATTCTTCTAAACTACAAATACATTCTATTTAGGAAATAACTTCTCTATTTGACCAATAAAATAAAATAAAGATATGGAGAATCCTATTAAACTCATAATCAATATGTGCCATATAAAATAGGTGGGTCACAAAACAACGACTAAATTAAAATTTAGACTTACACTCAAGTGAGTTTTATCCATCACAAACAATCTTGCAAGGCCAAAATCTAAAATTTTGGGATTCATGTCATCATCTAAGAGAACATTACTAGCTTTGAGATCACGATGAATGATCGTTAGTTGTGATTCTTCATGAAGATAGAGAAGTCCCCGAGAAATGCCTCGTATGATCTTGTAACGCTTATCCCAACCCAATTGTTCACGCCTGATTTGATCTGTATGTTTTCTGTGCATATGGTTGAATCAAAGATCAAAACAAATACTCCGTATCTAAAATCGTAAAAACACCTAAATCTTTTGCTTACAAGGACTTTAGTTTAACTCTAAACTGCCATGCAATGAAATGGTATTTGAATCAAAGATATATACTGAGATCTATATTAGTCTTACCGAATATGAAGTAATCAGGCCTTGACTAGGGCACAAGCTCATAGATAAGAAGCCTTTCTAATCTTTTCGAGCAAAAACCAAGCCGCCTAACCAAATTCCGGTGTTGAAGCTTGCATGGCCAGTAGCATAACTTCGTTCTTAAACTATATTTCTCCTTGTTGAGATTCCTTAGCCCGCCTCTTCACTGCAACTTCCTGTCCATTCAAAAGCCTACCCTGAAAGTGTAATAGAAAATATGCTAACCAGGCCAAAGCAGTTTGACCTAAAAGCAAGTTCTGTTGGTTAACACGAAATTCAATTACCTAGTAAACGGCACCAAATCCTCCTTGTCCAAGCATATTACTAGCGGAGAAGTTATCCGTTGCAACACTAATAGTTTCAAATTCATATTGCGACAATTCCACAATTCTAATTTGATCCCCCTCCCGAACCCCTGTACAATGCATAGAAGTAAGCTTGAATGTTTTTTCAATAGAAACTAGGTTTAGAAATACGCTTTAATTGAGTCAGTCAAACTTCAATAACTTGCTCTCTAGTACTTCCTAGCCCTACCCGCCTCCCTCTTTCCCTTCCCTTCCTCTCCCTAAGGTTTCCATCCTATGATGGGTGGCGGGAGGCGGGCATTCTCCATTAATGTTTCCTCTGCCTCCCCTTTTACATCTCCATCTACCTTCTCCGCCATCCTCTCCGTCTCACCTCCATCGCAGCCATCGAACAGGTCCTTATGCGCCACCTCTTCCCCGACATCCTGAAGTTTCGAGATCGCCTCGGCTGGCTCGAAGCCGTCTGCAACCCGAACCCCATCCAGACCCAGCGGCGACGCCTTGCTATACATGTTCCGGCAACCAAGGGGGTCGGGTTGCAGAGTCCAGAGTCAAGAGGTTGGGGAAGAGGGACCGATCTGGAGTTGATTTAATTGGAGAAGGAAAGGTTGGTTTGTCTGATCTGGCAACGCCTTTGGTTTTCTTTTTTCTTTCTAGTTTTTCGGGGGTCTTCCTAACCTTTTTGGGTGTAGTGTGTTTTTCATTCTTTGATGTTGGTGGTGTGAGTTTTTTTTGTGAGGTATTGTACCTCGGTGGCCTTTATAAGGAGTTTGGGGTGTAGGTCTTTCCTCGTCGAAACCTATCAGCCTGGTTGGCTTTTCTCACCTTGTTTAAGGAAGAATATATCTTTCGATGTTTTCTCTTGGTTATCAATAAAAATTTCTAAACTTTTGGCAAAAAATAAATAAATAAAGAATTGATCCCCAGCTTCAAAACTAAACAAGTTAACAGTTGTATCAATGTAAACTACATGTAAAATTACCAAGAAGATTTTTACATTTGGTGACATTCTTTAGAGATTCTAAATGATAAGATTCGCCAATTGATACTGATTGTCATGTTGTCAGCAGGGTGACCTTGATATTTTGGAGGCCTAATACAAAATAAAAATTGAGGCTTTAATATATATATATATATATAGTGGGCTATAAAAAGATTAAACATGGTATTTTTAGTTTTGTAGTTTCAAAAAAAAAATTTTAAAAAAAAATCATACCATTAGAGAAAATGAATAAGACATAATGAAGTACTGCTCATATTGTGTGTTTTCTCTAACTAATCATGTAATTAACTTTACTCATGTAAAAATACTATTTTCAGCAAAAAAAATTATTTTTATTCTTAACCTTTTTTTTCATTGTTTTTTGAGTAAAAATAAATTATTTTGAATTATTTACCGTCAACAATGATTTACTTGTGTAGTTGATATTGAAAGTATAATTACAAATAATGAAAAAATAAATAAAAATAAAAATCTTATCCAAACTTTTATGGTGTTAAAAAAAAAAAAATTGAACCTTGGACTTGAGTAACATCTACTACAACTAAAGCTAACAAATTTTTGAAACAAGTGGTGCAAGAGTTTTATTTTTGGAGTTTATCATTCAACTTCGTGCTGGATGATTGACGTTTCCCCCTCCCCCGGTTGAGTTTGAGCACTTATGCTCCTCATCCTTCCCCCTCGATGTATCCTTTCGAGTTTAATAAAACTTCATTTTGCCGAGCAAAAAAAAAAAAAAAAAGAGTTTTATTTTATCTACACTAAAATCTAAATCCACTAGGGGAAAAAATGGCAAACAATTAATGGGGCCTATTTTTTTTTTTTGTTGTTCAAGTTTTTGGGCCTAAAGCGGCCGCACCTCCAACTGGTAACTTAGGGCAGGCCCTGGTTGTCAGGAGACTATAAAGCTATTACTTGTTTTTCTTCATCTACTTTCCTTTCTGGGGAGCAAGTAATTTCAACCATAGTGAATGGAGACTAAACTCCACCAAGGGTCAAAATAAACCATTTGAAACTTAGCTTCAACCTTCTATTTTGGCTTCTTCTTCTGCTTCCTCTTTCTTAAAAAGATGCAAATGCAGACAATGAATCCTATCGCAAGAATTATTGTCAAAACAACAACGATGACTGTTCGAGTTGTATCATCTTTCTTTCATAATTTCTTCTTGTAATTAAAGCACGCATAATTGTGTAAGCTGAATTTAAGATCCATGAAGTATAAAATGACCATTACAGATCACCTATTTTTCTTCGGGTATGCAAACAATCATATTTGTTTGAGATAATGATTTGTCTTGAAAAAATGATTTTGAAGGTGATCCAACAACACACTATTCCTCTGGGTACAATCTTGTCTTACATGTAGTGATGCTATGAAGAACAAATAGGCCTAACCGGTCACGGTATCCGTATCCGCCATGTATTGGACACCGGCATATATGCCTCAAACATACATGTGTGCCATCATTCAACTATAAATTCCTATCAAGTTGGAAGATTTGCATTTATCTTGAGACAATTAAGAAATCTTGGGTTTAATTTAGCACTAGAGTTAAGCCCCGGTTTTTATGTGTAGTTTCCCCTTCGTTTTTTAGCTAGACACAACTTGGACATGATTTAGACACGGCAAAGCATGCTTAGAATTTAGTAAGTCATCTGGATGGTCGATCAGATGGTATTGGCTCCATAGGTCATCCTTGCCTTTGGTTGGATGGTCAAATAGTATCACGTGAAACCATGATCGGTATTGGCTCCATAGGTCATCCTTCCCTTTGGTTGGCAATCCCTTTTTATAAACCACACGCCCATGGAAGTGTTTGGGAGCCTTTTCTTTTTCTTTTTTTTTCTTTTTTTTACTTTTTGCATTTTCTTTTTGTTTTTTTTACATTTTTTACTTTTTGGATTATGATCACAACAAGAATAGCATTTGGAAGATAGTGCAGAATATAGTGTGTAAGTCTCTTATGATAACCAAAATGAAAAGAAAATAATGAGAAGTCAAAATGCTCATTTCTCTCCTTACTTTGGCCATTTGTTTCCTCACATCAATAATGGATAACTCATTTTTGTGAGAATTTATTATAAGAGTTGGTTGCCAACCACTCTAAAGTAGAAAATAAAGAAACCAAAAGCAAAAAAAGAGTGCCTTTAGTTATATATTGAGATTCCTTTGACTCAGCAAGTCAAACTGACTGGTACTTGTCAAATACTAGCTCGCTCCGATCCTTCTTTTAACTGTCTACTGTGATTTTGTGTATCATTTTCAATTAATGATTTATATCTTTCATGCCACAACTTGGTCTCTATGGTTGGCAAGGAACGATCTGGTGTTTAACAATATTTCATGGAGTGTGGAGGATATTGGGGAGCTAATTAAAACCAGGGTAGCAATGTGGGTTAAAGTGCAGTTCGACATAAAAGTGTACTCGATGGAAGACTTTAAGGGATATCTTAATGGCGTAAGGAAGGTCAAAGTGTAATGATTGTGTCTGAGGATTGGTGTCGTCCAACTTTCTGTTGGACGATCATCAGCTCTCGTATCTTGTTTTGGGTCTTTACTCTATTCCGCTCGTAAGCGTTTGTGCTTAGCGAGTTTTCCTCTCGATGTATCCTTTTCGAGTTAATAATATCTTCGTTTTGTCGAGAAAAAAAAATGATTTATATCTTTCAATGTATATTATGTTTTATATTATTAAAATTATGGTCTTATAGAAATAATCGAAATCTATTAAATAATATTCATATTTTATATTTTTAAAAATATATATAGAGATATATAGACAATTAAAAATGATAAGGAGAAGAACTATAGTGGATATTTTTAAAAAAAACGGAGGGAGAGTATGGTAGTTGAACATTAGTCCAAAAGAAAAGGAATCTTGTGCCAGAGAACCCTTATTCTTTCTTTTCAATTGAACCCACGTGCTTTTTTTAAACGGAAAATTGGTCTAAGATCCAAAATGAAGGGCCAAAAGCACATTTAGTCCAGCCTAAACTTTTGTAATGGTTGGAATACATTAATAAAAATATTTTAAAGTTTAGGGTCCACGAAAAGGCGAAAATGCCCTTAATGAAACTCAAAACGCGTATGTACTGTGAAACTCAAAACTCTCTGACTAGTGAACTTCACCACCTCTGTCGACTTCACCGGCAACTTTATATACACCGTCGGCCGGCCGATCTACTGTTTGTAACCCTTAACTATTGGTTTCAAGGACGGACGCTCACCGACTCTCAAAAGCAAGACTATGATGGCGAGATTGTGTCGGACTGAAGTCTGAAAGCCATAGCACAGATCACTGATTCTCAGACCAACTGATCGATCGATCGTCTTCCAAATCGCACAACGTGACGGCGGAGTTCCTGTGGAGTTGTCGCACGCTCTCCGCTCATCTTCCAAATTATTGCTGCTCTTCACCGATTGCTGTGTTTGGTTCGATTTTGTTGCCGAGTTTGGGCGATATCGATTGAGTTTAGGGTATGGATCAGTTTTGTTGTTGTTTGCAGAGTTGACTGGGTGCTGTTTTGGGTTTTTTTTTTGACAAGCGGGTTTGTTTGTGGATTGTTATTCCACTTATTGTAGAGACGTTTACAGAATTGGCTGGGTTTGGAGTATAACTGATTCCACTGAGTTGTGTGCTGGTTTCATTTCTATGGGATTTTTGTTGCTACGAAAACTGTGAATTTGTTTTGCATTCCAATAATCTTAGGTCTTCAAGGGAGTATTATTAATTTAATGAAATGGAGTATAATGGAAATTAATATTGGCACCCTAAACTGGTAATCACACCCTTAAAGGAGTGTCAAAATTAATCTCATGTAGGGATTGATTTTGGCACTTCATTTTGGGAGTACAATTATCAATTTGGAGAGTGCCAAAATCACTTTCCAATATAACTTATGAGACAATATAAGATTTCACTATTATGAGTAACCACTTGGTTGTAAGAGTTTATTTAACTTACAGACAAACGTGGTTAGCTGTGAAATTCTGAATTGTGTGGTATGTCAACATCATCAATAGATAACCACAACTATCAAAATATGTTCTCTGAGTCTTAATAAGAACACAAACAGCTGTGATTAACTGTGAAATTTTGCATTGTGTTATGCCAACAACATCAATAGATAACCATATATCACTATCAAAATATGTTCTATGAATTTAATAACAACACAGACAAATGTGGTTAATTGTGAAATTTTGGACTGTATAGATATACCAACAACATCAATAGATAACCATAACTGTCAAAATATGTTCTCTACATCTTGATAAGAACACAGACAGATATGATTAATTGTGAAATTCTGGACTATGTGGTATGCCAACAATATCAATAAATAACCATATTTGTCAAAATATATTCTTTGAATCTTAATAAGAACACAAACAGATGTGATTTTATCAATAGATACGTTACTTGAATTTTTTTCAAAAGATATAGAGATTATATTAATGTAGATAACGATATTTGTTTCTTTATTTTGGTAGTTGCATGGTAAAATACGTGTCAATTATACGAGGGGCGTGCACTGAACAATGTGGTATGTACATGATCAGTTCATGGGTAGAATTTATGTGTTTTGTGAATTTGGTGTAGAAAATAGATTTGCACAGCTAACGTTATTTGTTCTTTTTTTGGAAGATCCAAATAATATATTTACACAAATAATGTTATCTGTTTCCTTATTTGAAGAGAAAAAAAAAGATTTGCAGAGCTAACGTTATTTGTTCTTTTTTTGGAAGATCCAAAGAATATATTTACACAAATAACATTATCTGTTGTCTTATTTTAAAGAGAAAAAAAATATATTTGCACAGCTAACATTATTTGTTCTTTTTTTGAAAGATTCAAAGAATATATTTACACAAATAACGTTATCTGTTGCCTTATTTTAAAGAAAAAAAAAATAGATTTGCACTGCTAAAGTTATTTGTCCCTTTTTTTGGAAGATCCAAAGAATATAATTACATAAATAACGTTATCTGTTATCTTATTTTAAAGAGAAAAAATATATATTTTCTTTTTTTGGAAGATCCAAAGAATATATTTACACAAATAACGTTATTTGTTGCCTTATTTTAAAGAGAAAAAACTAGATTTGCACAACTAACGTTATTTGTTCTTTTTTTGGAAGATCCAAAGAATATATTTTCACAAATAACGTTATCTGTTGTCTTATTTTAAAGAGAAAAAAAAAAATTTGCACAGCTAACGTTATTTGTTCTTTTTTTGGAAGATCCAAAGAATATATTTACACAAATAACGTTATCTGTTGCCTTATTTTAACGAGAAAAAAATAGATTTGCACAGCTAACGTTATTTGTCCTTTTTTTTGGAAGATCCAAAGAATATTTACACAAATAACATTATATGTTCTCTTATTTTAGAGAGAGAAAAATAGATTTGCAAAGCTAACGTTATTTGTTCCTTTTTTGGAAGATGTAAAGAAAATATTTACACAAATAACTTTATCTGTTACCTTATTTTAGAAAAATAAAAAAATAAATTGACAGAGTTAATGTCATCTAGCACTTTTTTAGAAGATATAGATGATTGATAAACACATATAAGATTATTAGTGTGCTTTGGGTGTCACACATATAACGGTGTGTGTGTATCTTTGTGTTATTAAGATGACAAAGTAGCGCATTTAATATTATTTGTTTATTTTGTCTTACCTTTTTTTTTCTTTTGCATTTTTCTTATTAGAAAGGTACACATATAATTGATTATAGAAATGACTATTTCCATTATCTTTTTGGAACACACCAAACTAGACTTTGGAAAGGAAACTCAAAATGAGAAGAGAGAGTCAACTACCGGAGAAATTCTTAAGTGCCGAGCGGACACGGTACCACTGAAGAATTTCTCCAACTACCGACAACAAATAATCATCTCTTCCCCCATCTCTATGTGAGTAGATTTTTGTAAAAATGTAGCGAGTCATCACTGACCCATCTTTTTCCCCATCTCTATAGTCAAACTCACCTCTGTCAAGTACGTTGGTAATGGTAATTGTGTTCCACCTTTACCACATTTTCTTCCCGAGCAAAATGCCATCTCTGGTGACAAAAATAAAGGAAGAATATTGAATTCAAGTAAAACAAATGAAAGCTGTAAAGTACCACTAATTCTAGTCATATTCTATATCCCAAAACCCACCGCCACACTTTCGTTGGCGCCGGTAGTTGCGAATTATTCCCATCTCCGATCCACACCCCAAACCCGCCCCCGCCATGAGCCCCTCCGAGTCCCCATCTCCGGCGCCTAGCATCCCCTCGCTGCCAGCGCCACCCAAAAAAAAAAAATTTCAGTCAACTAATGGATCAACTTAACTCGGCAATTGCTAAGAACCACCACCGCCGATCATCATACTTTCCGGCAAATTTCTACTCCACGCCTGTTACACCCACGGAAATGGCGTTGGAAAATTTCCGACGTCGATTGCCAGAGGTTGTTGCTAGAGATGGCGTGGAGAAAATCACAGAGTTCTCAATCGTCGGAGATTGTAGGCGATCACGAGAGAGAAGTGACATTTGGGGTTCGACGGAACGGTTTTTGCGATTTGCCCTCTTCGTGTTTGTTTTAGAAGGGGGTATTTTTGGAACGCGTGTCCACATAAGGACTGGAACCACTATGAAAAGTTTAAGTGGACTAATTACACGTTGAACCTTGTAGTGTGTCCTTATCAACAAGACTCCCTAGAAAGTATACTTCACACGCACGATTGTGCCAATTTAATTATAATCACGTGATCACAACTACTAGTCTACTACCAATTTATCCGCAATATTACTTGATGTTTCTTTAGTGTTGTTGGGTCCCAAAAATAAGGACAAAAGAATAAAAGTCAAAGAAGGATCGAAGGCAAAAAAAAAAAAAACAAGTTGCAGGAGAAACTTGCAACTGCCGCTTCTATAATAGGTGGTACTGGTGCTAATCCGTGTCTACGGCACTATGTGTCTCGGTTGGAAGGAGATGACAGTCATGTGACTTAAGTGAAAATTATGGGCACTTAATCGGGAAGTGGGAGCTAGGATGCACTACAGCCTTTAGATAAAATGAATCTAAGTCGTTCTAATAACTTGTCCCCATTCCATTCTGTTTTATAATAGAGATAGATACCTCTTTAGAACATTTTTCACAGGATGTATTTTGTGTTTTGGGTAAATAAGTTTTTTTTTCTGATTAAAAATAACAATTAAACAAAACAAGTATGCTGGCTGTCATTTGAACAAAATGTATAATCAAATTTTATGTTAATCAATTACCTATAAAACAGAAAAAAGAATTAAACGGTGTCATTTTTTTTGTTGGCTTATTTAAGTTTGGCATCCAAACATACACTAGCATGTCTCCCAATATTGCTCAAGTGGACCATCTAGATCTGAAGAAGGGGATAAGAAATATTTGTAGCTCAGTATCTATCTCAATAATCCATTTTTGGAAATTAAAGGCTATCTATCTGAATATCTATGGCCAATTGGCCTAATCGTTGTCAATATATCCACAACAGTGTGTGTGGGACCCTTGTATTTTGTGAAAGGGTGTGTATTTGAGTGCGTGATTTTGGGTGTAGTTGTAGAATTTTTGTTAAGAGATATCCAATCATAACTTGAAGTATATATCCATATCCCCTCTCATTAAGTGGCTAAAGGAAATGCAACTCCGAAATTCCTTAGCTTTATTAATCTTTAGAGAAGAAACAAAGATTAAACGGATCTCGGGCAAGAAGTCAAATGCAAAATGTCACAAGAGAACCAAATTCAAAAGAAGGCAAGAAGTCAACTGCATCAAAAAAAAACTTGAAACCTAGAGCCGGCCTTGAGCTAAACCTTGTGTTGCGGCCGCTTGAAGTCTCAAAAAAGTTTGAGTTTCAGGGCCACTACTACTTTTGGGTTAAAGGTTATTATGAAAGAATGACATGTCTCGTAAAACAAAAAATAAGTACTTCAAAAATAAAAACCTTAACAGAACGGAAACATCAGTGTCCAAATCCCAATATATTATGATTTCGTACAAATTGACAATCAAGAAGGAAGAAGACTAGAGAATTTTTTGCCCTACTTGTAAATTCTCAGAGACCCTTATTAAAAAAAATATACCAGTAAAAAATCATATGGTGCATAAGCCTCAACAAATACAGTCCGAGTTCTCAAATTTGCTTCGAATTCCATTAACGTAAACTCAAACGAAATTTTTTTTTTTCTGTCCAAGATTTAAACAATATAATCCAACTAATAAGCAAATTTTAGGACTTAAAGAAACGAAAACTAGTAAAACCAAATCATAGTCCCACGTCTCAGCCGGTTGAATGTTATTTTTGCTGGGAAAAAAAAAAAAAACTCTCTTTCCGGACTGCCTAACTTATTCCCACTTTTCCATTTTTTTATCCTTTTTGCTTTTTTTCATTTTATGGATATAAATAGAGGAATATAAAGAGTTGTGGTCATTTTTGTCATTCAAGAAACTTTTGAACTTCTTTTGATGGAATGATTTGCATTTTCAATGTAGTTATTAGAGTATCTCCAATCCTTACCCTTTTTTTCACCCAAATTTGGGTAGAAATTTGAATCAAAAGCTTGATTTGGGTAAGGCATCTCCAATACTAAACACATATTTGAACCAAAATCTATTATTGAATGAAAAATTTATAAATAATGAGTGGCACACTTGTAATTAATGAGAGTAAAAATAAGATTTGAAAAAAATGGGTATGAATTTGAGTCTCCCCAAGGTGAGAAAATGGGTAGAACTCAAAATGGGTAGGCAAATAGGTTTAACATTGGAAATGGGTTTTTAAGTTTTTTACTCAAATTTTGGATATGGGTAATAAAATGGGTAAGGATTGAAGATGCTCTTAATAGGCAATGGCGGACCTAGGAAGCGAAGTCAGAGGGGGCTGAAATATTAAAGAATTTTTTTTTTGAAATGAATATTAATAAAAATTTTGGTTCGATGATTTTTTTTTCATTACTAAATCCACTCATTCGAGTTTCCATGGGATGATTTTGACAAATTGAAGGATTAATCTCAAATATTGTTGTTATCATATCATTCAGCGAACACATTATCGCTATTGTACATTATCATTCAGTAAAATCTAGTGTTCTGGAAATGAAAATTATCTTACTTTTAATTATTTTTGTAAGATTGTGACACTTCTTGGACAGTAATAGAGTACAATTGTTAGTAGAGTAAAAAAATAATTACTTTTCTTACTCTCTAGAGGTCGAGAGACAGTGGGTTTCTAAAAAGCATCTGCTTTTTTATGCTTTTTAAAAGTTTTTTGAACATATTTATCGAGTTATACATGATACGCATGTTCAGTACCAATGAGCTCTTAGCCCAGTTGGTACACCTCCCTCAATTAATGGAGCCATGGTTCGAGCCTGCGAGGTGCAATTTGGGGTTCAGAGTTATGGACAGCCTCTGAATCCTCTGTGCACTAAGTCACTAACATATTAACATCCGCTAACTCCCGTTGATGTATACAATATTAGAAAAAAAAAAAAAAAAAAAACCTATTTTTTTTAAAAAAAGTAACCAAAAGTAGACTAACATATTTATTGTGTCATACATGACATGTGTTCAATAAATTTTTTATAGACTTCAGTTATTAGACAAGTAACCAGAAGACTTATTATTTACAAATAATGCAACGGAAAATCCAAAAGGTTTATCTCTGTTCTTGTTACGTATTAAGTAAGAAAATGGATTTACTCTATACGGTATATATATTTTTGAATCATACTCCATACAATACATAATTATGATCTTCTGGAGGTACGTTTTCGGAAATTTCTTTCTTAATGCAGATCATTTCTTGGAATATAAGGGGAATGGGAAGTTCTATAAAGAAAAGATTTTTGTGTAAACTCATCAAGAGGAGGAAGCCCGACATGATTTTTGTGCAGGAAACTAAACTGGGCTCTATAGACAGGGCATGTATACAAAATTTGTGGGGAGGTAGTAACTTTGATTTTGCGTGCTCTAGCTCAGTGGGAGCATCTGGGGGCCTTCTTACCATTTGGAAAATTGATTTTTTTCGGGTTTCGAATATTACAATGCATAGGTCTTTTGTTTTATTACAGGGGATTTTACTTAATAATTTCCCTTGTGTATTGGTGAATATTTATGCCCCAAATGAAGTGGTTGGTCGCAGGGAGTTGTGGGAGGAGCTGATCATGCTCAAAGCTAATAGTTGTGAACCGTGGTGTATAGGGGGGGATTTTAATGAAATCAAAATTCCAAGTGAAAGAGTGGGGTGTTTACGGGTTGATAGAGGCATGAGAGATTTCATTCAGTTCTGCAACTCCATGGAACTTTGTGATCTCCCAATGATCGGTAGGAAATTCACTTGGACAAACTACCAAGATCAAGCTCTTCATAGCCGTTTGGATAGGTTTCTTTGCTCTTTGGAGTGGAGTATGAGATTCAAAATTCTCCAATGGGGTTTACCTAGGTTGATTTCTGATCATTGCCCTGTTTTAATCTCAGATGATAATAGAGATTGGGGCCCAAAACCGTTTAGGTTTATGGATATATGGTTATCTAACCCTAGGTGTTTGAAGCTAGCTGAGGAAACATGGAATAGTGTACAGGTGGAAGGATGGGGGGGTTTTATTCTTCTCCAGAAATTGAGGGCGATTAAAGATAAACTGAAAACTTGGAATAAGGAAGAGTTTGGGGATATTAATTGCGCTTTGCATGAGATTGAATCCGAACTCCACCAATTTGATGTTTTAGCAGAGGATAGGCAACTCACGGCTGATGAGAAAGCAGCAAAGTGTAAATCAAAATCCGAACTCTGGCGGTTGTCTAAACTTTCGGAATCTCTCTGGCGCCAGAAATCTAGGGTGAATTGGTTGAAACTTGGGGACAAAAACACAAGATTTTTCCAAACAATAGCAAATAACAGATTTAAAAGGAACATGGTGGGGTCTATTTTGGTGAATGGAAGATTGTTGGAAGATCCACTGGATATTAAGGAAGCAGCTGTCGACTATTTCAGCTCTAATTTTATGGAAGAAAGGGTATGCAGAGCTGTTTTGGGGGGAGATTTTCGAAGAATCTTATCCCAAGATGCAGCTAATCAATTAGAGCAAGAGTTTGAGGAGGGGGAAATCATGGCAGCAATGAAAGGGTGCAATAATAATAAGGCTCCAGGTCCGGATGAGTTTAATTTTTCTTTTATAAAGAAGAGTTGGAAGTTCATGAAACCTGTCATCCTGCAATTTTTTCAGAATTTCATTCCAATGCAAAGTTAACTAAAGGTATTAATGCTACTTTTGTATCCTTAATCCCTAAAGTTGAGTGCCCCACTTCTTTAAGAGAATTTCGACCCATTAGTATGGTGGGTTGGATATACAAAATTCTCTCCAAGGTTTTAGCAATCAGAATGAGAGGTCATATTGCATCAGTTATAGGTGAGGCTCAAGCTGCTTTTATTGGGGGTAAACAGATTTTAGATGGGGTCCTTATTGCCACAGAGATTATCCATAGTTGGAAGAAAAAGGCCAGAGGGCGACTTCTTTTGAAGTTGGATTTCGAAAGGGCATACGACTGCGTCAATTGGGGCTTTATGTTGGATATGCTCAAGAAAGTGGGCTTTGGAGATACATGGTGTGGTTGGATCAAAGAATGCTGCTCTTCAGTCTCGATGTCTATTCTAATCAACGGGTCACCAACGAGGGAGTTTAATACTCAGAAAGGCATTAGACAAGGGGATCCCATCTCTCCTTTTCTTTTTAATATTGTAGCAGAGGCTCTCAATATCATGTTGGAAAGAGCTAAGGAGAAAGGATTTATTAAAGGGGTGGAGTTGGGTCGTAATGGATTAGTGCTATCTCATCTTCAATTTGCGGACGATACGATCTTATTCTGCAATGTTGATAATGAAGAGATGTGTAATATCAAAAGGGTTTTAAGGAACTTCCAATTGATGTCCGGTTTGAAGATAAACTATTCAAAGAGCTCCTTGTGTGGCATTAATGTTAGTCATCAAGATGTTATCTCCCTTGCTCAAGTGATGGGGTGCAAAGTTGAAGTTCTGCCAATCAAATACCTTGGTTTACCATTGGGAGCAAATCCTAGGAGTGTGAAAACATGGGAACCAGTGATTGATAGAACCCAAAAGAAATTGAGCTTATGGAGAAGTAGAGTTATGTCCCAGGGAGGAAGACTGAATCAGATTAATTCCAATATGACCAACCTACCTATATACTTTATGTCGATTTTCAAGATGCCGGTGGCAGTGGCGAAAAAATTGGAAAAAATGCAACGTCAATTCTTTTGGGGTGATACTATCGATAAGAAGAAGTTGCATTTGGTTAAATGGGAGAGTATAGCAAAGAAGAAAGAAGCTGGTGGCCTAGGGGTGAAGAGATTGTTGCAACAAAACTTAGCATTGCTTGCTAAATGGTGGTGGAGATTCAGCAAAGACAACAACTCCCTATGGGTGAAAGTGGTGCGAGATAAATATAAATTAGATCAGAGGAGTTGGCTGCCAAAATGCCCAGTGAGAGGGTCGGTTTCTATCTTGTGGAAAGATATTTGTTCAATTGGTGATATTGGGTCAAGTATAGGAGGAATTGTACAAGAGGGTTTCGAAATACATGTATTTTCGGGTCATAATACATATTTTTGGAACCACAAATGGCTAGGTTCCCAAACTCTCAAAGAAGCATTTCCTAGGTTGTTTTTGCTATCTACTCAACAGGATGAGGTGATCCGTAACATATGGGAAGGAAGGGGAAACGAAAATTGGGGGCTGGATTTTAGGAGAGGTTTGCGTGACAGGGAAAAGGTGATGCTGTTGAATTTGCAATTAAGGTTGCAGTCTTATCATATGGATCCGGCTAAGCCCGACTCTATGCAATGGCGATGGACGCAAAATAAGAACTTCACGATAAAGTCGGTGTATGAGCAATGGGAAAAGCAAACGCAAGATGAAAATTCAGTTTTGGGCTCTGTGTGGAAGAACTTATGCCCCCCTAAGGTCGAACTTTTGACGTGGAAGGCTATTCAAGAGAGGTTGCCCACAAGGTCGGTTCTTATGAGCAGGAATATTGCATTGAATGATCACTCGTGCCCCCTTTGCTCGCAACATCTGGAAACCCCCAATCATCTATTTCTTCATTGCCATTTTTCTTGGTTTGTTTGGTCGCAAATATTGGATTGGTGGCACACCAACTGGGTCTGCCCACCTTCAGTTGCAAGTCTAATGGGTTGGTGGTTCGATAATAGTTATCGAAACTTGGAAAAACATATGTGGGAAGTGTGTTTCTATGCAACAATCTGGTCCATTTGGGTGATACGGAATGGGTGTATCTTTAAGAATGCGGCTGTAATCTCAGAGGAGGTGGTGGATATAATTAAATTCAGAGTGGCTATGTGGATCAAAGTTAAGTTCAATATTAGGATGTACTCCGTGGAGGATTTCAAATTGTTTTTAGATGGTATTCGGTTGCTAAAGCTGTAATTTGTTTTGGAGTTTATCATTCAACTTCGTGCTGGATGATTGACATTTCCCCCTCCCCCGGTTGAGTTTGAGCACTTGTGCTCCTCATCCTTCCCCCTCGATGTATCCTTTCGAGTTTAATAAAACTTCCTTTTGCCGAGCAAAAAAAAATATTCCAGGCCCTCTCCTCTATAAATTGCAAACCATTCCCAGGCATGCACTCTCACTATATCGCAACCAAAGTTCATACTTTCTCTACCAAAACACTTGTTTCTTCTTAATTTCCTAAAGCAATGGCCTCCTCCAACCTTGTTTCCTCTCCAGTTCTGCTGGCACTCGCCAACTTCTGTCTTCTTTTTCTTCAACCCCATCTGAGCAATGCCAATTCACTTACTACCTGTCACTTCGATAAGATTTATCAGTTTGGCGACTCGATTTCAGATACTGGGAATCTAATTCGGCAAAAGCCAATCGGTGCTGCCACAGCTTTTGCTAGGCTTCCCTACGGTGAAACTTTTTTCAAGCACGCGACGGGTCGCTGCTCAAACGGTCGGCTCATAATTGACTTCATTGGTATGCTATATAATGTAGCCACAGTATACAGCATACACACTAAAAAACTTACAGATTGTTGTTTACGGGATATACGTCACGTACACACCCTACATGTAGATACAAGTGTGTATATGAGTATATCACATGATCAGGTTTGTATTTCCGAAATAATATCTACGTTCGTTTTGGTTCGTTCTCTTTCTGTTTATTTTGTTTGGATTGGGCATAGACGCATAGTAAAATCTCTTTCGTCATTTTTTTTGATCGGCAAAAATTTTATTAAACTCGAAAAAGATACATCGAGTAAAAGGGAAGGGAGAACCAGAAAATTCACCCCAACCCTACAAAGAAAAGGTAAATAAAAGGAAAATTACACCCAAATACTCCTAAATAATGAGTCGTCTAACACCATCAAGATTTCTTTTAATATCTTTCACCGTATATACACACCTTGACATCAAATCTGGCTTTGATCTATAAAGCTTCCCTTGTTTTGATTAGTCTTACCACTTGGTTGCGATCAGTAGCTTTGTTGTTGAAAATAGCTCTTTCGTCATTTTTAGTATCTTCCACCGTATATATACACCTTGATATCAAATCTGTCTTTGATCCGTAAAGCTTCCCTTGTAGTCCTACCACTTGGTTGCGATCGGTAGCTTTGTTGTTGAAAATAGCTCTTTCGTCATTTTTAGTATTTGACTTTGAGTCACTCAACTTTCATTGTGTTCAAAATTACAGCTCAAGCATCGGGCCTTCCCTTTCTTAATCCGTACTTGGAAAAAGATGCAGACTTCAGACATGGAATAAACTTCGCTGTTGCCGGTGCCACTGCCTTAACAGCAAAGGCTTTAGCCAAAATGAGTATCATTGACAGCCTTACCAACAGCTCACTCAAAGTGCAGCTCGATTGGATGTCTAAACATTGCATCATAGAGAGAGGTTAGTTAATTAATGAACGTTTTTTGAAAAATTAAATGAAATTAAACTCTCTTAAATTGTACTCGTCCAATTGCATTTTACAAAATAATAACAGATTGCATGGAGAAGCGAAAGACTTCTCTTTTTGTGCTCAAGATTGGAGGTAATGATTATAGCTTCGCATTTCAAGAAGGAAAAAGTATACAGGATGTAAAAAAATTGGTACCTGAAGTTGTTGCAGCCATAATCAATGGTGTTAGGGTAAGTTTTCCAAGCAGATCGTTCTAGTTTTTATCAAGATCAAGTAGTAGCAGAAACTACTTTCTGTACGTGATTAACATGAAATTTAACTATATGATCTTTCAATGTGAGTTGCAGCGGTTGATCATTAGTTACGGAGCTGTTAGGGTGGTAGTGCCGGGCAATTTTCCAATGGGTTGTTTACCAATCTATCTCACATTATTCAAAACTAATAACTCGAATGCCTATGATAAGCATCGGTGCCTGATAGATATCAACAGCTTGGCAGTCTACCACAATGAAAAGTTACAAGAAGCCATCCAAGAGTTGAAAACAGAGTATCCTGAAGTGGTTATTGTTTATGGTGATTACTACCATGCCTTCCTATGGCTTTTCGATCATGCCGTACAACTTGGTGAGCCTATTTACCCTTGCAACAAGAAGAACACAAAAATTGTATCGATTTACACATTAATCATGACTAACAACGTATTTTTTTTTTTTTTCCATTCAGGATTTAACGGCGAGACTACGCACAAGGCTTGTTGTGGGATTGGTGGGGATTATAATTTTGATCCGACCAACATGTGTAGTTCGAAGGTTCCGATTTGTCCAAATCCTAATCAATTCATAAGTTGGGATGGCATTCATTTAACAGAAGCAGCATATTATAGGATCGCTAAATGGCTCATTGATGACATGCTGCCCAAGCTCCAGTGCTATAACTAAGTCGGTCTTACTGAGCTTAATTTGCTATCATTTGAGAAACTAAACAGTAATACTTCGCTATCATTGATCAGCATCTTTAATTAATAAAGAAAGACTAGATCATGGTTATATTAAAATCAATGCACGTTTTCGTTTTCTCCATTGTACATTGATCTGTTGAAAACAATATTCTTTTGCAATATACTAGGTGTATTAAAAAATGTCGTACCTGTCATTAAGAATTTATTTGGTGAATGGTCTGTTGTCCAATATTATATATACTTGGACTAGATTACACGCCAAACCTATTTATTAATTATAGCTTACCAGTCCCAACACGATGAGATTGATAAGGAATAACTGCTCAAGTGGACCATCTGAAGGGGATAAGAAATATTTGTTGTAGCTCAAAAAAAAAAAAGAATATTTGTAGCTCAGTATCTATCTGAATAACTTTTGTTTTTTGTTTTTTTGATAAGCAATTTTTTTTTATTAATCTTTGAAGATGATACAAATATTAAATGGATCAGCTCCGGCATACCGGCAAAAATGCAATTCAGAAACCAACACCAAAAGATGGCATGAGACCAACCGAAACAACACACCTGAAAGCAAAGAGAAACCTAAGTGGCCTAGTCATTATCAATTCTTGTGGAAATCTATTTAACACGAAAATTTGTTGATACATTAACATACAAGTTCGAGAGTAGACGCTACAAATTCTCTGGAACTATTTTATTCAGGACTTGTTCGATTTTAAATAGGCCTCTTATTAGTGGATTGTGGGATTGGTTCTCCAAAATTAGCCAATGTGTGCATAAGCGGACCTTAAGTGACAGTATGAGATTGGTACCCAAAAATGAGTTGACCAATTGGTAGTTGAGTTTTTCAGAGTTGACCAATTACTTATTTTTTATTTTGAGGCAAAGTGAACATAATATATCATTAAATATAACTAAGTTACACATAATGCTTTCAAGCTTCTTTATAAAATGTTATGAGCAAGGGATACAACATGCCTAAGCAAATTTATTATAAGAACACACAAACAAAATTACAAGCAATGGAAACAATGTCCTTCAGATGTTTTGCAAGACCAATTACCTTAAGCATATATACTTGCATGAAGTTATTCTTTTTTCTTTTGGTATGGGTAACAGGCGATACATTAAAAACATAATTAAGCGCTTACAATTCTAGGGTACAAAACTCCAATCAAATCCGCATTAAAGAAATTAGTAATACAACTAGGAATATATGGGTAGACATGCATAAAAATGTCCCACCAAAACTTGAGCGTCATTTTCCAACGCATCTGATTTGTTTCGGATAGATATGCTTCATTGAAACCTCCTAATAGCCTTGCATCAGTAACCGACAATCAAGTACAATGTTAACAAGAGGGTGATTTTCCGTGTTAATGTCGTGAATCAGATTCAAAACAGTCATGGCATCCACTTCAATTTCCGGTCTTACGAATATTCTCATCCTTTGGGAAACTCAATCCGTCTCTCAAGGCCCATAATTCTGCCTTGATGTGCTGGAATCTGCAGTAATAGAGACTGTAGTGCTAAATCACTGTTAAACCAACAAACACAAACACACACAACACAGAGAAAACACAAGGATTTACGTGGTTCCCCAATAATCGGGTACGTCCACGGAGGGGCAGCGGATTCACTATATTTACTGGAGGAGTATTACAACAATCACTCAAACTCACACAGTATTGCCTCACAATCCACTCGTGTATCACTCTCTACTCTCTGATTTCTGATACAAAGATAAGAACTAGGAGTCTCCTGTTATAGCCAGAGGAGACCCTGTTCATTACTCACACTTGTGCCACAAAGTGATGCAGGGAAGCGTATAAGAAAGATGATGATCAACGCAGCAAGGACAATCACAAACACAATATTTAGAGAAACTCTCTCTCTGACTCTTTTCTTTTCAATAATCAAAAAACCGTCTAGCCCTAAGGCATAAAACCGGATATAAAGGCAGCAACACGAACCCTAGAAAACATAAAGAAATAATACCAAAAGTAATACGGACCCACAAAATAGACTGAAAAACAAGACTTTAGAAAAAAGAATGGGCAGAATCGGACTTTCCTACGGAAAGTTATGAGGTCGCAAAGAAAGGCCCAAAAACGGAACGATGGCCCAAACGGCCTCAGAAGGCTAAAATCCACACGGCACATAGCAAAAGGCAATGTGTTCTGACCGTTGGCCCGTTTCAGATCAAACCCAGTTAGGCCCGTCGCCTAAATCCACGGTCAGTGATATTACGAAAAAACCGGCTAGTAGAAATCCTTGGCATGCTTAAAATGAAACTCCTCCTCTTTGGCTACTGCATCATCCCCCCCTTCTAAAAAGAAATTCGCCCTCGAATTTGTCTCTTCATCAGACGAACTGTCACCTTTGAATGGGATCAGGTGCTTCACATTAAACACGTCAGCAGTGCGGACATGACTTGGAAGCTTTAAACGGTAGGCATTGGGGTTGATCTTCTCAGTAATTTCAACGGGTCCAATTTTGCGAGCAGCAAGCTTGTTATAATCATGCGCAGAATAGCGGTCCTTTGTGAGGACAAAATACACGAAATCGCCAACCTCAAATTCCACAAACCTCCGCTTTTTGTCGGCTGCGAACTTATACTTTGCAATAGAGTCACGCAAGTGCTGCTCAGTCTCCTTATGAATGCTCTGTAATTGTTGAACAAAATCTTCTGCTTTGCCATGTAACCGCTTTAAGTCCGGGACTGGAGCTAAATCAATGGGTGAACGGGGGTTGAACCCATAGACCACCTGGAAAGGGGAAAACCCGGTACTACGGTTAACAGAGTGGTTAAATGCAAACTCGGCTTGGCTCAGCTTCTGGTCCCAACTCCTGAGGTACTCACCCACCAAACTACGAAGCAGGTTGCCCAAAGATCGATTCACTACCTCAGTCTGCCCATCGGTCTGAGGGTGATAAGCCGTACTGAAATCAAGCTTAGTGTTGACCAACCTCCACAGGCAGCGCCAGAAGTGACTCAAAAACTGGGTATCCCGGTCAGAAACAATAGAAGTCGGCAGCCCATGCAAACGATACACTCCAGAAAAATAAAGCTCAGCAACCTTTACCGCATCCATGGTTTTTTTGCAAGGAATAAAGTGGGACATTTTGGAGAAACGGTCTACTACCACATAAATAGAATCGTTACCCCGTTGAGTACGAGGTAAGCCCAGCACAAAATCCATACTCACGTCAGTCCATGGCTGCGACGGAACAGGCAATGGCATGTATAATCCAGCGTTGGTTGCTGTTCCTTTAGACACCTGACAAATATGGCAACCCTCCACAAACCGATAAACATCCCGCCGCAATGTTGGCCAGAAATAAGTCTCTGACACCAAAGCGAAAGTCTTATCCCGTCCTACATGGCCCTCGCTGTGTAATTCCTTAACAATTTTTAACCGAAGGCTAAAATCCGGAACGCACAACCGGTTTCCTTTGAAAAGGTAACCAGCCTGCACATGAAAGTCAGACTCGACCCCACTCGCAACAACTGCTAACACCTCAGAAAAATAAGGATCTTCAGCCAATAATTCACGGAATGCATCAAAACCCATTACCTTCGCACGCATAACTGTGAGGAAGCTGGACCGGCGACTGAGGGCGTCGGCAACACGATTGAGTACACCCGACTTGTGTTTAATGACAAAAGAGAACTGTTGAATGTAACCTGCCCACTTTGCATGCCGATCAGACAACTTATCTTGTGTATGAAGATGTTTCAACGCTTCGTGGTCAGAATACAAGACAAAGTCACTGTGAATAAGATAGTGGTACCAGTGTTTAAGTGCTTGTACCAGGGCATAGAATTCCATATCATAAGTGCTGTATTTCATCTTTGCTCCATTCAACTTCTCGCTAAAGTAGGCCACCGGTTTCGACTGTTGGCTGAGAACAGCCCCAATTCCCACTTTAGACGCATCACAATGTAACTCGAAGGGATGAGAGAAGTCTGGTAGAATTAAAACTGGTGCAGAAGTTAATTTCTGCTTCACCAATTGAAATGCCTCGGTTGCTGCTTCTGTCCACATAAAACGGACACCCTTCATACAATCCGTAATAGGCGCCATAATAGTGCTGAAGTGGGGAATAAAGCGCCGGTAGAAAGCTGCCAACCCATGAAAACTACGGACGTCAAAGAGGGTCTTTGGTTGAGGCCAGCTCCGAATAGCCTCAATTTTCGATTCATCAACTGAAATCCCATCCTTGGACACGACATAACCCAAGAATAATACGGAATCTGTCAAGAACACACACTTCTTGATCGCTCCAAATAACTTTTCTCTCCGAAGGACAGTGAGAACATCCCGTAGATGTTGTAAATGTAACTCAGGCGTGGCACTATATATCAAGATATCATCGAAATATACCACAACAGACTTACCGATAAAAGGACGCAACGCCTGATTCATCATCCGCATAAAGGTGCTCGGTGCATTTGATAATCCGAATGGCATGACCAGCCATTCGTACAAACCTTCCCGCGTTTTGAAGGCTGTTTTCCATTCGTCACCAGGCCGAATACGAAGCTGGTGATAGCCACTTTTCAAGTCCAGCTTTGTAAAAACCTGTGCTCCGACCAATTGATCCAACAAATCATCCAGGCGCGGAATTGGAAAGCGATACTTTACTGTTATTTTGTTGATTGCCCGGCTATCAACACACATTCGCCACGTACCATCTTTCTTGGGAATCAATAGCGCTGGTACTGCACAAGGACTAAGGCTCTCTCTAATAAAACCTTTGGACAGCAACTCTTCCACTTGCCTCCGCAGCTCCTCATGCTCCTTCGGGCTCATCCGATAATGGGGCCGGTTTGGCAAGCTTGAACTTGGCACCAAGTCAATCTGATGTTGGATGTCTCGCAGGGGTGGAAGCCCATCTGGTAACTCTATTGGAAACACATCTCGAAATTCTGATAGTAGGGGCTGGATAACAACTGGCACATCCTGATCAAGCACTGCCTGCGAACTCGCTTTACTCACAAGCACAAATATCACTTTCGTTTCCAGAATCTCCTCTTCAAACTGCATCCTTGTCAGCAGATTGGTACCCTCCCCAACTAGTGGTTTGGATACAATCTCCTTTGAAGGCAGCAATACCACCTTTGTAGCCCCAGACATGAGAGAATAAGTATTAGCGCCCCCGTCATGCATAACCCTACGGTCAAATTGCCATGGCCTCCCCAACAGGAGATGGCAAACATCCATCGCCACCACATCACACCAAACCTGATCCTTATATGTAGAACCAACAGAAAATGATAATAAACATCTTTTAGAAACTTTGGCTTCGTTACCTCTTTTCAACCATGCCAGCTAATAAGGATTAGGATGAGGCTCCGTCTTCAACCCAAGCTTCTGGACTGCCTCCTCTGAGACCACATTTTCACAACTCCCCGAATCAATCACAAATCGGCAAACCTTGTCTCCAATGGTGCAGGTAGACTGGAATACATTGCTTCGCAGCCAAGAATTACCATCAGCTTCGCGAGGGGCATAACAGGCTCGCCGAACCACCAGCATCGGTCCGACATCCCCCACAACCTCTTCCACGTTCTCTTCGGGCAGTTCTGTATCGAATACGGGGTCGTGCTCATACGAGCCAACTAGATTATCCTTAGCCTCATCATATTCCAGGAACAAGGCCTTGCCGTCGCAATCACCTTTTCGACATTCGACAGCACGGTGGCCTGGCTCACCACATTTAAAACACTTGAACCCCGGACCACTCGTTGCTCGACCGACGGGTGGGGCAGCCGGTGGCGGGAGAGCCGCTGGCTTGGCGGGGGTGGGAGTTGTGGTCCTACCCGCGCCACTCCAAGTAGTTGGTGGTTTATGACTTGCCTGCTTTTCCAACTGTAATGCCCGTTGATGGGCATCCGACACGGAATACAAATCGAGCATGTTCAAAGAATATTGGAAAGATTGTCGTAAACCCCCAACATACCTCGATATCACCTGTTCATCTGTCTCGGCTATGTCGTTTCGTGCTACTAACTGGTAGAATTCCATGGTATAATCATCCACGGAACGAGTATTTTGTCGGAGATTCTGTAAGCGTTGGTACATCAATCGGCCGTAGTTGTGTGGGAGGAAAGCAACCCGCATCTTTTTTTTCATCTTTTCCCATGAAGTAAGCTTTTCTTTACCCTGCCTTGATCGGGTCAACTTTAACTGCTGCCACCAAGCTGCAGCCCTACCCCGGAACCTTGTGGCAATTAACGGAACCCGCCTATTGTCTGGAACCTCCTTGAAATCCAGGGTTTCCTCAACAGCAGCCATCCAATCCAAGAACTCTTCAGGCGTCACTCCCCCGTGGAACTCAGGAAGTTCGACCTTCAATCCAACCTCCCACCGGCGAGAATCATGGCGTTCCACCACAACCTCCCGATCCCTTGGACGGTAGCGACCAGGCCGGCCACTATCAGCAAAAGGGTTAGCATAAGACTCTCCATCCGAGAACCCATCCTCCTCCTGAAGATGGTGGTTCGCATGATGATGGCGAGGGGGATTACCCATCGTCATGGCAGCGATTTGTTCGGACAGGGCCCCGAACGCATCTTCCACCCGCTGCTCAAGCCGATGAAATCTCTCCTCGGTTCGTGCTTCTCGCGCGACGTCATCACGCTCATAAACTTCTTCCACAAAAGCAGTACGGCCTCCTCCCCTTCGACCTCCAGCACGTCTTGCGGCCATAGTCGAGACCGGAACCAGAAGCTCTGATACCAACTGATGCAGGGAAGCGTATAAGAAAGATGATGATCAACGCAGCAAGGACAATCACAAACACAATATTTAGAGAAACTCTCTCTCTGACTCTTTTCTTTTCAATAATCAAAAAACCGTCTAGCCCTAAGGCATAAAACCGGATATAAAGGCAGCAACACGAACCCTAGAAAACATAAAGAAATAATACCAAAAGTAATACGGACCCACAAAATAGACTGAAAAACAAGACTTTAGAAAAAAGAATGGGCTGAATCGGACTTTCCTACGGAAAGTTATGAGGTCGCAAAGAAAGGCCCAAAAACGGAACGAAGGCCCAAACGGAGGCCCAAACGGCCTCAGAAGGCTAAAATCCATACGGCACATAGCAAGAGGCAATGTGTTCTGACCGTTGGCCCGTTTCAGATCAAACCCAGTTAGGCCCGTCGCCTAAATCCACGGTCAGTGATATTACGAAAAAACCGGCTAGTAGAAATCTTTGGCATGCTTAAAATGAAACTCCTCCTCTTTGGCTACTGCATCACAAAGTCATCCTTCATTTACTCCAAAGCATGCTGAGGAAGATTTCTGGCGGTGGCTGAGTATCTGCAGAAGATTTGAGGAGGCTAAGGACAGCTCCTTGTCTGCTAAATAAATGCAAGCGTGGGTTGGAGCCACAAAAGTCAACAGAGACCTGTGAAATCCACCTATATATCCAATTGCCACAGTGATCACACAAAATACCTCCAGTTGAGGCAGTCCTCGTGGTCTGGTTTGCCCAGGTGACTGATCCTGCCATAATGTACTCCTACCTTCACCGTGCTGCCATCCATTCACTCAATAATTCCCGCTCGCATACTTGACTAGCCCGGTCCGACTAAACGCTCCATCTGTATTTAATTTAGTGAAACCCTTAATTAACCAGGCGAGGAGGAACCCATCCCACCTGCACATCAGCCCTTGGAGAGGTTCTCGTTTGCAAGGATTTGCTCAAATGGTGGCTGCAATTCTATAAGTACTACTCGAGTTGGAGTTGGCAATCTGATCAAGGAGGCGTTGATTTCTGTCCAGCCAAATAGCGTTGATTTCTGTCCAGCCAAATATGCCAAAAAGATCGAAAATAGGAAAATAACACCTTACGTGAGTCCCTGTTCCACTAAAGGTTCTTAAAAAATAAGTATTTACAATTTTCAAACTTAAAAATAAAGTATTTACGAAAATAATTTTTTGATTTTTTTGCACCGTTCAAAAATCTCATCGAGATCTATCAAACAAAACCCATATTGCGCAAAAAAATTATTTCTATAAGCTCACTATTTTAAATTTGAAAATTGTAAATAAATACTTATTTTTTAAGAACTCTTAACGGAACACTTGGCAGTTTTGGAGTTATCGAGGATCCAGTCAAAAGGATTATCACGAGGGGCCAACAAGGGGAACAGGAGGGCGCTCCAGACATTGGAGGCCCGAGGGCAATCACGAAGAACATGGCACGCTGACTCCAGAATAGCAGGGCAGTAGGGCACCATTCGCAGAATGGGGAAGCTAGGAGTAATATGGCGGCCGAACAAGTTGTTGCGGGTTGAGAGATGGTCATGGGCAGCAATCCAAACAAAAAGGACTCCTAATATATGATGATTTCATATAACTTGACAATCAAGAAGGTAGAAGACTCCGTTTGTTTGGAGTCTTTGGACGTAAAATATTTCATATTTTTGCCAAAAACATTTTATGTAACTTTTGTTTGGTTGTTGGAATGTTTGGAAAATGAACTTTTTCCGAAAATGTTTTACATCATTGGCCACAAAACAATTTACTGTAAAAAAACCGGTAAGTCAATTTCCGACTCTATGCACCTGTTCGCACATTAGACCATCACCTCTATTGGAATTTGGAACAACTGGGCGACAAAGGATTCTCGAGTATTCCCTCATGGCCACATCAATACACAATCATAAAAAGCTAAAGCTCTCTCTCTCTCTCTCTCTCTCTCTCTCTCTCTCTCTCTCTCTCTCTCTCTCTCTCTCTCTCTCTCTCTCTCTCTCTCTCTCTCTCTCCACACTTGCATTCCTAGGCACACCATGGCCTTCATCTCTCGCCTAGACTTCCTCCAAACTTCAAGTACTTTCAAATTAATACCACTCTATGCAAATTAGATAAGTTATTAGTATGTGTAATAGTAAAATTACATTAATTCAACCAAACACCAAAAAACAATTGTAAAATTTGTGTTTGCCTTTGAAATATCAAACGGAGCCTTAGACAATTTTTTGCCCTACTTGTAAATTCTCGGACGCCCTTAATAAAAAATACAACAGTAAGAAATCAGATGGTGCATAAGCCTCAACAAATACAGTCCAAGTTCTCAAATTCACTTCGAATAATGTTGTGCTGATTAAAATTTGAAGATCGATCCATTAGCGTAAACTAAGACGAATTTTTTTACAAGATTAAAACAACATAATTCACCTAATAAGCAAATTTTAGGACAAAATCTTAAAGAAAAGAAAATTAGTAAACCAAATCATTGTCCCACATCTCAGCCGTTCAATATTACTTTTGCCAATAAAAAAAAAAAAAAAAAACTCTCCTTCTGGACTGCCGAACACAAAATCTCAGCCGTTGAGGGGGAAAAACTGTCGACAATAATTGCTACTGTTTTCATCAACCTCATCAAGATCTCCATAGTAGCCGTTCAGTGATCCTTCCACAACCGGAGGCGCCACCGGTTGCACCGGATTGACATCCTCGAATCCAATCGTGCCTTCATCTAGAAGAAGCAAAGGTTGCGAATGAATCGCAGCCATCGGAAAAAGTTGTTGGGTACAATCTTCGCAGGCTTCATCGTCCTCATCAGAAGCTCTATACCAATTCAACGGCTCCACGTACACCGGATGATAACAACACACACAATCTGTTGAGTGAACTTCTTGCAATGGAGGCAATGGATCAGCATAACAATAATTGTGTGGAACCATTGATTTACCCTGTTGTGGATTCCTCTGTTCGTAGTTCGTCTCATTCAATCCATCAATTCTACTTTCCATCGCTCGTAATTTGGATTCCAAATCACCCAAGATACTACCCAGCACATCTCTCGATAACCCACGAACCCAATCCTCTCTCCAACCCGATAAAAGCTCCCTCAATCGAATTTCCTCACCGGGAAATCCAGAGGGTCGTGGCGATTTCTTGACCCGGCGGGGATCATCGCTGTGCTCTTTGTACCTTTCGATGATCGATTTCACGTCCTTGGGATTTTCCGGCCACGTATCGACCTCTCCGTTCGGGCTCACAATGACGGTGCACGCGGTGATTCCGCACAGGATCGATAGCTCCCTGGTTTTCCTCTTGATACAGTCTTTTCTTGCTGCGTATGGTCCTTTGTTTTTCTCGTTTCGATTGAGGGGATTCGTTTGTATCAGACTAGGACCCTCCGCGGCCGCTTTCACCATTGTTGGTTCTTTCTCGGTTGAAGGACAAGAGAGGATTGCAGCTAGTTAGTACTGGACGTCGGTAGGGTTTTGTGAGGTGAGAGATGAAGAGGAGTATTGGTTGCTTGTTACATATATAAGGAGAGATCTGAAAATTTGGAGAGGGAAAGAACGTGTTGTGCAAGAAACAAAATCGTGGAAGGAAATTGGAAACAGAAACTTCACTTTTTTGGAAATAGGAAACAAGAAACCTTTAAGGCGGTATAGGTCTCAGGTTGAAGGGTTTTTTTTTTTTTGGTGCAAACAGGGTACCACGTGGTGTTACCCAACATGCATCCGAGCCGTCCTAACGTATTTTGGATGGGACAAATCCGACCACTCTCTCCTCCTTAGCCGACAACTCTCTCTCCTCTTTCTCTCTCTCTAAAATCCTGATTGTCTAAAATATGTTTGGAAGGCTCTAATACGCGCTCAAATATCACGTGGACTATACCCTATTTACGCTCAAAAGTTTCTTAGGTTAATGTGATTATTAACGGATAAAGTGGTGTCGTAACAATGTCGGATCTATATGTGAAAGGAGTAATTAATTCAACCCATGAGGTAGTTGTAGAAACTTTCTAAAACCAAACCAATTTTATCTCAACGAAAACTATTGGGTGCTCATGGGCCATCGTTACGTGGTTGCCCAATAGCCTTTTTTACATTATATTATTGTGGGGCCAAAAACAAAGTGTTGAGCGCACATAAATTATGTACGGTGAAAAAGGGTGTTGGGACACCACGTGGCTGTGTCCGAAAGGCCACTAAATAATCTCAACAAACATCCTAAAAAGGTGTCGCTATACTGAATTATTGTGTCACGTTATTGTTGTGTAACATTATATATTTGACATGAATCTCTCCGGGAATTAGATGGCCAAGTTTTGTTATTTGTGGGTTCTTTCGAGCACATTTTAACGATCGATCTAAGCATTTGCCTTTTAAAGCTTGTCTCGCATGTTGATCGTTCAAAAATTAAGTTGATTGGATACCAATTTATTTGATTTCAAAATATTATGCATTTATCTTGACAATTATATAAGTATTACTTGGGTTCTACTCATTCAATAACTTTTTTTCAAGATAAGTATGTTCTGTAATCATTTTTTTTTTCTAAACAAAAAGAATTTATTAATGTTTATAAAGGATTACAAAGATTAAAAGAATCAAGAGCACACCGGCACTAAACTATTCGAGACCCAAAAGAAGGCAAGATGCCAACTGAACACCGCAAAAACCTCAAAAACCAACATAAAACATCCAAAAATATTCTAAGCAAACCTTAGACTCTACACACATACCTCATTATCAAAGAGCCAAAGAGACACAGAGACAAAACCACCAAGACCTAGAAGGAAGCGCCATCCCCTAAGAGGGAAAAAAAAAAACTTCACCTACTTCTGCAATCATATTAAATAGCATTCGACAACGGGATATTTAATGTGACCAATGTTCAGGGTGATCTCTAAAAGAATTAACACATTCCAATCTTCAAAGTGGCCTGAAAAGAGTCCACCAGCAGCAAAACTCAAGGCAGCTCAAGGATTTTAGGTTAGCGATGACAAAAATTTCTTTAAAATTCAATAATTCAAATTTTGTGAAAAATAAATTTTTGATGTATGTGTTCTCTATCTTTTATCAAAATAACCACTAGCATATAAAAAGTTTAAATTTGTCGTGCTGAAGTTGTTTTATTTTATTGGGTCATATTATATACTTATGTTTTCAGATTAAAAACTAAAATCTTATATATTTCCCATCTGCACTTAAGGAAACCTCAGGGGTGTCAGTGATATTTACCCAAAATGAAAGGATAATGTAGCAGTACATTAAATGTTTTTCCCTAATTGTTTTAAACCTCAAAGGGTTCAATTAAACCCTCTCTAGTGACGGAGGTGTGTAGGGCCCGAGGGGCGGCCACCCCCAATTTTAGTGAAGTATAGTTAGTATTTATGTATAAAACTAGTATACAAATTTTTGAACCTCTACATAAATTTGATTTGATCTAGTCAAAAATTTAAAATTATTCTACATTGTCATGTAAAATTTTCTCAATTTTTTTCATAGACAAAAATAATCACACATGAGTGTTGCAATTGTCGACCAAAAAACAAAATGATGGCATATACAATATAGTAATGTACTGCAAAAGCTACACGATATGCTAACTCCGAACGAAAATACTTGTGGTGGGACACGAACATTTAAGGGCCTTTTTTCGAAGGAAATTTTCTGGGTTTCAATAGTTTATCTGGGCTTAATGTTAGGCCTGTTTCTACGTCGGCCTAAAGCCATTGCATTTTGTGACTTTATGGTTGAATTAATTTTAATTTGAGGAGATATATAACGTCGTATCATGATTCCTACCTTTGGATGTGCTGAAACTAGCATCAATCCGTGCTATGTACGGCAATTGGGAAAAATAAATAAGGGTGGGGTTTTTTTTTTTTCTTTTTCCAGGGGATAACATGTAGGTTAATTAAGGGATTTGGTCCCTCCCTAACTAATTGTTAATGTAATTGGCGATTTCTGGATGCGACAAACCGTTGGAGTCTGTATTTATTTATTTTTCATTTGGGTTTGGGAGGTGATTTTATTTGTTCTAGATTAGATACTCCGCCCGTTAGTTCAAGAGTTGATCACGAAGGCCGTGCCGTGCATTTTGCTTAGAAAGGTATATGCATCTCATGTGCATTTAGCTTAAAGCTTTTCCATGCATCATTATTCAATGTCTTAATCTTTTATGAAATATCATTTATGCACTAACCTTATATTATTGGCCTTGTTTTATTTGAAGAGATTTTTTGTCTAAGGCCTTTTAAGTGCTTACGCCTTAGTAGCGCCTTAGCAGCGCCTTACCAGACTATGGCCCTTGCACGCATGTTAAGAGAGCCTTAGTAGTGCCTTAGCCGAGTAAGGCCCTTGTGCGCGTGCTAAGAGTGCCTTTGTAGGGCTCTCTAGGATTTTTCTTGTTTGGTCATATATAAGCTTGTTTTTCATTATTCTAGGGTATACATGAGAGTCATATAGCCCACTTTAGAGAGAAAAAGCATTATCTCTTTTGCTCTTGTGCTTTCATTTGCATTTGGATGATTTGAATCTAGCGTTCAATTATCTTTGTTCAATCTAGAGAAATACTTTCTTGATCCATGTATTCTCTCTAGGTTGATTCTTTTGCATAAAAATCTTCACTTTATCAAATCCATACTTTCATGCCTATGAATCTACATGGCCGGATGATACCGGAGCCATTCTAGAGCGGAGATCGAGACGGTGTTGCTCGAGGAGTCCATGGAATCAAGAAGGGGCACAGGGTGCTAGGCAAGAAGTGGAGTTAGGTGTGATTTGGGATAAAAGTCGGTAATTCCTAACTTGTAGTCTTTTTGCCTAAACCTTTTGATTTATGAAAATTTGAGTAGATTAGGCGCCGGCCGTGGTTTTATGCTTAGGGTGCGTTGACCCTAAGTAGTTTCCACGTATATCTCGTGTTTGCGTTCTTTACTTTTATTGCTCTTCACTTATATTGTTAAATTGAATAGTTTGGCATGAAGATTGGATAGTTGTTTAAGTTGGTGGTTGAGTTAATTTTAAATCGGTCGTCCCATTCACCCCCCCCTGGGACTTTGTAGTGCATTCGATAATTTCAATAATACTAAGTTTTTTTTTAATTCTAAATTATGCCCCTTGTCACACATTCAGGGATATTTCACAAAACCACTCATTGCAATACCATATAGTATATAGTACTAGCAGTAACCCGTGGGGAATTCTAAAACGGACAACCAAAAGTAATTTATTTTGGTTCATTAAATGAAAGTACATGTATAATATACGCATCACAACACTATCTAGGGTACTCCACCACAATTATGCAGAGACCAAAGCTAGGGTCCCCGCCACGTATAGGTGGTGTTAGGATGTAGGAGCATGTCTCGCTCTAATAAAGAACTATGGTGACAAATCAGACCTTGTCAAACCAAGTATGAGTTTCTACCATTAATTGAACCATCATTTTTAAGTGGTCATACTTTACAACCGCCAATCGCTCTAACCCCAAATCCTACGTTGCAATACGGCAGTTTCACGTTTCAAAATTTCTTTCCCAACTTTGAAATCGATGGAGAATAAGGGTCCGAGATAAAATTGCACACGCAAGCTTGTGCATTGAGCGCAAGTTCTTCCTAAATGAAGAAGAAGAAACATACTCCTTCCGTCCCAAAATATTTGTCCGGTCCATAAAATGAGAATTCAAAAATAATACATTTCTTTCAAAAAAAATCAAATTTTTTTCATAAATTTAAAGAACTCATCGATATCTAGTAAATTCATTAAAAAAATTAAAGTTTTTCTTTCAAAAATTGTATTATTTTTACGTTCTCATTTTGTGAACTGGACAAACATTATGGGACGGAGGGAGTATATGTTCAGGGAAAAAAAAAAAAAAAAGGAAGAAGGAGAAGAGGCATGTTGGTTCACCTTCTAAGGCCGAACATTTGTCTCCTTTAAGCCAATACCATCATAACCTCCTCTGAAGGACCATAAGAAAATTAATGCAGCAGGCATTTTCGTGCATATTGTACTCTCTCTCTCTTTTCGTGCATATTGTACTCTCTCTCTCTCTCTCTCTCTCTCTCTCTCTCTCGTTTTGAGAAAATTGAGAAGATTATATTAATGACTGCCTAACGGTACTTACATAATGGAGTTTATTACAAAAAAATTTGGACAAAACGAAACTAATCATCTAACTATTGTAAAACAAGAAAGCACAAGACAGTCGATATCATTGTGAAGCAACATCGTCTCTGAAAGTATCTGATCTGTAGACGAAATCTTTGTCCAAAGATGAAACTAAAAACTCTCGAGAAGAAGAGACACTTCTTTAATTGTTAGTTTAGTTTGTGTTTATTAGAATAAGGATTACAGCCGATGAGAGTCTGGTATTAGAAGTTTGAATTCGAGACTTAGCAAGTCTACAAAATTTCGATGCCCTTTTGAGGGAGACGGATAGATTTGATTGATCCCACAAATTATGGAATTTGCTGATTAATAGGGTTATTTCAAATTTCAAATTATAGTTGTAGTGCCCTGGACGTTTCGCGTCTACGTTTCTCCTCACAAACAGGGGTTGCCCTCTCTCTAACCAAAAAGGGGTTGACCCCTTCGTACATCAGCACGCAATTCGAGATTCGGGCGATTTGGAGAATTAGGGACGGAGGACAGCAAGTGGGATATTGAGCGACGGGGACGGGGGACAGAATGGGACGAGATGAGCAACAAGGGGCGGCGCGAAGGAGTACATGATGAGCGGCTTAATGGGCGGTGCGAGGCCGACATGATGGGCGATGGGAGGAAAGGCGGAGGTCGACGGGTAGGATGGCATTGGAATGTCGAGATAATATAATGGAATTTCGTCCCCAGTTATGATCAGATTAACAGGTAAGGAAAGGTATGTATTTAGGGATTTGTTTGATGATCAATATCCCAAAAAATGTAAGAGGGTTACTTTTTAGTTCCAAAAATCAATGCCTATATATATTCTATAAAAACAAGTAACACAATGCAATAAGGTTGTAAGGGTAAAATTGGGTTATTTTAAGTTTGAGAATGAAAACATAATCTTGAAAAGTGGATGGGATGAAAACATAACTCATACTAGGTTGGAGGATCAATATTTAAGTATTTTTAGAAACTCTAAAATATCTAACTTCATAAATTCTAGAATATCCTTATGAAATATCTAGAATTTTTTGTGAAAATTAATCACATGTATAATTCTAGAATTACCTCAAAAAGTTTATCTTGTATGAAAATATATTTGCACTAGAGTCCTCCATGGAGTAATATAAATAGGGATGGGATCTAGCTATTTTGTAAAAAAAAAAAGAGTTTGAGTTCAAGTCCAAGATAAATACTCCCATTCCCACCCATTGTCTTTAGTATATTCCCCATCGCTTATTTTAGTATTATCCCTCTTCAAAAAATATTGTCTAACTAAACAATAGAAATTCTACTCTACCAACAAATGTATCTTAAGATACATGATACATATTCCGATACGATCTATACAATTGAAAAAATGATACACAATACCAATCTCGATTTGAAAACACATTTTCTACCCAATCAAATTCACACTCGTACTTAAAATTACGAATATTCAAACATAGAATCTTACCCCACCCAACAAGGCAGACAGGTATAATACTTTGATCTATAGGGAAGATAAAAAAAAAAAGATGGGTTAACTATATACTTGCCCCCTAAACTATTCCGAAATTTTTTACTTCCCCCTTCAACTACCAATTGAACACCCTTGTCCCTTCAACTAAAAAAATGTTACACAGTCAGGACAATCTTTCCATTCCGTCTAAACCATGGACGGAAAACTTAACACTCAATCCAACCCGTCTTATTTTGGCGCCAACAGTAGGGTATGTTAGTCATTTACTCACAAACCCCACTAAATCCATGTTTTCTTACTTGAGCCGCAAACCCTAATTCCTCAACTCCTAAACTCACAACTGGATTACTCCTGAACCAGAGAGAGGGAGATTGCGCACAACTGGAATGGCATGGATCTTGAGAGGACCAAATGGATTCAAACCGCAATGTAAGTCCATTTTCTTTTATTGAATCTGAGTTTTTTTTATTGCACCTGATCCACTTTGTATATAATAGTCTACTTAATATGAACTAATCCAACCCTTTACAGATTAAAATATGGGTTTGCAAAGTGACAACCCTGGTTTGTGTATAAAAATCCAAGCTTGTTGCTGTCGAAGGGGCAAGTGTCTCCAATGAGTGAATGTCATTGTATCTGTACAAGGGGAGGAAATTGCAGAAGATATCCTCACTGATGTCTGCCTCCGTGTGTGTGTGAGTGAGTGAGTGAGTGAGTGAGAGAGAGAGAGAGAGTCGGGGAGGGAGGGAGAGAACAAAGTCAGAGTTATGGTGGACCAGATTGTGAGATAGAGAAAGAAGAGGATAGATACATATACATATATGGTAGGCAAAAAAGACATTTATATCCTTCGACTAACCCACTGGGGGGGGGGGGGGGGGGGGGGGGGGGGGGGGAGGGTTAAGTTTCCGTCTAAAAAGAAGAGATTGTCCTAACTGTGTAACATTTTTTTAGTTGAAGGGACAAGGGTGTTCAATTGGTAGTTGGAGGGGGAAGTAAAAAAATTCAGAATAGTTTAAGGGGCAAGTACATATTTAACCCAAAAAAATTAGGGAAATAATTTCTTCCTTCCCAAAGCAATGACCACCAAAAACCTTGTTTCCACTTTAGCTCTAGTAAAACTTGCCGCCTATTTTACCTCCAGTAGAGATAGGCAGGAATGATTATAACTATGCATTGGTGCAAGAAAAAGGTATTGATTGAGTGCAACCAACCAAGAAAGAACAAATATGAGAAGCTACAAACCACAAGATAGGAGACTGAGCAGTTAGTCTCGTAACAATGATTGTAGCATGATTAGACTTCCAAGAAAAGATTGAGAAAATGAGAAAAATGTGGTAAGATTAGAATTCCAATAAAAAAAACTTTATGATAGAGTAGTCAATTCTAAATCCACAAAGCACAACATGATAAAGAATATTTTTTTCCCAACTACACTACTGACGGAGTGAAAAGTATGTTTCTTTTGCAGTAGATTCTAGTTGGTTTCATGAACGATCTCATCTAGTCATAAGATCGTTTGGAAGTTCAAGTCTTTAACTTTTCCGGTAAAAAGATTTGATTCACATTTGGTTTCTAGAAAAAGGCAATATTTGATGAAAAGAACATAGCCATCAAGATCACATAGATTTTTTCCTTGTATATATGTCAAGTACAATACAATTTATTTATATTCTTTCTATATGGGTTGCAGCAAGTCATTGGTTATGGAGCTGCTACGGTGGTTGTGTCGAAAAATTTTCCAATAAGCTGGTCCCATCTATCTCACTGCAGAACATTTTTGCTTGAAGGAACTCTTTCTCAAAATATCACTGATCAACCATAAGAAGCCATCCAACGATATTAAAAAGAGAGTACCCGAATGTAGTAATCGTTTATGGCGATTACTATCAAGCCTTCCAATGGCTTTTCCTGAATGCACCATATCTTGGTGGGTCTATTTACCCCTTGCAAGAAGAAGATCAAGTCTAGAGATTATATAGTTCATTAATCATGGCTAATACTGCATTTTTGTTTGTGGTTTCAGGGTTTGACTTCTACTCTACTCAGAAGGCTTGTTGCGGGACTGGTGGTGACTAAAATTTTAGCTTCATAGATCACCAAGATGTGTGGAGATTCAGGAATTTCACTATGTCAAAATCCAAGCAAACACATCAGTTGGGATGGAGTTCATTTGACAAAAGACGCATACAATAGAATGGTTGGATGACTAATTGATGACATCTTGCCAAAACTTCATTGCTCTGTTTAAATTGATCTTAGTTTGGTGGACAACTAGATTTCGTTTTATGTTTATTAATAGTTTAGTAAAGACTTGTTACTCAAGTTTTTATAAATGGTTTTCATTGGGAGTTTTTGTTCTTCTTTTTTTACTTTGATTTAGTTAAAAGTTTTAAAACGGGCAGTGTCCTTATGCACTATTGCAGCTGCATTTAGTTTGCAATGGAGTGTGCTATTATTTTATTTTGTGAATGTCTGTTCACTTAGATTAATTTCCTTATAGTTTTCCAATTATTTTCGATTATTTTCTTAAGAGCGCAGAACGAATCGCAAGCTTTAAATTTGAAATTGCTCAAAACCACGACATATATATGTTATTACCATCTTTGTAATTTCGCTATTTAAAAAGTTATGAGAATAAAAAGTTCTGAACGAAAAGTAAACCTCAGCCATGTCTTTGGAGAACTTACAAAATTCGATTCCCCTTCAGTATTAGATTAGTGTACGTAGGCCCGACTTTGCCTCCTTTTTATGCCTCCATAATTAATATAAGCTAATAGGTAATGATTTAATGCGAAGGAAGTGAGAAATAACAGAGTTAGGGGATGGGGGCTGGCGGGCTGCTATAATTGTTGTGCTCTTAATATGAGCTCTCAGCTCTATTCTGGGTTTAACAAAGTAATCTGAACTTTTCAATTTGCTTGGCTCGTCAAATTTGTCACGTAAGTGAAAACTACCAAACCAGACATCGTTAGCGATATTACTCGAACACATTTCTCTTGAAGTTTTTGTCGCGTCAATCCATATACAGGGTTTGATCGAGTGAACATAAAAGCACAGCTAGGCTTACCTCCCAAGAGGTCGAAATATTGAACCCCACAAACCTTGAGGCTAATGGATGTTTGCTAGCTTGATCAACATATTCAAGGCTTTGAAAAATTAGTTGAAGTACACTTAAACTGATCCGAACACTCGGCTATTCAAAACACTAAATTACGTGGCTAACATTTTGGCATGGTTTTCCACATGTTTGTGTTGGGCCTGGAACAAGATCTTCAACCAACTTCCGCCCCAGTAGGCCAAAGTCGACGGCACCGGGAGGCTCTCGTACTTCATTCAGTGACTTCAGTCCTAATAATAACTCTGCTACTCTGTATCCCCATGCGTCTTCGAGCACCAAATTCAACCTCTCCCTTGCACCTCCCCCCTCTTTACAATGAAAACTTTATGTTAATTTCAAATTCAATTGGTAATGAGTGAAGTGGTCTTAATCCCAACATTATATTAAGGAGTCCGATTTTGGTTAATTCACCCACTTTTAGAAATTAATAATAAAAAGGGAATGACTTTGGTGTCCCCGGTCATTTTGGGGACACCGTAACTTTTGGCATAACAAAACCATTGTGAGTAAAACCAAAATCTATTATGAGCATAACCAAAACCATTATAAGCATAACCAAAACCATAACAAGGCATAACTTGGTTGGTTATGCCTTGGTTGATTTTTGGTTATGCCTTGATTGGTTTTGGGTTATACCTTGGTTATGCCATGTTATGGTTCTATTCTACTTGTAATAATTTCTGTTATGCTTGTAAGGGTTCTGTTATGCCAAAAATTACGGTGTCCCCAAAATGATCGGGGACATCATAGCATCATCCTAATAAAAAAGCTTTACAAATATGCATAAATTTAGTCAAGAACACTGTAATAGCAGTAAATGAAAAAACAATTAAGTACTAAATTAGTCCCGTAGAAAAATCATGTGCATGTCCGGCCCATTTTGCGAGGTGAAAGATGAAGAGGAATGCTTGTTATATATATAGGGAGAGAATTGAAAATTTGCAGAAGGAAAGAATGTGTTGTGCAAGAAACAAAATCATGAAAGGAAATTGGAAAATTTTCACTTTTTTGAAATAGGAAACAGAAACCTTTAAGGCTGTATCGGTTAATGCTAGAAGGACTTTTTTTGTAAATTGGTTACCACATGGCATTACCCACCACACATAGCAGATACGAACACACACTCCCCCCCTCAGCCAACCACACTCTCTCCTCTTTATCCCAACGAAAACTTATTGGGTGCTCATGGACTATCGTCACGTGATTGCCTAATAACCTTCTTCACCTTACATATTTTGTGGGGCCAAGGATAAATTAAAGTGTACGTGTTAAGCATACATAATTGTACGGTGAGAAAGGGTGTTAGGATACCACGTGACTGTACCCCAGAGACCATTGAATAATCTCAACAGACCTCCTAAAACGATGTCGTCATACTAAATTATTGTGTCACGTTTCTATTCGTTAGGGCAATTATTCTTATGTCATTTGACGTGGATCCTCCCCGGAAAAATGGGCTATATGGTCTAATTTTGTTATTTATGGGTCCCTTTCGAGCCCATTGTAACTATCGATCTAACCCATTTGCCTTTTAGAGCCTGTCCTGCAAGTTGACTCGTTCAAAAATTAAGTTGATCGGATACCAATTTATATTATTTCAAATTGCATTTTATCTTGACAATTATTTATTACTTCGGTTCTAAATTCAACACTTAACTTTTTTTCAAGATAGACAGATAGATTTGATTGATCCCACAAATTATAGAATTTGCTAATTAGTAGGGTTATTTCAAATTTCAAATTCCTATATTGTTTACACAAATTTCAAATTATAGTTGTAGTGCCATGTGTTGCGTCTAAGTCGATCCTCACAAAAAGGGTTGCCCCCTTTCTCTCTCTCTCTCTCTCTCTCTCTCTCTCTCTCTCTCTCTCTCTCTCTCTCTCTCTCTCTCACCAATCTAAGTGATAATGATAAGGCTCAAAAAAAAAATTACACCCTCACATTCGGAAAATGGATAAAACTAACTTACAAGTTTCTTAATTTGAAACTACAATTTTTTTTCCTACTCAAAATTCTTCATTTATCTAGCTCCGAGGGACCGAGACCATAAAATATTTAGAAAAGTAGAATAATTAGATTGATAACTACATGATAGGACAATTTTTCTATAGAACCTAACATATGTAAAAATAAAAATAAAAATAAAAATTAGGTTCATTTGGAGATTGATAACTACATTTTTTTAAACTGAGAGATTGATAACTACATGATGAGACATATTTGTCTACTGACCATACTATTTTTAATAATAAAATACTTCCTCAATCACTCTTTAAATGTCCCCTACAAGTTAACTAAAAAATAAATGTCCCTTTCGAAAAGATGTGCAATTTTTTAATAAAAATAAAGTATTTTGGTGTATAAGTTTTTGCACCAATTTAAAGGACTAATTAAAATCTTTAAATTGGTACAACAAATTTTTAAAAATGTACGCATGTATTTTATTTTTTAACCAAAAAATTACAAAACTTTTTGTAGGGTACAATTAAAAAGAGACAGAATGAAGTAAAGATAGGATAATCGAAGATTGATAACAAACATAAACATATCCATTTAATTTCTGATTTATTTTTTGAACTATAGATAAATATTATCCGATCTCGTTTTCCATGTTCAATCAGTGAAAGTGTGGATTTTTTTATTTTTTCGCCCTTGTCATTATCACTTGTATTGACTGTTTTGCTTAACGTGAGATATTAGCGGGTGCCTTATCATCATTCTCTAACTAACTTTCAGAACAAATATTTTTTCTATATAAGATTATGTAATTAATTCAAATATCGGAATGAAATTACTTCAGCCAATAAATTACTTGAAATTTGATTCCATGCGATCAAATTCACATTTCTACTCAATCAAAAACATTAGGCAAGTAGTTTTTCTTCCTTTCCAGAGCAATGGCCACCAAAAACCTTGTTTCCACTTTAGCTCTAGTAAACCTTGCCGCCTATTTTTCCCTTCTCCTTCAACCCGTTCCGAGCAATGCCACAACACTCATTCCTTGTCGTTTCGACCAGATCTATCAACTCGGCGATTCAATTTCCGACACCGGCAACCTGATTCGAGAGAAGCCAATTGGTTCCGTGACTCAGTTTGCCAGACTTCCCTACGGCGAAACTTATTTCAAGATGGCAACTGGTCGATGCTCGAACGGCCGACTCATGATTGACTTCATTGGTTTGTAACATAATGTTATGTATCTAGTAATAATACACACGTACTGTGAAGGTATATAGAATTGTTTTCCCAGTATTGATTGTGGAGTTAAAGTTTGTTTTTTAGGGGATTTTTGTTGCGCCCAAAAAATCTTGAACTTGAATATATGACAACCTCTATAAACAGTTGTATATTTCGTGATGCTTGTCCACAATCAATACCGTTCTTATTTTTTGTTCTTTTTCTTCATTATTCTCTACAATGGGAATAATAAAGCTATGGTGGTTTCTCTTTTTCAAAAGTTCTTTTTGTTATTAGTATTTTTTGTTGTTTTCATGTTTCTTTAAATATTTTCAGTTTTTCAATTGTTTTTAAAAATTATTACTAAAAATTTTAAAAAGTTTCTCCAAATACAAAAGAAGACGCCTTATTTTTGTTGCCTTTAAATTTTTTTATTTGGTCAATTTATGAGGTCTTCGAGTCACTGAAGGTCAGCCGGCATTGTCTTTTGTAAATTTTGCAGCTAATTCATCTGGCCTTCCCTTCCTTAGTCCTTACAAGAAAACGGATGGAGACTTCGCACATGGAGTAAACTACGCCGTTGCTGGCGCCACTGCCTTACCGACGAAGGTTCTAGCAGAAAAACAAATCCCCACCATGGGTACCAACAGCTCGCTCGATGTGCAACTTAATTGGATGTCGACACATTTGGATTCAATCTGTACCCCAGAAAGAGGTTTGTTATCAAGTTTTTTCTCAAATAAAACACTCAAATTACGAATTCTACTTGTTGGATTGACTCTACACGTACAACAACAGATTGCTTGGAGGAGCTAAAGAACTCTCTTTTTGTGGTTGGAGAGATTGGCGGGAATGATTATAACTATGCATTTTTAAATGGAAAAGGTGTTGATGAGGTACAAAGCTTTGTACCTGAAGTTGTCGAAGCTATAGTCGGTGCTGTGAGGGTAAGTTTACTAAGAAGATCAATTAATTTTTCATCAAGATCAGGTAGATTAGATTACTTCCTTGTATATATGTTAAGTACAGTACAATTTACATATATTCTCTCTATTTTGGTGTTGCAGCAAGTCATTGGTTATGGTGCTGCTAGGGTGGTAGTGCCGGGAAATTTTCCAATAGGCTGTTTTCCCATCTATCTCACAACATTTCAGACCAATAACTCAAATGCTTATGATGAACATCATTGCTTGAAGGAACTCAACAGTTTCTCAAAATATCACAATGATCAACTACGAGAAGCCATCCAACAATTAAAAAGAGAGTACCCGAGTGTAGTAATCGTTTATGGTGATTACTACCGAGCCTTCCAATGGCTTTTCCGGAATGCACCATTTCTTGGTGGGTCTATTTACCCGAAGGAGAGCAAGTCTAGATCTAGAGATTATACAGTCCTTTAATCATGGCTAATACTGCATTTTTGTGATTTCAGGGTTTGACTTCTACTCTACTCAAAAGGCTTGTTGCGGGGCTGGTGGTGACTATAATTTTAGCTTCACCAATATGTGTGGAGATCCGGAAATTCCAGTATGTCAGAATCCAAGCAATCACCTCAGCTGGGATGGAGTTCATTTGACAGAAGAGGCATATAAGAGAATGACTGGATGGTTGATTCATGATGTCTTGCCAAAGCTTCATTGCTTTGTTTAAATTGATCTTAGTTCGACGGATGACTAGAAGTCGTTTTCTATTTATTGATAGTTTAGTAAAGACTTGTTACTCAAGTTTATAGATGGTTTTCATAGGGAGTTTTTCTTCTTCTTTTTTTCACCTTGAATTAGTTGAAAGTTTTAGCTTAAAACAGACAGTTTCCTCGTGCACTATGCTAGCTGCATTTTGTTTACAGTGGAGTGTGCTGTTATTTTATTTTATGAATGCTCTGTTCACTTAATTGAGGTGTTCACAAACTGGTGCGAACACTCAGTTATTCAAAACACTGAATTGCATAACTGATTTTGGCATGGTTTTCCACATGTTTGTGTTGAGCCTGGAACAAGATCTTCATCCAACTCCTGGCCCGGTTGGCTGAAGGCGTCGGTACCGGCAGGCTCTCGAACTTCATTCGGTCCTAATAACTCTGCTACTCTGTATCCCCGACGCGACTTCGAGCACCAAATTGATCAACCTCTCCCTCTCTACAGTTCTCCCTGGCGAAAAAGTTCAATTATTGGTCACAGCTATCTTAGTATAAATGATGATTAACAGAGATGCCTCCTTCTGCTTCTTATCTCTAACTTGATCGCAATCGAACACTTATTTCTCAATTTCCTTATGCAATGACCTCCTCCAACCTTGGTAATTTCTATGTAGTCGCAAGACTTGCATGAAGCCTTTGGATGGTTGCGGCTAGGACAAGAGGTCTTGGAGGTGATTGGAGAAGAAAAGTGACAAGCCTTGAATGCTCGATAACCTTGGAGGAAATCTAAAACAATCCAATTTGGAAGGGGAAGAATTAAGAATTGTAAGTGGAATGGTAGGCACTACGTACTTTCATGCATTTGATGGGGGTTCCAATCTCTCTAGCATACGTACTTATCAATTTGACTTTTGCCAAGAAAAAAAAAGGACAAAAATTAAGAGTTTGATTCAATTCAAAATTCGAACCGACTCAACACAGCCTTCGATCAGTATTTTCACCAAATCTCTCATTCATATATTAATATGGAGTAAGCATTAGCTCATTATAGACTAAAGTCAACAGAGGCGGCTCCACTCTCTTGAAACCATGGTCAACTGACCATCCAAATTTTTTTTTTTTTGCTTAGGATACATGTAAAAATTTTGGACTAGCCTTACTTTGAACACCCAATCCAAATATTATTGAACACCCAACCCAAATATTATGGGAAAATGACGGCCAATGATGTGTTTTGATAATTAATATCCGCCAAGGACATTTTGTTCATTAATAAATGTTCTTGGCATGTTCTTAACTTAAAAAGTAATAATTATCAAAACACGTCCTGGGCCGTTATTTTCCCTAAATATTATTGAACATCCACCCCAAATATAGCCCACAAATTAATCCACTTGAAATTGAAAGCACAAATTAATACACGCTGGGTTTCTTATTATAACACACTTCTTAACTTGATTGTGATGTTTAAGTCCGCAATTGAGGTACTTGGTATGATTGCAGCGGATAACCCATCAACAGATCACAAAGCTCAAGCTCGTTCTATTAAGAAATCAATGCTATCTTTCGAATTTGCCTTTAGCCTACACTTGGTCAAAAATGTCATGGGAATCACAAATGAGTTGTCAATAGCATTGCAAAAAAAGACACAAGATATCGTAAATGCTATGGCACTTGTTGAAATGTCTAAGCAAAGGTTGCAAGTGATGAGAGATGATGGTTGGGATTCCTTATTGGCCGAAGTGTCTTCGTTTTGCAGCAATCATAATATTCCTTTCCCAAACATGAGTGAAATGTTTGTATCTAATGATCGACCACAACGCAAAGCCCCACAAATTATAATTTCCCATCGTTATCGAAATGAACTGTTTCATACAGTCATAGATTTGCAACTTATGGAGCTAAACAATCGTTTCACAGAGGCGAATACGGAGTTGCTACTTTGTATGAGTTGCTTGAATCCTAGAAATTCATTTTCTACTTTTGATAGGAAAAAGTTGATTCGTCTTGCGGAACTTTACCTTTGTGACTTTTCTAAGGTGGATCTAATGGCATTGGACATTCAACTTCAAAATTACATTGTTGATGTTAAATCCGATGAAAATTTTTCAGAGCTCAAAGGGATTGGTGATCTTGCTGTAAAGTTGGTGGAGACAGATAAGCATGTCATATATAGATTGGTCTATTTGCTTGTGAGATTGGTGTTAACTCTTCCTGTCGCCACTGCAACAGTTGAAAGTAGTTTTTCGGCAATGAAGTACATAAAGAGCAATCTACACAATCAAATGGGAGATCAATGGATGAATGATTGCTTAGTTACTTATATAGAGAGTGATGTATTTGATACCGTTGATAATGAGGATATCATGCAACGGTTTCAAAATATGAAAACTCGTCGAGGACAATTGTAATAGCTTATATACTTTGCTATTTTTGGGTCGCAATGTATGACTTTTTGTTTATATATATAGTTGTGGTTTCTCGAGATAGTATAATGTAATTTTTGAACACCCTTGAAACAATTCCTGAAGCCGCCACTGAAAGTCTAACACATGAACAAAACCAACTTGAAATTACATCAAGTGTTCAAAGCCTCACAAATAGTTGGGAAAAGAGATCTAGAAAAAGGACTTTAATTGAAGTCTCTTGAATGAGAAAACTAATATTATACATGTGTGTATATATCGGGGATTTCGGGGCTAGGCGGGAATTGGGGTGGGGATCAGAGCGGGGCAGGTTCGAGCTGGGAATAGAACATATCCACCCTCTATCCATTCTCTAATTTTTTTTTAAAAATATCCCCGAATCCCTACTTGATCCCCAGAAAATCTTCAAATCCCCTACTCATTCGAGGCAGGGTCGGAGCAGGCAAAATGGCATCCCTACTGCCACTCCATCCATCTAATATATAAGTGTGAATAGAGGTGGCAATCTCAATCCATATTTTTCAACCTGCCCAAATCTACCCACTAATAACCCAACTCAATCCGCTCATATTGTATAATGGGTTGAACTCATATTAACCCTTATATACATGGGTGATGGGTTTGGATGGGTTCAATATTGGTTAGAATTAAAAGACTCAAACTGCTGCTTGTACGTTTATACTGAATTGCTGCTGCCAAAGACAAATATTTTTTACGCTTGTGTGATCACTCTTTCAGTTGACTGATCGTGATTGACCTTTCTGCCAAAGACAAGTGCTATTACAGTGGAAATTTTCTTCTTTAAAAAATTGAGATTAATGAATTGTTGTTTAATTTGAACGATCACGATATTTGCTTCACTATAATAGCACTCGTCTTTGGTAGAAAGGTCAACCCGCCCGTATTTTTTTAAAGAGTCAAAAATAAGTAAAAAAGACTATCTTTATTGCATATTTTCGTCTTTATTCAAAAAATTATGAGTTTCGATCACAATTTTTTACTTTTTTGATTCCTCTCGTTGAGACGAATACACAAGTCACAAAAATTTGATGCAAAACTAACAAATGCAAAAAAAAAAAAAATTAAATAAAGACAAACGAAAAAGTCACTTTGCTTTTTAAATTAACCAAAACAAGTCGCGATATTTGCTTCACCGAAAGCTTCTCCATAACTTTATTCTCCTAAAATATCTGGTAACGTTGATCATTTGCAAAGAAGAAATGAAGATATTAGCTTTGTATTGGAAATTACAATGTGGGATGCAGTTTCTTTTTTTTTTTGCAAGGATGAAATGAAAAGAAACAAAGTCTAACTGCTAGACTTAACCCAAAAAAAAACCCATGCTGAAACGAGCAAAAAACTCAAATATATACTTCCTCCGTCTCTTATTAAGTGTTCAACTTCGTACTTTCAACTTATTAAGAACACATCATTATTGTACCTTGAAAAAATTGCGATAATGCTATGGATACGTCTACCGGCCACTCACTGACCACTCCTCTCTCACATATCTGTGGGGCCTATTCCACATTTAAATATGTGAGGCCGACACATAAGTGAGAGGAGTAGTCGGGGAGTGGTCGATCGATCGGTAGGAACACTACATAGCATTGTTGCAAAAATAATTTATCCTTCACTTTTTACCCATTAACTTTTCAAAATGACACAATAATAATTGTGCAAATGTCTTTTTTTTTTTTATAACCGGATATCCAAGTTAGTTTGCGCACACTTTGACTAATTCCAAAGCCCTGAAGTTAATAACCGGGCATAATCTCTAGTGGCCCCAAGGCTTGAGATGATTGGCCTCCATGAGATTTGAACATGCGGCCTCATGGATAATTGTACAAACTTTTATCCATCAACTTTTCAAAATGAACAATTATGAATTAAGAAACAATCCAAAATAAAATAAAATAAAATACTATACCTAGTATATATTTCGGGACGGACGGAGTATCAAGCATTGTTAGTTAAAATAAATCTTTTATGGATGAAATTGCAATTGTATACTTTTAGATAGAAACAAAAAATCAAGAGTCATACAGATGCATAAAGGGCATTTTTTTAACAATTAGTGATCTTATGATTGTTGAAAAATCAGGGCATTTTTTTCCTCATCGTGACATGTCAAGTTTATGATCACCGTTGTTATGTGTCATGAAGGGTACGTGAGTGTCACCAAGTTAGGTGAAAAGCAAAGCGAATGAAGGTGAAAGCCTAAAGGTGTGAGTATTTTTTTTTTTTTTTTCAAATCGATAGTTGAAATCATTTACATTATATACGAAGTACGAAATACAAATCCGAAACACTATATCAATTGTGAGAATCCATGAGCCAATCAAGCCCAACAATTCAAACAATACAAGAAAATAAGTCCATTATAGGACAGAAACAAATAAAGAATGTCAAAAGCTCTCTATAAGGGAACACTCGCACGCATGTGGAAAAATTCGAATTCCTAATCTTCTTGTGATATGCAAGACTTGAAAGGTATGAGTTGATTAGGTGAAATTTGGTAAGTACCAAAATCATGCATGCACATGTCCGCCCATTTTGCATTTTGCTCAACATAGGAGAAGCTGAACGTCGTGGGGAATTTACATGAAATATGGAGACATAAGAAACACTCCCCTCTATTAAAAGCCCCCTTTTAACCAGTGACAAGGTATGAATCCTCTGTATTAAAGAATTTGTTCTTGTTGGAATTCAGTATCTGGCAATTATGTGTTGTGATCAATAATGTTTCTGATAATTGAAGGCCATCATTTGGACAGTCGAATTGCATTGATAAAAACCGAAATTACCTGTCATCAAGACAGAAATGTCAGGCATGCATGAAAAACTCTACATGGCTCATGAGTATTCTTACTCTCTTCGTTTGTTGTTCTGCATACCCACAACCGCAGCCAGCAATTGATTGCTTCAAGTTATGCATCCAACGTATCCTGCTATAAAAAGTTGCGCTACAGCCTACAGAGGTTGAGAAGTTAGCACCACAGAGGTTGAGATCGAAGTTATGGGGCCACAACCCGTGGATTGTAAAATTCAGAGTACTTGCAGGAAGCCATTGGATGGATAACTTGAGTTAATCGAAGCTGGATGTGGCTGTGCATGGGTAGAACAACAATAAGGAGAGTAACAATATTCATGAGACCAAAGCTTTGATTTCCCTTGTAATGGCACTCTCGTGGTGTCATATATTTGTCATGTCAAGGGTTCGAGCCATGGTATATTGGTATTCTACTCTCTCACCCAAAAAAAACTATGTTCATGACTCATGAGCCATCTGGAGTCACCGGCCCTCTGATTAAAAAAAAAATCAAATTACACCACAACTTCTCAACAACTGCACGCGGTGCCTCCATACCTGGCACAAGCCACTTATATTCCTACTACGGTGAGCACGACAACATACAAATTGTCATTCTTATTTGGTATCATTTTTCAAACGGATTTGTTTTGTCTTTCATTTTACGTGAGAAAGCAATGATTTTGGAGATTGCTTTCATTTTCGTATGAAAAAAGTGTCCTAGAAAATAACAGTTATTTCCTTACAAATGGAGTGCTCTTTTCGCACTAAGATTTTCGTAGATATAATTTGGCCAACAAATTTTCTATATTACTTCTGTTTTTTTTTTTTTTTTGGGTACTTAATTTCTTATAGGGTGCCGTAACTTTTTATGCTGAACATTTCGAACGGTTATGTTTTAAATCAGAAATTTGAATAAACCATAACCGCCCTTGATTGACTAAATTTTCTAAGGCTTTTTGGGTACTATATAATCAAAGAATTTTGTGATGTAAAACTAAAGTTTGAGGTCCAAATTATGATCTTTTCAATAGTAACTGAACCATATCCCCGATTTTATGCTTTCCTAAAACTGCTCTCATTTGAAATTAGGATTAAAAATAACACCGTTTATACAAGAGCGATTATCCACCTTCTATCTTCTTGAAAAAAAAAAGGGCCAAAAGCGAAAAAGGGCACAAGGACCAAGTTTTTGTTCCAGCTCGCACTTTTGAAAGCATTTCCCTTGTTATTAGAGCTGCTAAACGAACCAAGCTACTTAAGTCCGAGTTCATATTTGTTCGTTAAAAACTTGTTCAAGATTTGTTTGTTACATAAATAAATCAAGCTTGAACAATTTTTTAAAACTCATTAAGATTTCAAGCCAAACTTAAATAAACTACTACTCAGCTCATTTGACTTATTATGTATAAAAAATTCAATCTACTTGAGAATCGGCTCGTGTTTAACTTGATTAAAACTCGTTTGAGATTAGCTCGTCTCAAAAACAAGCTTAGATCGATCATATTTTTAAAGCTCGATTAAGTTAACAAACTAAGCTGCTTGGCTCATTTGGCTCATTTATCACCTCTACTTGTGATGTCTTTATCGAACTAGGGAAAAAGGGGAAAACAAAGAAAGGCGCCATAATGAGAGGATTGCTAGAGCCACTTTGCACAAGATAGTAATATATGAATCAAAATAGCAAAACAAAAGAATACATTCAGGAAATTAATCTAAGCAAAGTGGCAGATCTTACGGTTTAAAGTTTGACCAAATTTGAAACCAAGGTTCAATAGTAGTTATGAAGCCCACAATACAAGATTACATAGGAAGAAAAGACAAATACAGAGAAATTGAAAATGGATATCTGTCCATTGTCCAAGACCTGGAAATTGGAGCCTTTCACACTTCTCAACAGATATGCCAACCTGAATAAATTGCTTCGTAGTTCTGCGGTGCTTGAGTAGAAGACCATCAAGAAGAACTGGAAATTGGAGCCTTTCACACTTCTCAACAGATATGCCAACCTGAATAAATTGCTTCGTAGTTCTGCGGTGCTGGAGTAGAAGACCATCAAGAAGAACTTTCAGAAGCTGATTGGTACGCCTTATCACCTTCTTCTTCTTGTTTAGCAAATGCATAAATGCAAAACCAGCCTAATTAAGCTAAATCAACTCGTCTTTTGACAGACACCAAACTCTCTGAGTATAGAAAAACCTGTGTTGGAAATTTTTGGTTCTGTTTGCATTCTTCTATATACTGTGTAATATGGTACACAATCTGCGAATTTTTGCACACAGTCATAAGAACCTCGCTATTTGGCCGAAACCCATATGAAATGTGGCCTCCAAAGAGGGGCCCAATAGTGCACTTTTTAGTCCAAAACTCCTCAACTCCAAGTTGGTCCATTAACCATACGTCAAGACGCGTCTCTCCTCGCTGGTAGTCATACTTTCTCTCAATAAGGGCAAGGGAATCATTCAGAAGACAAAGATTAATCTGCCCATCAGAGCTAATGACGACGGGCAAGGATCTCCGCTCAAACGATCCTTCAACTATGTTTAAGGCATCAATTGCGCGGACACAAGTAGAAGAATCACAACTCAACCAGTAGAAAACCCCATCCAATGACGTACAAGGTTGATGATGAACAGTGAAGTCGTGGTTGGGCACCGTCGTAGCAATTGCTTTCCACGAATCTGCCCTCATGCCATAGATTTGAATTTTGTGATGAACAAGCGTTGTTTCAGAGAGAGTGGCGAGTCTAACCACTTTATAATCACTAGTTTTAGAATCAAAAGCAAACCCTACATAATTAGTATGCCAAGCATGATAAGGGGGTTGAGGGAGTAGCCTGCATTCTCTCGTTGCGGGGTTGCATATCATGATATTGGAGTCATTGGAGAGACACATGAGGCCATTACAAGAGGTTTGGCGGATGAATTCCTTGTTGAGGTGGGGCCTTGTGAAAGAGAGATCTAGATGTTCGAGTGAAGTTGTTGGGTTGGGGAATAAATACAGGGACCGTTGACGGGCGTTGTTGTTGAGAGTACTCCGTACTACAATGGAGAGGCAGCAGTAGATTCGGGCACGGGTGTGGTGGAGAGAGATGAAGCTTGGGTTTTGAATAAGAACGTACCAGCTTTTGGAGACTGATTTCAATTGAAGAAGGGATTTCACAGGAAAACGAGATAAGATTTCCATCAACAAGTCTTGCGGAAGCTCGTCCACAATCGCCATACCCTTTGTTTTCCAAGAAAATATTCTCAAGATTTCGACGCCTCTGGTTGACGGGGAATATATATATATATATATATATATGGACACAGCCGCCTTGAGAGCACGGAGGTGATGATCGAGCCACCCAGCCTATATATAATAGCAATAAGATCTTTGGTAATTGTAGTCATGTTTTGCTACCAAAATATCTTGATTACGGCCCCCTCTTCATCTTTTTTGTAAAATTGTTGACCTTAATTAGGGTTTTAATTTTAGAAAACTACTGCTTTGTGACTAGTTTTTCTATAAGTGCATTTGAAAATACAATCTACCTAAACATCTCTTTAGAGCATCTCCAACCGGAGCATGCCAAATCTGAAGTGGATGTTCAACGTAAACTTTTGACAGCTTCTTCCATTCCGATCAAGCTACCTTTCTTTAGGTCAAGTCCACGTGCAATTGAAGCTTGCTCCAAACATGTCAATTTTGACATCAAGCTAGTGGCCTGCCAATTTTTGAAAAATATAACCATTTGAAAATTTTGGCGGTTTGAATTTGAGAAATGCCGTTTGATATAAACGTTGGAGAGTGATAGCTTAATGTCAAATAAAAAGAATTAGGTGTAAGGGTTGGAAAGGAGGCTTCGATGTCAAATTGGAGATGCCAAAATGTCACATAAGCCTTCAAAAAAAATTGACATGTCCAATTTGAAGTCAAGAATTGGAGATGATCTTACATAATCTAGTAGTCTAGTACGACAATTGGAGTGGCAACTTCTAAATCAGTGGGGGACACAGGATTCGTTTCAAGTAGGAGGAGTCCGAATCACTTGTATCTTTATATTAATAAATTTTATATTTAGGCATATATTGCTACTCGTGAGGTCTGAAGAAGAGACGATATTATTTGTATATACGCAACCAGCGTTTTTAGATTTATATATGCAACCTAAAAAATGATTGAGTGAAATTTTGAAAATTTTTAATTATCCAGAGAAAATTTAAGAAATCTATTTGGCACAAAGGTATAGGGGCTAATCCAATAAACTTTTCCTAATTAACTTAACAATTACTCCATAATATATACGTGGGTATTTGGAGCTGTGGAGGGGCCCGGGTCCTCCCTTGCAACTCCTTGGGACCACCTCTGCTTCTAAGAGCATCCATAGTAGAATAATCAAAAGTTGTCACATCATCTTTCGGTTATCCATTTAAGAAGTTACTAAGATTAACAATGTAGAAGTCCACAATGGTACAATCAAAATTAAATAACTAAAATTTGCCACACACCTTTTCAACTTGTAAAAATCTAAAAATTGTGACATAGAAAACTTTTTTAAAATAGTTTTCAAACTAACTGTTTTTTGAAAACTTTGATTTAAAAAAAAAACAATTTTCGGGAAAAAGTTATAAAAAAAAAAAAAAACAGTTTTTGAATAAAAAGTTAGAAAAAAACAGTTTTTTTTTGCAAAAACTGTTTTTAAAAGTATTTTTCTTAGAAACATGTTGAAAATGGAAGAAAGAAGATTTTTGTGTAACGATAGTGTACTTGATTAAGAAAATGTGGACAAAAAAATTTGATTATTGGTAAAAAGTTGTTAGTTTTGATTATCCAATGGCTAAAAAATTAGACTAGAATGGGCTTTTGGATAAAAGGAAAGTTTGACATCAAGGATTATTCCATTGAGGATTTCAAGAGGAGTTTGGATGGAATCAGGAGGATCAAAATTTAGTATATGGATCTGATTTTGTGATTATTTTTGGGGTATGTCCAATACTTTATTGGATGTCTTTCTTTTTGAATTTCTCCGGGATTGTGGTATGCACATGATAGTATTAGGACATAGGTGCCAACCTCGTTGGGATGTATGTTTCTAGTAGTGATGCATTCTTACTTTTTCCCTTGATCGATGTACCTTTTCGAGTTTTGAATAAAATTTCTCTTTTGCCGACCAAAAAAAAAAAATGGCTAAAATTTGATGAGTTACTAAGAGGTTGCTAAGTTTGGTTATTCCAATGTGAGCTCTTGTTTAAACAAGTATTGCTAACCTTAGCAACATTTTAGTTTTGATTATACCACTATGGATGCTGTAATGGTTTTAGCTTATATTTAAGATTAACGCATACTCTTTTAGACAGTTATCAAAAAAATATTGCAATTGTTTAGATTAAATAGAATCCAAAAAAAAAAAAAGGGGGCTACTACTATTATTATATGTTTGTTTAAACCTACTTTGAAGGGAAGAAAAGTTTGATCAACTATATACATAAATCATACCTCAAAATGATTCTACAAGAGATTGCATAGTATCCTTTTATAAGACAGAAGGTGAATAATATGTGATCTCGTTTTCTCATTGTAATAATAAGTTAAAATAGGATTTTGATTTTGTAGCGCCCGGCCAGTATCTACTAAGATAATCGTTTGACAGGATATACATTCGTCTCGACAAATGACGCGATGCCAAGAAAAACTATTAATGGAAAACAGCCAACTGACTTACCTATATATACCATGAGACCATCATAATGCTTGGGAAAAGGAAAACTTGATTCTGGTATATTCCGTAAAATTTAGCAACTCCAAATAAAGTCCTCTTATGCTTATTTTTAATCATAAATCAGTCAGTCAACAAATGCGTCGCAAAACCTTCAATCGAAAGAGTAATAGTATAACTGATCATGATATGCAATCTCATATTCCAATGGAGTATGTAGAACAAGAAGGAATTAAGCAAAGAGAAAGCATCAAAGTAAAAAACCAAGAAACTAGCAAGAAAATTTAATTAGGGAGCAGTAAATTAAGAGTTAATCTATCACACAGTAGCCTTAGTATGAAATATTTAAGTGAGCAAGAAAAAAACAAAAAAGGGACATCTCCTTAGTCTATCGCAAAAAAAAGCAAGAAATGCACACAAAAAAAAAAAGCAAGAAATGCACATACTCTGGGATAACTTTTTTTAAAACGAAAATTTCATAAAAACTTGACAATGGATACATCAAGATAAAACGGACCAAGCCTAACGTAAGCGACATGAAATGACATGAAGCAAAATGAAAGGCAAGGAAAAGAAAACAAAGCTTCCAACGAAACGTAAAGAAATCCAAGGATGACAGCATCCTGAAATCATTGGGACTAAGCCTCCTTATCTAAAGGACTTGGCTAGGACAATAGCATTAAAAAGGCATCAGCAGAAGCAGGATTATTCACTCTCCTCCTCTTGACTCCCAATAGCTAACAAAGATCCTCGTAAAACAAATTCTGGTTCAGGATCTTTATTAATGGACTCAAAACAAACAACTTGCAGTACAGAAATCTATCCAAACATCAGCTGCTGCTCATGGTCATGGTCAAATTTGCCTTGTCAATGAGCAACCACTTGAACGTATTTCTAATCTTTTTTGCTTTATTATATAAGAATACCAAAAAAAAAAAAGATGCCAAATGTAGCCACATACCTGAAGAATCAGACAAAAATCAACAATGGATCTGAGCTAGGTGCAACTATGCTCGTATTCCATCTACATATAATGCGAGAAAATCTCTCATCCACTCCCTGGAATGTCCTATTGTTCTGCTCCCTCAAAATCAACCATCCCGCACAAAAGGGAGCCATCAACCAGGAATTCAGTATCTGGCAATTATGTGTTGTGATCTATGTTTCTGATAATTGAAGGCCATCATTTGGACAGTCGAATTGCATTGATAAAACCAAATTTATCCTCATCAAACAAGACAGAAATGTCAGGCATGCATGAAATACTCTACATGGCTCATGAATATTCTTACTCTCTTCGTTGTTGTTCTACCCACATCCGCAGCCAGCTTGATTGCTTCAAGTTATCCATCCAACGCATCCTGCTATAAAAAGTTGCACCATAGAGGTTGAGATAGAAGTTATGGGGCCACAACCTGTGGATTGTAAAATTCAGAGGACTTGGGATGTACTTGTGCAACTTTTATATCAGGAGGCCATTGGATGGATAACTTGAGTTGATCGAAGCGGATGTGGCTGTGGGTTGAACAACAATGAGGAGAGTAACAATATTCATGAGACCAAAGCTTTGATTTCTCGTGATATGGCACTCTCGTAGTGTCATTTGTCATGTCAAGGGTTCGAGCCATGGTTACCCCACTCTCCCACCCAAAAAAACTATATTCATGACTCATGAGCCATCTAGAGTCACCAGCCCTCTGATTAAAAAAAAAATCAGAGTACACCACAACTTCTCAACAACTGTGGTGCCTCCATGCATGACACGAGCCACTTATATTCCAGCTACGGTGATCACGTCAAGGTACAAATTGTCATTCTTATTTGGCATGCATCATTTTTCAAACGGATTTGTTTTGTCTTTCATTTTTAAGTCCTGCTTTCTCCAAACAACACTACAACCACCGCACCGCACAGCACACGTTTACCACATGCCTATTGGGGCCCCTTTCGGTTCGTTCCTACGAATTCAGAAAAACGTATCTACCGATATTTGTTAGAACTGATTTTTTACAGGGTCCAATAAAATACTATAATTTTATAATTTAAAGATATTTTTTATATTTTTATGAGGCCCGGAGTGGGCCCCAATAGAGGGGCGATGGACAGTCGCATTCCATGCAGATGCGGTGTACTAGACTTTATGTTCTCCAAAATCAACCAGTCCTCATCAAATGTATAAAAGAAAGGCGCCATAATGAAAGGATTGCTGGAGCCATTTTGATCAAGATAGTAACATATGAATCAAAATAGCAAAACAAAAGCATACATTCAGGAAATCTAAGCAAAGTAGCAGATCTTACGGGTAAACTTTGACCAAATTAATGCATCTCCTCCCCAGCATAACTTGAAACCAAGGTTCAATAGTAGTTATGAAGCCCACAATAAGATTACACAGGAAGAAAAGACAGGTACAGACAAGAAAATTTGAAAATGGATATCTGTCCATTGTCCAACGGACATTTGATACCGGATTTTGCTGATAAGAATGAAGGAAAAATCAAAAGGACAAATGGATAAAACTCACAACCCAAGTTAGAAAGCTAGCATAGAGACCGCTCACCACTCTAACAGTTTTACCAAAGAAATACCGAAACAGAGAACTCGCCACCTAGAGAACTCGCCACCTATTAGAATCCACCGAAGGATAAGAGTTGACAAGAAGAAATATTCTCACAAACCAAAGACTATTTTCATACAACACTCCAAAACTACTTATTTCATCCATAGCAACATAATTTATAAGCCACTTGGAACAACCTCCAATAATAGGAAAAAACACTTACATTTCCTAGGCAAACATTAATAAAACAAAACTTTGACTACTAAAATCTAGAAAGACTCTTCATAAAAATGTGTGACTACAAATAACTACGAAAATTCATAAATATTTTGACTAGAAATCAAAGAGACTTTGACTTAAAACTGAAAAGACGACACTAGAAAATATTAATAACGAAGACACATGTTATCCATATAATTGCCACGTATATTGCCAACGTAACTACCACATCATTGAGGATACGGTTCGGCCTCAAAATTGGAGCCTTTCGCACTTCTCAACAGATATGCAAACCTGAATAAATTGCTTTGTAGTTCCACGGTGCTTGAGTGATGGACCATCAAGAAGAAGAAGTTCCAGAAGCTCATCGGTACGCCTTATCACCTTCTTCTTGTTGTTGTTTATCAACAGGTAAATGCAGTACAATCTTGATTAAGCTATATCAACTCATCTCTTGACAGACAATAAGCTCTCTGAGTATGGTAAAACAATTGTTTTCAACTTAATTGGATCTCATCGCCAATCGAAGCATAACTGTTTGTATTCTTCTATGTAATGTGTACTATGATTGTACAACACAATCTTATTTCCGCACCCAGCCAGAAGAACCTCGCTATTTGGCCAAAACCCATGTAGAATGTGCCTTCCTAAGAGTGGCCCAATAGTGTACTTTTTAGTCCAAAACTCCTCAACTCCAAATTCGTCCATTAACCACACGTCAAACCTTGTCTCTCTTCGTTGGTTGTCATACTTTGTCTCAACCAGGGAAAGGGAATCATTCCGAAGAGAAAGATTAATCATCCCATCAGAGCCAACGTCAGCAGGCAAGGACCTTCGCTCAAACGATCCTTCAATTGTGTTTAACGCATCAATTGAATAGACATGAGTAGAGGAATCATAGCTCAACCAATAGAAAACCCCATCCAATGACGTGCAAGGACTATGACGAACGGTGAAGTCGTGGTTGGGCACCGCAGCAGCAATTTCTTTCCACGAATCTGCACTCATGCCATAGATATGAATTTTATGATCAACAAGCGTTGTTTCAGAGAGAGTGGCGAGTCTAACCACTTTATAATCACTGGTTTTAGAATCAAAAGCAAACCCTAGATAATTAGTACGCCAAGTATGATACGGGGGTTGAGGGAGTAGCCTACATTCTCTCGTTGCAGGGTTGCATATCACGATATTGGACTCCTTGGAGAGACACATGAGTCCGTTACAAGAGTTTTCGCGGGTGATCATGAATTCCTTGTCGAGGTGGGGCCTGGTGAAAGAGAGATCTAGATGTTGAATTGAAATTTGGTCGGGGAATAAACACATGGACCGTTGGGGGTCGCCGACGATGTTGCTATTTTGTATATGTAACGTTATAAGAGAGACGCAGCAGTAGAGTCGGGCACGGGTGTGGTGGAGGGAGATGAAGCTAGGGTTTTGGATGAGAGAGTACCAGCTTTTCGAGACTGGTTTCAGTTGAAGAAGGGTTTTCACAGGGAGACGAGATAGGATTTCCATCAACAAGTCTTGCGGAAGCTCGTCTACCATCGCCATAACCTCTGTTTTTCCAAGAAATAATCTGAAGGGTTAATTTTGACGCCTCTGGTTGACAGGGAATATATATCTATATATATGGACACAGCCGCCTTGAGTGTTGTTGTTCAGATTCGATAGATTCGAGAGCACGGGTAGACTTTTATTCACTGAGAGGCCGTAAACAATTTCTTTACGGCAACAATCAATTGTGACCATCTAAAAATATTTTGGATGGTCTGGATGTTAATGAATTTTTTTTTATCCAGACCGTTCAAAACACTTTGAACGGGTGAAATTGACCTGCGTAAACCCATTTTCACCTCCGTAAGAAAAATATTCTAGCAATAAGATCTGGAATTGAATTCTACATTCCATTTTTTGACATCTACACTTCTTTTTTTTGTCTTCTAGCAAAAAAATTACACACTTTTAATACTAAAATAAAAAAAAAAGAGTGTAAATGTCAAAAGGAAGTGTAAGAATTCAATTTCCGATCTTTCGTAATTTTAGACATGTTTTGCTACCAAAATATCTTTTCATACTACGGCCCCCACTTCATCTTTTTTGTGAAATTATTGACCTTAATTAGGGTTTTAATTTTGGAAAACTGCATTTTTATTGGAGTAGTGTTCTACAAGCGATGTACCCATTGGAAAATATGATCTATCTAACCTTTTTACATGCTTTAGTACGTCAATTGGAGTGGCTACTTCTAAATCAGTGGCGGACGCATGATTTGTTTCAAGTCAATTCATATTAATAATACTGTAAAATATATATTTTTTAAGTATATATTGCTACTCATGAAGTCCGAAGAAGAGACGATATTAGATGTATTTACGCAACCACCGTTTTTACTTTTGTACATGCAAACTAAAAAATGATCAGTACCTTGAAATTTTGAGAATTTTTACCCCACGAATATATAAAAAAAAAAAATTATGAACCAAAGATTTTTTATGTCAAATATGAACACTCACATCCAACTTGGAAATTCTGCATTATTTATGAGTTTAAAATAGAAATCCTTGGCACACCCAATGCTTGCACATACATAAAGCATAGTTTCAAATGGCAAACCAACAAAAGCAAGAAACGCATATGCTCTGGGATAACTTTTTTTTTATTGGGAAAACAAAAATTTTATAAAAAATCGACAATAGGTACATCAAGTTGAAAGAGGCCAAGCCTAACGTAAGCAACATGAAATGCCATAAAGCAAAATAAAAAGCAAGGAAAAGAAACAAAAGTTCCAACAAAACGTCGAAAGAAGAAAAAAAAACCAAAACTACCCCAACCCACTAGCTGTGGGGGGCTGATTTCTTCGCCTCAATCTTGACCCTTCTGAACCGAGTGACGTGGCTCCAGATGTCGTGTACCTGCAGAACCGGAGGGGGTTGTTCCTCCGGGAAAAAGCTCCGACGATCTAGTCAGAAAAGGAGCCGGGAAGAAGTTTGGAAAGAAAATATATGCTAGGGGAGTAAAGAGTGTGTAGAGAGCTGACCCCCTTCTTGGAGGAGATATCCTTCTATTTATAGGCAAGGAAAGAGAGAGTGCAGAACGGGCAGTTTCTGTCTCCCACGTGCTCACTGATGCTCGGATGACGTCACGAGTCAGGAGCATTAAATGACCGCCGCTTGTGGGGAAAAGGGGAGCCGCCCAGTCAGAACAAAGGGGGGGTCACATCACTCAGAGCTGTCCCATCCTTTATCAGAGAGGCTTCCCCACGTTTCTTTGGAACCTTCTAGAAGGTTCTGGCACTGTGGTCTCCGAGTGAAGTTATCGTGTCCGAAGGAACGAGAAGTGAGAGTTGACGTATCTCACCGAACGAACGAAACCTTACGACTATCATATCCGAACAAACGGGTCCATCGTACTTCGAAACGCGATTGAAGCTCGGTCGGGACCCTCAAGACATTTTATCCCTCGGATAACGCGTACGACCGACGTATCTGGGTTCCTTGTGGAACAGATGAACTGAGACAACTAACTGGTCAGGAACATCATATCAAGTCCCCTGAGTATTTCGTACCTCTTGGACCCCTCGGATATTTCGCCCCACTACAATAGCCCCTCAACTCCTGTTTCCATAGGTGGAAAGCTTCGGAATGGAAGGAGGAGTTGAAAAACCAGTAGTGGCCAAGGAACAAACCGCCACCGAACCGGAACCGTTGACATGAACTTCCGAACTTCAGTACCATGTCAAACGTCAGAAAGATGTTGAATCGTCAGGTCCGTACCTTTCATTTAATGCTCCTGCAACCGCCAGCTTCAGAAGAAGCCACGCGTCCAACCGCCATTGGATATCGATACGGCGCAGCCCGTATGTCTCCACATGTCAGACATCGACGGTCACATCAATCTCCCGCCCAAATCCTACGGTTGGGGGCTCGGCGATGCTTCGAATTCCGCCCTAGGTATAAGAGGCGGCGAGAGGAGAGAGAAAATCACTTTTTCTCCTCCTCTCTGACGTTTGAATAGCATCGGCCGTCCCTTTCTCCAGAAATTCAAGCCATCTGAAGATTTTCGACGATTTTGAAGACTTCGACTCAGATTCTTCTTTGATTTCCAGGTATATTTCTGCTTTCTTGATCTCTTCTTATGTCTCAGTCGTCGTTACACGCTTTCTGGGTTGCTTTTCTTGCTTTTTGCCTGGTTTTTCCCGCCTGTGCACTGTAGAAAAAGTTGAAGATATTCATCTGTTCTTCCGAACGTAGATGAGTCTTCAACATATGTTCTTCCGAGCACAAATAGGACGATTTCCCTACCAATTTGCAATGTTTATTTGGAATTTCTGCTCTGACTAGTCATCTCTCGGCGGGAATGGTTCCCCCGAAGTTTCATCTCACCGAACATAGGCACATTAAGAATTGACCATGCAATTCGCTAACGGTCCTTCCCCTTGCACTATTGCTTTTAGGTATGGCCACTTCTGCTTCGGTTTCATCCTGAGAGTCGTTTCGTTCCGTTGATAGCGCGGCGCTAGGAGCCGGAGGTGAAAACCTAGCGATAACAGATGCCATTTCCAACCTCGCTCGGAATTACCGCGTTCGGGAAGGGAACAGGGACTCTGGGGATTCTGCAGGAACTGACATCCCTGCAAGCGTCACTCCTCTCCGAACGATGCCACCGGACAGCGAGATCATTGATCTAGAGGCAGGCGACGAAGAGGAAGGCGATGAAGATGCCGAGGAAACAGTTTCCGAACGGGAAACATCCGAGAGAGGAGCGCCCATGGCTTCATCCAGCCGTACCGAGGTTATGGGTAGAGCCATAGGATCTTCATCCAACCCTCCCAAGAAGAAGAGGAAGATAGTCCCCCTGGACCCTGACGTCATTCCTGACCGAACAGGAAAGGACCCATGCCCGTACTGGAAATCCTTCGAGAGCGAAGAAGGCATGAGGTCCTTCCGAAGGGATTACAAAATCCCGAATGATGTCGTTGTCATTCCAGTTCCTGGCCCTCGGATTAGGTTCAGTGACGAACACATCACGGTCCCACTAATGGCCATTACCGAAGGTGGCCTGAGGTTTCCGATGCACAGGGTCCTCAGGGAGGTCCTCTCTCTCTTCTCGCTCACTCCTTGCCAGCTGAGCGTCAATTCCTTTAGGATCATCCACTCTATAATAAAGCTCGCCGAGCTAAAAATGTACCCACTTCAAGCCCATCACCTTTTTGAGACTTACACGATGTCTCGCAACGTGAGGTACTCGAGATACTACCTGTGTTCCCGAAGGAACATGGCAAAAATAATTCCAGAAGGGATGTACGATTCCGAGAAATGGGCCTCGGACTACGTCGAAGTTCGGGGTAATTATCAGTTTCCCCAAACGGAGTATGGGAAATTCGAAGTTGCCACTCGCTGAGGCGAACCTTGTAAGAAATCATAACTTTTCACTGATTTCTTCAATTTAAGTCGCTTCGTCCCTTTTAGTCCAATACTTTTTGTTCTTTGGAATGATGTTTTACTTCTTTTGTTCAACAGCTACAACCAGGATTAACAAGGCATTGTTGAGAGCTGCAAGGAATTGCAAGCTTGCGGCCACCCTTCTTACCATCCCCTGGGAAGAGAGAGACGCTCCCACAATCCTCCAATACAAAGCAGCGTACGGGGGCAGGATCCGAAGGAAGGAGGCTGACAAAGGAGAGGAGTCCTCAGAAGATCTCCCCAAGGAACGTCTGCCGAGCCAAGACAAGCCTCTCCGTGGGCTAATCCGGGAACCCACCGAAGACGTTACGCCCGAGGGAGAAGAGAACATGCCGCCGCGAAGTATGAAAGACTTGCTCCAGAAGAAGCTGGAGGCGGCTGAAAAAGGCAAGGCCAAGGGCCTTTCGAAGAAAGCCGGGGCGCCAGAGGCCACGGGCTCTGGCCCGAGCAAAAAGGTGCCTCCCCCTTCAACTCAGAAACGTGCTCCTCCTGCTCCTCTGTCACCGAAGGAAGCCCCGGCTGGCAAAAAACAAAAAACGGTGCAGACGGAGGCCGAAGGCGGTGCACCAGTGGCGGCCAAGGGAAAGGGGACGGCCGAAGAAAATGTTCCATGGGCACCAAGCTTCATCACACCCGACAAGAAGCAGATCCTGAAGTCTGACAGCCTTCGGGAGGACCCTTCCCTTGCCTTAACACTTCTGTCAGGTGTGGGTCTGCCCAGGGATGTCCAATCTCCCCCTTCGCTCAAAGCTGCGCTCACCGAGTATTACTACCATGCGGCGAGGGTAAGTTTCTTCGGTTTTGACATTTCCACTTCTTTCTTTATTTCCCTGCAAATTATACATTGCTCTTTTCCTTCAGGCCTCCCAGTCCATTATGAGTGTCAACCTCCATCTCACAGAGCACGAGAAGAAGAAGAAATTGCTGCTGCAATCTTTACAAATGAATAAGGATGCGGCCGATGAATACAAGAAAAGCTGGGAGGAATCCGAGGCAGCACGCAAAGCTCTCGAGGCTCAGGTGTTCAACCTCAACGATCTGGTCAAAGGCATGCAGGATGCTGCTGAAAAAACCAGGTTGGAGGGGAAGGACGAGGGCTTGGCCGAGGGAAGAGCTCTTGGCCGGGAGGAGATGAAGGTGGAGCTGGAGAAGGAGTACAGCAAGGGGTACGACAAGGGCTACTACGAGGCCGAAGAAGCTGCAGCCGAAGAACTTGCTGAGGCCCAGGCTGAGATGCTTGAAGAACAGCATAAAGCGAGCTTTATGCTGGGCTACAATGCAGGCTTTGATGACGCCGGGGTGGAGGCTGATGATGAGCGGAGACTGCTGGTTGAAGTTCCCCCTTGTAGTCAAGCCGAAGCGCCTCAGGCAGAGGAGGCACAGCAACAGCCCGAGGCTGAGGAGCAGCCTGACCCTGTCGTGACGCCCGTAGGTGCATCTACCGAAGTTGACACCACTCCAGCCCCTCTGACAGATGACCCTACTCTGCCTCTTTTCCCCACTCCAGCCCCTTGAGTTGTTGGGCGATTTGCTCTTTTTGTTTTTTTGTTTTTTTTTTTTTGTTTTTTTTTTGTTTTTTTTCTTGTTATTGCCTGTTTTGTTAATTTGAACAAACGTTCGCCAGTTGGCATGTAAGAATAGATCGTTGCAAGGTTTTGGAAATGCAATGAAATTGTCAAGTATTTTTGTTCGGTTATTCAGACGAAAGGAAATTGTCACAAGAATTGTTATTCGGTTTTTTTAGTGCTTTTGGATTAACCATGATGTTCGGACAAGTGCATACAAGTGCACATCTGACTTGCGGATTTTCTTGGTCCTGCTCCATCATGTTTCATTAGGTTTTGTTTTTAGATCTTCCCCATTATAGCCCTCTATCTGCTAGGATTGCCGAGGGACAGAGGCGGGAATTCAAGCAGATAGTAAATGAACAATTATCCGAGGGTACACAGAGGAGGATGTCTCCCGAGCGAACGCAAGGGCGAGGGCTACGAAAAATACGCCCAAACAAATGTGCCGAGGGCGAAGTAGTGGTCGCCCGGATGAATGAGCGGAGGGCTAAGCGGATTTCACCCACACGAATACGATGTTGAGCCCAATGGCTTAAAAGTGGGCTAGGTGAAATACCCAAGGCTTACAGAAAACACAGAAAACAAACAAGATAAGAAAAGAAACTTCTATTATCATGGCCCAAAGGCTTACAAGGTGTTAACAGAAACAACAATTGATGAAAAGCAAAAACATGAAACAACATCTAGCCATGGAATTTCCGGAGCTTCTGAGCATTCCAAGGGTTAGGTATGGGAGTACCATCCATCTCAGCTAGCTTGTAAACCCCATGGCCGATCTTCTCGATCACTCGGTAAGGACCCTCGTAGGGATCCTTAAGTTTTGTCAGCTTTTTTGCTTCCACAACCATCCGAAGAACGAGATCCCCGACGTTGAATGGCCGGGACCGAACGCTCTTGTTGTAGCTTCGAGCAACTTCCTGTTGATACGCAGCGTGCCGAAGGTTAGCATTATCGCGAAGCTCTTCGGCAAAGTCCAATTCAGAACCCACGAGAGCATTGTTAGCCATGGGGTTGAAATTCTCCGTACGGGCTGTGGGAATCAACGTGGATAAGGGGAGGACGGCCTCCATGTCGTAGGCCATTGAAAACGGGGTACGTCCCATGGAACGCCGAGGTGTAGTACGATAGGCCCACAAGACATGAGGGAGTTCCTCAACCCACAATCCGAGCTTCCTGTCCAAACGACGCTTAAGCCCCCGAGTGATGGTTTTATTTGATGCTTCGGCTTGACCATTGCCCTGCGGATACGCGACCGAAGAATTCTGGATCGTGATCTTTCGTCGTTTGTAGAACGCTTTGAGGGCAGCAGCCACGAATTGTGAGCCGTTGTCCGAAAGGATAGCATATGGAACTCCGAACCGCGAGATGATGTGCTTCCATATGAACCGTTCCACATCACCTGCAGTCGTCTTCACCATTGGCTTGGCTTCGACCCATTTAGTGAACAAGTCCGTGGCAGTCAACAAATACTCAAAACCGCCGGGAGCCTTGGGTAATTTGCCCACAATGTCGAAAGCCCAAACTGCAAAAGGCCAAGGACTTGTGATCATCTTCAGTGGAAATGCTGGTTGGTGAATAAAGGAAGCTTGCTTCTGACACCAAACGCAGCGCTTCACATAGTCTTCGGATTGTTTCACCATCTTCGGCCACCAGTACCCTTGAGTCAAAGCTCGCTGCGCCATACTTCGTCCACCTGAATGAGCCCCACAACTACCCGAGTGTAACTCATCCAGGATGCCGTCCACTTGGGACTCAAACACCACTTTCAAATCTGGGCCCGTGAAAGTTCTTCGGTAGAGACTTCCATTGGGGTCTAAAAGTAATTAGCAGCACGGCATCGTATCTTGTGAGCTTCCTTTTTGTCTGCAGGCAGCGTTTGATTCTGAAGATACAACACAATGGGATCCAATTGGCTGGTGCCGAACGATATGGCTGCAACCGGTGGGTCAGAGGGTTCGAAGCTCGGAGTGTTGATTTCGTCAAACACTATTGTGCGACTGCCCGAGGCTCGATACACTGAAGCGAGGCCTGCGAGGGCGTCAGCATGAGCATTATGCTCCCGAGCGATCCACTCAATTTCCACCCGTCCGAATTGTTTCAGAAGAACCAAAACGTGACTTACATAGGCGTTCATTCGTTCATCCTTAGCTTGATAGTCATCATTCAAGTGTCCCACAATCAGCCGAGAATCACAAAATACGTGAACAGAATCCGCGCCAAGCCGAAGGGCAACTTGTAACCCAGCAAGTAAGGCTTCATATTCGGCTTCGTTGTTTGTCGCTTGGTAACCGATTGAGACAACATGCTCGTGCACAGTTCCCTCGGGCGATACAAGAACTACGCCAGCCCCAGCCCCATGGATGTTTGACGCTCCATCTACAGTCATCCGCCAAGCATCTCCAGAAAATAAGTTCCATTCATGAGAAGGGCGCTTTCGGCCGAGCGTAAATCTCGTGCGACGTGCGTCGGCTGGCTGTTGGATCCATTCCATGTGGGCCTCGCTCGCTGCTATCCGAGCTTCGGTCTCCGCTAGAGTCAAGGCGTTAGCTTCATCTTGCAAGCCTGGAGTAAGCTCGGCGAAGAAGTCGGCCAACGCTTGCCCCTTGATCGCCGTCCGAGGTTCGAACTGGATATCGTAGTTAGCCAAGTCTTGAGAGAATTTGAGAATCCGACTCGAGGAATCAGTCTTCCGAAGCACTGCCTTGAGAGGAAACTCAGTAAGGACCATGATCCTATGGCATTGGAAGTAAGGCAAAAGGCTCGTTTTAGACGAAATGAGAGCCAATGCCAACTTCTCCATAGGCAGATACCTAGTCTGAGAATCCGTCATCGTCTTGCTTGAGTAAAAAATTGGTTGGTGCTCTGTCCCTTCTTTCCGAACAAGCACAGAACTGGTGGCGTGATCTGAGACGGCGAGGTAAAGATACAGATCTTCATCAGGTTGCGGCTTGACGAGGAGAGGAGCACAGGATAAGTAGTCTTTTAGTGATTGCAGAGCCTGCTCACATTCCTCGGTCCAAACAAATCTTCGGCGGCTGGTTTTGATAGCTTGAAAGAACGGTCGACAGAGGTCTCCCGAGCGTCGTATAAACCGATTCAACGCTGCAACCATTCCGGTAAGATGTTGCACTTCCCTAATAGTCGTTGGAGCTCGGAGGTTTTGCACAGCTGTGAGTTGCGTCGGATCAGCTTCAATGCCTCGGCGACTAACAATGTAACCAAGGAATTTTCCAGAGCTGACTCCGAACGCACACTTCTCAGCATTGAGTCGCAGCTTTCGTTTCTTCAGGACGGAGAAAACCTCTCCAAGGTCCCGAAGATGATCCCGAGCGAATTTGCTCTTGCATACTAAATCATCGATGTAAGCCTCCAAAATTCGTCCGAGCATCCCAGGGAACATGGACGTTATTGTTCGTTGAAAGGTAGCCCCGGCGTTCTTCAAACCGAACGAAACAACATTGTAGCAATAGACGCCCCGAGGCGAGATGAAGGCTGTCTTTTCCTGATCGTCTTTTGCAAGGGCGATCTGGTGGTACCCTCGGTAGGCGTCCATAAAACTTAACCGCTCACACCCCGCAGTTGCGTCCACCATTTGCTCGATCCGAGGGAGGGGAAACCTATCCATTGGGCAAGCATCATTGAGGTTCGTGTAGTCCACACAAACCCTCAGCTTTCCATTTTTCTTCGGAACCACAACAGGGTTAGCCAACCAAGTGGGGTAAAGTATTTCTCGTATTGCCCCTGCCTCCAACAATTGATCCACCTCTGCCATTACAGCATCAACATGAAGGGCAGAGGAACGCCGAAGCTTCTGCACTACAGGCTTTCTATTCGGGTCGACGTTCAGAGAATGGGTCGCAAACGAGGGATCTACGCCTGGCATCTCCTGCGGGGTCCAAGCAAATACCTCAATGTGTCGTAGGAGGAAGTCGAACATCTCATTCCGCTCCTCCTCGGTCAGAGAACCGCCGATGAGAAAGTACCGGGTGCCATCTTCCGAGACGGGCATGCGAATTAGTTCCTCGGTAGACCTTTGCTCGGCTGGAAGTCCAACATCTTCAAGCACATCAATTTCCCCACTCTCCACACACTGCACTTCCAAGCAGCTCTGTTTCGTCGTGACTGTGCTGATATAGCATTTCTTGGACTACACTTGATCTCCTCGGAGGCTTTCTTGTCTTCCGTTCCACCCGATGAACTTTACGACTTGATGGTAGGTTGAAGCCACGGCTTGCATCCCGTGTAGCCATGCTCGACCGAGGATGACGTTATAGGGGCTAGGAGAGCTAACCACTATGAATTCGACGTCAATCACTCGGGAACCGGCTCTCACAAGGAGGTTGATCATACCGAGTGGCCAAACCGGGGCACCCGTAAACCCGACGAGCGGTGCTGTTGCTGGCCGAAGCTGATTCGGGGACAGGCCGAGACTCTTGAAAGTATAATAAAACATCACATCCGCCGAGCTTCCCTGATCAACCAACATCCGTTGAACGGTGGATTTGTCAATGATTACCGTAACGACAAGGGCATCGGTATGTGGCATCTGAACTCTCTTCAAATCTTCGGACGTAAAAGTAATTGGGCCGTCACGGTTTGGATCTTCAAATTTCCTCTTGGTCGAAGTACCGACGTTGCAGATTGACAAGGCGGCGACGACCGTATTGATCTCCGTCTGTAGCTCGGATATACGTTCCCCCGAAGCCACCCCCTGAATTACACTGACGTTACCTCCGAGCAGTGGAGGCGGGGGCGGAAGTGGGCTTTTCCGAGTGTCGATCCAGGGGTTGAAATGTCCAGCCGCGGCAAGCTCTTCCAAGTACCTTTTAAATGGCTGGCACTTGGTCGTGTAATGCCCTCGCTCCTTGTGGTATGAGCACATCCCAGGTCCCTGGCCAGCTGTGCCGAGGAGTCCCGTAGGCCAAGAGAAAAATGGGAGCGTTCCGATAATAGAGAGAAGCTTGTAGATGGGCTCCGTGAATGTGGTTTGCTCGGCAACGTACTCATCTGGCCTTGGTTCCCGTTTCTGTTGCACCACGTGCTGTTGGTGCTGCGGGGGTCGATTTCGATTGTTCGGTTGATTTACCCTCGGTGTCTGACCGACGTTGGCCACTTGCTTTCGAGCCACAGGATGAGCCTTAACCGTTTCCGCTGCCTTCGGAACATGACGTTCGGCCATTGCTTCCTCATGTACGCAATCCTTCTCGATAATGGTCATCAGTTCCCCCATACTCTTGGGTGGGTTTCTCGAGAGATCCCGAAACATGGCTGAATTTGGATCCAGGCCGTTCATAAACGATTCGGCAGCTACGCCTTGATCACAGTCAGGAATAAGATTGTATACCTCCCAATATTGCTCAGTATAGAGCCGAAGAGTTTCTCCCGAGGTTCTCCTCATATTCACCAGCATGGAGAGAGTCTTCGGTTGAACGTTGCTGGTTACAAACCTCTTGGTAAATTCCAACTCAAGCTCGTTGAAACATGTGATAGACTTTGGTTTCAGCTGATTGTACCAGAGCATGATTGGCTCACTCAACGAGAGGGGGAAGATTTTGCACATAAGTGCGTCAGAGAAGTTGTGGAGGCTCATCATTTGGCGAAAGCGGCAGACGAACGCGACTGCGTCCTCTTTTGCTTCGTATCGCTTGAGCTTCGGCATGACGAACCGCTCCGGTGGTCGCTCTTGCTGTATAGCGTCTACGAAGGGGGACGCTTTCGCCTTCCCGAGCTTTGAATTGTCTTCCGGAACGGGGCTCGGTTGGACTACTGTAGGCGGCAAGTTTTGACGAGGCTCGAGCGTCCTCCGTCGTTCATGATGTGGCCGGCGAGGATGTTCGGCCCGGTATCCTCGTCGTTCTCCCTGTTCCCTCATTTGCTCAAGGGCCCGCTTGGACCCTTCGGGCCGAGTTTGTGGAATCTCCCGAGGACCAGCCACCGGTTGGTACACTGTCGGAAGTCCAGTGAATTGGTCGTAAAGGGTGATGGTGTTAGCCCTTTCCGAACGTCCTTCTTGACTTAGCATCATAAGGCGACTTCGTGACCCTTCCGTTAGCCGTCTGTCACGGCGACATTCGGAATCTTGATATGGCGATACGGGTCGTTCGGGGAATTCATCACGGTAGCTCCGCCGAGGTGAATCATTCAGATCCATGGGCTGTTTTTCCTTTCTGATATCCGAGTGATGTCTAGATGGGCGACGCCCTTGGCCCGATGCTTCCGCTCGGTGCGTTCCTGCGGTGGAGTGTGTTGCCGAAGAACGAGTGCTTTCCGTTCGGGCAAGACTCTCCAGCCGTGGACGCGAGCCCGTTTCTTGTGGCCGAGCGATGGGTTCTAGACGCTCGAAAACGGTTCGTCTCTCGGGTACTGCTGGCTCTGTAGTTCGGTTATGGTGGGACCGCCTGCTTCTTTTTCGGCGTCTCGCCGGTTGACTAGGTCCAGCTTGAGGGATAGCAACAGGGGTGACAAGTTGGTTACCATCCCGCTCTTCTAAACGTTGTTGTAGCATGGCTATGACCGCTACTTGGCGTTTTTGCTCCGCCAGGGCAATATCCAGCTCTGTTGGTGGAAATGAAAGCCGTCGAGAGACTGCCTGATGCGGGAGTGTTGTGTTTTCTTGTTCATGGTTGATGGATCCATACCCGGACAACCCCAGAGTGAAGTTTTCCGGGCCAGAAGGTGGGATGTGTTGAGCCATAAGAAGGTGAAGGTGTGGGCGAACCGGACTGAAATAGTGTCGAGATGGGGGTAGAAATCAGGTCCACGATGCTAGGTTGAGCTTCCCCAGCAGAGTCGCCAATTGTGGGGGGCTGATTTCTTCGCCTCAATCTTGACCCTTCTGAACCGAGTGACGTGGCTCCAGATGTCGTGTACCTGCAGAACCGGAGGGGGTTGTTCCTCCGGGAAAAAGCTCCGACGATCTAGTCAGAAAAGGAGCCGGGAAGAAGTTTGGAAAGAAAATATATGCTAGGGGAGTAAAGAGTGTGTAGAGAGCTGACCCCCTTCTTGGAGGAGATATCCTTCTATTTATAGGCAAGGAAAGAGAGAGTGCAGAACGGGCAGTTTCTGTCTCCCACGTGCTCACTGATGCTCGGATGACATCACGAGTCAGGAGCATTAAATGACCGCCGCTTGTGGGGAAAAGGGGAGCCGCCCAGTCAGAACACAGGGGGGGTCACATCACTCAGAGCTGTCCCATCCTTTATCAGAGAGGCTTCCCCACGTTTCTTTGGAACCTTCTAGAAGGTTCTGGCACTGTGGTCTCCGAGTGAAGTTATCGTGTCCGAAGGAACGAGAAGTGAGAGTTGACGTATCTCACCGAACGAACGAAACCTTACGACTATCATATCCGAACAAACGGGTCCATCGTACTTCGGAACGCGATTGAAGCTCGGCCGGGACCCTCAAGACATTTTATCCCTCGGATAACGCGTACGACCGACGTATCTGGGTTCCTTGTGGAACAGATGAACTGAGACAACTAACTGGTCAGGAACATCATATCAAGTCCCCTGAGTATTTCGTACCTCTTGGACCCCTCGGATATTTCGCCCCACTACACTAGCAAAATACAGCAGTAGCAACCACCCTTGCTCCAACACCAAGCACCAAGACGAAAATCCAAGGCTGCAAGGATGACAGCATCCGGAATCATTGGGGACTAAGCCTCCTCATCTAAAGGACTTGGCAAGGATAATAGCATCAGTAGAAGTAGGATTATTCACCCTTCTCCTCTCGTCTCCATAGCTAACAAAGATCCTCAAATATAAATATATATATATATATATAATTACAGTACGCTTCTATTGCGGACGCCCGCAGAGCCCAAAAATGCGGACTTCGCCCGTGAGCCGTTGGATCTCATCCAACGGCTGTGATAAAAGGGGAGTAATTCGCGGGTTTAAACAGCCATGGGTCGGGTGAAGCTGTTCTCGGGTCATCCAATACGGGCCAAACAAAACCCCCTCTCCCCTCATTCAGACGCGTCCACAGACGCACGAAGAGAGAGAGAGAGAGAGAGAGAGAGAGAAACGAAAGAAAAGAAGAAGACGAATCGATTCGGAGCAACCACGACTGGAGATCGAACGATTGAAGAAGTCGAAGAACAGGGTATCTCCTCCTCCTCCTCCTCCTTCTCCTTCTCCCTCTCTCTCTCTCTCTCTCTCTCTCTCTCTCTCTCGTTCGTTCGAAATCTGATTGGGGTTTTGTCCGATTTGGGTTTTTTCAGTTAACACGAACAGATCAATCGATGAAGAGGAATGACTGGAGATTACTGCATGAAGACGATAGACTGAGAACAAAGTAACTTCTCTTATCTTCTCTTCTCTCTCTCTCGATGCCTGGAATTTTTTATTTCGAGTTAGGGTTTATTTTGTTTTTTAGCTTCTTTTTTTTAAAATTTTGAGAGTGACTCACATTCTCTGTTCTTCATACCGGAACGATCTGTTTTTTGCGTAACCGTGGCAACACATTTTGATAATTTTCCAGGGGATCTGGAATGCAAATGTGTCCCTTGAGTTTAAAGGTTTTGCTTGGTCAATGGTGGATGTTTCTGTAGAAGTGGTGAATAGAGCACTAACCACATATTTTTGCATTTCCGTTGCTGTTGTCCTAAGGTAGAGATTGTTGGATATTTTGTTGATAAAAAGCTCCCTTTCACAGCTGTTAGTTCCCGTTGGTCAAAATCATTGTGGTAAATCGGGGCTTTTGAAAATGCTTTCAAATGAAGATGATTTTTCCTTCTTCCAATTTGACAAGGCTGGTAGGCATAGGCAGGTGGTTGAAGCTGGGCCTTGTCACTTTGGGGGAAAACTTATGGGGTTGAAACAATGACAATCCCAACTGAACCTGGTTAAGATGCGAGTCCTGTAAGGTGTTTGGGCATTAGACTTATCAGTCTAAGAATGTTCCTATAAGCTCTAAACCACAGGTGTAGGTTGCAAAACCACATGTTGCTCCTATATCTGGTGAAGTTCAAGCTCCATTTGTGTGGAATGAGGGGGTTGGTGTTGCTGCCTTGGGCTCTCCTGTTTCTGTTTTAGCAGTTACTAATGGGGCTGTTGAAAGGATTCCTAAAGTTGTGGACATCATGAAGAAGAATGTGGATGAAAAAGTACAGTCAAAATGCTGAAAAAACATTCACAAAACCAGTCACAACTCGTGGGTCCATTTCCACCTCAAATCGGGCAATTGCAGCAGCTTCCCAAGATTGATTTCCGCAACAACTTCTCCTGCCCAATGGCGTCGCTCTGATTTTGTTACCAATTGAAGTCAGGAATATTTTTTTTTTTTTTTTTTTTTTGCTTTGTTGTAAGGTGGTGAACATAGTGTAGATTGGCCAATTTCGGTTTCCTTTGACTCGCTCTCAAGGTTATACCCTTGGCCATTTTTTGATGTGGTTCTTTATAAAAGAATGGGATGTATGGCTAATTTGTATTGAAATTTTGTTGGACCATGACCTTGTTTAATGGCCTTGTGTTTTGTTGTTGTGTTTTGTGGTTGTGTTTTGGACTAAGATTCCTGGTAAGTAAGAAAAGTTAGGGATTTTTTGGCAAGTAATCCGTATCTATGTGTTATGTTGTGTCCTAATGAATTTTTGACAAGAAATAGCTATTTATTTTTCATATCCCAAGCAAGTTATGCATTTGGCTGGCAGACATATAGCTCTCCAGCTCTCCTCTTCCAAACAAATTGATTTGTCATGTTATGCATTAGGCTTGTCGCAAACTTCATTCATTCTTTTATTCTCAAGGTAGATTGGAATATAAAGAACCACATAAACATCTGTGCATTATTATGGAGGGATTGAGAAGGATGTAAATAGGGCGTTTTATTTAATGTCCATCAACTGTTACATAAGAGGCATTTTTCACCAGAACTAAACTAGTGTATGTGGTAGCAACCTCATAATGTACACAAGTTAAGTTCAAGTTCCAATAAGCTAAAATAGATAAAAAAAAAATTCAGTCACATATTTCTAGTAGTCACAACTCATAAAGCAAAGTGATTAGAAAGGCATGACCGTGACTGTTCAGAATGGGATAGCAAAGATCAAAACTTTCTAAAAAGGTGCAAATTCTGAGGTGTCACATAAATATATTGTTTGGAAGCTGCAAGGTACATTGCAAATCAGCGTTTCCATAGGAATGACAAGGAGCATTGTATTTCCCCTGTACCAATCCAGATTACGATCATTAAGAACAATACAAAAATTCCCAAAAATTCCAACCCAGATTTCCAGATTAATTAGTAATCCTGGACATTCAACCACACAATTCACCACTCTTTGTAGTGAAATACAAAATAAACTAGATTCTACTCCATAGTTTTCCAGATTCCAGATTATACCTTGATTACAAAATTTCCACTATCTTTCAACAATACAAAAAAATAAACCAAAGTGCGAGCACAATACATCCCATACATAAGAAAAAACATAACTCTAGTATTAAAACAGTTCCAAACAAGCACCAATCCGCATTTGGACATGGCTTTTAGATCCACTAACGTCAAACGCTCCAAATCCAAGACGACTCTAGCTTCTGGACATGGTCTTGGAGTCACCGAATCACAGGTGAACAAGCATTTAGTATCGGAAGGGTCTTCCGCATTTGTACTTGCAGTTGTATTAGCACATGATTTGGCTAGACTAATTTGAGACAATCCTGCAGTTCTTTCTTCTCACTGGATTCATCAGTTTCTTGTTTTGAAGTATCTGAGCTCAAATCCTTGATGACAGCGACTGCATGCTATTCATTGAAATGGGAAGGATATCAAGACATATAGAAGCTCAAGTAAGCACATCCGAGACGATATAATTTGAAAATGGAACATATGACCTTACAGTTCGTGCAAATTATGTCTATCGTACACCTAATCTATATCTTCCAATGAAAGGATTCAATGCCAAGAGTTGCAAAGGAGAAGAGAGCTTCTTTCATACCTTGTCCTTCTCTGCTACATCCTTATTTTCAGTTTCCAAAGACAGATCATCCTATAATGGACCTTACAACAATTCTTTATTGATTTTATCAGAGAATACTGTAAATATAACCTAGCTAAAGAAGGTAAATGTGTTCATACTTATGCAGCACGGATAGAGACGCACGACACAACACAGAAATAGTTGAGGACTTTAAATGTGTGTGTACATACATATATGTATTGTCTAAATGAAAAATACTAAAGGAGGCTCTAACTATGATCATTTTGTTATGTATGCTTTACCCAGATACATCACTACACCATTCACAAAAGTGTTCCCCCGAAACCGTTTCATCGTTTGCACGTGCCTTCATAAACAATCCAAACCACCATCTTCCACAGTAAATTAGCATCATTCACTTAATCCAAAATTAACCATGCCAAGCTATGTTTCATGGAACTGGTACAGCCCATACGAGTGTCAGTTGCAGATATGTGTCTAAGGAACAACACATTCATATTATCCAATATATTTCCTAATAGGTTTTGAAATACAGCCAGGTAGAGATCGAGATACACCCATTTAACTCGAACAAAATCAACAGATTTTAAATTCCAGAAAGAAAAAAAAACAGATTCAAAGCCAGGGAGGGAGGGAGAGAGAGAGAGAGCGAGAGAGCGAGAGAGAGAGAGAGAGAGAGAGAAATACCTTTCATCATTCTCTTCTTCGTCGTCCTCTTCTTCGTCGCTGTGACCTTCGTCTATGTCTTGTTCGTCGATCTGAAAAAAAAAACCCCTAAATTCTGAGATATCAACGAGCCGGAGAACGAGGCAGAGAGAGAGAGAGAGAGAGAGAAACCTTGTTCGAAGTCGATCTTGTTCTTCTCCAGGCGTTTTCGTCATCTTCGATTCGTCTTCTCACTCGTCTTCTTAGAGAGAGAGAGAGGAAGCGTACTCAGGAAGCGGAATAGCGTACAGTGACTGGGGGATGAGATCCGCGCGTGAGGATGGTTATGACCCGAAAACTATTTTACCCGACCCACCCCTTGTTTTACCCGCGAGCTTCTCCCTTTTATCACAGCCGTTGGATCTCATCCAACGGCTCACGAGCGACGTCCGCATTTAAGAAATCTGCGGACGTCCGCAGTAGAAGTGCATATATATATATACTGGCTCCAGATCTTCATTGGACTCAAAACAAACAACTTGCAGTAAAGAAATATATCCAAACATCAGCAGTTGCTCATGGTCGTGGTCAAATTTGCCTTGTGAATGAGCAACCACTTGAACGGGTTTCTAATCTTTTTTGATTTAATTAGGAAATAAAATTTTACAAAAAAGGGGACGAAACCTGTGTACAAGGCAGAAGGTAAAAAAGGCATGGAAAGCAAAGAAAAGCAACACAGGGAGTCGTAGATCATGAAAAGGCCGAAGTTAATCACCAATGCCAAAACTCCACAAAATCAAAAATTTTGATCAAAGCTAGATGCTACTGTCCCCTTGTCCCTGCTTTCTACGATCAACAAAAAAGCAATCCCTTCCAAATGTTTCTAGCCATTTTGTTCTGATAAAAGTAATATAGCCAGAAAAGAGCATCATGGGGATCCAACTGGGATACAACGTGAAACAAACAAACCTTCCGAACTAAAATAAAAGTAAAGGTCATATGTAAAAGATGCCAAATATAGCAACATAGCCAAAGAAACGACAAAAATATCCGAGCTAGGTGCAATTATGATCGTATTCCATCTACATATAATACAAGAAAATCTCTCATCCACTTCCCGGGATGTCCTATTGTTCTGCTCCCTCAAAATCAACCATCCTGCACTAAAGGGAGCCATCAACCAGGCATTCCTCCATTCTAGTTTAATGCCTCGCCTCATTGTACAAAAGGAAGCCATAATGGGAGGATTGATAGTGCAGGTCCACACAAGATAATAATCACAACTTCACAAGTAACAGCACATTATATCGTCCAAAGCTCTACCGAATATATTTTCTCCTCAACATAAGTTGAAACCAAGGTTCAACTTTGGTAATAAAGCCACAGCTCTGTACTAGTTTAATGCCTCGCCTCATTGTACAAAAGGAAGCCATAATGGGAGGATTGATAGTGCAGGTCCGCACAAGATAATAATCACAACTTCACAAGTAACAGCACATTATATCGTCCAAAGCTCTACTGAATATATTTTCTCCTCAACATAAGTTGAAACCAAGGTTCAACTTTGGTAATAAAGCCACAGCTCTATACTATTAGAAGAAACCCAAGTCATCATCGAGGTATCGCATAACGAGGAAGCAGTTGGTGGGTTGGACGCGATTTTGGTGGAGGGCGATGAAGCTAGGGTTGAAGCATAAAAAGGCCATACCAATGAAGTATTAACCAATGCAAAAATCCCCAATTTGATCAAAGCTAGATGCCACAATCATTGTATCTCAGCTATATGCAGAAAAACAAAAACGGAACTATTTAGATTTTAGGCTCTTCTACTCCCATGAATGTCCCGTTCAGTCGCTCTTGATAATGCAAAGCCTGGGATACCATAGCAAAGTACTAGGTATATCAAGCGCAACGTTCCTCTTATGCAATGCATGTAATGTGTTTCCAAGATTGTGCACCAAGTAATCAATTCAGATACTATAATCTACAAGAGTACTTACAAGCAGGTGTACCCCTACTGTTTGTACATATGTATAAGTACTAGCAAATGTGTTTGTAATAACATATTTGTCTACCGAGAGAATTGACCTGTCGATTGACAATGCTATTTATCTCATGGTCAAAATTGACTTCAAGGGGATGAAACCCGTGCACATTGAGCAACCAAAAAAAAAAAACAATGAACTTCTGAAACACAATAAAAGCATCACAAAAGCCTGAAACACAACAAAGACGAAGAAAATCACCTATATAAAGAATCCATGAAATCAAAAATTTGATCCGAGATATACAAGAGAGCTTACCCGCCTTAAGCTTTCTTATCAAAGAAGGGCCGACAGCAAAATTGGCATAAGGACCAAGATTTTGTACCAGCTCATACTTTAGAAAGCCACTTCCTAATAATATGCCTCTGTCGAGCTAGAGGAAAAGGCATAACTAAAGAAAAGGAAATACCACATAAACAGTCTGCTCCATCCCACACCAACGAAAGTCCTATTGTTCCGTTTTCTCCAAATCAAACAGTCCTCATCGAAGGTATAAAAAGTAAGGCACCATAATGAGATGACTGCTAGAGCCACTTTGCCCAAGATAATAATATAGGAATCAAAATACCAAAACAAAATAAGACATTCAAGGAATCTAAGCCGAGTAGCTGATCTTACGGTTTAAAGTTTAACCAAATGCATCACCTTCCCAGTATAAGTTCAAACGAAGATTTAGTAGTAGTTATGAAGCCCACGATTACATTACATAGTAAGAGAAGACAAGTACATACAAGAAAAAGTGAAAATGGATATACGTCCATTGTCCAAAACCTGGGAATTGGATCCTTTCACACTTCTCAACAGATATGCAAACCTGAATAAATTGCTTCGTAATTGGATCCTTCCACGGTGCTCGAGTAGAAGACTATCAAGAAGAAATTCCAGAAGCTGATTGGTACGTCTTATCACCTTCTTCTTCTTGTTTAGCAACGGGTAACTGCAGTACCATCCTAATTAAGCTAAATCAACCCGTCTCTTTACAGACACTAAGCTCTCTGAGTATGGAAAAACACGTGTTATAAAACGTGGTTCCGGCAAATCGCATAACTGTTTGTATTCTTCTATGCAATGTGTACTATAATTGTACGACACAATCTTATTTTCGCACTCCGCCAGAAGAACCTCGCTATTTGGCCAAAACCCATGTAGAATATGCCTTCCTAAGAGGGGCCCAATAGTGTACATTTTAGTCCAAAACTCCTCAACTCCAAATTCGTCCATTAACCACACGTCAAACCATGTCTCTCTTCGTTGGTTGTCATACTTTATCTCAACCAGGGAAAGGGAATCATTCCGAAAAGAAAGATTAATCTTCCCATCAGAGCTAATGCCGGCAGGCAAGGACCTTCGCTCAAACGATCCTTCAATTGTGTTTAACGCATCAATTGCATGGACACGAGTAGAGGGAACATAACTCAACCAGTAGAAAACTCCATCCAATGACGTGCAAGGACTATGACGAACGGTGAAGTCGTGGTCGGGCACCATAGCAGCAATTTCTTTCCACGAATCTGCACTCATGCCATAGATATGAATTTTATGATCAACAAGCGTTGTTTCAGAGAGAGTGGCGAGTCTAACCACTTTATAATCACTGGTTTCAGAATCAAAAGCAAACCCTAGATAATTAGTACGCCAAGCATGATAAGGGGATCGAGGGAGTAGCCTACATTCTCTCGTTGCAGGGTTGCATATCACGATATTAGACTTCTGGGAGAGACACGTGAGTCCGTTACAAGAGTTTTCGCGGGCGGTCATGAATTCCTTGTTGAGGTGGGGCCTGGTGAAAGAGAGATCTAGATGTTGAATTGAAATTTGATCGGGGAATAAACACATGGACCGTTGGGGGGCGCCGCCGATGTTGCGATTCTGTATATGTACCATTATAAGAGAGACGCAGCAGTAGAGTCGGGCACGGGCGTGATGGAGGGAGATGAAGCTAGGGTTTTGGATGAGGGAGTACCAGTTTTTCGAGACTGATTTCAGTTGAAGAATGGATTTCACAGGGAGACGAGATAGGATTTCCATCAACAAGTCTTGCGGAAGCTCGTCTACCATCGCCATACCCTCTGCTTTTCCAATAAATATTCTGAAAGGTTAATTTTGAAGCCTCTGGTTGACGGGAATATCTAAACTAATAATAAAATAACACAAGGGTCTGGAAACTTTTCACTTTGGATCAATTTGCCTCTTGATTTTGCTCTATTTACCTTCCAGCCCTCATGAACCGGCCCACCCCTTTCGGCTACCACCCCACCGAACCGCCATCACCCCTTTCGGCCACCGCCCCACCCAACGCCACCACTACCGCACCCACCTTGAAACCCCACCACCGTAACTCCCTCACTCCATGAGCATTTTTTTTTTAAAAAAACAGCCGCGGGGTTTCACACCCGCGCCGCTACCTCGGGCCCAGTCGGAGTGCCGCCGGACGCTGCCGCGAGATTTCGGAACTACCATAGCAGTCCACAAACACCGTGCAACACTTACCCGAGCTTAGATCGCATTTGAGATAGTTTTCCAGAAACCCGAAACCTTAATCTCCATTTTAATGGAAATAGGACCAAAACTTAATATTTGATGTAGATGGTGATCTGAATTTAATTTATTAATTAATATTTAGTCCTATTTTCAATTGAAATTCATCTGTAGGTGAAGAATTATGGTATTAATAAATTTATCGAAATAATCGTAGTTTATGTAGTAATTATATAATAATTAAATACAAAAGAATTTGGATTTAAAATGTAGATGAAGAGATATTTTCTTTTAGCAAAAAAAAAAATAGTTACTACTTATAAGCTAATCTCAAAATATATTATTGGCCATATTAGTCTCATATCACCTCATTATAAAGATCTAATATTACACATTTACTTGATTTTGTTTTAAAAAAATATAAAGTTAAGTAAATACTAATTTTAATAATATGCACTTTTGAATAAAAATTAGTTTGATAATATTTTAAATAGAAAAATAATGAAAATGTTTTATAAATTCTAAATGTGAGGAATAGACTTAATTTTAAGTGTAGTAATTAATTGTTTGACTAAATATTTATTTTGTGATAATAAAGAAATAGAATAAATGATTTCGAGAATACTATATAAGTTGATATTATCAGTTTGGTAAAAGAAAAATGAAAAACATTATCTTTTAAGACAATAATTATATTCAAACCGCCATATGCTTATTTTGACTTATTCGTCAATATATTAGAATATTGTTATGTCAGATATTGTATTTGTGAGTTTTGCATGCTGTTGATTATTACGTGGATTATTATAATTTGAATTACTATGTAAACATAGAAATTGGACAATAGATACCTGAGGGTATTCGTGGCCGAATTGAAACTGAATGGACGTTAATAAAGCAATTGTTACAAAAGTGATAAGTGATTAGAGATTGTGCGCTGTGTCATGGTTGAAAATTATTGGGAGAAAAAGATTCTTAATGGAGGAGAATCGTAGAAACTATTTGATAAGCACCCGGGAATGTAATGAGAGGGTGCGCTAGTATCTAGTTGTAGGTTAATTTAGTTGCTAATTAGTTATTTTTAATGATTTTTGCTCGTAGAATGTGTTGGTGCTGTTTTGTAGGGAAATTGCCTAATAAGAAGCTTTAAAGGTCCAAAGCATCCCATGGTTTGTGAATGGCCCGATGACCAAGGCGCAGCCAAGGCAGAGCCAAAACAAAAGGAACAGCCCGGGCAGAAACTCTCCAGCCAAGGCAGGAGCAGGCCGACGGCCAAGGCCAAGGTGTGGCCAAGACGTGGCCAAGGTGTGGCCAAGGTAGGAAAAGAAGCCAAGGTTCAGAACTGATAAGAGCTCGCTACCGATCGAAGAGAATCCTTCCAATCGGTACCGAGCTGCTTAAACGCTGGTACTAACTGCCTCGCTACCGATCGAAGGTTTTAGCTCCAATCGGTACCGAGATGCTTAGCGCTGGCCCTAACTGGTTCGGTATTGATCGAAGGTTTTTAGTCCAATCGGTACCGAGCCCTTAACTCAGTTATGTAAGGCTTGGCTATCGGTACCGAAGGGCTTAGCGGGGCATCTTCAGAGCATCTTTTGGGATATTCCGTTCGCGAAACAGAGGCGGTATAAATACCCCGTTATGTCACCTTTGCACGATTTGGACAGAAATGTACCCATAATTTTAGATCTAGCTTAGATTACTTTTCAGCTTTTTGAATTGTTCTTACTTTGTTCTTCATTTTCAGCACTTATTTCTTAATTTCCTGCCTTTATTAGTTGTCGTTTGGTACTCGTGCTTTAATTAAAGTTGTTGCTTAATTCCCGATCTATCGTTTAAGCTAATTTTCTTCTAGTCTTGCTTTTCAATTATGCTAAGTAGATTTTTGCTTGCTCTTATCTTCATAGATATGTGTGAGTAGTTTCAATGGTTAGGTCGTGGGATGATTAGCATCTCATGGCTTGGGCAAAAATTGCATTTTTCACCAATAAAGTTTTAATCTTTGGATTTGGAAATTGATGTGGGGTTCGGATTCGTTTGGCAAATTACCGAGGTGTTAACCTCTTTGATCACGTGTAGGTGGGAGCATCGACTACCCACCACACGTGATGCTTAGAGCTCTGTCGCATGAGGGGTTTACCAAATGAATTCTAGAGCTAGCTTGATTTTCAAACCATCTATATTTCCCGGTTTAGGTACCTACAATTGTGTATTTTAAATCGCATGGATTGGTGAAAAATGTGATTTAGCCCGAGCCATGAGTGCTAGTGATTCCTAGACCTAGCCTATTTTTTTTCTAGTTTATTCGTTTAAATTTAGCCTTTCTTTACCACCGTTTCAAAGTAAAACTCGGTTGGCTACCTAATAGCCGAAATCCTTGCTTACACCTACAAATCCGAGCAAAGCCGTACAATTATTCCCGTGGGTACGATCCCGGTCTTCCGGATTATTATGCTTCAAATGACATATTAAGCCCTACGCTTGGGGCGTTATTCCTTATATCGGAAGAAACGAAGCATTTTTGGAATACAAAATAAATTCATAAAAGACTATATATGACTGCGTGTTGAGATTGTTGTATAATTTTGTATTATTTCATTAAAGTGATATATAAAGCACTTCCACGGGCACGAAATCTTCGTGATTGCACGAAAAAACCTAGTATATGTGTATATATATATATATATATATATATATATATATATGGACACGGCCGCCTTGAGTGTTGCTCAGATTCAAGAGCACGGGTAGACTTATTCACATTCTTTACAGCAACAATCAATTGTAACCATCTAAAAATATTTTGGACGGTCCAGATGTTAATGAAATTTTTTTTATATATCCAGACTGTCCAAAACACTTTGAACGGGGTGAAATTGACCTGCGTAAACCCATTTTCACCTCTTTAAGAAAAATATTCTAGCAATAATTCTACACTCTTTTTTGACATCAACACTCTTTTTTTTTTGTCTTCTAGCAAAAAAGTTATATAAGTTTCAACACTAAAATCCAAAGGGAGAGTAGACATGTTTTGCTACCAAAATATCTTTTCATACCACGGCCCCCACTTCATCTTTTTTTGGTGAAATTATTGACCTTAATTAGGGTTTTAATTTTGGAAAACTGCATTTTTACTAGTTTTCTACAAGCGATGTACGCATTGGAAAATAAGATCTATCTAATCTTTTTACATGCTTAGTACGTCAATTGGAGTGACTACTTCTAAACCAGTATTCGGATCAAAAAACACTTCCAAATCAGTGGCGAAGGCATGATTTGTGTCAAATCAATTCATATTAATAACAAAAATATATTTTTTAGGCATATATTGCTACTCGTGAAGTCCGAAAAAGAGACGATATTAGGTGTATGTACGCAACCACCATTTTTACTTTTATACATGCAAACTAAAAAATATCAGTAACTTGAAACATTGAGAATTTTTACCCCACGAATATAAAAAAAAAAATTACAAAATTTCTTTCACTCAAAGAACTTGCAAGGGCTAATCACATAATTTTTTTTTTCACCGGGAAAAATACGGAAACCAAAGAATTCTCGTGTCAAATATGAACACTCACATCCAACTTGGAAATTCTACATTTTTTATGAGTTTAAAACAGAAATCCTTGGCACACCCAATGCTTGCACATACTTAAAGCATAGTTTCAAATGGCAAACCAACAAAAGCAAGAAACGCACATATTCTGGGATAACTTTTTTTTTATTGGGAAAACAAAAAATTTATAAAAATTCGACAATGGGTACATCAAGCCAAAAGAGGCTAAGCCTAACGTAAGCAACATGAAATGCCACAAAAGCAAAATAAAAGGCGAGGAAAAGAAACAAAGGTTCCAACGAAACGTCGAAAGAAGAAAAAAACAAAACTACTCCAACCCCACTAGCAAATTACAGCAGTAGCAACCTCCCTTGCTCCAACACCAAGCACCAAGACGAAAATCCAAGGCTGCAAGGATGACAGCATCCTGAAATCATTGGGGACTAAGCCTCCTCATCTAAAGGACTTGGCAAGGATAATAGCATCAAAAAGGCATCAGCAGAACCAGGATTATTCACCCTTCTCCTCTTGACTCCATAGCTAACAAAGATCCTCAAATAAAAAAATACTGGCTCAAGATCTTCATTGGACTCAAAACAAACAACTTGCAGTAAAGAAATATATCCAAACATCAGCAGCTGCTCATGGACGTGGTCAAATTTGCCTTGTGAATGAGCAACCACTTGAACGGGTTTCTAATCTTTTTTGATTTAATAAGGAAATAAAATTTTACAAAAAAGGGGACGAAACCTGTGTACAAGGCAGAAGGTAAAAAAGGCATGGAAAGCAAAAGAAAAGCGACACAGGGAGTCGTAGATCATGAAAAGGCCGAAGTTAATCACCCATGCCAAAACTCCACAAAATCGAAAAATTTGATCAAAGCTAGATGCTACTGTCCCCTTGTCCCTGCTTTCTACGATCAACAAAAGCAACCCCTTCCAAATGTTTCTAGCCATTTTGTTCTGATAAAAGTAATATAGCCAGAAAAGAGCATCATGGGGATCCAACTGGGATACAACGTGAAACAAACAAACCTTCCGAACTAAAATAAAAGTAAACGTCATATGTAAAAGATGCCAAATATAGCAACATAGCCAAAGAAAGGACAAAAATATCCGAGCTAGGTGCAATTATGCTCGTATTCCATCTACATATAATACAAGAAAATCTCTCATCCACTTCCCGGGATGTCCTACTGTTCTGCTCCCTCAAAATCAACCATCCTGCACTAAAGGGAGCCATCAACCTGGCATTCCTCCATTCTAGTTTAATGCCTCGCCTCATTGTACAAAAGGAAGCCATAATGGGAGGATTGATAGTGCAGGTCCCCACAAGATAATAATCACAACTTCACAAGTAACAGCACATTATATCGTCCAAAGCTCTACTGAATATATTTTCTCCTCAACATAAGTTGAAACCAAGGTTCAACTTTGGTAATAAAGCCACAGCTCTATACTATTGGAAGAAACCCAAGTCATCATCGAGGTATCGCATAACGAGGAAGCAGTTGTTGGGTTGGACGCGATTTTGGTGGAGGGCGATGAAGCTAGGATTGAAGCATAAAAAGGCCATACCTATTAAGTATTAACCAATGCAAAAATCCCCAATTTGATCACAGCTAGGTGCCACAATCATTGTATCTCAGCTATATGCAGAAAAACAAAAACAGAACTATTTAGATTTTAGGCTCCTCTACTCCCACGAATGTCCCGTTCGGTCGCCCTTGATAATGCAATGCCTGGGATACCATAGCAAAGTACTAGGTATATCAAGCGCAACGTTCCTCTTACGCAATGCATGTAATGTGTTTCCAAGATTGTGCACCAAGTAATCAATTCAGATACTATAATTTACAAGAGTACTTACAAGCAGGTGTACCCCTACTGTTTGTACATATGTATAAGTACTAGCAAATGCGTTTGTAATAACATATTTGTCTACCAACAGAATTGACCTGTCGATTGACAATGCTATTTATCTCACGGTCAAAATTGACTTCAAGGGGATGACCCATGCACATTGAGAAACCAAAAAAAAAAAGGAACTTCTGAAACACAATAAAAGCGTCACAAAAGCCTGAAACACAACAAAGACGAAGAAAATCAACTACATAAAGAATCCACAAAATCAACAATTTGATCCAAGGTATACAAGAGAGATTACCCGCCTTAAATTTTCTTAACAATTTGATTGCTAGAGCCACTTTGCACAAGATAATAATATAGGAATCAAAATACCAAAACAAAATAAGACATTCGAAGCATCTAAGCCGAGTAGCTGATCTTACGGTTTAAAGTTTAACCAAATGCATCAACTTCCCGGTATAAGTTCACACGAAGATTTAGTAGTAGTTATGAAGCCCACGATTACATTACATAGGAAGAAAAGACAAGTACATACAAGAAAAAGTGAAAATGTATATACGTCCATTGTCCAAAACCTGGGAATTGGATCCTTTCACACTTCTCAACAGATATGCAAACCTGAATAAATTGCTTCGTAGTTCCATGGTGCTTGACTAGAAGACTATCAAGAAGAAATTCCAGAAGCTGATTGGTACGCCTTATCACCTTCTTCTTCTTTTTAGCAACGGGTAAATGCAGTAGCATCCTAATTAAGCTAAATCAACCTGTCTCATGACAGACACTAAGCTCTCTGAGTATGGAAAAACATGTGTTATAAAACGTGGTTCCGGCAAATCGCATAACTGTTTCTATTCTTATATGTAATGTGTACTATGATTGTACGACACAATCTTCCCATTTTCGCACACTGTCAGAAGAACCTCTCTGTTTGGCCAAAACCCAAATGGAATGTGACTTCCTAAGAGAGGCCCAATTGTGTACTTTTTATTCCAAACCCCCTTAAGTCCGTATTCGTCCATTAACCATACGTCAAACAGCGTATCTCCTCGCTGGTCGTCATACTTTGGCACAACAACGGAAATGGAATCATCCATAAGACAAAGATGAAGATGCCCATCAGACCTAATGCCGGCGGGCAAGGATATTCGCTCAAATGATCCTTCAACTGTGTTTAAGGCATCGATTGCACGGACACGAGTAGAAGAATCATAACTCAACCAGTAGAAAATTCCGTCCAATGAAGTGCAAAGATGATAGTAAGTGGTGAAGTCGCAGTTGGGCACCACAGCATCGGTTTCTTTCCACGAATCTGCGCTCATGCCGTAGATTTTCTATGATCAACCAGCGTGGTTTTACGGAGGGTTGCTACTCTGACCACTTTGTAATCACTGGTTTTGGAATCATAAGCAAACCCAACATATCTAGTGCGCCAAGTACGGTAAGGAGGTTGAGGGAGTGGCCTACACTCTCTCGTTGCAGGGTTGCATATCACGATATTGGACTTCTCGGAGAGACAAATGAGTCCGTCACAGGAGCCACGGTACAGGCTCGAATCCGCAAGGTGGGGCCCGGTGAAAGAGAGATCTAGGTCACGAATCGAAGTTCGGTCGGGAAGTAAATGCATGTGCCAGCGGTAGGGATAATTCCCGACGATGCGGGAGGCGCAGTAGCAGGGCGGGGCGCGGGAGCGGTGGAGGGAGATGAAGTTAGGGTTTAGGAGGAGAGAGTACCAGTGTTTGGAGACAGATTTGAATCGGAGGAGGGATTTCGCCGGAAGCCGAGATAGGATATCGATCAACACGTCTTGCGGCAGCTCCTCGACCATCGCCATTACCCTTGTCTTTCCAAGAAATCTTCCTGGGTTATGGATACAGTGCCGTTTGGATTTTGAGAACACAATAGGGACCAAAAAGAAGGGACGTGTGGATATTTTGTTTACCAGTGAAAATTATTGGGATCCTTTTTTTAAATAACCCAATTGGCTTATCCTTTTTGGCTTTTTTATTTAAAAAATATTGCATTTTTAGTTTCACGTCAGATAATCGGACAAGTGAAAAATTATAGTCTAAACCTAAATTTTTTTAAATAAAGATAAAAATAAATCAAATATATATTTTTTGGCTTTACTCAAAAAAAATTGGTTTGGATCACAATTTTTTACTTTTCTTATTCTTCATGTTGAGACAAACCAGTAATCCAAAAAAATTTTGACGCAAATCTAACAAATACAAAAAAAAAAACTTTAAGTAAAGACAAAAAAAAGAAGAAGCTAAGTGGCCTCTGGGACACCGACAAATTATGTTCTCAGCTCTTTTACAACCACGCAATCGTGTCAATACAAATTCTATAGATCCCATATTATGGGTTGTGGAAAAGGTGCCCGGGGCACCAAGTGGTGGTGCACAGGCACTGTCTAGTCTCTAGTACTACGGTGGCAATCATCTTTTATCTAACCCAAAAAAATGTCAACGTGTATTACGTTAGCCAACTTTTGATTTCGCACACATAATTGAACTTGTTCTTTATATTTATATATATATATATATATATAAATAGTGGTTCTCCACTTCCTGTAAAAGAATATTAAAATTAGCTCAATCAAATATCATTAAATAATTAATCGTTTCATTCAATTTTTTGTACAGAATTCGTTCTTTAGGATTCCATTATTTTGCTCTTTCCTTATTTGGTGTGCATCCTGTTAGTTTGTTGTTCTTTAACTTCTCGATTAACCTTTATATGTGTCAGTTGAACTTTTTCCAGAAAAAAAAAAAGGGTAATGAAGAGTGATTCCCGGGCCAATTAGTTATGTACTTTAGCAGGAACTCAATTCCATCTATATATTCGTAAGCTAAATCCACTGAATTTGAGTAGGAGTAATGACTTCATTTGAAACATAGTTCGTGAAGTTTCCCGATCGTGACCGATCCCAAAAAAAAAAATGGTCCTTTTGCATTTTTCCTCATTATCAATTGCTTTTTTTTTCATTCCTAAAGCAACTTCAACTAAAGAGTAAGAACTTCTGGAATGCTGGCTAACATATGGACCTGGTATGGAGCTAGAATTACCTGCACTGGTCTTTTGTTGAATTTCCATCACTGCCACCAAACAAGCAAGCTCGTGGGGTAACACCATAGGTGAACTTGGAAATTCCGTAGTGCAGCCCGCACTAGAGGGACTGTAGGGCGGCGATACAACACTGTAGGGCAGCGATCCAACCATCTATTTTGACGCCAACGACTTAAATTTAATCCGAGCTCCTATTAATCCAAACCGTCCATTGCCGCAAGAATTCCCTTGTGTTAGTCCCCGCATATCAACCACCCCAAACCGAAACATTCCATAGTCATACGACATTAACGCTAAATTAGGAGATGGTCTACTGATTAAGTGTAAGCTTTTTTAACTGTAATATATTTGGGTCGATATTGCTCGTCGAAAGAAAAGTGCAAGCTTCACAAAAGTGACACAAGCTTTGATTTTGATCAAGTGAAAATTTGCAATGTATATAGTAATTCTGAGGTATTGGCTTTACCCAACCATGCTACGCCAAAGTAAAATCAAACGCTAGCGCTAGGTGGACCGGACTTATGCCATAGTACGTCCATTTCCTTTCTCCTTAAACCACTTCTCTTCAAAGTCCAAACGTCATTTGCCCGTTTCACTATCTCAAATATATACTTAGAAAATAACGATCGATTTTCAAGCTTAAAAGTAATGAGTTTACGCAAATAATTTTTTAATTTTTTTTACAGGGTTCGATAGATCTCATTGAAATCTATCAATCAAGATTCATATTGCATAATTTTTTTTTATTTCAATAAGCCTATTATTTTTAAGCTTGAAAATTGCAAATAAGTACTTACTATTTTTTAAGGGGCAAAATTGGAATGTCACATTATTTGGTTATGGATACTACGGTAAAAGAAGAGATTAAATTCTTTGCACCGCTGGTGTAAACATTTGTTTCCTCCAAATCAGTTATATTGTGCCACGTCGCCATGTTTTGTTGATTGGGACCACTGTTTTACAACGTGACGCGATGTAATTGATTTGGAAGAAAATAAATGTTTACACCGGCGGTGTAAAAAAATTTATTTTCTTATAAAAAAGCTAGTGAAAAATCAAGAATAACTGACAAGCACAAAATAATTGAATATAGTGTAAATTCTGTCCGAATGAGTTTTCCGCTTCCCTCATCGGCCCTCTTCGTGCATTTTTTTGGGTAATTCAAACCGTACATCTTGTAGGGCCTGTACAATAATGTATTCATGCAAAAAATCAGTTTGTCACATCGATGGTATGTCAAAAGTTGAGTTTTTAGACGAAAAAATGAACGGTTGTGGACAGTTTAACTTAAAAAACAATTTACAAATCCAAGCCATCAATTTTTCATATAGAACTCAACTTGACATACCTATTAATGTCCGGACAAACTGATTTTTTGCGTAGAAACATTATTTTATAGACCCTACAAAATGAACAGTTTGGATTATTCAAAAAAATTCGCAAAGATAGCCCAAAGAGGATACTGGCGGAAAACCCATTCTGTCCGGATGAGCTGAACAGAATTTAATCTGCACAGTCGGATCCAATCAAGGCCGGCTTATGGCATAGGCGAGGGAAACAACCGCTTCCCGCTCCCGAATTTTGGTCCAAAATTGAGGCCCCATTGTAATGTAACTTACGTATTAATATTAGAATGTTTCCAAATAAAAACACAAACCAGATACTTGGTTTAGTGGTCGCATAATATAGTCATGCTATTGTGAATGTGTGGTTCGACTCCCATGCATCTCCATAATTGCAAGCATATTTTTTTTACATTTATATTGTCATAATTATATTCTTTTAGTTTGATTTTTTGTACTTTTATCATTTTTCAAAGAAATCATGAATTTGTAAGGGTTCAATATACAAAATTTGCTTCGGACCTTCAAAATATATGAGCCGGCACTGGATCTAATAGTGGCTCTACTGCAGAGTTGTTCCTCCGGTAAAAAAAAAAAAAAAGAAAAAGATTCAAAGAAGAGGCTAACATGAAGCCATGTAGGCATCAATTGGGTGACCTCTCAAATGCAAGCCATGTGTATACTCAGCCGTTCGTACGCATAAATTTCATATTGTTTTTTATTATGCTTTGTTTTTTTCAATTGAAAGCTCGTTGTTTTGGTTTTGAAATAGAGAAATACTATCTTTGTTTTGATTTTTACCTAGGCTTTTCGTTTGAAATATCAAAAGTAAGAGAAGATCTCTCTCTACCCTCTTACACACAAATTCTATTTGCATCCCACTTTTGTCTTCATACAGATCCACTAAAAAATTCTAATACAAAAGCACCCTTGTACAGAATGACCTTATTACCCCTCTAATTTCTACATACAACCACATACCTTTTTTTATACCAGAAAAATAAACTCAATTTATATATAAAATCAAAATACAAATGACCGGAACTTCATCAGTCCGAAAATACAGAAAAACAACAAACAAACAAAATAATATGGAGTACAAAACAAAACAAAAAAGAAAAGTCGCACCGAAATCGGACCCGTCAATCACACTTACAACCACATACTTTAAAACCCAATTTCATTACTTCTAAATCCAACCCAACTTCTTCCTCCTCCTCCCTCCTACACACCCTTCATCTTCCCACTTTCCTCCTAAATCCCTCCCAAATTTATTTTAAGGCACATTGCGAGTTTACAATAACAATTGAAATCAGTCATCTTGTACTTATGATTGAGAACAACATATGATATAAAAAGCGGACCCGGGGATCCAGCGGCTGTGGCAGAACTGCAGGATCAACAGTGAGCCAAAACTACGTAGTTTTGGCGCAAAATGGAATGCCAAACCGAGCCAAGGAAATAAACCCAGAGAAAAAAATTATGTGTTCCAAATTTTAATCTGTTTGAATCGGTAGAAAAATTTTAGTTTTCTGATTATTTTATTCTAAATGATCATAATTAAATTTTGACTCTAGAGCTCTCGTTGATTAGTCCTAAGAGATATTTGATTCTACGACTTTCTTAGGGTTAATCAACGAGAGCCCTAAAGTCAAAATTTAATTATGACCCTTTAGAATAAAATGATCAGAAAAATAAAATCTTCCCACCGATTCAAACGGATTGAAATTTTGAACACTTAATTTTTCAACCTTTTTAAACCGTTTATATATTAAAAAATATGGTTAAAAAATTAAGTGTTCCAAATTTCAATCCGTTTGAACTGGTGGAAAGATTTTAGTTTTTCAATCATTTTATCCTAAATGGTCATAATTAAATTTTGATTCTAGGGCTCTCGTTGATTAGCTCTAAAAGATATTTGATTCTACGACTTTCTTAGGGTTAATTAATGAGAGCTCTAAAGTCAAAATTTAATTATAACCATTTAGAATAAAATGATTGAAAAACTAAAATCTTTTCACCGGTTCAAACGGATTGAAATTTGGAACACTTAATTTTTTAACCATATTTTTTAATATATAAATGGTTTAAAAAGGTTGAAAAATTAAGTGCTCCAAATTTCAATCCGTTTGAATCGGTGAGAAGATTTTATTTTTCTGATCATTTTATTCTAAAGCGTCATAATTAAAATTTGACTTTAGGGTTCTCGTTGATTAACCTTAAGAAAGTTGTAGAATCAAATATCTGTTAGGGCTAATCAACGAGAGCTCTAGAGTTAAAATTTAATTATGATCATTTAGAATAAAATGATCAGAAAACTAAAATTTTTCCACCGATTCATACAGATTAAAATTTGGAACACATAATTTTTTTTTCTCTGGGTTTATTTCCTTGGCTCGGTTTGGCATTCCATTTTGCACCAGAACTACGTAGTTTTGGCGCACTATTGATCCTGTGATAAGCCCTCAATATTGTAAATAATAGGGCTTATCTCTCTCATTTTTGTCACACACATGCGCACAACTTGCTTGATTTGAACGATATTGCGCGAAAGGTGTGTTTTTGTCGTTTTCAGGTAAATAGCGTGAATAAGGCGTGTTTTGACGCCATGGATCAACTCTAAGGGTATCCGTACACCCGAGGGCACGTGGCACTCCACCACCGAGTCCCAAGAATGATGAATAGTAGCTTCGGAGGGTGTGCGGGACAACGGAAGGCCAACGGGCATGGAAAGGCTAAAGAAACAAAGGAAATATCAAAATTGTCCAGCCGCTACCCGTAGCCCAAAAATGGTCCTACCCGTAGCGCCTGGAAGTTTCTGCAGATTTTTGTACCCGACTTTTGGACATTCCAGGGGTAGTTTAGACTTTTGTACCCCGATGTTTGGGGCATATAAATAGATCTTTAGGCCATTTTTAACCAGATCTTTCACTTCTAAAAACCTAGAGCTTTCTCTCTCTACCTCCTCTCATCTCATCTTCTCAATCTCTCTCAAAAGGGGTTGATTACTTGGGTTTTGAGGTATTTCACTTTTATTAAAGTTGTTCGTATTGTTGAGATCTTCATTAATCTTAAGTTTATTTTCATTTTCGTCCATGAATCACATTTCCCTTTTTATGCTTATGTCTTGTTCTTCGAATATGAGTGAGTAGTCGAATAGGCTCGGTCATGGGGTGATCTCTACCCCATGGTTTAGTTGTTTTAATGGGTTCTCTTGTTCTAGAGCTATATTTCGGTTTGTGGATGGATAGACACTCATATTTTCGATCAAAGCTTGTAGTTGTTAACTTCCTTGATCGTGCGTTGACAAGCTCACTTGGCACGCACGATGCTTGGAACCATGGCACTCCATGTGTTTGATAAAATGATTAAATGAGTTTCGATCCATTTTTAGGCTTCTTTTTATACGTTGCATTTGATTTCACTGCTAAATCCTCCGAGTGAGAGCGATTGACTTCGACTCTCACTTGAGTTATCCAAGAGAACCGTTAAACGGCTAAGTCATGGGTAGTTTGAACCCCTAGACCTTGCCGCCTCAAATTTCTAGTCAAACTTCGTTTTTAATCAAATTAGGAGGCAGAGAGAAATTTCATCACTCAAGAGTTGGCCGTCTCAAAGCCAAACTAAAGGTTGGCGGTCCTAACGCCAAAACTCTCTACTCAAGCTAATCTCTAAGCAAAGTTATGGATGCGCTCCCTGTGGATTCGACCCCGGACTTCTGGGTATTATTATGCTTTCAACCGACTTAGCCCTACGCTTGGGGTAATCTTATTGCATCACACTTTAAGGTCGCAAGCATTTTTGGCGCCGTTGCCGGGGAATCAATTGGTAGCTAACTTGGAGGTATTGCTTTACACCGCGCTGTAAGTATTCCATCTTTTGTTTTCATATATATATTTTTATCTTTGTAGTAGAATGGCGGCGGCAAATGGGGAAATAGTCCCTCCTACAGCCAATGTTTTTAGCGCTAAGCCAAGCATGCTGCAAGTTTTGCCCTCTTTTCATGGCTTAGCATCTGAAAATCCATGTGCGCACATCGTAGAACTTGAGGAGCTTTGCATGAATGATAGAGTGGCCTTATTTCAGATATTTCCATCATCTTTGAAAGATAGGGCTAAGAGTTGGTTTCATTCTTTGAACCTAGGATCTATAGTTACATGGCAAGATATGGAAAATCAATTTTTCAAAAAGTTTTCCCCAATTCATGAGACTCATATGCTGTTACGTGAAATCATAAATTTTTATCAACTTGATGAAGAGTCTTTTGCGTGTTATTGGTGGCGGTTTAGATATCCCATACTCTATTGGTCGCAGCATTGCTGTGAAACAAGGCACCTTATTCCCATTTTCTATAAAAGTTTAAATTCTACAACGCGTCAGCTTGTAGAAAAGATGGTTGATGGTGCATTTTTGGATAAAACCGTTAATGGAAGTTGGGATTACTTTGATCAATTGGCCGAAAATTCTGAATCTTGGGTTAATGATGTCAATGTTGAAGATGCCAACTTAAATATTGAGGAAGAGGAAATAAAAACACTTATCATTGTTGAAGAGGTTGGTTTAGGTTTGAAAAAACTCTCGGAGTTAGAATGCCGTGATGAATTTAATGTTCAATGTTCTCCTCATGAGAATTCTGTAGATGCCGGCACTCCTGTTGAGTCTCCATCATTCCAAGATTTTGTGGGAGTGGAACATATTGATTTTCTTGGTGTTGATGACTTTGATTTGGTTTACCATACTTACATTGTAGATTTTGTCAACAGTTTGAAACTCAATATAGTTTGGAATGCTCACTTGGTTGAACTTAAATTTCTCAAACGACTTCGACAATTACTTTACTCAAAGTATCTATTTTTGTGGTATGGCCGAATTCAATTTTTGACCAAGATTTTGGAGTGGAGTGATGTGCTCATGGTTATAGGTGTTAATGGCATGATCAATGTTCGAAATCGATGTTTGGCTGAAGATGTTTGAACTAGGCGTTCTGATTTTTCTATTTTTCTTCTCTCAATTTTGCTTTTGTGGTCCGGTATAGCCACTTGTTTCAAGCTTAAGATGTTGTATGACTTGCTCTGCGGCGCCTTAAGCGAGACATGGGGAGAAAAGTAGTACCCGTTCAATCACGTGACGATTCGGTGGTTTAAATACTTGTTAATAATAATTTTTGTTGCCGGGCTACCATGAGCCGGCGGTACTAATGTCATTTGTCTCCTAGTAGGTAGTCGGTTCTTAAGTCTTTTGCAGGGCAACATGCTACCGCACCAGCCTTGGTAGTTTGGGTCTAAAAGCCGGGGTGAGTGCGGCATTCAGGAGCCCTAAGCATGGGTGCGACTATGTGTCGCGGTTGTAAGCCCAATAAAGCTCTGGCGATGGCCTTGTGCGACTAGCTATGGTTCCGAAGGCGGGGCCGAAAGAGTGGGCCTTGGAAGCGGTCCCGATGACGAACGACGGCAATGACTCCAAATCCTCCAACTTGGTCGAGGTATTGGGTGGTTGACATTCCACCCCGTCGGTACATTTTTGTTCTCCCTCCCTTACTTACCGTCTGTGCATTGAGGACACTACATATTTCAAGTTGGGGGGGATGGTTTATGCTTTTAGTTTATTTTCTTGATGTTGCATAGTATTTTTAAATTTTTTTTTTTTGTGCAATTCCCCCTTGTAATTAGTGATCTCAAGTGATTAGATACTTAGATTATGCTCAATTTTCTCTAATAATGGCAAGTGTCGTGCACCCAGTCGAATTTGGTTATGTGTTGAATCCACGTGCATGCATTTATGTGAACTTTGTTGAACAAATTGAGCTCCAAGGTGTGTCAAGTAGTGTGCATCGCCTAGAGTTGAAGTTCATTTTAAAGCATCCCATGCTTGTTTGTCTCTTTTTCCACGCTTGCGTAAATAATATCCGTTTGTTCATACTTGAGTAGTTTAGATATCTTTTATGCATCATATTGGAGTTGATGGGCATGCGTAGGAAATGATACAAGGCATTCTTGCATGATTGTACCACATATGTGTCTCCCTTGTCCTTATCTTCGAACCATAGTCTGAGTCTCCATTTTTGTTCAAACTTAGGTAACCGGATGTTTGGAGGGTTGTGTGAAATTGGTTTTCAATGATTCAAGGAGGTTTGGGGTGGTGTAATATATGATAGAAGTGGTTGGGATGCAAAAAGGCAAAGAGTTGGCACATGATTCCTTATCTCTCCTCTCCCACTTCAAAAGCTAAAGCCCCAAAATTTTCATCTCCCTCTCCAAAATCTTGGATTAGCCCCTCAATCTCTCTCACTACAAATCTCATCTCAAATGACCCTATTCCTCAAAGAAAAATCAAAGGAGTGTTATGAAAGAGCAAAATTGGATTCGAAAGAGGGTTGACTACTATGATGAGAGGATTGGTTAGACCTCTGGGCTAGCATACATTCCGGATGAGAAAAAGTCCAATTGGGAAGGGGAGCTTAAGGCTTAACACTATGAGGAGCCGGATGAGGATGACCGTGTGTTGGAGTCGGTGGTAGTAATTCTAGTACGACATACTTAGTAGTTTTTCTTTATTTTTCATAACCTTATTTAGTGTTTGGCCAGCATGTGGCCGTGCCTTGGGTAGTTTAGGGGATGGTAGTGGTCAAGGGTAATTGAAACCAAGATGAAATTTTTATGGCCGCTACCCTTTTTGTTTCTCTTTTTCTTGGCACCAAGGTCGTTATAAGCCTAAAAGTCCTTAGTTGATCCTAACGCACGCTCATCTAACTCCTTTTGATGCATGATCGATATTTAACTCTAATTTAGTATGGAATTTCCGTTAGCTTAGTTTGTTTGTGAATTTTTGCTTAGCTCTCTTTGCCAGCGCTCTTTTGATTAGCATGCATAGTTTTTTGTCTCTTGCTATTGCAATTCTTGCTAGCGCTTATCATGGGATGTTCTAGTTTATTACTTTGTGTAGTTCATATTAGTGTATGCTCTTTTGAGTTCTGGAATTGAAATTCGAGGTGGATGTGTGTTGCTTGGCCGTTGGCATAATTTGTTCACCTTAGTTCATTGTATGCGTGTGCGTGGGTTGCATGTGATTGAGTTCGAAGGGGTGTTTGTTTGAACTTTTGCCAAGTGTCGTTGAGCATAGTTGTCGTATCTTGTTTCGGGGGAAGATTGCGTAGCATTAGTTACATACTTTTTGTTTAAGTTTGCTAGGGACTAGCAAAGTCCAAGTTGGGGGGTGTGATAAGCCCTCAATATTGTAAATAATAGGGCTTATCTCTCTCATTTTTGTCACACACATGCGCACAACTTGCTTGATTTGAACGATATTGCGCGAAAGGTGTGTTTTTGTCGTTTTCAGGTAAATAGCGTGAATAAGGCGTGTTTTGACGCCATGGATCAACTCTAAGGGTATCCGTACACCCGAGGGCACGTGGCACTCCACCACCGAGTCCCAAGAATGATGAATAGTAGCTTCGGAGGGTGTGCGGGACAACGGAAGGCCAACGGGTATGGAAAGGCTAAAGAAACAAAGGAAATATCAAAATTGTCCAGCCGCTACCCGTAGCCCAAAAATGGTCCTACCCGTAGCCAGTGATCAGTAGCTGTGTCAAAATTGCAAAACAAGACCGCTACCGGTAGCCCAAAAATGGTCCTACCCGTAGCCAGTGATCAGTAGCTGTGTCAAAATTGCAAAACAAGACCGCTACCGGTAGCCCAAAAATGGTCCTACCCGTAGCGCCTGGAAGTTTCAGCAGATTTTTGTACCCGACTTTTGGACATTCCAGGGGTAGTTTAGACTTTTGTACCCCGATGTTTGGGGCATATAAATAGATCTTTAGGCCATTTTTAACCAGATCTTTCACTTCTAAAAACCTAGAGCTTTCTCTCTCTACCTCCTCTCATCTCATCTTCTCAATCTCTCTCAAAAGGGGTTGATTACTTGGGTTTTGAGGTATTTCACTTTTATTAAAGTTGTTCGTATTGTTGAGATCTTCATTAATCTTAAGTTTATTTTCATTTTCGTCCATGAATCACATTTCCCTTTTTATGCTTATGTCTTGTTCTTCGAATATGAGTGAGTAGTCGAATAGGCTCGGTCATGGGGTGATCTCTACCCCATGGTTTAGTTGTTTTAATGGGTTCTCTTGTTCTAGAGCTATATTTCGGTTTGTGGATGGATAGACACTCATATTTTCGATCAAAGCTTGTAGTTGTTAACTTCCTTGATCGTGCGTTGACAAGCTCACTTGGCACGCACGATGCTTGGAACCATGGCACTCCATGTGTTTGATAAAATGATTAAATGAGTTTCGATCCATTTTCAGGCTTCTTTTTATACGTTGCATTTGATTTCACTGCTAAATCCTCCGAGTGAGAGCGATTGACTTCGACTCTCACTTGAGTTATCCAAGAGAACCGTTAAACGGCTAAGTCATGGGTAGTTTGAACCCCTAGACCTTGCCGCCTCAAATTTCTAGTCAAACTTCGTTTTTAATCAAATTAGGAGGCAGAGAGAAATTTCATCACTCAAGAGTTGGCCGTCTCAAAGCCAAACTAAAGGTTGGTGGTCCTAACGCCAAAACTCTCTACTCAAGCTAATCTCTAAGCAAAGTTATGGATGCGCTCCCTGTGGATTCGACCCCGGACTTCCGGGTATTATTATGCTTTCAACCGACTTAGCCCTACGCTTGGGGTAATCTTATTGCATCACACTTTAAGGTCGCAAGCATCCTGCAGTTCTGCCACAGCCGCTGGATCCCCGGGTCCATAAAAAGCCTGCTGGATCGATATAAATAAGTTGTCTCGACCAAAAAGGGGATATATATAATATATAATGTATAAGATACTAGTGCTAACCCGTGCCTACGGCACTACGGATCTCAGTTGGAAGGAGATGGCAGTTGTGTGATTTAGGTGAAAACCATGGACATTTAACCGGGAAGTGAGAGGATGCACTACAGCCTTTGGATCAAATGAAACTGAGTCGTTGCAACAACTTGTCCCCACACCCTTTTATAATAGAGATGTTCAACAGATTTAAGTAAACATAGAATTGGAGGATTAAAACTTAAATTAGAATTAAGGAGAGGTAGAGCAAAAACTCATAACATAAGTTAATTTTAATGTATATCTTTTAACACTATTACTCCCTCCGTCCCATTTTTATTGTTCAGTTTTGATATTCGTGTCAGTTTTTAATTGTTTATATCTTCAAATGTGAATCTCCAAAAATATGTAATATAGATCTTATTTGATAAATTTCAATTTGTTCTATAATACAAAGATGTCAAAATCATAAAAAATATTATAGATTAAAAAAATATACGCAATAGACATAAAAGTGACAAATTGAATAATAGACAATAAAAATAGGACGGAAGGAGTATATTATTACACTACTAAGGATTGTGATCAAAGTAGATCTCACCAGAAGAAGAAGAATACTGGTTAGCTCACCCCCACACTATACTATCCAACCATATCCCTCCAAATTTTATTTTTTTGGGCCTCATCGTTAGTTTACAACAACAATTGAAATTGTTCATCTTCTGCGTATGATTGAGAACAACATATGATATTGATATCCATCTAGATTGATGGTCAGTAAGTATATAAACAAGTTGTCTAAAATCAACGATTCGTGTTCGAACTCATGTAAACTACCCAATTTATAAAAACATGTAATCAGTAGTCGATTTTTTTATACATTCATTCTTCTTAAGAAAAAGTACGAGATGAACGATTTGGATCATTATCGGTAGGTCCAATCAAGACCCAAGAAATTAAAATTTGTACGGGTTGAGGAATCGGGTATGGAGGCGAACCGAAGCCAAAAAAAATATAGATGGCCGAACCCAGAGTGTGTGTTGTGCACTTGTTCACAGCGTGAGTGTTGTGCACAATCTGACAACTCAAATCATGCACGACACCTATGCTGATCACAAGTGCACAAATGGCCACACAATGGGAAAGTGACTTCCCTGACCTGCCTTTCGTCTTTTGATTATATTGTATTGTTGTTTGTTTTCCTTGTAAACTATTTTTATATATTAATGCATTTCTATCGCTGCCAAAAAAAAAAAAAGGGAAAGTGACTTTATAGCAAAAAAAAGAAATAAAGAAAAGACAAGGGCAAGTGACTTTCTGCGGCTCTGCCATGTCTATACGGGAGTATACGTGGGCGGCAGCTCCGCCAACAAATCATATGCGATGAGATAACGCACGAACGCGACTTCTCACTCCCCTCGTCACATAACGACACTCGATTCCGTGGAGAGCGGATTATAGTATATACAGAGATCACAGAGGCATACACAGAGAGAGAGAGAGAGAGAGAGAGAGAGGAGAGAGAGAGGCAATGGGGATGAAGGAAGACGAGGAGAGGAGGTTGGACGGAGGAGTGGTGGTGGTGAATCCGAAGCCCAACAAAGGATTGACTTCCAAAGCCGTCGATTGGCTGGAGAAGCTGATAGTGAAGCTCATGTACGATTCTTCCCAGCCTCACCACTACCTCTCCGGTAATTTCGCTCCGGTTCGCGACGAGACCCCTCCTTTCAAGGACCTCCCCGTCAAAGGTCACCTACCGGTACGTCTAGTTCCCTTGCCTGTGTACCTGTGTTCGTTTGTTAAAAAAGCTCGTTTAAGATCGGTTTGTTACATAAAAGGATAATACATTAGGAATAGACGCAATTGATAGTTGAGAGACGAAGTAACAAAAATGAGATCGTTTAGGGACGAAATTTAGTGTATTAACCCCTCACGTAAACAAACCAAACCTGAAACGTCTCGTTAAGTTTTCAAACCTAAGTTTGAACAAGCTACTATTTGGCTCATTCGGTTTATGATTTATAAAAAGTGCAAGCTAAGTGAGTTTGGATTGTGGTCGGCTCGATTAAAGCTTGTCTTGTACATGGTTCGAAGCTCGTTAAATTTTCAAACCAAGCTTGAGCAATTAACTACTCGGCTCGTTTATCCTGCTCTATACATTGCTATAATTGTGTAGGAGATTTCTAATTGCCATTGTTATTTCTATAGAGAAAATATTGAAAAATTTGGGCACTGATTGGTTGGGTACTTGATTGTTAAATTGATGGATGCACTTGTTTAATCTGTTGCGGTTAAAATCCTGCAATACGAGTATCCTACAAATCAATATGTTTAGAGGTAAAACCGACGTTTCGTTAAATGTGTCATATGTTTTTTGTTTTTGTTTTGTTTTGTTTTGATAAGTGTCTTATGTTTATACACATCTTATGATGATACGGTCATAGTTGTTAGAATCGTACGATTCACGATTCGTATCGTACGATTCGATACGATTCGGTGGGTAATCGATACGAATCGGCTGCCGAATCGGAAATAGCTAAGAATCGTAAGTGAATCAGTGATTTACGATTCGTATCATACGATTCGATACGATTCGGTGGGTAATCGATATGAATAGGCTACCGAATCGGAAATAGCTAAGAATTGTAAGTGAATCACTTAAAATTTCCGAAATTCATATTTTACTCTTGTTTTGCTTCTTTTGTTGTTTGAAAACGGTTCAAATACTTTTTAAAGGTCTAGTATTGTTATATGTCATCTTTTGTCTATGTTATATGGATAGATAATAAGAAAAAGAGATTTATTACGAGAGTAAATCGAAAATGAGGAAGATAAATGGAATATAACAACCCTATAGACCTTCTAAGGGTTTGTTTTGTACTTATAACTCTTTCGTACAAAAAGAACCATAAGCAAGCTTTACGAATCATCATCTCTTGGTAGTTGCAATAGAGGCAACTTACCTAATATTCCATGTTATTATCAAATCATTATTTAGAAGAAAGTATTTATTGATTTAGGCCTAAATCTTTCATTTGTAGTATATATTGTTGTTACCCTAATCAATAAGCATAGGTTTCTATGCATTATAGAAGTCATGACCGAATCAAAGCGATTCACGATTCGATTCGATTCACGATTCGAAAAATGACCATTTCGATTCTCGATTCGATTCACGATTTGACAACTATGGATACGGTACATATCTTATCATACGGTACAGTGAGAGTATCCGCACATATATCATGTATTCTTATGTTTATATGAGTGTTTTTGAACCATAATCATGTTTGAAATTTGTTGCGAAATAAGTGAAAGCCATAAGACTTTTGTGAAATTGGCATTGTTTTTGCGGAGTCCGGGGGCGGGGGTTTGCTGGAGTTCAAACTTTGAAGTTCTTTATTAAGTCGTATTTGTATGGAGATGTAGTTTTACTCATTCCTTTGAAGGGAGTTGAAGTTAGATGAAGGCTGCTATAATGGTAGAAAAAACAATATGCTAGAAACTGAGTGTTGCAAAAATGAATGTTGTGGCAGAATAGTTTTTCATTTTTGTTGTTGCTGCTGGGAACAATATAAGTTGATCAAAAAGAATGTGGAGTAAGTGTATTTGAGAGGAATTATAGCGAGTCTTTGCACTGGTTGAAGTGAATGAGTACTTTTATATCAAAGTTTGTCCACTGCGTACCTAAATTGTTTAAATGGAGATTCGGTCAGAAAGTTGGCCGAATTACTCCTATCAATCAGATAACTTGGTTGATTGGGTCTCATTCCGGTTGGAAAAAGATGGCCGGAAAATTAAAATATCCTCAAGACGGGGCAATGAGTAAGCAAAAGCTTTATGGAATACCATGACAGCAAAAACGCAAATAAGAAGTTTTGTAGAGCTGATCAGCTGAGGTTGGTTGTTAAAATGATTATGAACCATTTAATAAGAAGAATTTGCATTCCCTAGGCCAAAAGCTAATAAACAGGTTTGTTGTTGTATTGCAAAAGGATAAGCATGGATTTATCTTTTGGAGACAGGGAGGAAAACGGGAAAGCAAGGGGTGTGTTTTCTCTTGTTTTTTAACACCGCAGCCCAAAGTAGTAGTACGCACGCACGATGGGGTGTTGGCTTAATAATAGAGATAGCTCTTGTTAACTGCATCGTTGCGCCTTTTGGCTGTGAAATGACCAGTCCTAAATCTATCACTTAGTTATTATGAAGCAGATTTGCGATCCTTTATATTGTACAATATGGAATGCTTTGTGCCCAGTTCTGGCCTCATGGCTTTTGGGAATCATCTTTACTGTGGAAATCTCAGAATTTGTTGAAATGTTCACTGATATTCAAAAAATATAAGTGAATAGAAAAATTGAAACTGATTTTTAACGGCTTATGGTGGCTTTAAAGTAGCTAAGAGGTCAAAACAGAAGGGATGGCATGCCGAAACTGGCTGCTCTTCTATACCCAATTGCGTCATGCCGAAACCAGAGACGGAGTTTGAAGAAATAAAGAAGGGCCCAGGCCCATTTCCTCCGAGTTTCGCAATCATGGGTGCATGATGCATCAGATCTCCATCGTTTTTTGATAGTGTGAATGGATCTTCCATTTGCCTAACGGCGGTTGGGAGCCCATGAATGGCATGTTGGTGTGGCTGTGAACCTGAGTGCTCTTGGTGTTGCTCAGCTTTCTAGGGGAGGCATCGCTGCGGCAGCGTTGTGGCGACGGTGCTCTGGGCCGGCTTTCCTAGCCGTTTGGAGAGATCAAAGTGACAATCTTCAGCAGCCTCGGGGATTTGGGAATGGATGGGCTCTCGGCCCTGCTGGTCGTCGTCTGGTGTCCGGGGGAGATGGGTTTGGGTCCTGATTGGTGGCTTCTGGTGGTGGTTGGTGGTGAGACGGTTGTTTGGTCGTTGTCTGTTCGCCTGAGGTTTTCGGGTGGCGGCAGTGTGGATGATGGTTTTGTGTTAGATTTTGGGTTAGGCAGAGGTGTTGGGCTGAGCTTGGTCCATTTTTTGGGCAGGGCTTGGCCCGTCTCTTGAGCTTTTGCTGCAGATCTGGGTTTGAGACCCATAGGATTTTTGGGCTTGGCCCAATGGGTGTAATGGGGCTTTGCCCCAATGGGTGTTTTCTTAGGTTGGTTTCTTGCTAACCTAGGCTTTGGGTCTCGAGTGGGCAGATGATAGTTCTTAGCTTTGCTTAGGATTTGATGTTATCATTTCTTGTCCTGTTAATCTTTGACAAATTTCAAGGATTAGTAAAAAAAATTGCCGTTCAAAAAAAAAAAAAAATGTCTTTCAAGTATGTTGCTTTCGTAAGGTTAGCCATGGGCCCACAATTTTATGGCTCTTGTAGTGGTAATGAGGCTCGATTAATATAAAAATACAGCACGTTGAATAGATGTTATATTTACTATTATTCACAAACATATAATATCCTAGTCTCTAAAACTTATTCGTACTTTTGAGAATACAGTAGGAATACTTACAATTAACCCTCCTATAGGCCCCCAACCTTACCTTGTGGTCATCTCATTTATGTGCCCTCACTCCTGTCCCCCAATCCAGCGCCACTTCTGCAGGGTACAGCTCTGTTCGTAGTTCCTGACAGCCACTATAGAAAGAAACTGTTACTCTTCTCTCTCTTTGAGATGTACTGACAATTTGAATGTTTTCTAACATGATGTTTTAATCTTTTCATTTCCTTTTCATGTTGAAACCTTTCCTTGCCAAATATATGGTATTTCATTGAGTTTTATAGGTCATATAACTGGCAGGGAAGTTATATTATGTGTAACTTTATTTATATGACAGCCGAGCTGGAAGAAAAAAAAAAACTGTTTGTTTATGTGACAGTATATGGCAGTTTGTTTTGTCTAACCAAAAGGATTTTGCAGGAGTGTCTTGATGGTGAATTTGTCAGAGTTGGTCCTAATCCGAAGTTTGCTCCTGTGGCCGGATATCATTGGTACATCGTTATTCTTGTCGTCCTCCAAATTTCAATAAGGACTCATTGATCTATTTAGAGATGTACTCATGTTGTGGTGCATTTGAAGGAAAAGATATAACCTTTTCCTGGCTTATCTGCTCCATTTTCGCTTTAGAGATACAAGATTCTCATATGCACAAATATCTTCCCTTTTTTTTTTTTTTATTATTGTCTGTTAATATCAACTGGATGAGAGTTGTGCTAATTCCTTTTGTTGCTCAAATTGCAGGTTTGATGGAGATGGGTGCGTCTTCTTGTCCCCTCACTCATCGTAAAGTATATGTAGTTTATTTCAATTTTTTTTTTATGGAGTTCTACATTTTACATTCACCATCCCTTTTGATTCTGGGAAGATGGCTTGATTGTTTACAGATAAATCAACCTATGCTATTATCGGCAAAATTCTCCACAGAGTTTTAACATATCATTTCACTGATGTAACTGAACTTCTTTACATCTCAACATGCATCATAGCTGCCTAAGTGCCTATCCAATTTGTGCATACTTTAATCCTAGCGACCATGTATGAACTTCAGTTTGCATGCTTAGGTGCAATGGCTTGCATCATCTGATTTCATTTTTGCACTTTCCTTGATAATCTCGTGTTCAGTACAAAATAGGAAGCTTTTGTATTGTCACACCCATATATCTACAAGTAGTGAGAATGTGAGATACTGGTACAAACTTACAAATATGTTAGAATGTTGTAGACATAAATTTTGAACCGTAGAATTTACCCACGCTTTGAAATCCATATCTCAAATATCCACTGTTCGCTTGTTCAAGCGAACAGTGTTGATTTTTTTATATGCAGGCTCCTATTTCCGATTTAGATTTCAAATCGTTAATTACATACTAAAAGATAAAACCTCCGATTAATAAAGAATAAAGAACAGGAAATAGACTAGAATAATTTAATTTTATTGATGATTGGGGTTTAAAACCCTTGTTTACATCAAAACAGAAAATATTGAATCTATTCAGAGGGATTGGAACCCTTTACCTATAACTTGGTATGCTTACTCTCTTACTGGATCTTCGACGTTTGCTGAAGATTGCCCGTGATAGTAAGCGAGTAGGTTGCTTGGTGGTTGTGGATTGTAGTGGTTTTGCTTGGATGGAGTATATCTTCTCTCTCTCTGTATATCTTCTACGTTGAGGGAGAAGAGGTGTGATGGTGAAGAGTTGAAGTATGAGATCTGAAGTCTGAGCTCTTGGGGTCGATGAGAGATAGATGAGAGAAGTTAGGTTTGATCTGAGATCGAGCTCCCCTTCCTTTGATGACGGACCTCATATTTATAGGACCTTTCTTCATCATCAGATGCTTGGCCGCCAATTAATTTCTTGAATTTGAATAGTTGTTGCGTCAGATGATAGGATGACATCATATCTTCTCAACCTCTTCAAATTTTGAACAGTTGTTGTATCATATGGCATTCACATGGGAATATTCTTCTGCTTGCACAGAAGTATTTTCTTGAGCTCTACGTTTTATTTGATTTGAGATGTTAACCCATATTTGGTTTATTGGCCCTACGAATGCGGGCCTATATGGTTCACCTGATTTGTAATCTTCCGCAGGCCGATATATTCGTTAGGCTTGTCGGGTCAACACATGTTTGTTGATTCGCAGGCCCGTTGGGTCAACCGAATATTTGACTTGTAAGCCCTATGAGATATGGGCTTACATGGTTCAACTGATTTGTAGTCCTGCTACTGTTCTCCCGCAGGCTCATATATTCGTTAGGCTTGTCGGGCCAACACGTGTTTGTTGATTCGCTGGCTCGCTGGGTCAACATGCTTTTAGGCTCTTTATATGCCTTTTAGTCCTCAAGCCCAACATATGATACATTGATGATATTCATCAATCTTTGGTTGAAATTTATGTGCCAACAAATGTTGTTATACCAAGCTTCCTCGCCTTAACTGCCAAGGCGTAAAGTTGGTTTATGACTGAATGAGCAGCAGAGAGACTCTTGCGCCAGCTGTTTCGTAAGAGCATCTCCAGTGGTGCAGTTGAAAATGTTAGGTAAAATGTGTTTTATACAACAAATATAGAAAAAGTGGGACCCAATTTTATGTGTCAAGGTTGTGTTAATTTTGAGAGTGATTGGATGTTCCAATGGTGTTGGTAAAGAGTGTGATCTCCACCCTTTTGTTTCATTCTCTCTCCTCTCTCTCTTTCTCACACTTCCCAACTCTTTCTCTCTCATGTCCTCTCTTTCTCTCTCCTTTGTCTTCTCTTCTTTGTTAGTTAGTATCTCCCTATAACTAGCACCCTTCCTAAAGAACTTCCTAACTAACACCTAATAACACAAGGTATTACACTCATTGGAGCACCAAAAACACATATGTTTGCCAACTCTTAATTTATCCACTAAAACACTTCCTAAAACACTCATTGGAGGTGCTCTTACTCAGTTCTCAGAGTACTACAGTCAACGCCTATTCCTTTTTCTGAGGTGCTTCCAATGCCTAAAGACGTCTCATTGTACATCATCAAGCTTTTTAATGGCAACGCGTCCTTTGTTCTCTTTCTCATCATTCATTTGTTCATGGTATTATCGGTTGACAAAAAAGCTTTTTAGGAACATAATCGGAGGTTATGTACCAAAAAGGGGACTGAAGGCCCAAGGTTGGTGCAGAAAGACTCCATGTGGACGTTAAGTGAGAAGTACAAGTCATTTTGAAGGAGAGAATCTGTTAAGCAACATATCCAAAACTAGGACTAAAGGATAATATTCAATCTTTATGGTGCAAAACAGAGTGTTAGTTGTAGAATATATTGTTGTAATATATTCGGAATAAAGGATAATATTCAATCTTTATGGTGCACAACAGAGTGTTAGTTGTACAATATATTGTTGTAATTAATAACTTAACAATCGTACTGTTTGCCCTAACTAAATTTTATGCATCATATTTGATTTAGGACTCAGGAAGCAAATGTGTTGGTGCTCCAGTCTGTTGATCAATATATTGCAATAGTTGGGTAGAATTAGTTAAAATGTTCCTATTGAGGTCTTAGGATTTTCTAAGCCTTGACATAGCATTTGCTCACGTAACATCCGATTGGCCCTTTTGGATGCACAAAAAGTGGGAAAATGATTGGAAAGACTGTTTGTCTGTCTGTCTCTCTGTGTGTAAAGATCTCTCTCTCTCTCTCTCTCTCTCTCTCTCTCTCTCTCTCTCTCAAAGTGAATTTTACTATTTTCCTCTTCCTTTCTATATAGCTGTCCTTGTTCTTATCCATTCTTTGGAGTGCAATATCAGAATCTGTCTTCAAGTTCTCAAAGGGTTTGAGTGATGAATTTAATTATGCAGTATGATTCATGGTTTGCGCATCAAGGAGGGAAAAGCAACATATGTTTCCCGTTATGTAAAGACATCACGTCTTAAACAAGAAGAGTTTTTTGGAGGATCCAAATTTATGAAGGTATACCTTTGAACTCCAGAAATGTTCTGAGGTTTCTACGAGTGCAGTCTCTATTTTCATAGCTGTAATGTTTACTAGTATGGAATGTAATCACAAAATACTTAAAAGGTAAATAAAAGGTAGCCAAACACGGGAATCTCTTTCTGAACTAAATATTTGGGAAGTCAAACTAAAATGTCGCTGAACATAGAAGTCAGAAAGGAAGGACAATACCTAAGTCTGCATGATTTAAATGGTGACAAGTTTCTTCATTTTGTGACAATCCAATCTAAGACTGCAACCAGTGCTTGAATATAAAGAATTGGATGACTGCTGTGCCTTGTTTGTATTGTTGCAGCAGTCTAACTTTGGCTACTATCTACAAATGATTTGTGCCCCAGGGTGAGCAAGAGGCAGGAAGCGAATGAGAGAAATTAACCATAATCCTGTTTTGTGCACCTCTCTAGGAACCGTAGTCTGTCTCACACCTTTTCTTTTCTCTCTTTTGCTGTTCCCCAAATTTTTGCTTTGTTTGGTTTTCTCTTGTCCTTCTTAGCCTTTACACCTAAGTATCCGAAATGTTTAGTTTCTGAAGGGATAAATTTGTTAATTGCATGGGATAGATGTAGAAAATAGGATGAGTAATCAAGATTCATACACATAAACTGTCATACAGAAACCAAACCAAACCAAACCAAACCGAGCCTTGTTTTCCAATCAACTGGGGTTGACTACATGAATCCTATTTTTCCATGGAGCTTTGTCCAGGGCTATCTGTTCACTTAGATTTAGTAAGCCCAAATCCTTTCGTATCATGGTATCCAAAGCCAGTTTAGGTCTTCCTTGTCCCCTAGCCCTACTATCCACTACTATCATGTCACTTTTCTTGATTATTGTGTCTGCAGGTCTATGGGAAATATATCCAAACCAGTGTTCTAAAACAATGAATTAATCGGTGGTTAATCGCCAATTAATCACTGGCAGGGTCTATCCGATTAGGTCCGACTTACGATTAATCTCTGATTACTAATTAATATGCACCGATTAACCGATTAATCGCGCGAAGGTGGCTGACTAGTGCCTAGCGACTTTTAGTTCATTGATCCAAACCACCTTAATCTATTCTCTCTCGGCTTATCTTGTATATGTACAACTTCTACCATCTCACGAATAATTTCGTTTCTAATTCTAGCTCTCCTAGTCTTACCACACATCCATCTCAACATCCTCATTTCAGCTACACTCATCTTACTCTCTTGTTGCTTCTTGATAGGCCAACACTTCGTCCCGTAAAGCATCGCTGGTCGTATAACAATTTTACAAAGTTTTCCTTTGAATTTTATAGGTATCCTTCGATCACATTATGCACCTAAAGCAGCTCTCCACTTGAGCCACCCAATTTGGATCCTATACACCTAAAATGCTCACTTTTTGGTATCTCCTGATCCTAAATGCTCACTTCTTCTTCTTGAGCGCTTCTATTGTTACTACACTTACACTGCATATACTCAGTTTTACTCCTATTTATCCTAAATTCTTTGGACTCTAGTTCTTCTCTCCGAATTTCTAATCTAGCATTAACCCGCTTGCAGTTTCATCTACTAAGACAATATCATTTGCAAACAACATATACCACGGAATATCATCTTGAAAATGCCTAGTCAACTTCATGGATGGCGACAAGGCGGATCGGGGATGGATTTGACTATCCTCGTTCCTGATCCCCAAACCTCATATTCGCCTCAATCCCCACGCCGTTCCCCGAACAGGAAATCACCTTCGCCCTGCCCATTTTTCAAGACATAAAAATGAAAATATAGCCTTTTTAAATATAACATATTCCAGGCAAGTAATGGCAAATCGAAATTTTTTAAGTACCCTTATTTTTGAATTCCAACAACCATCAAAACCAAACAATTAAAACCTCACTTTTCCACACATTACACAAGCATAATCCATACATCATCTGCAATAATCATAGTGGTAAAACTATATATATATATATAAATCATGGAGCGGGGATCGGATTGGAGGTACATGGAACCACCTTAGACCCGATCCCCGAATTTTTTTAAAATGTTGTCTCCAAATCCGATCCGAACCCGGGAAAAAACTCCGAAAGTGCCATCTTTATTCCACTCATCCATAACTAATGCAAAAAGGTAGGGCTAAAAGTTAACCCTTGGTGTAGCCTTATTGTGAATTTACTTGTTTCCCCTACTGATGATCTAATAGTAGTGATGGCACCTTCGTACATGTCTCTAACTACATTGATATATCCTTTTGTCACTCCCTTTCGCTCCAAAACCCACCCTATGATATCCTTGGGCAACCTATCATAGGGCTTTTCTATCTCAGTCTATAAAAATCAGATGGGGATCCCTCTTCTTTTCCTTATACTTTTCTACCATTCTCCTCAACGAATAAATTGCTTCCATGGTTGATCTCCCCGGCATAAATCCCAATTGCTTCTTCGACACCGTTGTCACCATTCTCAAGCGATGCTCGATAACGCTTTCCCACAACTTCATTGTATGGCTCATCTACTTGATGCCTCTATAGTTGTCGCAACTTTGAAAATGGTGCTCCTCCTCCACTTGTCAGGCAACCACGTACTGAAGCAAATGTAATTTATTTCAATTATCCTTTGTCTGTATTATGATCTTTGATTCATTTATTGTCTCTTTATATTGTCAAATGTAGGTTGGAGACCTCAAGGGGCTCTTTGGGTTGCTTATGGTTAACATGCAAATGTTGAGAGCAAAGCTGAAAGTATTGGATGTTTCATATGGATATGGAACAGGTAGTTGAATGACCTTTTTCTGCGGTATCCCGTGGGATTCTGAATGTTTGACAAGTCAATTCTTGTAAAATAGTAGCAATAACTCATGTGAGAAGTGCAGAAAAGAACTTACTATTTTTCACGTTCTGCTAGGCAACACAGCTCTCGTATATCATCATGGCAAGCTCTTAGCGCTTTCAGAGGCAGATAAACCATGTGAGCCAATCTCCACCCTCTGTTTTGATGGAAGAACCAAATACGGTTTTTATTTCCTTTCGAGTACTAATGTGTATCGGTACTAAGTGGTTATGTGAGATGGGCCCATGTCTTAGTCTTTTTTATTCCTTTTTGGAATGTATATTTGTATTTATATGCTGCATGCTGCTTGAAAAACAGATGCGTAATTGTCTAAAGGGAACTGGAAAAGCTGAAAATTTTGTAGCATCATACATCATCAAGTAACTCCATCATGCTTTCCAATTATTTTGCAATGCTGGATGTTTTCTCTGCTGCAATGTGCAGATGTCGTTAAAGTTCTGGAAGATGGAGATCTGCAGACACTTGGCATGTTGGATTATGACAAGAGATTGGCTCATTCCTTCACTGCTCATCCCAAAGTTGACCCATTCACTGGTGAAACATATCTTCCAAAATGTGATCTTGTCAAGTGCTATTCATAATACTCCTTTTTGATCTATGGAACCTTGCATGCAGGCGAGATGTTTACTTTTGGCTATTCTCATACAGCACCGTACATTACATACAGAGTTATTTCAAAGGATGGTTTCATGCAAGATCCGGTGCCAATAACAATACCGGAGCCAATCATGATGCATGACTTTGCCATTACTGAAAATTATGCAATTATTATGGACCTTCCTTTGTACTTCCGACCAAAGGTATAGTTATTTTTGGTTTCCTTTCCTATAATATTGTCCTTATGGTAATCTGTTGTTACCGAGTGGTTAAGACATTCTATGTGACTGAATCTACTAGAATACTAGTAATTGATCGATTGAAGCAGCTTAATATTTGGTTATTTATTCTTGGTATGACAAATAATATGCTTGAAAGCCAATTCGCTGTCTTGTGATTTTCACAAGACAGCGATCTGTTTTTTTGGTCCACGTTTAGGGAAAATGTTGTGGGTACCAAATGGCATCAAGCCCATATGGGGGTTGTGTTTCTTTGTTCGACTTATCTTTGCTCAACCAGCTGAATGTCTCACAATGTCACACATATCAGATCACATGAATTGTTGAAGGAAAAGAGGAAGAAGATAGGAAAATGAACAGTCCATTTGAGGCTTCCCAATCTCTCATACTGGAAATGGCAGCTATAATAATGATTTCTTAGAGCATCTCCAATGGCATGTTATGTTTGTCGGCATAGGCCCAAAGCTATATTAGAGTGTAAAACTCCAAATTTCCTTCTTCAATGGTGAGGTAAAACACATGCTATATGTACTTAAAAAGTTATATGTTGTGCCATATATGGCACAATATACAGCTATAGCTACAATGCTCTCTCATCATGGGACCCATACATGAAAATTGACATTTTGTAAAAAACTAGAAGAAATAGCATTTGCACCATTGGAGCTATATTGCTATAGTTTAGTAATTTGAGATTATTCATTGCTATATTATCGAAATAACTATCCATATAGCAACTCCACCATTGGAGATAGGCGTTCATTTTTAGAGAATGCGCATTACCAGTTAAACGAGAAAACAATTCATTATTTCCTTTTTCTTAGACTGATTGCTCATTTGCTCTATAAAACCTGCTACTAATTATGAAGTGCCATACTCTCACTGCCTTCATATGATTCTATAAATTACAAGATTTGGACGAGATCAATACATAAATTTATTGTCAGTCGGCTATGGACTTACTTCAATGGCAGATGATCAATGCCAGTACAAAGCCACATGGAAAGCCTTGTCTTATGCTCCCTTTTCCTAAGATATGGATGGAAAGGGAAAGGAGTCTATGGCCTATGAAAAACAAGTAAACACAAGAGAAAAGAAAAAAAGAGAAAGGTCTTTGAAAAGGTTAAGGTTCCCCCTTTCTGGTTGAAGTGTTATTATGTTGGAGACATTTATTTTTGGTTGCTTGGACAACTGTTTGTGAATAATTTTCTTTCTACAAAAGAAAATTAGATTCTCATAAGTTGCAATCTCACAGTAGGCCTTGCATATTGGTGTTGGTAATGGCTACATAACATGTAGTAGGAGAAAGGCTTGGTTGAGAGAATCATACAGGGGCTGTTGATTTGTTTAGGTTATTGAATTGTGCGTGAGATATCGAGCTCTACTTGCTTATGACACTTCAATTTTCAGGAAATGGTGAAGGATAAGAAACTGATCTTCACATTTGATTCAACTAAAAAGGCCCGTTTTGGCGTTCTTCCACGTTATGCAAAGGATGAACTCTTAATCAAATGGTTCGACCTTCCTAATTGCTTTATATTCCACAATGGTGAGCCCTGTTGCTCAGCGTTTTCTTGAAATCCAAAACACAAAACAAAAGAAAGTACCATTATTTATCTCAGTTTGGATTGCGCAGTTGACTATTTTATATTTTCTTGACTGTGACGGTTAACCTACAGTCAAGTTGTATGCTGACAGGAAAACTGTAGATTTTTCTAAGATTCATTTGATCATTGTTTTGCCTGTAGCCCTTTCTAGAAGCCTAAACAGTAGAACGTGCTTGCCACTTACTTCTGCTGCATTGTTTCTGAATTTAAACAGCATTGGCAATTGAGCCTTCAGTTACTTGGTAAAGTTAACTTTAGAAAACCCAAGCATTTTCTCAGTTTAGATTGAACTTGAAAGCTTACTCAAGGTTTACCATCTAAAAGCCTGGGTTAATAAAACGTTACTTTAGAAAACCCAAGCATTTTCTTGTTTGTTTGCTTTCTTGTTGCCCTCTTAGTGCTCGTAGGAGTTAGTATTTGTACAAATCAACCCTCCAGTAACTATTTCTGCTAGGAGACCCAACATTGTTAGTTAAGCAATAAACGATGAGCCACAAGAATAGGCTCATGCGATTTGATGAAGGGAATCTATATGAAAAGGTACTCAAACCTCTTTCAGACTTTTGAGGAACACATCGAGTGAGAATTGGATTTTGGTTAGGCAATGTGTGGTTCGTAAACGATGATTAGTTTTTAACAAGGTACAAAATGTTTCATAAGATGTTGAATATGATTTGAGAGTTTTTTTTTTGTAAATTAATAACAAAAGCAAAACAATCCAGCATACAGAGCAAAGGAAGGCATTCTTTTCTGGCAACGAACAACAGAAAACGACCTCCCTCTACGAACACATTACATCTAAGAACTCTATTTAAAATATTTCATTGGTTACAAAGCCAAATATTCTCTTAAGTTTGAGGGAAGTTCCTCCAAGAACTAACCCTAGCCCGAACATTAGTATGAATAGCTGCAATCATCCCTTGAATATCTGCTGCTCCTCTTCCAAAAATCCAATAATTCCTCTGAATCCAGATTTGATACAGAGCCGCTGCAAAGGAAGGAGAGTTTATACAGATTGACCCTCAAAGAGTTGCCCTGACAAAACCCAAAAGGCCAGCTAAGTTCCTGACTCCGTTCCCTGGGCCTTCTCAAGCTTCTAAACCTGCCCAAAAAGATTCCCCACATGGCCTTAGAAAAATCATAGTAAAAAAAGAGATGATCATGAGATTCATTCCCAGTACATCCTATCCTATACAGATATAGTGGGGGCTTGAGAATCCTCCAAACACCGATACCCTAATTTCTAGAATTTAGATTGTTTTATAAATTTGCAGAAACCGAAACTCTACTTAATTTTCCTCAACTCCTAAATTAACTACCCACTCCTCACCCATATGCTATGTAGCACGGACATGGGCAATTAAACTTAATGGACACGCCTCGTGGCGTGTCCTATACGTTTTCAGGAGTTTCCCTAGTGTGTCTGGTGCAACAACCTCCGCGAAGTGTTGGTGCTTCATACCCCACATGTCATACTTCCTCAAGGTTCCACCACCTCCCATACCGATGGGTATGATATCATTGGTTTTGGTTAATATGAATGAGTATTAAACTTTAATCAAGACTCGTTGAAGAAAATATGAATCTTCCTTGAATTTATTGAATTTTTAGTTAAAAAACACATGGAGTTTTCAGAGTATCTACTTGCCAATTTGACGTTATTATATCGTTTTATCCCGTTATTCTATCCTCCTTTTCCCAAGATTTTCAGTTACTCTGAAAAAATACCATACTTTTTCTGTATTTTTCCTGTATTGCGTGAGGTTACTGCTAGTTGCATATTATATTTTTAATGCCTTACGTGAAAGTGATGATTTCAGCATGCAATTAGGGTCAGAGAATATATTTCGATCGACGCATGTTTCTCCTTCCACAGAAGATGCATATTTTGATTGTCTTGAGTTGTAAGAAAGCAACTGGTCGTTTGATATTTTGACATCATCAATAATTATGTAATAAATGTTTTGGATGAATTTTGTTTCCTGATAGTCTGTATGATAAGATGGTTTTCTTGCGACTTTATTAGTTATCAGATACTAGAGTCTAGAGTGATTAACCATCAACCGTAGGGTAAACTTGTTTCTTGACGCTTATCCAGCGGTCACTGCATCCAACACGTGACTGTTTAATTGGACCATAGTCTGCTGACCTTATATGCTGTTAATTTGTATAAGCTGGTAGTACTTGAATGTCTATTTTCTAGTTCAGATTTATCGTTGAAAGTTTCACTTGGTGGTTCTTTTACATTGGGAAAAAGGAAGAAAAATAGTGCAAAACAAACACAATTAATTCCTTTAGAGGATTCTTTGTGTGTGTGTGTGTATGTGAGGGGCTTTACTGTGTATCTTTTTTTGAGTGAATTTTTAGTGCTTTTAGGCTTTATCAATTCCTGTGGAATGCTCGTGTTTGCCTTGTTTCCTCACTAACCTCTTCAGTGGAATTATTTGCCTTTGTCTAGCCAATGCATGGGAGGAAGGGGATGAAGTTGTTTTGATCACTTGTCGTCTTCAGAATCCGGATTTAGACATGGTTAGTGGGAGTGTCAAAGAAAAGCTCGAAAATTTCACAAATGAACTGTAAGACTCTGACCCTAAGAACATTTGAAGAACAGATTGTACCTGTATTAGCTAGCTCTAATTGCTTCTTATTGGAGTTTTTCAGGTATGAGATGAGATTTAACATGAAAACTGGTCTGGCATCACAGAAGAAACTATCAGCATCTGCTGTAGATTTCCCAAGGGTGAATGAGAGCTACACTGGGAGGTATGTAGATTGAGCTTTTACAATTGCGATTTATAGATTTTATTGTTCACTTGTATCTAATACAAAAATCAATCATTTTCTGTGATTCATGTGTTTAAAGTTATATGTACTCTTTATCTGTTGTTTGCATCATCTGATGTCCAAGAATGCGCTTCTTTATTTCCACTCCTAAACTGTTGTTCCAAGTCCACTTTAATTCCATAAGTTCTTGTTTACCTCTTGATATTAGAAACATTGAGTTTTATCTGCACCTTGCACTAATGATATTGTGCAACTATAGGAAACAACGATTTGTTTATGGAACCATGCTTGACAGCATTGCAAAAGTTACTGGAATTATCAAATTTGATTTGCACGCCAAACCAGATTCTGAAAAAACAAAACTTGAAGTTGGAGGAAATGTTCAAGGCATTTTTGACCTGGGACCTGGAAGGTTTGGTTCGGAGGCTATTTTTGTCCCTCGTGAGACCGGTATGATTTCTGAAGAAGACGATGGGTACTTAATATTCTTTGTCCATGATGAAGCGAGTGGGTATGTGTCCATTCTTGCCGTATTGTAAATGTAGCATTACCTGCTTCTTTGTCCACCCTTGTTCAACTACTAGTATGAGAATATGTTGCAGTTCGTTAGTGCAGTATCTTAGAACTAGAACCAAAAACTGTTTTACTGTACATGATAGTATCTAATCGCTGATCAACAAAGTAAATTCCAAGTTCAGTTTGATTTGAACTTTGTTGAGCAGATGTGCCCTCCAGGTTGTGATAGTTAAGGGATAAACTATAGAAAAGTATTTTCCTCGAAAGGGGAAAATTACTTTCTTGTACGGTGGTAGCAAACACAGATGATTGGGCCTGTGAAGAACCTAAACCAGTTGAGTGGATCGGTAGATTAAACTATAATCTGGGTGGATCTTTCGTGATCTCTGACTAGTAACCTTGGAGGACCTCTATGAACTTTGTTAGAACAGTGGCTTAAGTCAGCTGAGTTGGCCTTTGTAACCTTATTTATTGCTGTCTGGCTAATATACGCCTTCAAACCTTCGTATGTGCCAATGACATTCACAATCCTATGATTTGGAGAAGAACAAGGACCAAGAAGTCTTTAAAATCATAAGTTTGTGATTGTCATAACCACCACTAAATAATGCCATTTTCAATTTATCTTTTCGTATAGATAGGAGAAGCAGCAATGTTATTTCGCCTCAAAACTGAAATCTTAAGTGCAATCAATTTTGTGATATAAATGCATTCTGACCAAATTTTGTTCTATGATGTTCAGGAAATCAGCAGTTAATGTGATTGACGCCAAGACGATGTCGGCTGATCCAGTTGCAGTGGTTGAATTACCGCATAGAGTTCCTTATGGATTCCATGCCTTTTTTGTTACAGAGGTCAGCATTTTCTGTTTTCTCCAAAGTCGAATCCAGTGAACAAGATCATCAACCTCCATAGGGAGGTTAAACATTGTGAAGAAAGTAGCAAATGTGCTGAGAAACTTTGAATTGGTTAGAAAACAAAGAGAAGTAATAAAACTTTGAAGTATCAGATGGGAGAATGTTAAATTAGATCGACAAGTCTAAAATTCCGAATACTCCAATAGAGATGCATACACTTGCAAATAGGCTGTTATGCATGTAAGGTTGTTAACGCATACTACGATTGACACTTAGCTGAATATATACCTGAACACTTTTATTGGATCTAATAAATTGTTTAATACGTGTGTAAGCAAAAAACTGACTTGGTTCCTCAAATCTTAGCGGATCAACTGTGACAAGACCGTTGCATTTGGGTCAACAATTAGGTAGGTATAGGTTATACAAGTATCCTAGAAGCTCTCATCCTCTCTCTAGGCTCAAGTTTTTAAAAGCGCGTTTGCAGGTAATTTTGTTGGAAAATGAGCTCTCGTTTTGTTGATTATGGATTGATGAGACGAAAAAACATTGCCCTGTGATACTGTGGATAGATCTCCTACCATTTCCCACTGTGACGTCTTAAGTAGTAACAATATGCAGCTTCTTCCAACAGCATTGAGGCATTCCCTCACTAATTCTCGAGTTCTACTTCTCGAGTCAATCAACCATCTTCGAAAATGTTTTGCTCCTACTACTGTGATTGTTTTTCATTCGACTTCTCTTCGTTTTTTGTTAATTATGGTGCAATAACCTTCATTAATTTCTATTCACGATATTTCGAACAGGAGCAACTTAAAGAACAGGCAAAGCTCTGAAGACGTAACAGCACAAGTGGTTGAAGTAGAGCCCCAAAGGCATTGACAGGCCTGTGTATGTGAAGTAAGCCACTCTATCGGTTTAGTATAGTATATAGAAAACAGAATTTCACAGTATGTATCATTTGTCGAAAAACCTTTGGCAGCTGAGAAAGTAAATGTTATGAGACGACGAAGCATATTACATTTCAAGTGCCTCTGTGATAATATTGTTGTAATGAATGTTTAGAGCCCGTTGTATTCTACGCTTGTGTATCAATGCTCTTGCTTGTTCTGGCTTCCATTTACTTTTGGTGTCTTGAGAAGTTAGTGGGTGCTTCTAGGGCAAATCTGAGAATTGCCCTAATTTGATAAGAATTAGTACGGCCCATCACTTTTGTATCTAATACTACTTTAAAATCAGAAATGATACCCACACAGATAATCGTGCATAGATTATGATGTGGGGTCCACTCCGGGTCCCACACAAATGATCTGATCCGTTCATTAAATGTAAAACATTTTTTTCAAGGGTTCTCGCTTAAAATCAGCTCAATTTGATACCTATAGGTGCTTGATTATATCGTCTAACTTTTCATTATCCTGAAATCTAAATGAAAAGTTAGATAATTGGATCAGGCACTTATAGGTATCGGATTAAGCTAATTTTTTGCAAGGACCTTTAAAAAAATATTTTACATTTAATGAATGGATCGGATTATTTATGTGGGCCTTGAAGTGGGCCCCACAGTACACCGCAATCTATGCACAGTTGTTGTGTGAGTAGCATGACTGCTTTAAAATACCGGAAGGCTCCAAAATGTTTTCCACGCTTTATCTTCCATAAATACCTTTTCAAAACACATGGAATAACTAACCCTACCAAATTATGTACACTGCTCACAAACAAAACTTGTTGCACTGATAACAATTGCGCCGTCAAATTCCAAAGCTCTAGGCATGACTTTGACAACAAATGCCGATCAAATGCACTGGCTTCTCAAGAGGGATTTGTAAGCATTCCTCAAACGTGTAAGTGTAATGCTGGGTTTTGGATCATAATAGTGTTGGTCATGACGAGCATTTTTTGCACGCAAGTTTTTTGTTGAATTGCTTCTATCGCCATTGAGTATAATCCAATGACACCTCCCAATCTCTTTGCTTCCATCCTTCCATGCCTGTAGTCTCTCATGCCAACCCCTATCAAACCTCTTTGTTGTTCTTTTGCTTTTTCCTTTTCAGTTTGGTTAACTTTCAAATACTTCAATGACACCTCCCAATGGCTCTACGAGCCCCCACCAAATCAATCAAACACAGTTCTTCGTTTGATGTTGCCCACTGCCCAGAATCTCTTCCTGCCGGAGTTCTCTCGATTTCTAATGCTGAGTTTAGACCATGGTCATGCCATATTGTTATTGTTAAGAAGGCAATTTCAAGCTCAAAAATCATGTGTCTACACAAATAATTTTCCTATCAATATGGATCTTGTTCGATAGATCTCATTGAGATCTTTAATACGGTGCAAAAAAATTAAAAAATTATTTTTCATTTACATTATTTTTGAGTTTGAAAATGTGAAATAAGTACTTATTTTTTAAGAAGGTGTTCTGGAACGGAGCCTTAAGATGTTCAATGAATTGTTTCTATTCTCCATTGAGTATAATACTATAACCCTAACAAGTTTCATAAATTATATTTTCCGTACATGTCTTTTTAATGGTAATTGGTAAATCGACATTCAAAATCGCACCGCAAAGATAAACCAATGAAAGAGAAAAAGGACCTACCAGAAAAAGCTATGGGTTGTGAAGTCCAATTTGATTTCGTAGCTACCAAATCAAAAATAAAATCTCTCTCTCTCCTTTAAAAAATGTGAAGGCCACTTAGGGTGGGTTGGATTAAAAAGTACCAGATTGACTTTTTTCCCGTCTTTATTCACAAAAAAAATTACATTCGAGAACCAAAAAAGTAAAAAAAAGTTTGATCGAAACTCATAATTTTTTTGAAAAAGAAAAAAAATAAGTAAAAAAGACAGAAAAATAAGTCAAAATTTTTTTTATATGTTTTCGATAATTTTTTTTTATACTTTTTCAGTTTCTCTCGTCGAGATGAACCAATAGGTCACAAAAGTTTGACGCAACACTGACAAATGCAAAAAAAAAAAATTAAATACAGAAAAAAAAGTCACTCCCTACTTTTTAATCCAAATTCACCCTTCAAATTTTGGTGCCTCTCTCCATTTTCCTCAGGTCTATTCCAGAGCTTTCTCTTTTCTTTTCCTTCCTATTTTCTTTTCTTTTCCTTAAATAGAAACCAAACAAACCCTAAGGAATTTTTTTTTTCCTTTGTTTTCCTCCATTTTCCTTAGGTTCCAACAGAGCCTGAGTGTTTTCCCACTTTATCTTCCAAAAATAGCTGTGCAAAACAATTGAAATAGTTTATGCCTTGTTTGGATGCTGTTTTGAAAATTTTTAAGTTTGATTTTTGAGTAATTATTGGAAATATAAATTAGAGTAATAATTGGAGATATGGGTAATGAGTAGAGAGAGAAATAAGAATAATAATTGAAATGAAAAGAATAATGAGTATTTTTTGAGTTAAATTTTTTTTTCTTTTAAAATACCATTCAAACAGGCATAAACTTATCCCAAATTAAACAGACGGACAGGGCTTGCAAAATGCAAACAACCCGAGCTAGGGTTCGATCTCCTCGTTTATTAGTCTGGGATTCGATACGGCCTTTTGTACCCAACGACAACGATTTGAATCGAAGGGAACAGAGGCCCCGACGGGGAGACAAATAGGTACGACTTCTCTAATTTGCTGGTCTTGGGAATGAAATTCCTCTTGTCCGACTGTCGTTTGATATTAATTTACTGTTGAGGTTTGCCATTGTGGGCCGTTTCCATTTTTTCGCCGGCGTATGTGATGTTTCGGAGTGTTTGTATGTGACGCATGCATTACGATCCATGAAGATTGGGGGAGAGAGGGTGAGACAACAATGGAGCGTTTGTTAATCATTTACTAATCGAGCTGAGTCTCCCTTAACAAGCCTAGCTTTTGTCGAACGAGCCGAGCTCCACTCGCCAAGAAGTCGAGCTCGGCTCGCGCTTACCAAACAAGCCGAGCCGAGCTCACGAGCTCGGTTCATTTGCGGCCCTGTGGGTTTTTGCTATAGTGATTTATACTCGAGAGGTATCTATTTTTTTTGTACTTCCTAAGTCCAGTGTATTGGCTTGTATTATGCTTTAGATTCCACATTTCAATATTTGCATCTGCACATTTTTTTTCCCTTTTTCGTCGTATCTTAGACCCTCCAATCTTGACCCCATTGTAAGACTCAAATTCAAAATTTGGGAAAAACACAAAAATCCTCCCCAATCCTTTACCCAAACCCTTCCTCATTTTGGGTTTTACATATTTCTTTGTCCAAAATTGGGACAACCAAAGCCTTGACCCATTTTTCCAACGGCTAGTTAGAGAGAGAAGACTTGGCCAGAGCATACTCTCTGGATTGGGTGTCGACGGTCTGCTGCTGGATGGTGGAGGGCTTCTCGTAGCCTTGTAGATCCTGCGGAGGTCATCCTTGATCCCCATCTCGTCGAAGCTCATGATGGGCTCCACGCCTTTGCTCGTCTCGAAGACGAGCTTGTCGTCCTTGTCCACCACCCCTCCCCTTGCGCCGCCCCGCTCCCTGTTTGCCTGAACCACCACCGACCATCCACCAAATCTGTGTTATGAAAGCAAACTCCTCTCTCTCTCTCTCTCTCTCTGTCCTCCCCAAAACAGATTTGTTCCTCTCTTTTATTTACATCAATGCCATTGAATATTTTAAAAATAATAAATTTGGGTCAAAATAAAGTGTTTAAGGGAGATCATATCAGGGAGATCAAGGATTTCAATAACCAACCAAACCTATTTGAAAATTATGACCGCACGAGTAGACTGTTATGGATAAACAACCAAACCGCACGGTTGCTTGTCAGAATCCTGGGATAAACAGATCAAGCTCTTGATCAAAGTCTATAGGGCTTCTAGATACACCCCATTGGATCAACAAACTGTGCCACACTCAACCATAAAACAGATGGGAATGACTCTCCCTTTCAGCATCATAGAACACACCATTAGTATGAGTGATAGAATCTCATCTGGCCAATCTATCCCAAGTGCCAGGCCTGCTTTGACAAACCATCCACAAAATAACTACCCACCTTGAAACATATTGTTTAAACCAAAACACCTTACACCAACTTACTATTGGTCTAGCAGTCTCATAGCCTTCCATGCTGACCTAGAAGAGAATTCACCATGCCCAGTTAAAATCCATTTAACAACATCCTCAGTAGGCAGACACAACTTTAAATCAGCCGGAGTAGAATCCATGATTTCTTGAAAAAACAGGATTCCTTGCCCATGGCCATTTCCAATCCCCATCCTTAATAGTAGAGCCAACTTTAGCAGTTCCAGGACCTGCCTGTGTTAAAAGCAACTCTATTCTCGTAATGCTTGAACAAGGGGCCTAAAAGATGTTTGATTGAAGGCCCAAACACATTGCTTAAGCCTTCATGATATCAAGCTTTAGAGCACATCTAGGTCTTCCCTAATCAGTATGGTAGCCATTGATCAATTCTTGCAGAAGAAGAATATTGTCCATTATTGACCTGCCCTCGATAAATGTTGATTGTGTAGGGCCAATAACAAAAAGGACAACTTGTAGTCTATTAGTTGAAATCTTGTTTAAAGATTTATAGGTGACATTGAAACAAGCAATGGGCATATAATCCTTTATTGTGTTTGGAGAGCTATAGAAGTGGGGGAGGACTTTCTTAAAGCTATCAAGTATTTTTTTGAAAGCGACCAGATGTTCAGAGATTGGAATTTCACAGCTATATCCCTTCTCCCCACTTATTGATTTCAAAGCTATGGTATTTTCCTTAACTATAACAAGGCTAATCATATTATCTCTGAGATTCTAAGGAACTTTCCTTGTAATAGTATTAGAAAGGTTAGCTCTAGCATCACTCTTGATACAAAACAAGACCCATGTAAGTCTTGGTAATATCCCCAAATCTCCTTGATTATATTTGCCTTTTCCTCTAATATCTCACCATTTCTGCTATTAAGACTAAGAATCGTATTCCTACTTCTATGGGAAATTCAAGATGAAAGTTTCTTGTAGTTTGGTCTCCCAGGACCAACCATTTTACTCTCGAGTTATGTTTTTTACGGCCTCCTCTAGTCCTTTGCATAAGCCAACTCAACACATTTCTGAACAAACTCCTCCTTTTCATGCAAAGCAGAATTGCCTGGAAGGGACGGACAGAGCCAATGTACATCCTTTAATTTCCCCTTAGTTGTGCTAATCTTCCACAAACATTACAATAATACTGGCTATTAAAAGGCTTAAGCTCTGTATTCAAGTTCCTCAACTTAGAGCTGAGAACATACATAGGATTACCTCAAACATTCTTCTGCCAACTGTGTTCCACCACCTCCTTTGAACTTACCATTCTTCATTTAGTAGTTAAAAATTTTGAAAAGGGCTTTTTCTACTAACTTGAGGTAATACAGTTAGAAGTAAAGGATAATTGTTAGATATCTTGTAGCTAATAATTCAGCTTCAACCAAGAATCATTACACAACACCCTATCCGGGCTAATTTTATTGAACCACTCCCCATCCTTTATTGGACCATGTAAACCGAAATATCCTTTTGATGTAAAATCTTCCATGCGAATGGCTCCCAAGCCTACAACTATTAATGTGGTTAACTCTTTTTTGATTTTTAGTTGCTACTCATTGACTAAAGTTACTTAATTGCAGTGTGCACATGCTCCGATTGGGAGATAAGAAGTGATAAGAGGATTTCGGCAGAAACTGTCAATGACTTCTACAGAAAATGGTATCAATTGAAAAGAATGACGATCGTGATTGTTGGTAATCTTGCCGACAAACAGGTTTACTTCTTGGACTTTTTTACCTCGTGTCTATTTTTCCGTAACTTTGAATCATATCTAGTAACTAATTTGCAAAAGTTGTTTTTATTCTATTTTCCAATTCACCATAGATCTACTTGGGAACTATTTTGGATCCAAAATTTCAGAACATGAATCGCTATAAATACTAGAACTTAACATTCCATCATTCACCGAAGCTCGCTTTTCCCACTTTATCGACCCATCTCGTCAGGCTATACTACATTACTTTATACCGATTTTTTATATTGGCTAAGCACTTTGTGTGGATCTTATAGATAGCTTTTCTTTTATCAGCAGTCTTATAAATAGTTGTGTTCTTTACTAGTAAGTTTATTGTATTCAGACAAAAGTAAAAGGCTAGAATGCCTGAGATGTTGCATGTCTTGCTTACTTTTTATAGAAAGCCATTTAGTTTAGTTTCCTGTGTGTTCTTTTGTATTGAAACCACTGTAGGTGCAATCTAGTTTTCTAGATTCTCTTAGGTGTATGGCCGTTGGTTTTTTGGCTCTTAATAGCAAGATCTATCTAAAATGGTTGCGCTTTCTATACGGGAGCTCGAATCAGCGCTTCCAAGGTGGGAGCTTGACAGGAGCTCGCTCCCCTCAAGATGGGAGCTCGCTCCCCTCAAGATGGGAGCTCGCTCTTAACAAAGATGGGAGCTTTTCGGGCCGTTAAGACAGTTATTCTCTTACTTTTGAGGGAGTTGTGCCATTGCGGAAATAAGAATATGAGAATCATATTAGTCCAGAAGTTTTGCAAATTGAGAATATTTAACTTCCAATAATTACACTTTAAGATTAGTTTCAGTATTACTTTTCCTTTTATGGTTAAGTATTTAAAGGTATTTTATATACATATTTTTTTATAATCTATATATGCTCCTTAGGCGCTCCCAACCTTAGGAGCTTCTAGGTGCCTCCGCTCTCCCGCTCCCGCTTCTGCCCCCGTCCCTGCTTCGTGCTACGAAATTTGGCTGGTTTGTTGCATGATGGGGTTTGCCCCTGTGCTTTTGTTTTTGGTGGGTTTATTTCGTAGTGAAAGTGTATGCAAGGTTAAAAAAATGCTGATGAGACACATCGGTTCTAGAGCACACATTCAACATTTATAGTAATAGATAATAGTCCATTCCGTTAACCTGATTCTAGTTGACTGTCTTTCCTAGAAGCGAAGCCATTTCACGAAGGGGCACTCTAGGAACACATTAACTGAACCAAACCAGTTATGACCAAGCTGCCTTATAGTGAACTTTTCTAAAAAGATGTTGAGCAGATTTGTTATAGTACTCACCCGTTATACTTTTGAGTTCACATTATTCGGTCATGTCTTACACACATAGGACACTGAGGAGTTTAGACAAACTTTGATTAAACATGTCTTTGGTTGTGGTTGTGACACTTCTTTTGCTGGCCTCCTGTTCTTTTGTATCAAATTTGTTGTGAATCTGTGACCGAAGTTTAGGAATATATCTACTTGGCATATATTTTTTACCGTTATTTTTCTTCAGTTTCGTCTGCGATTGTTTGATTTTTTGTTTGCTTTAGTCTGTTTATTATTCTTTGCATAACTGTTATGACTTGAAACAGGACATAGAACATTATGTATCAGTGAGTTTTGGAATAGGTACGTGGTAGCAAAATTCTCTCGGGGGTTTTCGGAATTCTTGCGCAGAGAGTATTTTTCTCTGGGCTTTTGAGGAGAGGTTCAACATAACTTCAGTAAATATGGTAGTAACTTGCATGGTAGGCAAAATTTTTCGGCTTGACAACAACATACGAGATAGTTTTAACGTGCAAGTATACAAGTACGCAGCACGCCTTGGAGCTTATCTCGAAGAGGTATGAAATTTTATTTGAACAATAATTATCTCTTGACAAATTCATTCTTATTCTTATTTGTTTTGTTTGTACAGCTTGCTAGAGTCAGGTTACATGGATTTTCGGAAGTCTATATATATTTGAAACAAGTACTATTCTTTTACGAGAATATGAATCCGCTACAACATTGACTGATTTGGCCCAACACTTGTGCTCAAGTAATGATGCTTTATTGAAAATTTTGTGTTTGTACTGCATTTTCACATAATAATGCACATAATATCTGGACTAATTATCTTATCATTTGGTTTATAGTTGTCTTTTGTACTTTGCATTTATAATTGGATCATTGGAGCATTGTACAAGAAATGCTATAAACCAAATGAGAAGATAATTAGTCTAGATATATATTATGTGGTGATACAGTGTACAAACACTAAAATTTCAAAAAAGAATCATTATTTGAACGCAAGTGTTGGCCAAATCAATCAATGTCGTAGAGGATTCATATTCTTGTAAAAGAACAACAGTCTTTGTTTCAAATATTTCAACTTCCGAAATTCCATGTAACCTTTCTCTAGCAAGTTACAAAAACAAAACAAATAAGAATGAATTTGTCAAGAGATAGTTATTGTTCAAATAAGATTTCATACCTTTTCGAGGATACGCTTCAAGGCGCGATGCGTAATTGTATACTTGCACGTTGAAACTATCTCGTATGTTTTGTTAAACCGAAGAATTTTGCCCACCATGCAAGTTTCTAACATATCTCTTGAAGTTCTGTTGAATCTCCTCTCGAAAGCCTGAAGAAAAATACTCTTGGCGCAAGAATTCCGCAAATTCCTAAGAGAATTTTGCTCCTATGTACATGTTCCAAAACTCACTGATACATAACATTCTCCGTCTTGTTTCAAGTTGTAGCAATTATGCATAGAATATGCTTATGCATAGAATACTAAAGCAAACAATAATAGATGAAACTGAAGGAAAAGAAGAGTAAAAACTATATGCCAAGTAGATACATTCCTAAACTTTGGCCATCCCCATTCGCTTTAAGACAAATAGAATACACCCCATAGATTCACAAGAATTTTGATACAAACGAAGTTGTCCAGCAAAAGAAAGTGTCACAACCATAGCCAAAGACATGCTTAATCAAAGGTTGTCTAAACTCTTCATTGTCCTAGGTGTGCAAGACATAACCGAACAATCTGAGCACAAAAAAGTATATTTGGTGAGTATTCTACTAATCTGCTCGACATCCTTTTAGAAAAGTTCATGATAAGGTAGCTTGGTCACAACTAGTGTGGTTCGGTAGATGTGTTCCTAGAATGCGCATTCGTGAAATGGCTTCGCTTCGCTTTTAGGAAAGATAGTCAACAAGAATAAGGTTAACGAAATAGAATATTCCTGTGAATGAATGATGTGTGCTCTAGAACCGATGTGAGGATACACTTTCACTATGAAAGAAACCCACTAGAAACAAAAGCGCAGGAGCAAACCCCATGATGCAACAAAGCAGCCAAAAAACTAACGACCATAAATCTAACAGAAAACCAGATTGCACCTGAAACCACTACAAAAGAAAAATACATGGCTTCCTATAAAAGTAAGCAAGACATGCAACATCTCAGGCCTCGTAGCCTTTTGCTTTTGTCTGAATACAATAAATTTCTCAAGAACACAACTATCTATAAAATTGCTGATAAAAGAAAAGCTATCTATAAGGTCCACATAAGGTGCTTAGCCAACATAAAAAATTGACATAAAGTAATGTAGTATAACATGATGAGATGGGTCAACATAGTAGGAAGAGCGAGCTTTGGTGAATGATGGAATCTTAAGTTCTGGTATTTGTGGCGATTCATGCTTTGAAATTTTGGACCCAAAATAGTTTCCAAGTATATCCATGCTAAATTTGAAAATAGAATAAAAACAACTTTTGCAAATTAGTTACCAGATATGATTCAAAATTGGGGAAAAATAGATACAAAGTAAAAAATCCAAGAAGTGAACCTATTTGTTGGCAAGATTGCCAACAATCATGATTGCGCCATTCTTTTCAATTGATACCATTTTCTGGAGAAGTCATTGATAGTTTCTGCTGAAACTTCCTCTATTCCTTCTTGTCTTCCAATTGGAGCATGTTGACAATTGGAGCATGTTCACACTGCAATTAAGTAACTTTAGTCAATGAGTAACAACTGAAAATCAAAAAAGAGTTAACCACATTAGTAGTTGTATGCTTGGAAGCCATTCGTATGGTAGATTTTTCATCAAAAGGATTTTTGGTTTACATATTCCAATAAAAGATGGGGATGGTTTCAATAAAACAAGGCTGGATAGGGTGTTGTGTAATGATTATTGGCTGAAGCTGAATGATTAGCTACAGGGGTATCTAACAATTGTGTTTTACTTCTAACTGTATTACCTCAAGTTATTAGAAAAAGCCCTTTCAAAATTTTTAACTACTGGATGAAGAATGATAAGTTCAAAGGAGGTGTATGTTTGAGGTAATCCTATGTATGTTCTCAGCTTAGCTCCAAGTTGAGGAATTTAAATACAAAGCTTAAGTCTTTTAATAGCTAATATTATAGTAATGTTTGTGGAAGATTAGCACAGCTAAGGGGGAATTAAAGGACGTGCATTGGCTCTATCTGTCGCTTCTAGGCAATTCTGCGTTGCATGAAAAGGAGAAGGAGTTGGTTCAAAAGGAGGAGGAGTTGCACTAGAAGAGGCCTTAAAAAACATAAGTCCAGAGTAAAATGGTTGGTCCTTGGGGACCAAACTACAAGAAACTCCTTGGGGACCAAACTACAAGAAACTTTTATCATGAATTTCCCCTAGAAGTAGGAATACGATTCTTAGCCTTACTAGCAGAAATGATGAGGTATTAGAGGAAAAGGCGGATATAATCAAGGGATTTGGGGATATTATCATATTACCAAGACTCACATGGACTTGTCTTGTTTTGTATCAAGGAGGGATGCTAGAGTTGACCTTTCTACTGCTATTATAAGTAAAGTTACTTAGAATCTCAGAGATAATACGATTAGCCCTGTTACAGTTAAGGAGATTACCATGGTTTTGAAATCAATAAGTGGGGAGAAGGGATATAGCTATGACTTCTATAAGCATAGTTAGGAAGTAGCAGGGGAGGACTTTCTTGAAAGTGGCGAGATGCTTAGAGATCGGAATTTCACAGCTATATCTTTGATTCCAAAGGTTGGTTCTCCTAACACAGTAAAGGATTATATGCCCATTGCTTGTTGCAATGTGAATGCAATTTATACTTACATAATGATCTTACTCTATGAAGCTAAGCGAGGGCAATCGTGTACTCTTATTTTTGCATGTTATTTTTCTTAACACTAATGCTATGGGTGAATTTCTTTAATTATACTTGTTAGAATTATAAATCTTAATTTTCTTGTGACTAGCTTGAAAAAAATTTCTGGATGCCACTGTCTATATCTGGTTCATTTTAGAAGTAGCCGATGTCATACTCTACTATTATGGAACAATGATAGATGGTTTATCACAAAAAATTTCTGGATACCACTGTCGTTCATTTTAGAAGTAGCCGATGTCATACTCTACTATTAGGCCCCGTTCAGTTGCCAGGAAAGTACAGGAGAGGATGGAAAAATCAACTTTCCCATAACTTTTGTAGTGTTCAGTTGGCAGGAAAGTAGTGGGAAACATGTTTTTAAGTTTTCCTGCAAGATTTACTTTCTTGCATAAGTGATCCTGCCAAAAGCATAGGATTTTGTGTCACGGAAAAAGTTTTCTCCATTGTGGGGCCAAAATAATTGGCGGGTAAGAAAAAAAGTGAATGACGCCAATACCAAAAAAAATACGAATTAGGTTCTTAGAAGGACACTTGAGATTTACGTGAGCAACAACAATTTCGACTACTATGGTGCTTTTTGAGATTATTACTGCGGACAAAGATTGATAGTTTATTTTTTTTGGAAGTATTTATTTATCTTGTCATTAGTCTTCAATTTTGTTTTGTACTAACTAATTTTCAGTGAGTTTTTGCATCGGCAACTAATTAAGCACGGTTGTTTAATATTTATTTATGTAGTTATCATCTACTTATTTTTTAAACTTCATTTGTACAGTTGATTATCTGAGAATGTCAATTTCAATGGAGGATTTACATGACCATTCAGAATATAGCAAATTGAATAGGGAATTGCAAATCGATTTTTTCATTTAATGTTAAGGTTTTGGATTAGATAAAATACATTTCCTGTATGTGTTAATTTTTGAAATGTGATAGCAAATTATTTAGCTCTCAAAGTTATTTTTATTTAAAATTAGCCACGGGAATAAAAAATAAAGAGATTTCTCATAAGTGTCTTTTCCCGGCAAATGAACCACTAAACTTTAGTTTTTCTGAAAAAAAAAAATGTCAAATGAACACTCATAGGAAAAGAAATTTATTTTTCCTTTATTTCACTTTACTTAACTTTTCCTGAGAATAACTTTCTGGTACAACATTTGTGGCAACTGAACGGAGCCTTATGGAACAATGATGGATGGTTTATCACATTTTAACGCTATTCGTGTACATGAATGCTTAGATTTGTAAAAGCTGATAGTATTACCTTATGAAATGGTAAAAGAGGCTAGACATCTAAATTCTGAGAAAAACCCAAACTGGAAATTACTGCTTTCAGCTGGTCTCAATAGAATTTCGTGATTCACTCCCAGGAATGAAAGATAACTCGGTATTCTAGGGCTTTTTGAATATTCAATATAGACATTCTTTAGCATGAGATTTTGAGTCTTGCATATCTACAATTTAACCAATAAGGCAAAATTTGAGTTTAGTGTGGTCCACAGAGCTATGGACTTAGAACCCATCATCCATGCATGGCCATAGAAGAACATAACAGCCATCAATCACTATGACTTTGACATTGTAGCTGCAATGATTTGAACACTGACACGCACAAATGGACCATAAAACACTTCAATTGGATTGTGAGATTGTTAGCCCAAAGACCTTGAAAGTTAAACTGTTATTTCCTCTTTCTCCATAATTTAACTGTTAAGGAGCCAGAATGGAGTACAAGTAGAAACATCCCAGAATGACAATAGTTTAAGTAGATAATCCCACATGTAGATTTTGCCAAGCCAAGCTACGATGAGTCCATTTTGCGCTCGCAAATTGGCAATTGGAACTCATCCTTGGATGACAAATGTCCAAATGTGTAAATAGATGCTTTTATGCAGATTTTGCCAAACCAAGCTGGATGGTTCCCTTTTGTGCCAAGTGCCTCCACATATTGCGATCCTTTCTTTGTTATGTGAGAGCCCCTGGTCAAATTTTCACCCTTCTATTGACCACAATGTTAAACTTTGCAGGAGATAGGCGTTAATTACCATGGAAGGGTTTGGTGGTAGATTCACTAGTTGGAGCTTTCCTGATTCAAAATGTGCTGATGCTTTGTCGAGGTGAACTCATTTTCTTGGTCAGGAATTGTCTGTTCATGTTCATTAGATAAGCAGGACCTTTATTACCAATTACATGGTAAAAGAATATAGAAAACTAGTTATCTTGCAGCTCTGCCTTCATGTCCCTTGCTGCCAAATATCCTTGTAGAATGGTGGAGGAAAACAAGCCACCACAGAAAAACTTCACTTCTTCAACTAGTAAAGCCATGAAGGGAACCCAGGTCTCCTCTGCTATCAACCTGGGTTGTGTGGAGTGGATTCAGTGGAATGAAGTTACATCTGCAACAGTTACAGAGATATCTAAAGCCATTCAATTAAGAGGGATGAACAATAAACTTGCTCAACGGATCATGGTACTTTAATGTCTGCTTCAAGAAGTTACTATAGTTTAGAAGTTATCATACAAGACCATATAATGGTGTGACTACTACTTAAAACCCTTGTAACAGTTATTCTTTCTGATTTCTTCCGAAGAGCCTTGATTGTATAGCTGATGAGCGAAAAAGCATTGACCTGGAGGGGTTAAGAGATGTTCCACCTGACAAAGCAAAGTACACCAAAACAAATTGTTACTTGAAATACTAATCAAGAGCAATACATAACTAGAGCACTGTTTCCCATACGTTTTGCACTATTTAATTTTAAGCAGCTCCATTTCTGTAGGAAATACTTGATGAGTATTGAAGGTTAGGGAAATACTAATTCGATGAATTTTCTAATGCAGGTATGAACTATATTATCACATGATCACCTTTGGAATCATTTGCTGCCACAACTTTCAACGCGTGTTCCAGTATCACATTTTCCTCAAGTAAAAAATGTTCTGTTGCAGGTCTTCTGTACAAAGAAAAACCCAAACTGCAATGCATGCCCAATGAGAGTGGAATGCGAGCACTTTTAAAAGTGAATTAGCAAGGTTTGCACCGAATGTGGTGTTTGGTTTTATTTATCTGTTTGTTTATTTTGGCCTTGTGTTTATTCGTATGCCCTTCTAGGGACTTATGAACATCAAGTTTGGTACCCGAACAAATAAATGATGTCTCTCAAGTCTCAACCATAAATCTTTGGTTGCATCACAGGAAATAAATAATCACTGGGATGATATAAACAATTAGATTCCCTTTCCACATTCTACACTAGGCAAGATATGCAATAAATGATCCATCATGGAGTTATTCTGTTTAAGAAAGTTGGATATCCTCCAATGCAGCCAAAAATAGATATGTTACAGTAGTGATAATTAGTTCATTTTTCAGGACACTCTTCTCCGGGCCCGTTTGTATGACAGGATATGAGCATCCAATTGGACTGCCTATGTATCCAAGGGAACCACGTCTCCAATATTTGCTTAACTTTTTTACGGCCCAGGTTAAATGTCCATTTACTTTACAAGTTATAACCAAGAAAGTATGATATACACTACCGTGTGGTGTGGTATTATTAATTGACTCCCTACTGCTCCGAAGGGATTACACCATGCATATGAGATTATTAATTGCTTCACTCTTAGTCCCTTCAAACAAACGGACCCGGCTTGTGGATGACATTTTCAAAACTAATTTGTTTGCCCTTACGTAACTGTAGACGCTTGGAGATTATTCGGATAATATCTTTTCTAGTGCGGCTATGTGCTTCCAAATTCACATCCTCTTATAGAAAACGTATGTAGCTTCACCCATCTTCTGCATTTGTATCTTTTTATCAAATCCTTAGTTCACTTGCTATTGGCAGTATTGCAGCAAGACAGCAAAGGACCTGATTGCAAGTATCTTTACCTACTTGCTCTATGAATAACAGGTGAAATCTCCAATGAGAAGTATGAATTTCTTACCATAAAAATCCTTTGCATTCCAGTGAATCCAAATGTAAGTTGACCACTTATGCCATATCCTGAATGCTCGATATGATCTGGAATATTATCAGTGCAACAATGATAATCGTTGGAATTCGTAAACTTTGGAACCAGTGTCTTGGGAATCAACAACGGGAAAGATGAAGTGTAGCCTAAATGTGTTCCTAATATTTTGAGATATTACACTCCAGTTTCTTGTACCAACTTTACAAATTTATTTATTTTCTCTTCTTTGGTTGGTAAATCGGGTGTATCAACCGAGAAAATGCAGCAATGTTTTGGGGAAGGTATGAAATAGGTTTCTTTCATTCATTTTTTTGTTGTTGTCAAAAGATAAGAACAGGTCATTAGATAGGATTCGGAAAGGGAGCTATTGAAGTAGTCATTCCAGTTCCACAACCTCCAAAATATTGCAGCAACTGGAGCCCGCACCTGCTTGTTTCCTTCTGTTCTGTTCCTTCTCTTTAGACTATAGATGTTCCACAAATCGTTCTTGCGTTCTAGATTCAGAGAAGAGATGCTACACTTGTTCTGTCCCAGGTTATTGAGAAAAAGGTCACCCACACAGTGGTAACAAATGCTTAATATGACCCCTTGTTGCCTATGTAAAGCCACGCGTCTTCAGGATAACTGCTCAATAAGCCACTGAACCTGGGCAGCTGATTGTCTTGGTGGCCGATTTGGCACCGGGGGAACTATATATCTCTGCCGTTGCAACTCTCCCAGCATGGTTCTACTGGGTATTCTCCTGCGAATTAGCTGGGACTCTTTCTATCACCAGAAAGAAGACACTTGTAAGGGTGTTAAAGAGCTACAACGAGCTGCTTCTAAATCTTTGATGGCTTTCAAGGCATCCATGATCACTGGTGTCCAATCTGAAGTGGCGGTCTTATTTCCACCTCCTTGACTTGAAGAGTCATGCTGCTTATGATTCCCAGTTTCCATGTTGACTGGTGAGATCCACAGACCACTCACCGATGTAGGACCATTTCAAATCGGGAGTACAATATTCTTCATGTTTAAGAATCGGTGTGGAGAATGGATTTATCTGGGGGCCAGAGGAGAAGGCAGACCTTACAGAATAGAAAGTTGCTAATCTCTGAAGTCTCGCAAGCGCAACTCCAACTGCCACGATGATCTTTGGGCCTAAGTATAGGAATTTGCTACCTACCTCTCTTGGTGATGCTTGTACGTTTGATCAACACAAATATTGCATCAGATTACTAGATAAAACATGACAAGTACACATTCTCGTTAACTCTTTGTAAATAAACATGTCATAATCAACGAAAATCAAATGGATATATATACCTCTGGTCTTTTTCAATGTTAAATTATTCTTGTTAGCCTGCATTGTGTCATTTTCCGATGACTCCAAAGAATGTGAGAATTATTTTGTGAGTGTAATATCTGGCCGATAAAATAGGTGGGGTAGACATCAGTGGGACGAGTCAAAATGGCCATCCCTATTAGTGGGAATATAAAAAAAAGGCATAAAAAAAAGGGAACCTGTTTTATTTTACAAATAAATTTCTTAATTGTCACCCCCAAAAAACAAATGGCGTGGGAGGAATTACAGGTAAAAGAAAGGGATTAACAAAACAAAGATAATAACAGAAAAGGATATTTTAGCAGTCATGAATATTGTCTTCCAATTGTTAGTAACGTATGTGGATGGTCATGAATCATGTGTGAGTAGCTCATAGGAATTGCATTTGGAGGGAAGATTCACGATAGACACAATTGCATGCCCCATTATATATCAAGGAGCAACCCTAGTTTTAGCTCGCCAACTTCTTACACTTACACTAGGGTTTTTTTTATCTGATTTGTCAACATTCTCTTAAAATGATTATAGGAAAGCTTATCCAAAAACAAAAAAGTCAAATCCAACCAATGCATCTGAAGAGCATATATCAAATGATGTATTGGAGGAAACTAAATACTGTGATTGCTTCAAAGCTTGATCACAGCATACTTTAGTTTTGGTTTTTTCGATGAGCATGTTTGCTCCAAGCTTTGGTGTTTTGGTATGTCTTCCTTTTCTTTTTCTTTCATTCAACTCTTTGTTGGATGATTGGTTTTTCATGTGCCACATAACCTTTTGTGAAAGCATCACCCGTAAAAACCAACAAAACCCAAAAAACCCCCAAGTTTCTTGCCATTTGGATCATATTCAAACTTTAATTGCTAAAAAAAACTGATGAATTTTGGTATCAATATTCTTGGGAATTAAATGTTGTAATTCGTAGATATTTTAAAAAATTTACTGTTGTAATTAAATGTTGTTCGTTCTCAATTGTCCGAATGTTAGCTAGAAATGTCCTCTGCTTCCTCCGAAGGTGGAGATGCACTTGGAAAATAATCTTCATCACCATATATATATTTCGTCTTCTTCTATGGATGGAGAATAATCTTTCCTTGGTTGAATGGGATGGTTTTCCATTGACAGAGATAATAACGAGGAAGGAGATAGAAGAAATGAGAGAAGAGGGTGATTTGTAGTGATGACGCGAGAGAGGATGTAAACTTGGACGTGTGCCTCATTTATATTTGGTTTCTGGCTTTTGTTGGAGGGTTGATATAAGGGATTATAGGAGAGAGTATGCGATGGGGTTTGCTTTAAATAAAAACAGTATCTTCATCTTGAAATTGCTAGTTGGTATTTTTCACAGCTTGTACTCTTCTCTTGGGCTTCTTTTAAGTTAAATGTTACTACTAAGAGGTATCTATATCTTGTAGGTCATGGAAGAGTGCCACCTGGTTGCAACAATGGGCAAATTCAGCGTGAAATGGAATGTCCAGCATGTGAAGAACAGTGCTTATAAATGTTACTCGAACCAGCAGGACCTCAAGAAGCTATTATTGCTACAAGATTGTGTTACATTTTTTTTGGGTCAAAAGTGAAATTTGTATTGATAAACGTTTAACGGAACTTACAAAATAGAGATCATTACAAGATTGTGTTACATGATGAGTCTATTATCGATAGTCGGTTCACGCACAATAGATTTGCTGGTAGTGATTCCCTGGAAGCTCACCTTGTCGTGGCCTCAAGAGCTGCTATTGCTACATAAATATTACTCTTTCCGTTCCAAAATGTTTGTCGGGCCGCAAAATGATGACTCAAAAAAAATGCATTTCTTTCAATAAAAAATTTAAACTTTTTTCATAAATTACAAGAACTCATCGATATCTAATGAATTGTTGAAATTTTTTTGAATTTTTCTTGCAAAAATTGTATTATTTTTACTTCATCGCTTTGCGGACCGGACAAATATTTTGGGACGGAGGGAGTATGTGGCTGCATGTAGAAATTAGAGGGGTAATAAGGACATTCTGTACAAGGGTACTGTGTCTAAAACGTTAAAAAAAATTTAGTGGGCTGTATGAAGACAAAAGTGGGATACAACTAGAATTGGCCTAAAATTAAACTCAGATACCTTAGCCTTATCACATGAGATCCTCTGTGCCGAAAATCTCTGTGCCTCTATCACGTTGTGAAATTCATTTTTCTCTCATCCCGCAAATTCTCCATTGTTTCATATATATGGTATGTGCTATTCTTGTGGGTACATGGGTCTGCAATCGCAACCATTGATCTATCAAAATCCCTCTTTCCATTCTGACTTCTGTAGGTTTCCTTGTAATAGGGAGATCCGTGAAAACTCTTACACATATCTTACCATTTCTTTGGAATTGTCTGCTCATAGCACGATGGAATTGTCCGATTATAACCCGACGCATCAAATTAGTAATATACTCGCATGCTACGTTCAGTTTTTTGCTTGATAAACAATGGATCCAAAAAAAAAAAAGAACGAAATTTGAAAAGCAAAAACATTTTGGCCCAAAAATTCTCCAAAGTTCACCAATTTTGAAAGTTCAGTAGGTTATCAAAACGTGAAAATTTAAAAAAAAAATACCTGAACTATCTCTAAATTCTCAAAAAAACACCTGAAAATTATCATGCCTCACTCTATAAAGCTTCTGTTGAATATTTTCTGTGCTAGCAAAAATTATCCCCAAATGAGAAGTTCATTAACCAAAAGAAAATTTTCAAATTTTTTTTTGAGTGAAGGAAAAAAAAAGGGGTAATTATTTTGGCCAATTATTTGTACGACTTGTGGAATCCACAATCATTCTCACTAAAAGAGTAAAAGTCACTTTGCTCTATTATATATATAGTGCAGATAGATTAAAAACAACACAAAATTGTACTACTTTATCCCACATATGCATATGTTTCATGCGCTCTTTCTACTAGATTGGAATTCATAATCACTTATAGAACCCTGAAAAATTATACATAAGTTAAAAAAAAATCCTTTTTTAACGAAGCATGAGAAGCAAGTGGAGTGGATGCAGTTGGTGCCTCCCTTATACTCTCGTGCACATGGGCAGGGTTCGATTTTCGTAACTACCCATCCCTCCCCCCAAATCAATTCCCTAGGATAGAGTAGATTAGGATTAATGAATGACCACAAAAAAAAAATAACACGAAGCATGAGAATTGGTGGGACATGTATACCCTTAATTTTTAACTTATACGTTTAATATGAATTCAAAGTTTCATCTTCAAATTCAAATCTAATCAGTTGTCAATAGTCTATTTTTAACTATTTTGGTAAACAAAAAATACGATGTTTGTAAATTTTAGCTCAGATGACTTGGGAGTTGGGGCTACCAAAAACTCTTCTCACTAACACCCTTTGTTATATATATATATATATATATGTATGTATATATACACACACACGGTATAGATGTAGACTACAATAAACTTGCGCTATCCACGAAAGTTTTAAGATAAAAAGATTTATGTATTTAAAGGGGCGCTTTGATAATCAACATTACATTTCCGATATTACTTTCTTCGCTGTTCAAATAAAAAACATTACATTTATGATAAAGAAAATTGATTTTGGCACTTCACTTTCAGCAATTGGCACTCCACTTTTTGTCTTTTTCTTATTTAAAATTACCAAATTACCCTTTAAAGTGGATGAAAACTAACCAAATAAAGGGTAATTTGATAATTTCACATAGAAAAAGAGAGAGAAAAAAAATGGAGTGCCAAAATCAATTTCCTTCCGATAATTCACTTATAAATTTATACATATTGCCACATGAGGGCAATCAGAAAAGAACCACTCCCTCTTAGATAAAGAAAACTCCCCAAGACTCAAATATGCAACAAATCTTTAATTTGTGGTTCCTGAGTAGTTGGGAACCAGTTGAGTGGAAATTCTCACTCAGCAGGTAATAAGGAAGGAAGATGGGTAAGTCTGTACGTAGCTGTACACATTTAGTCTTTGTATACACTCAAATAGTAGTCTTGAGTCAATCGAGTTATGGACCATGTTAAAATTTAACCAATTGCATGTAAAGTCATTTGTGTGTTTAATAAGTGTTGATAGTAGTGCCAGAGTAGAGCTTTGATGATCCCTTTCGCTGGCAATCAGGTCCACTAATGGCGTATAGTGGTTCAAGCAAATATTTGTTTCAGTTGTGCTACTAGTACAGCGGCTGCTGTACAGCAGCCGCGTACAGATCCCTTTTGCGCCCGTTTCGGGTTCCGCAAAGATAATCAAAGCCGTTCATTTTGTTCAAAATACTTTGTTTAAGGTCCCTGTAAAAAATCATCTCAATCCGATATCGGGAAAGGTGTTTACGAATCATCTAACTTTGCTTAAAAATTTAGCCTAAAGTTTTAAGCAAAGTTGGATGATTCGTAAACACCCTTCCCGATATTGGATTGAGGTGATTTTTTACAAGGACCTTAAACGAAGTATTTTGAACAAAATGAGCGGCTCCGATCATCTTTGCGGAACCCGAAACGGGCGCAAAAGGGATCTGTACATGGCTGTTGTACAGCAGCCGCTGTACCAGTAGCATTTTTGTATTTGTTTTGATAACTTGGGTGCTCAGGCCAATTCACTCTCATCTCGATTGATTTTGGGGAACTAATTTCACCGTCTACTTGCGGAGATTCCAATTAAAGAAAAAACAAAGCTTTGTATGAGCTGACCTTAAAACAGTTGATAACACCTAAAAGAATTCAAACCGAGACAATTATAAAACAGAGCAAACCCATAAATCTCACACCAGCAAATATCTGACCCATTTCCCCTTTCTTTAATTAGTCTTCTGTTGTGTTAATCTCTCTCTCTCTAACAAAGCAGACCCAAAAAAAGATCTGGGGAGGGGGAGGGGGAGGGGGGCCGCCTCCTCCTCCTCCGCCCTCCTCCCCCCCTCCCCCTCTCCTCTCCTCCCCCTCCCCCTCCCCCTCCTCCGCCTCTCTCTTCTCCGTCGGTGTATCTTCTCACCGGTTTGGGAGCATGAGTTGCTGTTTCGTGGTGACCTTGTTTCGGGTGTTCCGACCTCCGGCTGGTGACCTGTGGGCTGGTTTCAACACTGCTCCACCTTGTCTTCCCTGAATCCGGAGTTTAGTCGCCGTCGGCGAAGGTAACAACAACAGTTTGGGGTTAGGCTCTGATGAGGTTAGGGTTTTTTGTTTTTCTTGTTTTTTCCGGCCGTTTGGCTCGGTTTCTACCGGCTGGGTCTCCCCTGTTCGGTTTTGTACCGGTCTAGTGCTCTAGATCCGGTGGGTGTTGGGTGGTGGGGCGAATAATTTTAGTTAGGGTTTCGGTGGTTTGGCCGGAGTAGGGAGTTTAGGAGGTGCGGCATCAGTGGTGGTCTACTGTTTGGTCGGCTGTGTTTCTCCCTATTTTGGTTGCTTGTCATCAACAGATCTGGCGATTGGGTGTGTTTGTTCTTCGGCTACCGTGGGCGTTTTTGGCCTGCCGGAGTTTTTCCCCGGTGCTGCCTGGGCCTTTGGGGCTTGTCCTCGGAGCATATATTTCCTTCTCGCTTGTATTTGTTGTTGCTGTGATTACATCTGTGCTTATTATTTAATGGTTTGTGCTGGGAATCCATTTGGTTTCTCTCTGCCTAGTCCCGGGTGGGATTCTTATGCCGACACTTGTGTCGGCTGCTTTTGCAGGGCGTCCTTGAGTCTGTAGCCTAGTGTGCTTTATGCAGTAACTCATGTCCCGGATTAGGTAGTTTGGTGCATTCCTGTATTTTGCAATGTAATCTTTGCCTTCGGGTATGATTGAATGAATTGACTGATTTCAAAAAAAAAAAAAAGATGTCACAAAAAATTCCAGAACAAGAGATTCTCTCTGATGCTTTTTTTTTTCTCTCTGATGCTATGGGCACCGACAGGTGTGCACCATTCGTGGGGTCCACTTCGGGGTCCCACACTAATAATCCAAGCCATTAAATAATTTTTTGCGTTGTTACGTTAAAAATCAGCTCAATTCGATATGTGTAGGTGTTGTAATCTTAATGAAAAACAAGATAGTTGGATCCGTGTGCGACCCCATAGTGGGCTCCAAGGAACAGACGGTGCACACCCGTCGGTGCCTATATTGGGTTCATTGAACTAAGTCCTTAGGTGCCAAAGGGCATGTAGCCCAATAACACTTCCTCACCAGTGGTAGAGCTATCTTGGGCCTGGAGTGGCTCCGGACCCCCTCCGAACTCCCGAGTTTTAAATTTTTTATTTTGTATATACCTAATTTTAATATTATTGATAATTATTTGTGTATAGCTACTTATAATCTTAATAATTTTGGTTTGATATAATAAAAAATTAGTTATTTTACATTCTCATTTCTCAATTTCTTTCATAAATAAAAAATAATCACGTACCTATTGAAGTTGCCTAAAGGAAAAAATAAAATGATTGGTATATTTTAATTGCATTAGGCTAGGATCATTTTAATGCACAAATATAATGTATTGAAAAATTAAAAAAATGATATAATAAATATACATTTCGATAAAAAATATGTCTATTAATCCGGCCTATCCGTATGCCACTTAGCGGTAGCATTTCCTTATCCCCTTAAGAGACATATACCAAGTGACAGGGAGGAAAAAAAAAAAAAAAAACAGAACCAAGTCTGCAGGTTTTTTGTTTGAAAATTGAACAGGTGCTCGGTATTTTGTGTCCTACCTTTGGCTGTGTTGTTCTCTTAGCTAGACTTGGTGTGAAGGCTAGCTTTTGTACTTATAGGGGCTACCCTTTTTGGTTTAATATATTTTCAGAGCTTGCGTATTTATCTTTGTTAAATACGAAATTACCTAAGCAGAATATTAATGGAAACTCAAAGGATTTTCATATTAATTATCCAGTGCATTAAATAAGTTGGAATCGAATTAAGCAACTTGAAACTAAGACATGCACTGCACTTACCGTAAAATCGAAACATAATTAAGAAGCCAATTTAGAAATGAAGCCTCAAGCCAGAGCCTCAAACTGCTTCAGCAAGTCGCAATACGGCGTATCCCCTCTATATCCCGCCTGTAAAAACTCCACCTCAACCATACAACGATCCACGCATCTCGACACATAATCTCTTTCCACTTGCGCCTCAAGCTTCACCCTCTGCGGGCTATCAGAAGGGTAAGCCTGCTCAAAACTCCCCCCCGACTTTGCGTAAAAATCGACACCCTTTTGAGTTGTATACTTGATTCGATGCCATCCTTGAGGCGAGAGGGTGTAAACGGGATAGTTTGAGGGCATACAGCTCCAGATGAGAATCAGGAGCACAGGAAGCACTTGAGTCAATGTCTTACCAAGAGGAATATGCCTATGGCGCCCCCGAATCAGGTCCAAGAACACAGCTAGATAAAAAATTTCTCCAAAGACGAAGGGGCTATTGTAGAACTCCTCAGCCTCACGGGCAGCATGCCTTTCAAACGCTTGTTCGTCCGTCTCTGATCCCATCTGATTGTACCTTTTTTTTGAACAGCAAATTTTTTTGTTATTAATCTTCGAACGAATTAATCGTATGCAAAGACTAAAAGGAAACTTGGGCACAACAGCATTACAAACGAGGAGAAACATCCGACGTCTCGGACAACCATAATGTACAATCATATATGCAAAGGTTGGCCAAGGAGCAACACGTACAAAGGGAAAGAAAACAATAAGGACAGTACAATGCGCAAACGATGGTTTTACCTTGTCCTACTTTCGTCGCTGCTCAAACACTTGAACGCCTTTGATACGGCCGCAAACGCCTCGGCTGCACCCGGAGCCTTGTTCTTATCGGGATGAACCTTAAACGCGAGCTTTCGATACGCTTTTCGGATATCTTCCACAGTAGAGCTCTCTTCCACGCCCAGTATCTCGTAGTAATTCTTCTTCGCCTTTATCTCTCTCACGATCGCGATATGTTCCTCGGTGTAAGCCAAGGAAGCTGCCGAAGAAGACCCGGGTTCCGAAACCCGGGCCCTAGGCCGTGCATGGTATGGTTTTGTCGACGGTTCGGCGGAGCGATTGTTGAGTTTGGAGAGGATATCTGCGGTGGAGAGAGATGGGTCGAGGAGCTGGGCTTTGGTGATGAATCGTTGGGCGCGTACTCGGTCGCAGAATTCGATCGCTTGGCGTGCGATCTTCAAGCATTTCAATGCCTCTTGTTTGTTTCCGCCCATCTTAGTAACCAAATTCCAAAACCCAAAATCAAACAAAAAAATTGTGTGGCCCGTGATCCTTGTTCCGTCTCCTTCCTCCGCTGGTCCAATGGTTGCCTAGTCTTCTCCGCCTAGCCTGCACAATGAACGCACGACTAAGACCTGGCCGGGGGTTGCCCGGCAAGGGCCTCCGGCGAGAGGATAAGTATGTGCAGAGAGAGAGGGAAGAGACTAGGGTTTTGAGTGAGTATTCGCGTTTTTTAGTGCGTACCTTCCGAAGGCGCTATCCTTCGATATTTATAGAGTCTCCCTGACTTGCTCCCCAAGCACGGACACGTGCCTTGCGCGGGCCAAGCGGCGTCATCGTGACGTCACCGGATAGATTTGGTAACCGCTTCAGGGGGGTGAGCTGGCATGACCCATGTGCGCTCATGACTGACCCACAGGTGTAACCGTCTTCGCACGCGGGTGGCCGAGCCCGGAAAGCCGGAAGTACTGCCGAGCCCGAAGGGGATCCGAACAGGGTGATTATCGTCGGCGGTCACGCCTCCCAGATAGTGGCCGAGCATGAAGGCGACAGCGACCGGGGGGTGCTCGGCCCGGGCGGGGGTTATTTGCTGGGTCATCGCCCGACGGTAGCCGAGCGTGACATAAACTTCGTGTAGCCGAGCACGGGCGTAGTGGGTTAACCGCCCTTAAAGCGGCCGAAGGTGAAAAGGAGTGGAAACGGCTCATGGTGAACATACAATTATGCTCGGCCTGCTACAAAAACTCTCGAAAAAAGGTTTCAAAATCAGTTCGTCTATCTATACTATATACAAATGTATTGATCAACCCTCTGATGAATTCTCATCTCTAATTTTTTACGAGTCTTTACTCTTCTTGTTTTTCTAAAAGAGAGGGGGTGGGTAAGTTGGGGATGGAGGCATGAGAGAGAGAGTTTTATGGGGAGATGGATCCGAATGCGTGGGTAGGTAATTATAGATGTTCCATGTGCATTGATTCATTCCACATATCATTTTTGTAGGACCCACCTTTGGTTCTACAAAAATAAACAGGAAAATTTTACAATATATGAAAACTTTTTATGAAAATCACAAAAATTTTAGAATATATGACAACTTTTTATGAAAATGAACGGGAAAAGATGATGTTGGACATTTTCATGGAATTGTTTTTTGTGCCATACCAATCCTCATAATTGGATATCAACAAGGGTTCTTTCAGAATTCCCAGGATGAAAAGGCCATAATTACAAATAACCAATTCAACTTTTCTCTTCTTTTTCTGGCAGAAACGATAGGAAAATGTTTATACAATAATGAGCGAATCGTTTTTGTAGAATCCAAAGTGGGTTCCAAAAAATGTTGTGTGCATGAGGAGCTCTGAAAGTTTGTGACCGTATCACGAAACTAAATATGGCAGCACATAGAGCAAAGCAAGGAATGGCAAGCCTCTTTAATTACAAAGAAAGGTTAAGTTGTCGCTTCACATAGAGCAAACTAATCCCATAACCTATTTATATGTAAAAGACTATTCAGGTTATAGGTTGTCCTTACACCTAGTCCAGGAGTTATGGGTAGTCAAAAAGTCTACCTGTTATCTAAATTTCTGTTTTCTTTCCAATTGACGGTGAATCAACGGAAAACCGTATCGTAAGCTTGCTGGAATGTGGGTGTGAAAAGTGGAGTTTGGTTCCTTGCCGTATTTCAGGATTTCTTTGAAAACAAACAATGAAATAGATGAAGTATGGAAGAAGATTAACAAAATGGACTTTATTAACCCTCAAAGTAGAAGAACAATCAATCGAGAAGATTGAGTGAACGATTACAAGTTAACTCTACTCCTAGAAAAGAAAGATAAAGGCCTGATTGGCGTTGTTTGTGTGTCCTCAAATCGTCTTGAACTTGATTATAAATAGGGATCTCTTCATTTTTGAATTCAAATCTTCCCTTCGAAGTAGCAATTGAAACTTTTTCAAAATCTGGCAAAGTAACTTCTTCAACTGCCGATCATGTCCACGTCTGGAAACCGTTTTGTTAATCGTGGTTGACATCCCTTTTAAATCGTGGAATCATGGAAATTAGTTCCCTTTGACATCTGTCACCTGATCGATGGACCAATTAATCATAAAACACGCCACGTGTTGGCCAATCGATGGACGAGACTTTTGTAGTTTCGCCATCGATTCAATCCAATCCTAATTAATTGAGGTGAGTCCATTCTATTTCTATAGCAGTCCATATTTTCCTTTGCCACGTGTCACCCGATCGATGGGTAAAAGGAAATCTCAGTTATGGTACAAACACTACCCCACCGCTCCCACCATCACTCTCAATTTCACCGTCTAAAAGTGTTTAGGATAATCCGGATTTTAAAAGACTCTTCCAACGAATAGTTCTTTTAAAATTCAAACCATTGATTACCAAAACGGATGGTGAGATTAAGCGTTGCAATTGGAAGAGTGGTGAAACAGAGCAGTGAGTATATGACCGCTGTTGTGTAATTTACAGAACAGTCATAATTCTATGACTACTAGTACAGAAAAATGTGGACAACCTTTGTCGAAGCTTTCGGGCTTTCAAAATTACTGTATGTGTTAATTTACAATTAGTATAAGAAACAATCATGAAGCTAAACTTTTCTAAGGTTGAACTTGCCAATTACATCAAGTTAGGAGAACATGAGAGAACGACACCTAACTAGGTTGACACCTCTTAACTGTTGCGCTCCTGATCCCTTTACTTTTTGTAAAATCACTCAAAGATTAATAAATTCCTTTGTAAAAATGTTTGGCGGTGTTCTTTTAGCCTTGGTGTGGAGTCTGTGGGCCAAGTGTGGAGCCTAGCTTTTGCACTTTTAGGGACTACCCATTTTGGTTTTATACATTTTTCTGAGCTTGCGTATTTATCTTTGTTAAATACGAAATTAAGGACAACGTCCACTCTCAGTCACTACAACTTTGGAGATATTTTTTTTTATCAGCAAATATTCTTTTTATAAATCTTTCAAAGAGATTACAGAGATTTAACGGATTAAGGGCACACCAGCGAATGCCACCTAAAAATCAAACTCAAAGGAAGGCAATGGGCCAACCATAACACCACAAAGAAAAAACAAAACCGAAACATCAACTGAAACAATCTGAGACCAAATGAAAAAATCTGAAACTCGCAACCCAAAACCGCAAAACCTAGCTATTAAAATTCCAATGAAAGGGGGACACCATCCTCGAAATCAACTTCTTCCTCCGAAATAAACGCTTCCTCCAAGTCGTGTAGAGTGTGGATTCTTTCCCTTGAATTTGAAGAATATTGATGGGAAACTCAAAAGGATTTTCGTAGTACTTATTCTTTTTGAAAGGTGAAAAAGACTTCATTAATCTTTGAATAGAGAATTCCAAAGATTATTTCATAGTAATTATCCAATCCATTAAATAAGTTGAAATCGAATTAAGCAACTTGAAACTAAGACATGTACTCCACTTTATTATAACTGTAAAATCGAAACATAATTAAGAAGCCAATTTAGATTTGGAACGAAGCCACATGGCGCTCCTCAAACTGCTTCAGCAAGTCGCAATACGGCGTATCCCCTCTATATCCCGCCTGTACAAACTCCACCTCAACCATGCAACCATCCACGCATCTCGAGACATAATCTCTTTCCACTTGCGCCTCAAGCTTCACCCTCTGCGGGCTATCAGGAGGGTAAGCCTGCTCAAAACTCCCCGGCTTCGCATAAAAATCGACGCCCTTTTGAGTCGTAAACTTGTTTCGATGCGATCCTTGAGGCGAGAAGGTGTAAACGGGATAGTTTGAGGGCAAACAGCTCCAGATGAGAATCAGAAGCACAGGCAGCAGTTTAATCAAAGCCTTAGCAGGTGGAATACGCCCCCTGATCAGGTCCAAGAACACAGCTAGATGTAAAAGTTCTCCATAGACCAAGGGGCTATTGTAAAACTCCTCAGCCTCGGCATCAGTTGCAGAAAAATCATCAAACCCTCGCGGGGCACGGGTAGGGCGCCTTCCGAACGCTTGTTCGCCTGACTCGGATCCCATTTGATTGTACCTTTTTTTTTTTTTTGAATAGTACAGAAATTTTTTATTAATCTTTGAACGAATTAATCGTATGCAAAGACTAAAAGGAAACTTGGACACAACATCATCACAAACGAGGACAAACTGTTAGTAATTTATTTTAATCAACGGGTATCTGTAATCTTAACGTGGGGAGATTAATAAGTATTTAATATCATGGAGCTCGTAATATAATTGAGATAAGGACGGGAAAACAATTATAATTCTGTAGTGGGGTGAATTATAATTAGTTAAATAAGAAATAGAATCCTGGTGGGATTAGGTTTTCTTATTTACACTGGGAGCCCAGACTTATTACTCCTTAGGTCCTTATCGTAACCCTATATATACACGTTATGCTCTCTAGGTCAGATGGATGTTTTTCTATTATTCAGTAAATAGAGGCAGGCTTAGAGAGAGCAAACAGATCACGAAAGAGTTCACACTCGGTTCGTGTTCTAGACGTGTGGGGAATACGGTAGATGATCGTAAGGTACGGTCGAGGCAGGCTGTACGGTCGAGGCAGGCTTAGAGAGAGCAAACAGATCACGAAAGAGTTCACACTCGATTCGTGTTCTAGACGTGTGGGGAATACGGTAGAAGATCGTAAGGTACGGTCGAGCAGTATTCGTGGTTTATAGCAAGGCGTGCTATAACAAGTTCAACCAGCGTTCGTGTCACACGGAGTTGTGGTAAAACCCTAATTCCGCCTTGTAGGGTTTTTATTTTTGTTGTCTAATCTGTACGCGTCATTACTGGGTCTTGGGGATTCGGTTTCCCAACACAAACATCCAACGTCTACTAGCACAATCATAATTGCCCTCCAAAACGATGTATTTTGTTGATTTGTTGACTCCTTGTCAACTTGTTCTATCTTGGGTCCGTGATTGGACATATGATTGTCAAGGGTTTGGATGTCAACATAGCTGAGATGATTTTTTCTTGATTGTGATGCCGTCTTTTCGTGTTTACCTTTGTAATCTCTTTTTAAAGATTTATGAATTTTTTTTTGCCTTTTAGGAAGAAGTAAAAAAAACCCAAAGAGCAAAGGTTGGCCAAAGATCAACACAAAGGAAAATAAACAATAAGTTATAAGGACAGTATAATGTGCAAACGATGCTTATACCTTGTCCTACTTTCGTGGCTGCTCAAACACTTGAACGCCTTTGATACAGCCGCAAACGCCTCGTCTGCACCCGGAGCCTTGTTCTTATCGGGATGAACCTTCACCGCGAGCTTTCGATACGCTTTTCGGATATCTTCCGTGGTACAACTCTCTTCTACGCCCAGTATCGCGTAGTAATTCTTCTTCTTCTTTATCTCTCTCACGATCGCGATATGTTCCTCAGTGTAAGCCAAGGAAGCAGTCAAAGAAGACCCGGGTTCCGAAACCCTAACCCTAGGCCGAGCATGAGATGGTTTTTTCGATGGTTCGGTGGCGTGATCGTTGAGTTTGGAGAGGATATATAAGGTGGACAAAGACGGGTCGAGGAGCTGGGCTTTGGTAATGAATTGTCGGGCACGGACTCGGTCGCAGAATTCGATCGCTTGGCGCGCGATCTTCAAGCATTTCAATGCCTCTTCTTTGTTTCCGCCCATCTTAGAAACCAAATTCCAAAACCCAAAATCGAACAAACGAACTCTCGAAAAAAGAGTTTCGAAATCAGTACGTCTATCGATACTCTATGCAAATGTGTTGAGACTTGTCAAGCCTCTGATGAATTCTCATCTCCAATTTTTTTTTATGAGTCTTACTCTTGATGTGGGTAAGTTAAGGATGGAGGTATGAGAGGGAGAGTTTTACGGGGAGAGATCCTAATCCGTAGGATGTGCCCATGTATGCTCACTCCGTCTGATTCTCGATGTATCCATCGTTATCTATTAATAAATTTCTTCTTCGCTGTTTACAAAAGAAGAAGACTGAGGTAATTATAGATGTGCTATTCGCATAGATTGATTGCACATACCATTTTTGTATGACCTACTTTTGGTTCATTAAAGATAATCTCACGACAATTTTAGGATATATGAAAACTTTTCATGGAAATGAACCAAAAAAGAATGGTTCAGATTCACAAACTGAACGATGCATGTCCATTTCTCGTTCTTGGACATTTTCATGAAAAATGTTTCTGTACCATACCAATTATTCTCGTAATTAGAAGTTTTTTACGGAATTTGTAGGACGAAAAGGCCATTATTGATTTCCAATTCAGTTTATTTTTTTCAAAAATTCATAGAAAAATATTTAAACAACAATGAGCGGACCATCTAATTTGTAGAATTCAAAGTGGGTCCCAAAAAAATGTTTTATGCATGATCTGTCTCATTAATCTGCGCTCACAAAATTACGTGGTAGGATCCGAAGGAATGGCAAAGCATCAACGGCCTGTTCTCGTACCAAAGCCTCTTTAACTAAAAAGATACAGTAGGTTATAAGTTGTCGTATCACATAGAGCAAACCTAATCCCATAACTTATTTATATGTAAAAGACTATAAAAAATGATACTCACACAACAACTTACACAACCTCTCACATGCATGTGGGCTCCACACACACTACTAAAGGTGGGCCTCACATGTATGTGAGAGGTTGTGTTTATAGGTTGTCCTCACACCTCGTTGAGGTGTACCATGTACCCGGGATGCTGCCGAGCGGGTACAGAGCGGTCAATCTGCATGGATGATTAGAGTCCACTCTGAACGCATACAAATCGCATACAAGTCTGAACCTTCTATTGTTTGGTTAAGATCCGAGCCGTCGATTGCAGTGATGAGTGGCTGAATCGACCGCTTTGCAAAGTGATCCGCAAGATCTCACCAGTCCGTTTCGGCAATCGATGGTCCGAATTTTAAACAAACTTTTCTCGAAAAGAGTCTCTTCCCCCGAAAAATTTATTTAAAATCCGAACCGTCCAAAACACTTTTGGACGCACGCGATTCACCTCTATTCCGTGAATAAATTTTTCTCCTTGTAAAGATATATAGAAGACATACGACCCAAGAGGAATTATTTTCTTTACATATATGACATGGACACAGCCGCGTGCATGCTCATCCTATCAGAGGGAAAATTAAAGAGAAGTGGAAAGGCAATTTTTTTTTATTTATCTAGAGTGGTGGTAAGTTGGTAACTCGTCAATTTCTTCATCCATTTCTGTCATAATATATAATTATATCATTCATGACACTATTGCCTAAAAGGAGTAATGGATAATACGACATGTACCCTAGCTAGCTACTATTATCCCATACTTCTTCCGCCTTAAATAAATGTTTGGTTCGCAAACTTAGGACTTTAAAACATGCAATTTTTTTGTTAAAAAAAATTTAAACTTTTTTCATGTTTTGAAAGAACTCATTAATAATATCTATTGATTTGCAAAAAAAAATTAAAATTTTTTAACGAAACAAATGCATCTTTTTAAAGATCTGGAAGTGTGCGTGTGTATATATACTACTCCATTAATTATCGACTTTCTATGCAAGTTGATCCCCGTTAATAGTAACGAGTGTAAATGCGAGAATTTGTAATTTGTTTCCAAGCTTTGGTTGTGTGGTTCTCTTAGACTTGGTAGACCAAGTGTGTGAAGGCTTTGATTTTGCAATTTTAGGGGCTTCCTTTTTCTGGTTTATTCTATTTTCTGAGCTTGCGTATTATTTTATTGGCATAGATAAAATTCTTGAGATTTTTACGCTTTCTTTAGTTTTCGAGAATTGCGGGTTGAATACTTTTCAATCATTAAATTTCTGTGGTGTCTGGGGGTGCACATGATTTGCTCCGGGGAAGGTGTCAATCTTGTTGGGATCATTGATGTTTTCTTTCCTAGTCACCATTTAATCTTCTTGTAATCTTTACTGAGATTACTAAAATTCTTTTTGCTGTTAATTAATTAAAAAAATAAATAGAAAAGGTTGAGGATTCATCACACTAGGAACATACATCCCAAAAATTTGGCACCTATGGCGTTTCTTTTTGTTTTGGTGGGTGTCTTCGGGATGATCTCTTGGGATTGTCGTTGATGCCTTCTTTCCTAGTCACCGTTTAATCTTCTTGTAATCTTTACTGACATTAATAAAATTCTTTTCGCTGTTAATTAATTAAAAAAAATAAAGAGAGAAGGTTGAGGATGCATCACACTAAGGACATACATCCCAAAAATTTGGCATCTATGGCGTTTCTTTTCGGTGGTTCTTTTTGTTTTGGTGAGCGTCTTACCTTCCTTTTGTGGATCTCGGGTGGCAGTTGACATTGTGCTCTTTGTCCATTTAATCTTTACATATATACATATATATATATATATATATATATCTTTTTCAAAGATTAATGAATTTCTTTTGCCGAGAAAAAAAAAATTATAATTGGCATCTATGGCTAAGAAAATCATGTGCAAACCAAACAACCGAAAAGGAAAAAGCAGCACATCCAAGAAAACATTGGATGAAGCCATATGAACAGCCAATTAGAAACTTAAAGCATTCTCTTACATTCGAGACAAGAAACAAATTCAAATGAAGACATAAACTAAAACTTATTGTAATCATTAAAATATATATATATATATATATATATATATATATATATATATATATATATATATATATATATATATATTACCTGGGAATATTATAAAACTAGGCAACTGGGCGCTCCGTAATCCAAAATTCCCTCAATAAAAGTGGCCGATCCATTAAAACCACCAGATCTTCATGTTGTTTGGCTCCAACTCTTGCTAAGTGATCAGCGCACACTTACCAAAGCTTGAGGTTTAAACATACCAAAGCTTTGCGCATAGGTTCGATCCCTGGCAGCTGCATCCTCTGAATTTAACCGCTGCGCGGTGTGTGGGGCCACTGCGCGCAGCACAACCAAGGGAGACTCTCCCAAGGTATAGCCTATAGGAGAGTCTCCCCTGGGTTATGCCTTTATCATTCATCAAGCCACCGCCATGTACCGCTTCAGCAAGGCGCAATATGGCATTTTTGAATAATGCCCCTCCCGGAAAGCCAGCACCTCAATCTTACAAAGATGCACGCAAGTGGAAACGTAGTTTGTTTCCACTTGCGCTTCAAGCTTCGCCCTCTGAGGGCTATCCGGAGGGTAAGCCTGCTCAAAATGCCCCGACTTGACATAAAAATCGGTACCCTTTTGCGTAGTAAACTTGTATTGATAAGGATGATGGCTGGGCGAAAGCAAAAAGATGGGATCGCGCGGCTGCTGGAAGTCCCGGAGCAGAAGCAGATACACGGTGAAGAATACGATAATTCCTAGCACAGGCACATGCAGAACGATCAGATGCCCGTTATTTCTCCGGTTATTATTATTACCCATTCTCTCACCACCCGTAGCAGGTCCAACGTCAGAACCAGCAGCTGGATTCATTCCTCTAACAACAAGTTCCTGAATATCTCCTCGATTTTCAGAATCTTCTCTTCTTGTTTAGAGAGAGAGAGAGAGAGAGAGAGAGAGAGAGAGAGAGAGAGAGATATGGGGATAAGTTTGGGATGGAGGCCTATGAGAGGTAGAGAGAGTTTTATGGGAAGTTGGAGGTGTTTTTTCCTCTTTGCTTTCCTCTATGTAGTACCTTTATCGAGTTATCAATAGTATTTGTGCCGATCAAAAAAGAAATTATTAAGTAGTTATTGGCTACACATGTGAGAGAGTAAGTATTTTAGTGTTCTTGTGATACCGTCACATGGTGCCTCAACGTCATTCTTATTCACCGCATGTAGGATTTGTATATACTTAGTACTGGGTCTTACTGAAATATATCGTGGAGAAGTGTTTGTGAGAGAAATACAAGGGGGAAAGTTCTCTCTGTGGAGTCCGACTCCTCCCCGATCCCTATGGAATTGGAGACAACCTCCAATTCTATCTTAAGTTGTGACAAGTTGCACCTAATTGGCTAATTCATCCAAAGGTCATAATTAAACCATTAATTAAAATGTTTTCCCAGCTCTAATTTTAATTCAATTACCAAACGGCTCTTAAGCTCCATTATAGTGGGACAAGGAAGTAAACAATAGGAGTGTCAAATGTGTGAGTTTTGGGTTAAATTGGGTAAGTTGTAAGTGGGTTGGTTTTTAATTGGTCATTGACCCATTTAGAACCAATTAATTATGGGATCAATTACCCATATCCAACCCGACTTAGCTACCTAAAACCAAACCCAACCCGCCCATTAACCCAATTACGTATATATTAAAATTTTAAAATGACTAAAATACCCATGTATACTGAAATAATCATATTACCCCTATACATTTAAATGACTAAAATACCTATGTACACTAAAGTTACCATATTATCCCTAGAGTCCCCTTCTCCTAAGGACCACCTCATTTTAATAAAATGAGGACCTCCATTTCCCGATCGAATTTTAATGATCCGAGCCGCTTAATGTGTTCAGAACGTGATTTTATGGGTACCCACGAGAAATCAGCAAAAAAAAAAACCGGGAAGGGCTTCATTCGAACAGTTTTTGTTATGTTCTTATCGAACGGTTCAAATAAAAACTGCTCCAATCAAGCCCTTCCCGGTCATTTTTTTTGCCGATTTTTCGCGGGTACTCTTAAAATCACGTTCTGAACACATTGAGCGGCTCGAATCATCAAAATTCAATCTGAAAATGGGAGAAATGGGGGTCAAATTAAGGATCTCCTCATTTGAAAATGACTGATTATCCCTATATACTAGAATGACAAAATTAAACAGAAAGTCTACTACCGCTCTATTTCACCACTCTCTCCATTGCATTTAGTCTCCGAATTTTAAAAGACTCTTCCAGGGCTGGAAGAGATTTTTCAAAATTTGTACCATTAATTGCCGAGATGGACGAGAGATTGAGTACTACAGTGGAGGAGTGACACTACTGAAAAGAACTTCGACTTTTTTTTTTACTTAAAAGTGATTTTTTCCCAAAATATTTGAGCAAAAGTAAAAAAAAATTATTTTTCCAATTCGTCTCAACGTGAGACGAATCAAATAGTCAAAAAAAATTGGCACAAAATAAACAAACGTGAAAAAAATTAAATAAAGACAAAAAGTACTAAAAGAAAAAGTTGTTAGCGGAATGGGGTCTAATGACTCATGACCCAAATATTTATAGTTTGGATAAAGTTTTTATGTTATTTTAGAATTAGCAATTATTAACTTTGAAATTTAAATCCTTTGAAATCACTGCTATTGATGAGTTTGTTTTATGGGGATGGTGTGGTTGAGAGAGAGAGAGAGAGAGAATTTGGTTCAGGATTTTTTTGTTTATGCTAGAGAGGTACGGAGTCGTTTCACTTTTTTTTTTTAGTGGGTTATGTGTCTGCCTTGTTGGATCATTTAAGTTGACTCAATTAATACCCAATTGAGACCCATTAATAAATGGGTTGAGATCCATTCTAATCCAACTTATAAATGGATTAGCTAGGTTGGGTCTATTTTTTAGTTGATGAATTTAGGTTTAATTTGTCGCTCCTAATATACAACGACGTACCTTAAGGATGCATGGGAAGAAACCGATCAATCTGCTTGTTTGCAATGAGTGAAGTAGTGAACATATTGGATGATTCTGTTTCTGTCTTGTTTTCTTCCTTTGACTGTGTGAGCAAGTGCTCTTCTACTTTTTTTTTTCCGATGTAACCCATTTCAAGTTTTATAAAAGTTTCGTTTGTCAAGAAAAAAATTATTATACTAAAACAGATTACAAAAATAACAAAAGTACAAAGAAAAAATTACAGGTCGGATGGAGAGCCCATGAATATATAGAGTGGTAAGCTTGTTTTCACCGTTGAATTATCATGGATCGGATCTGCTGCAGATGCTTTCACCGCTGTCGCAATAATTTTTGACAGTAATAATTTTTTCCTTGAAACTCCACAGCTGTGTGTACTTTGGTCTCTTATCTCTCCGTCTCCAAAGATACTCTAATTATAAATCTTTAATGTCGTAGGTAATGGGTTTTCTCCTTTCATTGAAACTTCGGGTATATATAGGGATTTGCGACTCTCTTAAGGTTTCAGGTTCAACATCTTTTTAGTGTGTTATCAATTTTTTTGGGGCCATTCCATACTCTATACGCTTTCGCTAGTGGACAGTAGGATTGACCGGGCTCTCAAAACTAGTTGATATGCGCAAAAGTTGACCTGTGAGACCCGTACTTCAATTTTCTTCCAGTTAACAGTTTATAATGAGGATTAATATAATTGGAAGATTTGTGGGGATTTGAGCAAATATAGGAATTGCATGGAAGATATACATGTTTATTTTGTGATGGGCATGCACGTGATACTGGAGTGTGTGTGCACGCGTGCGCATCAGTCAATGGTAGTGTGCGGTATGGTTAACAAACAAAAGAAACAAAAGACAGAAAATTAGTGGGTAGAGAAAGTTAAAATAGTTTTGGAATATATTTGATATAAGAGATGATATACTTGTGCATAGGAGCGGCACGTGGAAGGCTTGGAAAGACAATAATAGTTGTGCTGTAGACTTTTGTGGAAGGGGATATGTATATCTCTCTTCTTTGAGGAGAGGAGGAGGAGAGAGAGAGAGAGAGAGAGAGAGAGAGAGTTGGGTTAGTTGAGAGGGCCATTTCCTTTTCTTGTTCTTCTGTTGGAGGGGAAGGGATGGTGGGGCAATCTTATTAATTGGGAGGATAGGGATCGAGAGAGAGAGAGTTGGGTTAGTTGAGAGGGCCATTTCCTTTTCTTGTTCTTCTGTTGGAGGGGAAGGGATGGTGGGGCAATCTTATTAATTGGGAGGATAGGGATCGAATGTGGAGGGTGTATAAGAAAAAAATGGATAAACCTTAAGGAAGTACATGGAATGGCTTTTCAGTAGTTGTTAATTGTTTATATTGAGTTTATGGCGTAAAACATACCGATTTTGGTATGTCTTGGTCGTGGTGTTTGAGAAGTCAGGGTGTTACATGACCAGTACACCCGACTGACCCGAGTTATAAAAAAAACTCTTGGGTATGTCGTTATGGATTTTGATAAACGGTCTAAAGTGACCTAATGTACATATCGATAAGTGAATGACATATTTCAAACTTTATTCTTCGTTGGAAATAAATGATTATATATTATATATTACTGTCAAGTAATTTTCCTATAGAACAATTGCAATTTGGATGAGTGAATGACCCTACGTTCATAATTTTTGGAGTCGCCACTACTTACTTTTGCTCATGTCAACAACTACGACAAAGACGATTTTTCATGGGGGATACTTTACCTATTCACTTTAACTGCAAATGTCATCGGTGAAGCTTTTGGAGTTTGGACGTAAGTATACAATTTTACATTTATAATTTCTTACCATATATTTACACTGAATCATAGTATCAAGGTTAAATAGCAATTGAGAGTCAAGAACAAATTTTCATTTCTTATTAATTTGAAGTTCGAAATTTGCTTGTGAACAGTTTTTTTAATTTTTTTTAATTTTTAGTATGAGTTATTATTCCTATATGCTATTGTTGTTGTCGTTGGTGAACTGATAAATGGTATCATCCATAACATGTAATACTCAACATGACAGATAATCGTACTTCTAATTGAAAATAATAATATCTAAAAACTAAACCAAATGTAGTCGCGGGAAAGAGTCATCGAAAAGGTAATTTTTACTAGAAAATGACAAATAGAGGTATTCGAATAAACAAGTTGTTTAATTGGTCGCTAACTTCAAATAAACAAGTTGTTTAATTGGTTGCTAACCTGAAAATGACAAATGGAGGTATTCGAATAAACAAGTTGTTTAATTGGTCGCTAACCAAATAGAGGTATTCGAATAAACAAGTTGTTTAATTGGTTGCTAACCTGAAAATGACAAGTAAAGGTATTCGAATAAACAAGTTGTTTAACTGGTCGCTAACCAAATAGAGGTATTCGAATAAACAAGTTGTTTAATTGGTCGCTAACCTTAATGTTCGTTTAGTAGAAATAAACAATGCTAGCTAGCAGTGATCGATGCCTGTGATATAATTCGTGATCAATAAAAAGATCATCGGAAAACAGTGACTTGAAGTGGTTAATTATCATTTTTTTCTTATTTGTAACTTATTTTAGATGTAGTTACCATACATATTTATTTATTAGAGAATCTCCATTGTAATAAGCAAATGAGTGTGGATAAACAAATTTAACAATAATACTCAAAAAACACCTCATATTGTAATAAGCAAAGTTAAAAGTCTTTTAGCAAATAACCAAATTCCACTCATTCCATAACCAAACTTAACAATTTTTACCAATAACCAAACTCAAAAACACCCCACATTGGAATCGTCTCATCGAGACGAATAATTTGGTATGGTCGGGTGCGTGATTGAAACTCGTTTGTGATTAGACAAACGTGCATTGTGTATTGTGGGGGGTTTTTTTGGTTAGGAATGCAAAAATAACCAATGTGAAAATAGAGGTTGTTAAGTTTAATTATGAACGTTCATCTATACCCGTATCAGGACCTTCATTTACTCCAGTAACCAGTACAACCCTATCTCTCTCTTCCTCTCTCTCAAATCTAGCCACCACAACTTCTCGATCTTCTCCCTTCCCCTCCTCCCCGTGGGTTCCATACCTGTATGTGGCGGCAGGAGGGGGAGGCCATCGTACTACCGATTCCCTTTCTTTATTTTTGTTTTTTTCCCTTCTGTCTCTCCAGATCTACGACTTATCGTCTGATCTGTGAGAGTTTTGTCTCTCGTTCAATGAGAGTTATTAGTTTCGTCTTTGGACGAATTTTGTCTAGGGATCGAGTTCTCTCAATCGAGGTTGTTTCTCAACGATATCTGTGCTTCAGCGTTCTCTCTCTACACGATGTCTTTGGTAAGGCAACCCGTGGTGGCTTGCAGATCTGTAGTTCTTGGGAGTTCGTTGGTACGTTCATACTTGGGTGGAGTGCATCTGATCGTCTGGGTATTTGGTGTCTTTTGTCCTTAACTTTGCACTTTTTCTCGTTTGAGACTTCTAATTAGATGTTAGGCAGTTTAAAAGTGTCGCTATTGCGTCAGGCCATGTCTGGGTTAGGATGAAAGACATCGATTGTCTTGTGATTTACTTGTTTTCTATTTGTTAGACGATTAGTTTGGCTTTGTTGAAGTTATTTGTAATGATCTCCGTTTTGTAAGTGCCGTTGGACGTTTATCAATACAATCTTCTCACTTTTTGGGAAAAAAAAGTTTAATTATGAACTAAATAGATAATTAAATACTGACGTAATACATTTTGATTTTTAGTTTTGATTATTACCATTATAACCTGAAAAAGGAAGAAAATAAACAATAGAACCAGTTGGACCCTACATGGGTCAATTAGAAGGTGCTGGCTAGTCTTCTTTTTGAACTGAAGAAGGTTGAAAATGTCATTGCACGAGTGGTAGAGCAAGTCATAGTCAAAACATCCGTAGGTCAAATATTACGGATAAGCTATTTCTCTCAACCGCACGCCGTTTTTATTTCGAGAATGACTTTCCTATATCTCGCCGACGTGGATGTTACAATCTTCTCATTTTGGCTGCAATGTTTCGGTTGCACCACATGGTCCAGTAATTTTCATTTTTCAAGCGATGAAGGACAAGCATCCGCTTAAGCATGTCAAACTCCTAAAGCTCGTTTAATGTGGGATCCGTTCAAGCACGACAAGCATCTCAAGCTCCTCATTTGTCAGGTCCACCTAAGCATGTCTTCTCGCGGGACCAGCCCCATGCTTCTAGTTGGTGCAAGCTCTAATAACATAACACCTGTAATAACCTGCGCCAGTTGACCTGTTTACCCTTAGTCTAACCATGTGCCTCAAAAGGTTAACCTCATGTTACATAGTAATTGCTTGCAATCGATTATATATTACTTTACTTTCTTATATCTCACCGATTGACGTGGGATGTTACATAAAACTTCAGAATCTAGGTGTTCATCAGCACTTTGATCGAAAGTTATACCACTCAAATCCAATTCACCCGCATCCTTGGTACTAGGTTTTAGAGAGTTTCCCTTCACTCACATTCCAGTTACTATGTTCATATATCGAGTTCCCCTTCTTTAGAGTAGTAAAAATCGTAATCTCAAGTTTGAACCCTTTATCCCCTTTTCTTTTTACCATAGTGGCCGAAGCATTAAATGTTCTAATGGAGAGGGCAAAGGAAGTGGGGCTGATTAATGGCGTGAGTATTGGGAATGGGGGTCTTACTCTAACACATCTCCAATATGCCGATGACACCATCATTTTCTGCAATAACAACACAGAGGAAATCAGTAATATCAAAAGAATTCTGAGATGTTTTCAGTTGCTGTCCGGGCTTAAAGTAAACTTCTCAAAGAGTGTAATGTGTGGCGTAGGCATTCCAGAAGCTACTCTTACCCAAATGGCCAACATAATGGGGTGTAGAGTGGACAAACTTCCTCTAAAGTACCTTGGACTGCCTCTAGGTGCAAGCCCAAGAAGAATTAGTACATGGCAGCCTATTGTGGATAGGATAAAACAGAAACTTTCAACATGGAAAGGGAGGCGCACGACCAAAGGGGGTAAATTAACTCAAATTAAATCATCTCTCAGCAATTTACCTATCTACTTTATGTCTTTGTTCAAAATGCCTATCGCTGTGGCCAAGTCAATTGAGAAAATTCAAAGGCAATTCTTCTGGGGAGACACATTGGAGAAAAAGAAGTTACACTTGGTAAAATGGAGCTGTTTGACGAAAAGCAGGAAAAGGGGTGGTTTAGGTATCAAGAAACTTCTGGATCACAACTTATCTCTCCTTGCGAAATGGTGGTGGAGATTCTACAAGGAGAAAGGAGCTTTATGGCATAAGGTGATCTCTATGAAGTACGGGCTGGATTATCGTGAATGGTTACCGCAACTCCCAGTGCCTTCAAGATCGTCAACTGTTTGGAAAGATATTTGTTCAGTGGGCGATACCTCCTCGGAATTCGGTAAGTTCCTTCATGACGGTTTCAAGATTGAGGTCAAATCGGGCAACCTAACAAAATTCTGGGAGCACAAGTGGCTTGGGGAGACTCCTCTTAGCAGCCAATATCCTAGACTTTATGCGGCATCCTTACAACAAAATACCAGAATTGCTGACATAGGACAGAGCTCAACACCTGGCTGGTGGTCACTTAATTTCAGATGGGACCTATTCGATAGGGAGAAGGCGAGTTTGCTTCAGTTACAACACAAGCTGGCAGAGATCAACTTAGTAAGGGATCTAGATGACAGGTTACTATGGACCAAGAACAATAGCAACTCTTTCTCTGTAGGATCAGCCTACACCAAATGGGAGGAACTCAACTGTAATGAAGATTTAAAGCTTTACAGTATTTGGAAGAACCTCTCCCCCCCAAAAGTGGAGGTGTTTGTTTGGATGGCGGCTCAAGACAAAATTGCTTCGAGATCTGTTTTGGTGAGCCGAGGATTAATTTTTGACGAAGGTGCGCAAGAGTGCCCCCTTTGTGCAGAGACTTGTGAAACCCCAAAACACCTACTACTCCACTGCAGATTCTCGTGGGAAGTGTGGACGGGTATAATGAGGTGGTGGGGCATTCTCTGGATTTGTCCTCCAACAATTATGGACTTCATAGCAATATGGTTGAACAACTCTTTCAAAAACCTGGAAAAGAAATGTTGGGAATCAATTTTGTTTGCAGGTTTATGGTCAATTTGGACTGCCAGAAATGAGGCTATCTTTAGTAACAAGCATCCAGATGTTGCGGAAGTTGTGGACTTAATCAAAACTAGAGTGGCGTTCTGGATCAAGGCAAAGTTTAATGTTACGGAATACTCAGTGGAAGACTTCAAAAGGGGCATAGAGGTGATAAGGCGTAAGAGAATTTGACTGTAAAATTTTTGGAGTATTTGTGATTTCTTAGTTTTGCACCTCCAACTGACTTGTTGGAAGTGTCCCCTATGTTTTTTGTAATTTGCTTTCCTTTTGTCATTTGGGTCTCTTGCTCCTTTTTTGGGGAGGAACCTAAGTGGCCTTCTCTCTCGATGTACCCTTGTCGAGCTCAATAAAAATTTCTCCTTTGCCGAGCAAAAAAAAAAAGTTTGAACTTCTTCCTAGTAGTACTCCTCTTGGAGTTCAGGCTCGGAGGAAATATACATCGAGTCTACATGAAAACGTCGACATCCAATGTAACAAACATTTGTTTGGCTGGAGGATGATAGCATCGGTACCCCTTTTGATAAATAACATACCCTCAAACGACATGTCAAAACACTCGAGGAGTCAACTTGTAGCGCTGATGCTCATGGAGGTGTACTAATACTACACAACCAAAGACATGGGGAGGCAAGTTTGGGATGTCTGAAGCAACAATTGCTTCAGTGAGAGCATGGGATGGTCTAGTGAAATCGATGGTGCTGGAAGGTATGCCGTACGTGATTGATCAAATATGCATGGAAGGTAAATGCGTGTCCTTAATAGGATAACGACATATGTGCTTCTATCGACAAAGCACGAACAACCTCCAACAAGTGATCACCCCATTCTACAGGGGTGTATTAGAACAAGTAGTTTGATGAATAGTTCGATGCGCTTCCAAATACTGTTGCAATTCAGAACTCAAATATTCACCTTCATTGTCGTTGCGAAGAACTTGACTTGCGCATTGTACTGACGACAAACCATTTTTTTTAAAATTTTTAAATAACAAGTTTACTTCACTGTTGGACTTCGTTAGGCATGCCCAAGTCATCTTGGTAATTATCAATAAAATTAACAAACCAACGTGATCCACTGAAGATAGTGACTTTGGATGGGTCCCAAATATCAGAATGTATGATCATAAAAGCAACTGAATTTTTATTCAATGTTAATGAAAACGAAGCACGATGGCTCCTTGCAAGTTCACAAACCTCACATTTGCAAGTTCATAATTCAATAATTGTACAAGTATATATTTATGGAGATGGATCAACTGTATATCCTATATATAATCAAGCTATTGACCCTACAATCAAGCTATTTCCTTAATAATAAATCCGTCCATACATAATGTACAGATAGAGCTGCGTTGCGGTACCCCCAACATATTATTTAGATGGTCCCAACATCACTTGTGAAAAAAGATGTAAGAAATGATGTAAAATTGGATGTGTTCCTTGCATTTTCGTTTAGTTTTAGAGATTAGTATTCTTCCAAAATTATAATTTCCGAGTTTTTTTTGGTCTTTTCTAAATTTTTGTTAAATTTAGATTATTTTTTTTTCAATTAGTCATTTGCCTCTACGAGAGGAGTCCAAATTTCTTTTAACAAAAAGCAAAAAATTAGCACACTAATGACAAAAAAATGCCGAAACAACTCTCTTTTATTTTTAGTGTCGTCCAATTTTTATTTTTTTCAACTTCGGTCCATATTTTTGTATTTTTCTGATTGAGACAAACGATTAATCCCAAAATTTATGACAAAAAACTATACAAAAAATTATGAAAATTAAAGAATACGAAAAAATACCAGAACAATAATACCAAAAGAAAAATTCCAGAGCAATAGTCTGAATAAGACTATCGGTGTCGTGATAACTGTAACACCAAAGAAGATTAATGTGTCAACAGTTTTATTTTTGTTTTTTTTATTTTTGTTTTTTTTAGGTGCTTACTTTTGAAAATTTTATTTTAATAACTCAAAATTAATGTGGTAGGAACATAATTTCTTTTTTGTCGATCAAGAACTTTGTAACATCCTGGAAATGAAATCAGAAAATCTTATTTATGAACCATTCCGTAAAGAAGGCTTTATGGAAACCAATCGCGCACGTCCAAAGCATTTTTGGACGGTCCGGACTGAAAATCAATTATAACCGGTAATAAATAATTGTGACTCGTCAAACTTGAAAATGAATATAAGTTATTGATTGCGCGAATAGATGATTGAAATTGCGCAACTGTTCACGGAGGCTCCGTGAATAAGTTTATCAGCAACCACTTGTGACATACAATTAAGGAAGCCTAGAATGGAAATGATTATAGTAATACATTTCATACCATAAGATTTAATAGACCAGCAGATCAAAGAAAAGAATGTATCAAAATCAAACAATGAAAACAAACATGGGTTCAGTACTTCGGCTGCCTTTCTAATTTAACTTTTATATTTGTTATTAGAGCGCCCTCCAATTCACCCCCCTCCATTTCCAACTTAGGCTGAACCACCACCACCACTGGCTCCGCCGTCGCCGCCACCTTCTTCCTCCTCTTTGGCTCACCATTCTCCGAGGGTGACGAAGATCGCTCGGGTGAGGATCTTTTCGATCTCACCCGAACAGGCTCAGGCTCACCCGAATTAATCCGAAGCGGGAAATTGAGCAGGGCACGTGACCCGCGCATGCGGAACGCAGCCCTGTCGTAGGCCAAAGCCGCGTCCTCCGCCGTCTCAAACGTCCCTAGCCAAACCCGGGCCCCATTCTTCGCCGGGTCCCTGATCTCCGCCGCGAACTTCCCCCACGGCCGCCGCCTCACTCCCCTGAAGTGCTTCCCCCTCGCAGGCACCGGCGCCTCCGGCAAAATCTCCATTTCCTTCATCGCCTCGGCGGCGGTGGTTTCCACCTCCCCGTGCGGCGGCCGCCACCCGACGCCCGACGCCTCGTCGAGGATACGGTACACTAGCATATCGTCGTAGTCGGTTTCCTTGAGCGGAAGCTCTCCCCACTGGTGAGTAAAGGAGGGTAATAATGAAGTGTTAATCTGGGAATAGGATCCCGGAATACTGCCCGAGGAGTATGTCGCGGGAGTTTCAGACTCAGAGAGCAAGTGACGGGTAATTGAGTCGAGCAGAGCAAAGTCGGCATCGAAATCGCATCCTGTGTAATCCATCATAAATATCCCAATCAAATGCAGCTGTACGTATATAGTACTTACTCTATATGGTACTGAATTCAATTTCAACGTGTCGTTGTTTAGTTCAATCTGGAGAGAGAGAGAGAGAGAGAGAGAGAGAGAGATGTTGGGCCAAAAGGGGAAAAGGGAGAATTATATAGGGGTTTGATGGGTTGGGTTTGGGACATTGGATTCATGAACTTGGTTAAAACATGTTGAAATTTCTGGGTTTCTTAATTGCCACTTGCCCTTTAAAAAAAATAATAATTGCCACTTGCAGAATTTTTTAAAGTTGTTTCCAATGGATATGGTGAGTGGTTTTGCCTTTTTCAGAGCTCTGAGCTTCTTTGAAACTTCTAATTGGAGGGTGGTGAATCACGTGCGTAAGAATTGGATGGCTTTTGGATGGGGGACCCGGTGTTGACTGTTAATTTGTTCCTTTCAAACAATTTTATATCCTCCTGGTTTGAACTCATGAAAAATGTTCGATTTGAGATTTTAAATTCTCTCTTTGTGTACGGTTTTTAATAAAAAAAATTTCTTAATCATTACTCTTTTCTTTTCTTTTTTTCTCTCTCTCCACTCAAAATTCAAATACCAAAACCAACAAGTCGACAATTTATGTACTCCAGTTTGTAATTGTATTATGATAAGGTGAACAACAACCGAGCTAAAACTATCATACAACACATGCGCTAATCAAAACTCAAAACATTTTCATATATCGTAATCATTATATCCATTTAATAAGTTGAAATCTCGAAACAGGAAATAAATTGAAACGAAGACATGTACTAAAACTTATAATAGTAATCATTAATTAATCGACACATAATATGGAAGCCAATTTAGATTTCCAATGAAATCATCATTCATCAAACTACCGCCGCGTATCGCTTCAGCAAGTTGCAATGCGGCAATTTTCGCCTGCATCCCTCCCGAAAAGCTATCTTCAAAAAATCTCACAAAAAATGAGCGCAAGTGGCGACGTATTCTCTTTCCACTTGCGCTTCAAGCTTCACCCTCTTACGACTATCTGGAGGGTTAAGCCTGCACAAAACACCCCGACTTCACGTAAAAATCAGTACCCTTTTGGGTAGTAAACTTGTATGGATCGATAAGGATCACGACCGGGCAAAACCAAAAACATGGGATCGTGCAGCGGCAGGAAGGGCCGGTCCAGAGCATAAGCAGATACACGGGGTAGAATAGAATCATTCCTTTCAGCTAGCTAGCACGGGCACAGGCAGAATCAGATACCCGTTCGTTATTCCCCCTTTTGTTGTTGTTATTGTTGCCTTCCCATTCTTTCACCACCCATACCAGGTCCTTGATCAGCTCTAAATATGGACATAGTATAAAAACTCCAATACCGTATAGAATTATTCTTTTATTGTGCCTAATTAGATATAGTTATTATATTTTTGATCATTTACATGAAATTATTATCTAATTACGCAGGAAAGATGATATTTGCACCCATCTTAGTTGTCGTAGGATTTGAAGATTTGAAATAAAATTCAAGTTAATATGGAAATTTCTCTACTTTTTTTTTATTTTAAATACTCCCTCCGTCCCTTTTTTAGAGTCCGGTATTCCATTTTGAGCTGCCCCTTAATAAGTGTCCACTTTGTAAAGTTAGTGGGTAAAAATTGATGTATTGTCTATTTTGCCCCTAAAAGTAGATTCAATTTTGAAAAGTTAATGAGTAAAAATGTAATGATGATGGGTAAGTAGGGAAAGTGGAGGAAAAAGTTGATGTGAAAGGTATAATGATGATGTTTTTTTAATAAGTTGGAATTACGAAGCAGGACATTTAAAAAGGGACGGAGGGAGTAACAAACAATTTCATTGCTCAGGAAAGAACAAAAAACTGCCCGCGTGAGGCCACAGACTCCCAAACACCAGAGCCCGTCGTTGGGTACACAGATCTCAGCGACCTAGTTATCCAAGCCTGTGCCTTTGCCGCTGGTGCTACTTCAATGGATTATGGGTAAATGTTCACTATTGTCTCTCAAATAGGAAGGGATTCCGGGAATCTTAGGACCCGCTTGGATGCGGGATTAGTTTTGGAGGTATTATGTAAGAAAGGGGATAGGATAGTAGGGGGTATTGGTTAATAAGGGATAGACCACGTTGATGTGATGTTTTTGGAGGGGGTATTAAATAGTACTTGGTTTGGATGGAGGATTAATTGGGGGTATAAGAAAGGGGGTTGATGTAAAAAGCTGTTAAATAATTTTTTTGCCCTTATATAGTGTTTTATGAAAAAAATTGTTAGTTTTATTATAATTAGAACAAATACGTGCTTTTCTGAGCCGCAGGGATAGAAGAAAGAAAAAAGAAAAAAGTGCAAAGCCACAAGGTACCGAGAAAAGAAAAAAGTGCAAGGCTTGATATGGGAAAGCAGAGAAATAAAATTAAGTGTTCAGAATTTCAATCAGTTTGAATGGGTGGAAAGATTTTATTTTTCTGATCATTTAATTCTAAAGGGTCATAATTAAATTTTGACTCTAGAACTCTCGTTAGTTAGTCCTAAGATATTTGGTTGTACGACTTTCTTAGGGCTAATCAACGAGAGTTCTAGAGTCAAAATTTAATTATAACCATTTAGGATAAAATGATCAGAAAACTAAAATCTTTCTATCGGTTCAAACGGATTGAAATTTGGAGCATTTAATTTTTTAACTATATTTTTTAATATATAAACTGCAGGTTGAAAAATTAAGTGTTCCAAATTTCAATCCATTATGTTTATGCAAATAATTTTTCTACCAATATGAATTTTATTTGACAGATCTCATTGAGATTTTTTAAACGGTGCAAAAAAAATTAAAATTTTATTTTTTATTTTTATTATATTTGAGCTTAAAATTATTTTCTTTTCAAAAATGAAGGTTTAAAAAGAAAGCAGAACGGGACTTAATTACTCCTTCACTCTTCTTCCCGGTCCAACTCCCAATAATGCTAGAGGACACAATATCCTACTACACCATAACACTTTGAATGAGTGAGAAGATTTTATTTTTTTGATCATTTAATTCTAAAGATTCATAATTAAATTTTGACTCTAGGGCTCTCGTTGGTTAGCCCTAAGAGATATTTAGTTCTACGACTTTTTTAGGGCTAATAAACGAGAGCCCTATAGTCAAAATTTAATTATGACCCTTTAGAATTAAATGATCAGAAAAATAAAATTTTCTCACCCATTCAAACGGATTGAAATTTAGAACACATAATTTTTTGCTTTTGCTCAAGAAATGGGTACGTGGGGTTGGGAAGGGGAATTACGAGGGGTATAATCATCCGAAATGGAAGGGATTAGGGGGGTTTCCACAATAACAAATGGAACCCTGCCCATGGCTAACACCCCCTCAGGGGGTATGAGGAGGTGTTGTGGAAGCCTGGCCAAAGAGAATACCCCTCCAAAATTGACTGCCAAACAGGGTCTTATGGTAGGGCCTAGGTACTAAGAGGGGTATATCACAACACCCTTTCATAACACCCCATCCAAACAGGCCCACTTCTTCCTTTCCAGCATATTATCCCGCTGGACTGTGGTAGAATGGACGTAGGCCGTCTCCGACGTTCCTTTCTTCTTGGCTCTATTAGGCTGTGGGGCCTTTCTCTCAATTTCACCCTTGACGAATTCCCAAGCCGAAGGGTGGACACTCACAAACGCACATGAAAATTTCCCTACTGATTACCCCTTAGGGCAAGTGGAGTGGAGTGTCCTTACTCGCATGCACATGGACACGGTTTCATCCCCGTAAGCTCCATCTCCTTCCCCCAAATCCCGTAGGTTAGTGTAGATTATAATTAACAAATGACAAAAAACAAAAAAAATTACCCGTAAGGATTAAGGATCTAGACGTGGGTATCGATTTGCCCAATGGTTTGGGAATTTTATTAGAGCATCCGCAGTGAAATAACCAAAAGTCAATAATCAAAAGTTGTTAGAGCATCCACAGTGGAATAAGCAAAATAAAAAGTTGTTAATATTAGCAATATTTGTTCAAAAAAGTACTCACATTAGAATAACCAAACTTAACAACTTTTTAGCAACTCATCAAATTAAGGGTTTTGAATAATCAAAACTAGCAACCTTTAGCCAATAATCAAATTTTGTGATCCCCATATTTTATCAATCAAGTACACCCATCATTACATAAAAATCTTCTCTCTCTCTCTCTCTCTCTCTCTCTCTCTCTCTCTCTCTCTCAACAATGTTTTCAAAAAATAATTATAAAAAACTATTCTTACTATTCTTTTCAGAAACTTTTTTCTAAAAAAAAAACCCGTCTTTATATGAACTCTTTTTTTTTTAATAAAAACTGTTCAAATTTTTTAAAACTATTTTTTTTAAAAATTGTATTTACACAAAGCTGTTTTTTTACACATTTTTTTTCATTAACTATTTTTTTATCCAACTGTTTTTAACTTAAACTGTTTTTTTTCTTCCAAAAATTGTTTAATTAACTTTTTTTTTCAAGAACAAATGTTTTTTTTATAAAAATTGTTTTTAACATAAACTAGTTTTTCAAAAGATTTACGTGAAATGAAGGGAAAAATTTGGAGAAAACTCATGGAAGGAAGCAATGGTCCTATTGTTTTTTATTATGAGCAAAAAATAACCAATGTGAGATTTGACATTGTTAACTTTACCAACCTCTAAATGGATAATCAAAATCTGATGTGGCATGTTTTAATTATTCACTTTTGCTTATTCTACTGTGGATGCTCTTACATCATCTTTTGGTTATTTATTTAAGGGGTTGCTAAGATTAGCAATGTAGAAATCCACAATAGTACAATTAAAATTGAATAATCAAAACTTGTCACATCACCTTTTCAACTTATAAAAATCTAGAAATTGTAACATAGAAAATATTTTTTTTAAATAGTTTGCAAACTAATAAAAACAAGTTATTAGAAAAAGAGAAAATATTTTTTGAGAACTTTCATTTTAAAAAAAAAAAAAAGTTTTCGGGAAAAAGTTCAAAAAAAAACAGTTTTTGAATAAAAAAAAGTTTTAATAAAAAACTGTTTTTGAGAAAAGCAGTTTTTGCAAAAAAAATAAAAAGTGTTTCTTTTTTAAAAAAATTCTTAGAAACATATTGAAAATAGAAGAGAAAGAAGGTTTTTGTATAATGATTGTGTACTTAATTAAAAAAATATGGGGACAACTAAATTTGATTATTGGCAAAAGGTTGATAGTTTTGATTATCCAAGGGCAAAATTTGATGAGTTGCTAAAATGTTGCTAAATTTGGTTATTGCAATGTGAACTCGTTTGCGGATACTCTTAGAAGAGGAAGTCTCCTTTTGAACAATTGAAGTTTCCTTTTCACAAATATGCCTATGGTAGGATATAAAAGAGAAGAGAGTTCGGCTGGGATCGCATCTTTTAGACCACCGGCGGCTGGAAAAAGAGAAGAAGAAAAGCTTCAATTGTTTTTTTGACCAGATAAGTTAGGGTTGAAGATGAAACATCATGTTTTGTAGTACGTATTTGCAGACTCTTTATTTGGGACAGAGGTTGGTTTTAGCTTAAAAAAGGTAAGTAACTTTATTTTTTTGTCTTTATTAAAAAAAATGCATTTGCTTATTTTGTATCAAAACTTTTGTGACTTATTCGTCTCAATAAAGAAGAATCACAAAAGTAAAATTATGATCAAAACTCATAATTTTTTAAATAAAGACAAAAATAAGTAAAAAAAAAATACTGGCTTTTTGACTTATTTTTGTCTATTTTAAAAAATTATGAGTTTCGATAAAATAAAATAAAAAGGTTTACTTTACCGATTCATCTCAACAAAACAAATCAATAAGTCATAAAATGAAACAAAAAATTAATAAATACAAAAAAAAAATTTTGAATAAAAAAAGTCATTTTGACTTATTAAGCGAAAATCACTCAGAGTATCTGATTACTTCATTCCAGTGAACTAAACATACCTAACTGTGAAAGTAACTAACAAAACTCAACAGCATACGTAGTAGATATGTATTTTCTTTTTCTTTTTCTTTTTTCTTTTTTTTTAAAGGGAAATGATTTCTACACTCCTATTTTTTATTATGGCATTCTTTTTCTTGTCTTTTAGTGAGAAAAATACAAAAAAAAAAAAAAAAAAACTTTACTAAAAGACAAGAAATGGAGTGGCATGGTAAAGAAAAGAAGTGAAAATCATTTTCCTTTCCAAAATCATGGCAAAGGATTACACTTTCTATCATTGTGTTAGGACGCGGCTATTCGCAGCCATGTATTTTCTCCCACAATCCGTTAAAAATTTTCAATTGGACTCGACAGTTAGTTACCGAAATTGAAATACATTTTCAGCATCCAATTACCGAAATATGATTTTTTTTCAACAGCTATTTACCGAAAATGTATGTTTGACAGTTGTCTACCGAAAATTAAATATATTTTCGACATGTAGTTACCGAAATATAATCTTATTTTCAACAGCTATTTACCGAAATGTTATTTATGATTTTCAACAACCACTTACCGAAATATAGTGGGCTATGGGAGAAAATAGGTGACTGCGAATAGCCGGCCCCTTGTGTTAAAATGCTACTACTACTATAAAGAAGGAATAAATTACACATCCCCCCTTGTAGTTTGACTTAAAGTTCACTATGTGGTCTTTCATTTCCATTTGAACACACTCGACCCGAGACTGGAAGTTGTGTTCAAATATAGACCTTCCATCATTTGGTTTCTAGTCTATTAGTATTTCATTAGAGGCCATGATTGGGCAAAATCGGATGGTTAAGTTTGGTCAGAACAATGGGGACCATATATAGTGAAGTACGAATCAAACTACATGGGTTATAAAAAGATACAATTAAGAAAAAGAGGGAAAAATATGTAGTAAACACGATTTTCTCTCTCTAAAACTCTTGGACTCTCTCTCTCTAAATTCATCTGGCGCTGGTGTGGATCTATTTGGGGTGGTGTCGGAGGTGGAGGGGCTGAGAAGGAGCAATGGAGGAGAAGGGGTTGCGAAGTTAAGGTGGTTGCGGTGGTGCAGCGGCGGTCAAATTTGAGTATTATGTGTTTGGTGGTGGTTGGTGGTCCTGGTGGGTCTGCTTGTAGTGGGGAGATTGGGCTATTCTTAAGGGGAGTAACAAGGGCTCGTTCCCCGGGTTTCGATGACGATGGTAACAGCGGGCCGTCTCACTCTAGATGACTGCGTTAATGGTGGAGTAGGGTTGTTTTAGGCTGGCCTATGTTGTCTATAAATTGGTCTCCGACTTAACATATGTTGTCTATTGGCTATGTCTTTTAGGTTTTAGACTAAGATTTCGACATCTTGGGCTTCTTGTTGTATTTGGGTTATGAGTTCTTGTGGGCTTTAATGTTATATTTACCCCTATTTAGACCCTTTAGGTGATCTGAGCTTGGCCCATTAAGGGTTTCTCTTCATTGGCTTCTGGCCAACAAGAGCTTGTTTTGTAATTCTTTTTCTGATCAATAAAATTTTTGCTTCGCCGTTCAAAAAAAAAAAAAGAGAGGAAAACTTGCCAGAAATAATATCAACTGACATCTCACAGATATACAAAGAGATGAGCAATATCAAAACTAATACTCCACCATGACAGTTCTCTACAGCTTTCATAACAAGAACCATCAAGAATACAACTGAATGCACCAAAAATGGCACTGAAACACCGATACCATGAACCCCTCAACGAACACCCGATTCCAAACTTCCCAAAGAGAATGGGAAAGAAAAAATGAATCGGATGGCCATTGTAAGGCATCAGTTCCAAGAAAACGAGGAAATATATGTCGTTTATCATCGTATTTCACTTTCCAATTCCCAGTTCTTTACTGATATCTCTTGTAAGGCTAAATTGCAAGGTGTTGTGCCATGGGAACAGAGTTCGGGTAACCGGAAGCTTCCTTCGAAGATCCTGCAAAACAATCTCAGTTAGAAAAGAGGTCTAAAACAGGGATGGACTTACATGTCTAGATATTGACATCCAGCTTCAAATCTACAACTGATAATTTGCAGAAATTAGGAAATAACTAGTTCAAGCATGGTAACCTAACGAGACAAGTAGATGTAGTACAGACAAGAGGTTCATTAGCATGGTGGAAGCACAAGCAATAAAGTTATTATTTGGTGTCTTTCATGCATTTTCAATTACTGAACTCCAATAAATTAGATATTGTTTAGCACATTTGATCACATGGAACTCGTTTCAAAGATTAGTGCACAGGTTGGATTGCAAATCACAAGGGGCCCATAACAAATAAATGAAGATCAAATAACCTTATGAACGCTAATTTCACGAGAATGTGGGACAAGGCAATAAGGCAAAATGCACGAGCTAGCTGTTGTGTGCACACTCATAAGCGTAACTTCTTGCCCAACAATGACAAAAGAGACATGCTCAATGTATTAGAAGAATCAGGACAATCTTCTTTGCCCAACGTGCCATATATAGCAGAGATGGGGCCCCTAGAAGTCTAGAAACTGGACAGGCCGTGTAAATATCCCAACCAGGCAATGACAGATGGATCATTCATCGTTAGCTAAGCTAATTTGTTTCCCTTATTAATGACAGTTCTGAAGCAAACTTTCCACAGACTTCAGTCTAGAGATTACCTTGAATGTGGTATCTGGCAAATTTGAGTAGGATGCCTGCCAATATGTAACTGTCAGGACAGGTCTTTTAGAACATACAGGTATTTGGTGATTGAACAAACAAATAGAGAACCTGAAGAGAAGCAAGGTACTCTGTCTCGTGATGACGAATAATGTTGGTCAAAGAAACGGCTAAGTCATCAGGAGACTGAAACAAGTATAAAATTATCAAAAAGCCAGACAACACAGATTAACAAGAAAGGGAAAAATAAAACTTAAAAGTTAGAGAAAATACTTTTGAACACCACTGAGATCGCTAGAGGGACTCAAGAGGACAAGACAGAAAAATATTCCTTACTTTGTACTTATTTCGACTTTTTTTTGGTACACTTTAATCAGAATTATTGGTAGACAGAATACAAAAAGAAGGAAGATAACATACAGAATCCATCACCCACCTGCGTGAGGGGAAATTAATTGAAACTGCTAGATGTGCCTTAATGAAACTAGTGAGCTAATGATACAACCGCCTGACAGATCTGAAAGTCAGTTCGACCAATGTGGTTGTTCAGTGACATGCTTACTAACATCGTCATGATGTTTACAGCATACAGGAGTATGAACAAGGGGAATCCCAAATCACATGACGTTGAGCAGGTATGGAAATACACATAATGGCAAGTGGCAACCCATAACTTAGCAAGCCACAATATTAGAAAAGGAACAAGAAAAAGATCACGTGTGTGTTAGTTTCCAACAACCACCTGGAACAACGTTGAATCCTGGAATTCATGTTTCGCATCTAACTGGACATTTCCTTCTTCAAAGTAGTGAGCACCTACCTGAATGAAAGGGAAATAACAAGTGAATCAATCTTGTTTAAATTAAACCATGCATGTAGGTTCACTCCTTAGCTAGGCATAGTACAAAAAGAGGTCTTATAATTCAACACTAAAACACATGCTATGCATTACTGCATTCAATGAACTGCAAATATACCTGCATTCTGCCTCTCACTTCCACTATCTGTACGTCATCTTTAAACTCCACATTCCATATAGAGCGCCAGCTTCCATTGCTACATAACATTATGCAGAAACAAAAATACAACAGTTGAACATCTGTCAAAAGACCAAAACAATTCCATCTTCAAGGGAAATAGAACGTAGGAATACAAGGTCAGGCAAGTAGTAGTAAATATCATCACATACTGAGTCGACCAAATTCAGTTGAATGCAGCTAGTACTTATTATACTGCTATTATTGAACTTCAGTAATTTTTCCAACACAAAGCAATAGTGCACTGATAGCATTAGCAAATAAATTCCAATAATGCAAGGCATAAAAGCAGCAAAGCATAGTTTGGGCCCACGTATATGCTTTATATGCAAATGATGATCAATTCGACAAGTAAATAGTAATTTGCAACCAAACTTGGTCTAGAACTAGCAAATGCAGACAAGGATCATCTACGTCAATAAGCATATTAGGAAGAGTAAGACGAGGAAAAGAAGATTAGAGAAGTCTCTCTCCGTGAAAATCCATCGGAGAAAGAGGAGAGCGAATAAAAAAAAAGTCAGGTCGTATTACATAAAACCTTACGTTTGTTGTAACTGCATCACAAGTTCGTGCAGCTACTTGAACCCGTCTCTAGCCATTTCCCAGGACATGCAAACTTATATCTACATTCCATGCTACTTACCAATCTAAAGTCTGTCTGATGGGCCTTTATTACCATCCACTTTGTTGACAAAACCAAACCGAATTTGTTCAGCAAATATTTTTCTAAATTTTTGAAGAACAGCCTCATAGCAATCTTCAATCAGTTAGTAATGTCTTGCATGCAGTCAAGAATAATACTGCAGTTCAATCCCTTAATTGGCCAATAAATGTGTGTTAATGCCAACAAATCATTTAAGACACAATTAAATGAAGCAAAACCTCAAAGCAATTATCACAAAAGGCTACGATGTGGAACAACTAACAGCTGGAGATTAATAAAGCAAAAAGAGTAAGAAATAGGAAGTGAAGCCAATTCACTCACCAGAAATTCTGCGGGCTATGTCGAGCAGCTGAAATTACAACAACAAGCTCAAAATCAGATCCTGGTTCTTCCACATCTTTTCCTCTGGCACAGTAAACTGAACATACACCTTTTGGATAAGCTTCACCAACATATTTCATAATTTCAGCATCTAGCGCACATCTGACACAATCACAAAACCAAATAGTACGAAAAGGAATGTTATCTACAAGCATCATGGTCAACCGAACCATCATTGAACATAATGATTTCTGCTCATGAAAAAGAGAAGGCGAAAAACCAAGACAAGTTTGCCACGACAACACCAAGTGCCCCATGTTTAAAACATCTCAATCATCCACTAATAAAACTATCTTAGCTCAGCCTTTGTGAGACTCTTATCAACGATAGTCGATAGAATGGTAAGACACCTGAACATATAGAATGCGCTTCCACTTATGTTCTCCTCTTTGTACACGGAAATGAATAGTTATTACTCATTTTAGTAAATTAGACTGCTGATTTTGCCACTCCCTTTTTTGTTAACACCACTCTCCTGCAAGTGTATTTTTGGTGCAAAAATATACTTGCAAGGGAGTGGCATTAACAAAAAAGGGAGTGGCAAAATCATTTCCCATTTCTTTATATTGTTGCTGTTCATTAGTCCATAAACTGGTAAGCCCAAAAGCAAATGAATATGATACAGTGCACATAACAGACTCACAAACTCTGATAGATATAGCCCTGTCTCTAGTCTTACAAGTGAAATTATGCATGTTCACAAAGCGGTCCTGGTGGCCTTTCCAACCTTTAGCAGGCCCAAGACAAACCAGACTTTAATGCAGTAGACCATCTGAAGATTGATTTCTCCATAAATTTTCAGGCCCTAATGTCTTTCCAGTTTCTATAGTTCCAATTCCAAATCTTTGATATTGGGATACAGTATTATCAACATTTTGCCCTCAATAAGAAATAAAGGTCATTAGTTCGTGACAAAGTCACGATTATTATGAGCATAATATATAATTACATGTTAAGACACAGTAGCAAAGTACAGTACATAAATCCAAGCAGTAAGTACCACAGACATCTCATGGAGAATTCCATTATTACTAGAAAGAATATGAGTAAATACCACAAAAACCTAAGTTAAAAGTGTTCAAAGTTGAGATATGATAGGCATAACCTTATATGGGTGTTTTTGCAAGGGAAAATAAAAAACCATGTTCTGATACAAGAATATTGACAAATTCACAAAGCATACCGATAATCCTCAACATAGGGGGATGGCAGTTCTTCATCAGTCGCTGGTCTCACTTCTGTACAAACCTGAGCCAATTTAGCATTTCCTCGAGTAAATTAAGGAGGAACAGATAAATACTGATCAAACAAAGAAATGGACAAAAAAAGGAGCCGCTACAGCCTACACACAGTGAGCTATAACAACTTTCAAACAACGTGAAGATTGTGCAATGCTGATGCATGATCAAGGCGTCCCTAGCTATACCAGGAGCTGAAACCAAAAGTAGCACACGGAGTCCAACTTTGGTTTGCAAGATGATTTAGGACTAAATCCGAGCCCCTTTGCTGCGGTAGTGCTAAATATACTAAGAAATTTGCACGACTTAGTGTTTTCCGAAAATTGGGCTGCATAGATGTTCAAAGGAGCGGACCTTGTGATGATTATTGATTAATCATTTTCGAAACTTGATCTAATGTAAAACACAGAATACTACTTGCTAATGCTTCCGTGAGGTAAGAAGTGGTAAAAGTCAACGGGAATGGGGGTAAATATCACAAGTGAAAGAGTGAGGCAGACGGAAAACAAGGGAACAATGGCAAAGTGTCTATCTGCCCATATAATCTCCCTCTTCAAACCTATCCTTATCAAGATTCTAACATCAGTATTTTTCTCTAAGAGCCACAATTTCTCTCTTTGAAAGGTCTCTCCATTCCGTTGAATGGCCTCTGGTGGTTTCTCACTCTTGGTTCTTTACCCTCTTCAAATCATAGGCCATTGGGTCTGCCTTGGGACCCCAGAGAACCTACTAACTCCAAGTCTAGAAATATTCCCCTGTATCACCTGCATGGACGATCCCTTTCTTAATGGTCCAGCAGTAACAATTGCCATCCACCTGGTGTTCCAGTGATGATTACCCTGGCGGTCATTGTAAGCCCTTGCTCTTTAGCTACCAAACCACGAGAGCCCCAGTGTTCCCGAGAGAGGGCGTTCCCCAGAGAGGATGTATTGCCAATACCAAAACCAAGCCTCAAGGGATCCCTTGGGTCATACCAGTTTACCAAAGCGAAGCTCAATGTTCAGGTTAAGGTCTCACTATATATGGCACCATCTTGCCCAGGTTCGAGAAAGTTGTATTCTCCTATCCTCGAAATAGGGGTATGCCAAGGGAATTGATCACTCTTTTGTGAATACTTGGACCCTCGTAGGTTACCCGCACGCAGCATAACCCCTCTCCCATGGTCCAGCACTTATCCAAGACACATTACTCTGCTCTCGCAAAGGACAAATCTAGAGGAATCATCCCTCCTTGGTTCAAGGAGACAATCCCACAGCACTCACATGCCTGCAGCTCTCTTGCACATCGGCAACACTGATGGTTCTACAGCTCTCTCTCTCTCACCCACCCAGACTCTATCTTTCTTAATCATCAGTGCTTGAACTTTTTCTAAAACAGGTGATACAAGGAAAAAGCAAAAGAAACCGAAGGGCAAACTACTCTCTGGCTCATTACTTGTGTGTACTTATGGGTACTTTCTTTTAGTTCTTACTTCTTATCTTCTATTATTATTATTATCATCTGCATTTCAATTTACTCACCAACTTATTACCAGGCCAAGAAGGTCTAAAATTCTGAATTGGTGCCCGGATATCAGAAACCTCTCTCTTTAAGAGTCCATAAACCTAAATTAGTTTGTCAATTTATTGTAAATATGTGCTTAACATTGGTAAGTGTGTTTATTTTCTCCAGGATTGTAGGATTTAAGTTCCAAATGTCACCATATTGTTATATTGTGGATATATATATACACACACACGCACATAAATGTAGTTGACACTACCTGCCAAACACGAATACAACACTTCATAAGTGTTTGTGCAAAATACTCCAGAAGTGGTGACCTCAAAGTAGAGCAATGAAATGACTTACTTGCTTGACATGGTCAACTCTAGCAACTTGGGCAGTCCTAGGCTCAATATATTCGTTCTCATCTATCTGACCAAAGGACGTAATTAGAACCTGCAAACAACACATATGAGAGAGAGAGTTAGTTAGTTAGTTTAGCAGTTGACACTTACAAGGCAACATTTTTCTACTTATTACAAGTGGTAGAAGAATACTAGTCTCTGAACTACAGCAAACGGGACATGACATAAGCCCATAGTCATACAAAGCCCAACTGAGAACCAAATAAGAGAAATCCTATGGAAGCGTACGAGGGTGGCCAAATTGAGCTAGCCCCAGGTCAGTTACTCACAATGCATTGCAACATTGTACACTCTTAAGGGTATGTTTGGTTCGATGGAATGGAATTGGAATATCCTTTCCATTCCCAAGTTTGATTGTGCTTAGGAATAGCCATTCTCATCTGCAATGGAATGGTGTGACGATAGTAATTTTTGGAGTGGCACTAGTAATTTTGGTGTGGCAATAGTAATTTTCAGAGTGGCACTAGTAATTTTGGTGTGGCAATAGTAATTTTCAGAGTGGCAATAATGATTTTGGGTGTGGCAATAGTGAATCTTGGAGTGACACTAATAATTTTGGTGTGGTAAAGAAATGGAATGACAATTCCTTAGTTTTTTTAGTGGAATGAAAATTCTTTTACTAAGGTGAATAGTGATTCCATTTGGAATGATCATTCCATCATTTAATGGTGAACCAGACATGGGAATAAGTATTCCATGGAATGACCATTTCATTCCAACGATGATTCTATCGAACCAAACATATCCTAAATGTAAATAGAAGTTGATGTGCGTGCGTTGCAAAAAGCTTAAAGAACTAATACATTTATAATATCAAAAAAAATGCATTGAAAGCGATGAATCAGAACTAAAAAGAAAAGCGGATAATGAAAGAATTATTACATCTTCACTCTTGCCGGGCAATTTGAGAGATATCAAGTGAGACTTGTTGTGCAAAGGAAATGCCTCCGAGGCCGCCGCGTTGTACGCATTGTCGTCATCCAAAACCGATCTAATATCTGGTCAAAATTAAACCCCAATATACAGCAATATTTCAAAACAAATGAAAATCAATCCAGAAGCAAACAATTTTTTATAGAGAGAGAGAGAGAGAGATAAATGGTGATTGGTGACGATCGGAACAAAAAGGTACAATGCAGGTATAATTCACAGCAGTCCAGAGAGAGAGGGACCTTTGGCTACGTATTGTATTTCGCCGGCGGGGGCGTTGAGGAGGAACCATTTGGCGATCTCTTTCTTCTGCTTCTCGCTCAGCTCTGCCTCCTCTTGATTTCCGTCTTCCTCCGCCACTCGCCCACGAGAATTATTATGCATCTCTCTCTCTCTCTCTCTCTCTCTCTCTCTCTCTCTCTCTCTCTCTCTCTCTCTCTCAATAATACGTATAGGAGTAGTAGTTGTATATAGTGTGTGTGAAGGGTATGTGGGTGTTTTTGGAGGGGGTTTGAAACAGGGGAGGAAGGTGGGGTAAAAGGGATTTGTGGGTGTGGGGTGGGGGGGGATTTGATTTGAAGTGGTGATCTGTAAAGGCCGGCTGAGGGCTGGCGGTCGGAGTGTGTGATTCGAAATGATTTTGATCGGTGGGGTGGGGACTTTCTTCTCTGTTTGTTTGTTTTTTAAGTTTGGAATCAATACATAAACGGAAGGGTCAACAACTAGGAGTGCGTTCAGACGCGGACGGGAAATCTTTAGGACGGCTGATCCGTCCGTCCATTTTGACACCAACGGCTCGGATCAATAAGAGTTCGGTATTGATACGTGCCGTCCATTCTTTTTATTCAAATCTGAGTTGTCCATCACCAAAATAGACTACTGCCACCCTACAGCCCTGCAGTGTGGGCTCCTCAGTCCCTCAGCCCTCCTACCGTAGCGCTCAATCTTACCGTCCGTCTTGCCAATTAATAGTTCTGGACTATCCAAAATACTTTTGAACGTTGATATTGAAAACTGTCAAACAAAGCAATGGGAGTAGACTTTTTGAATCCTTAATGAAAATTATTCTATGCCCTCGAGACACCACCACGTTGTGCTCCACCCCCCAATGCGTGGCAGAAAAGGGGTTTGGGGCACCATGTGGCCAGTCTCATTTTCCATCACACATTGACCCCGTTCGTTTTTTAATATGGATTCGTAGATAATGAGTGTAGTTTGAAATAAAATAATGGCTGAAAATATGAGTAATGATTAAAGAAATCCAGAGAGAAAAATTAAAATAATAATTAGAGAAAAATAGAAAAATGATTAAAATCCAAAACCTAAAATCCTTAAACCAACACGGTCATTATGATTTCCACTGCACATTTTGATTCGTCCATAATTTGTTTTTAACCCCACATATATAACGTGCAGTGAAGAGGAAACTGTCGACGCCCAGGAGCACTGCATAAAGCCCAAAGAGTAGGAAGAAAAGAGGGGGTTTTAGCGGCTTCCTAGTTTGGCTCATTGATGGTACAGAACTAGTTCTACAGAAAACATCTTCAAATAGCTTCAACAACGTATACGACTCACCGTATCAATAGTCAATAGTTGTGACTTGTACCAAGCTTTTTGGGATTTTTTTCTTATTTTGTTCTTATTCAGAAAAAATTTACATTGGTTAATTTTGTGCCTACCTTTTCTGCATTATTATAAATTATTACTTTTACCTAAAAAATTTCAAAAATATCTTTAGTTGATTAGTTATATTTTAAGATGAGAGCATCTCCAACCCATGGCTTCATATTGGAGATGTCACAAACGTTTTTTTGAAGACTGACGTGACATTTTGACATCTCCAATTTTACATTAAAGCCTTCCTTTCCAACCCTTGATGTCAAATTCTATTTATTTGACATCAAATTATCCATCTCTAACCCTTATGTCAAAATACAAATGGTCATTTTTTGAAATTTGGCATGGAAGATGGTGGTTGTCAACTTTGACAACTTTGTCATTCCCTTCAAATTCACGTAGGAATTAGCAACAAGGAAGGCTGTCGGGTTGGATTGAATTTTGGTGTCAAATGTTACCGTTAACATATCCACGTAGAATTTGACATCTCCCCCATTGGAGATGCTGTTAGTGATCCACTTTTATGTCATTAATTGACAGCATGTGGAAACCATGATGATCTAATCAACACCTTATGAAGTTATGACTGAATAAAAAACTTTAACTTCTTTAGAAACCTCACAACTCGTGAGTTACTAAAATAAATCCATCATTTTAGGATCCACATCACTTGGTAGAAGAAGTTTTTTGCATGATTACGAGAAGAATTCAGGTTCTTGTTAGCTTTTGTTATCAACAAAAAAAAAAAAAAAACATATTGGTGTTGTTAGGTTTTATTGCTTGATGTTAGCTTTTGTTACTAAAAAAAGCATCTTGGTGTTATTAGCTTTTGTTGCTAACAATTAGCAACAAAAGCTAACAAGCAACAAAAGTTTTTGGCTTTTGGTAAAAGTAAATTTTTTTTACTTTTTCGATTCCTACTTTCGAGATGCATCAATAATCTAAAAAATTAGGAGCAAAACTAACAAACGCAAAAAGAAATTAGAAAGGGAAAAAACCCAAAAAAGTCCAAGAAAAACAAGAAACATCTTTTGAAAGAGTCCAGTATCCATAGAATTCACCTGTACACTCAATTAAAATGCATTCTATGATGCGTTTTGTTAGGTAAGAATCACTCCATACCTTACACTCATTATCCCACCTACAAATCATTTCAGATGTTATCCAATCTAACTCATCCATGGCTCATGCCTCCTCCTCTCGTAAACAAGATATCTTCCACAATGGTACAGAAATGAGATAAAACAAACCATATACTTCTGAATCATGATTAGATAGATGGAATTATATATGATGCCATCTAGAGCCAACACAAGAGTATCACTACATAATAATGGCCAGTACCCCAAAAATCGGAAAATCGGAACACATAATGTTCTTGATAAACAAACTTCCATCATCAAGAGCGTTGACGACTTGGTTCGCGTGGGGAGTTGAACTCCTAACTCCGAGTAATTCACTAGTCACTACTATACATTGCGTAATGTTCTTGACTTTTTTCGAAATAACAACTACAACCAAAGCAAAAAGGCAACAAAAAATAATCAACCATTTTCCCATACCATGAACTTTCCACTGGGAAAACGAGTACACTAGAAAACCATATCCAATTTAAGATGGCTTTAACTTCTAGCAAACTCGGTGTAACCTAAGATTCAACATAACTTAAACTTCCTAGACAAAATTTGTAACTATACCAGAAAAATCTATTTTCTCAAGGCAACTCCTCAGGCCTTGGATTCCTCTAGTTATAATTCCACTATGATGTTAACCAAAAATTTTGAATTACAGAGCCCCCAAAAGGGTATTTTCAGCAGGAAATACTCTGTTTGTCATAGACCAACCTCCAACAACCTTTCCACACCATCACGGGATGTATCCCTTGATTGCTGGTTAGATTTTCCTTTAGTCCGCGATTCATAAATAAGCCTCTAGCTGCAAATCCCATTAGCTCGGTTGGATCCACATAACCTCGGATCCTCGACATTATTCCACCTTCATTGGACAGGCCCATTCTGAAGTATCGTTCAGGTGAATCAAGTTCAGGTGAATCTGACTCTTTCGGATGGTTAGGATTCATCCTTGGTTCAGCGTCGCAACTTTCATCTTCAGGAATTACGTAATGGTTCATACCAAGAGATTCCCAATCAATTTGCTGCAAAATTCTTGCTGCGCGTTCTGTGCAACGCCAGGGGTAGTTTTGTGATTGTAGCGATTGCTCAACAGCTAGTCTTTCTACTTGAATCTTCAGTTCCTGTAGTCTATTTCCAATCCTTGAAGATACAGCATCGTACAAGTTTCCTCTTGCTTTGTTGTGGTTTCCTTCCATGAATAAGTCACCTAAATAGATTGGATCACCAATAAGAACAGTCACCTGCGAATCAGGCAAGGAATATGAAAGACTTGTTAAATGCAAGACCTGAATACATAAATCGAAAATGTACTTTGTACAACTATGTCGTGCAGGAAATGGATGTAATTGGTGGCAATTAGGACAACATAATGTTTATACAAGAGTTCAAAAAATGATACCCCTTGAGTATCAGAAATGCTAATTAATCAGGTAGCAGCCCCTTAGCAAGTCATCAAGTACGTCACTGCACAATTATTTGTAATCTGCATGCAAAGAACTTGCATGCTATTCTAGAAAGGAAATGCAATACAAACTAACAAAATCTCACAAGAAAACTCACAAACACATGGTGGGATGCACAAATGTACTTTTTCGCACTCGAAATAGGACCCAAAGAAATGATATGAAAGACAACTCAAGTGAGTGAGGGAAGGTGAAAATTTTTGTAAGTTTGTTGAGAATTACTCTTCTAGAAAAGATTCACAACAGACACACTCATAACATGACAACAGCTTCCTGCAAGAAACTTCAGGTTATGAATGACCATCGAAGTGTTAGCCTAAACTTAAAAATGCCCTAGCATGAGCATTTGCTTGATATGGGAAAAAGAAAAAAAATTGTGGTTATGAACGTAAACATACTTTTGCTTTGTTTTTATTTGAAGATAAAAATCCTGTCTCTAGTTTGGAATGTAAATGAAAACGTTGCTCCCATTCCCTCTGTATGTTTGAGCATGCACGCAGGTGTGTCTGGGCTTTGTTATCCTCTTTGACGAATTCTTTGCCACGATAACACTAACCCCCACAAATCGAAAACTCAAATACTACTAGTGTTCTATAGATTTTTGGTTTTCCGAAAAATCTATTTTCCTATGGCTTGCCCGGAATTTGGGCTAATGAGGAGCAATGTGGTTGAAAGTTCAAATGCTTATTTTTCCCCCTTAGTACTGTCAGGATCTAAGAAATTTATTTCTGGAGTGAATCAAAGTGAGGCAAGGGACTGAGACATGTGAAGCTGAATTTCAGTGTGCAACCGTCTAGGATAAATGGATACGAGAAATTAACTACATACTGTCTTGCCGATCCGTGGAATCTTGGCTCCAATGGGCATGATATCTTGCATCCCAATATGCACAAATGGAACAACCAGAGGAATATTGTCTGCATCCAGGATCAACCTGTTGAGATTGAAACATGTATTAGAATTCATATTGATTGTGAGCCAACTGAAAAACAATGATACAAGAGCTAAAATAACAAACAATCATGAAGAGATGCAAATGAAAAAGACAGAGAAACAAAAACACATACAACAGGCTACACGGTAACTAACTTGGCTTCTTTTTTCCCGCTGAGGGCTGAGCTAAGCTTACTAAACTTATCCCAGCTCATTTTACTCAACATAAGAAAACAGGCTTAATGTGTATCCAGGATCTTAGTGTATGCACCATTCTAAAGCACCAGCATCAGTGATTCCTTTCCGAAAGGGAAACATTTTGCTTGGTTTAAGTTTTGAGGGAGGTTTAGAGAAATGAGAGTAATAATTGGAGAGAAAACTTATTGGGACAGTGCGCAGAGAGAGGGGTTGAGTCTAGAGACCCAAAACGAACTCAGTCAAATAGAGGTTTCAAATCATAGAAACTTTTCACATGATTACAAGAATAATTACTAATGAGCTTCTCAATCACTAAGTTTCGTCGGGTTTCTCTGTCTGACTCTTTATCAGGGTTTCACCTCCAAAAATTTTAGGCCATGTTCCTCATGTTTCTAGATTGCTCCACACCTTCACCACCGGAAAACCACAATCTTGAGATTATTTAATTGACAAAATCAGAGTCATACATCTGAAGTTAAATGTCCTCCGGACTATGGCACTGATGATAGAAGTAATTTTTAAAATTTTATCTATTCAACACATTGTGAACAAATGTTCTACACATTCATTGATCATCATGGTTCTCTAGTACCCACATCCCAGCTTTCTATTGCTTTCTTTTGGCGGGAAAAAAATTCAGAAAATGCTCAGGAGAACTCAATCAGAGCAATGATAACTGGAGTACACAAGTACTTACATAAGAGCAGGGCCATGCACTATGCAAGTGGCATTACTGCACTGGATTATTTTCCTTCTCCAACTAGTTACTATCAGTATCAGCAAAGTTCACCTTTTAGAACTTTTCCAAGCGGCACTAGCAAGAATGTGTTCTTGTCACACCAAAATACCGTACGGAAACTACTTAAGGGACAAACCTCAGTACTGGCTTTATATGGTAGAACAAATTTCGCCAAAAGAAATCCTACAGTCACTCCCAAGTTTGAGCTATCGATTACATTACAAGTACCTCATTAGTCAATGTAAAACCAAATGAATCATGTGATACCAACAAGGAATTGTATAAGTAGAAATTTCAAACCTCCCAACGCCTCTCTTGACAGACGACATTGTTCTCCCACCATCTCTGGAACGACTACCCTCCGGGAATATATGAACCCACCCACCGTTGTTCAATTTTGAGATAGCCATGTCCATTCCCTAGAGCACGCCAAAGAGATAAAACCACATCCACTATTAATACGATAATGCACAAGAAAACTTAAATTGGCCAATGAAGACAATTGAAATCTAAATTACACAAATGTATATGTTCCGACTAAATTACAAGAGAACCATCTAGTTGTGACATATGCTATGCAACTTGTGCACACTATTGTTCAGAGCAAAATTAAAGTTGCTAAACCAAGCAGAAATCATGTCATAGTGCGCAACAAGAGTAAAATTAAAGTTGCTAAACCAAGCAAAATCACATCATAGTATGTAACAAACCGAAGTCGTACCTTTGAGAAAAGACAAAGGATGCAGTATCATTAGATCGCTCGCAGTATTAATAAAAAAAATGCAACTGTTATAAGCTGATGTGCATTGAGCAGAACCAGCTTCAAGAAACAACATAAAGAAATTATTTGTTTTCAGCAACTTCTCCTCCAGCAAAAGTTACGACATCAAACTAAACATCATTCTCGTCTCCATTTGCCAGGAAGAGAAGTGCGTATGTCATTAGTACAAATTTTGTTCTTTGAAATTTTGACTTCTTTTATTCAAAAGGACATTGTTCCTAAGCTCTCCGCTAAGTTATTCTACTAGTTGATGCAGCGCGTAGAAGTTCAACGTTCATGAATGTGCACAACACCTTTCATGCAGAGGCTTGATATTAATATCCTTTAGAATATTTAGTATTCGTTCTAATTTTTTTTAGTACAAGTCTATTGGCTGTCTCCTTTTAGCATATTGTCCGCAGCTACATTACACTGACTCGTTGAAATATAAAAAGGATCCATGCCGGACGCCAGACATCCTGACAAGGGTATATAATTCTTGTCCAACATATTTAGTTGAACATTTAGCTGATGAGTCTCTTTTGTAAAATCTATCTATCATGAACTATGCTAAGAACTTCCATACCATGCATAAAATGCTCCAAGGCACCTTGTAAGCATATTAATATCCTTTAGAATATGCTAGGAAACATATTGAGGAGTATGAATAATATGGTATGCCCGTGTCCTTGAGATGGAAATTAGATAAATAGGACGCTTAGGCAATGTAGGTTTATGCAACACGGGTTCCCGGTTTCCTTCTTTTCTATTTTGTTAGGGTTATTAGCCTATAACAAGGAGGCTTTGCCATGTATTAGTCAAACCTGGACTTCGTAAAATTAGTAGTTGTTAGGCTAGGGCCGCTGCATGCTTCCTCTCTTCTTCCTTGCTTACTATGCTACATTGCCATATCAACATGGTATTAGAGCATACCTTGATTGCCTATTTATACCTTGCTCACTATGCTACATTGAACAATTACATGGTATAAGAGCACCCCATAGTTCTAAATCACAATATCATAGAACAGCTACACAGTTACTTCGTATGCTACAGTGAGATGTAATACTGGAAAATTACCTTCTGATAAATCCCATCGCCACGCGAAACTGGTAAAACTTTAACAGACCGAAAGAATGCAGATGTCACTGGATTACGGAAACATCTATCAGTTGCACAAAGTGTCCACCTCAATCTATGGGCATCCAATAGAATGCTTGGTGGAAGCAACGAAGCAATGACCAACGGGTCATCCATTGAAGCAACATGATTGCTCACCTACAGTCAGTGTAAAACATTCCATGATCACAATGTGCAAATGAATACATTGGGACCCAAATTGACAGATCATCGAATGGTAAATTTCGAGAATAACCTAGCTAAGGGAGGAGGAAATAGAAAATTCAGTTGAAAATTGACAATTGCTGCATACCGTTACAAGAGGTTGATTATCCGGTCTATTTAACAGTGCCTGATGTAGTTTTTCTGCACCATATATCTGGATCGCTTGGAAAAATTAGCTTCTGCAAATCTTTAAAAAAAAAAAAAAAAAAAAGCTCTTGGACTTTCAAGGTTTCAATCCCAGCTTCACCTTACCTGGACACGATTAAGACCATGCATAAAAACATGGCATACATTTCCAAGGATAGGAACAGCTAGAGCTTGTAGCATGCGAGTGATGACAGATTCCTCCTCTGCACCCACGTCCTTACCAACTGCATGCATGTCCATACAAAGAATCAATAAACATTGTACGAATACTCAAGAAACCTTTCAATTTCTAATCTATTGAAAGTTCTTTCTATGAAGTAAGAATTAAGATCCACAAACGAAAACAGCCACTGCATGTTAAGACTTTTTGGACCTCAAAATGAAGTGAAGACTTTTTAACTTGACCTTGAATCTCTAACAGAGGAAAACTAGCAAGTCCAAATAGAAAAAACAGCATGCTTGCACATAAACTACCAAATTGTGGACCGACCAGTAAGAAGAATATCTCAGACCTTTCATTCCCTGCTTATGACAGATGAACTCAAAGAAGTTTTGGTAAAGTGGGTATATGATATATCCCACATCTTGATAAGCCTTCTCCAGGAGCCCCTCCAGCGACCCTCTCCGGGAGGAGCAAGGCTTCCTCCATAATACTCACCTCCTCGAGAGGGTTGCCAGAGGGGCTCCTGGAGAAGGCGTATCCAAATGTGGGATATATCATATACCCACATTATTGTCCCCTTGTGCGCATATACTCATATCGCAAAATGAGTGTGTGCGGGCATAGTCGAATCATGGCGGGAGTCTCATTCCACGTGGAATGGGTTGCCGGAGGGACTCTTGGAGAAGGCACATCCGGGCGTGGGGTGTATCACATACCCACAGGTACTTTAAACCTCTCGCTAACAAAATACCATTTTCATCTATTTGAGAAGACTTACAAAGGCACATGCCACATGTTAGTCGGTCTTCTGTTCTCATAGTGGACAAAAATGTATCAGTTCTATGTCACATTGATACTCCAAGCGCCCCATGAAGTGGTCCAAGCGCCCCATGAAGTGGTTAACACGTAGATGTGTCAAAACTCCCAAATTGACTAGGGTTATTCAAACTTTTGAAAGCTGTGGAAGTTCTTCACATTCATTACTTTTGTACATGCTTAACAGTGATACATTCTCATTTTCATTTGCAAAGGTCTAAGAGACCAAAATGAGAGAAAAAATTAAAAGATTGGAAGCATTACAAATACTGCCCCTCAAAAAGTATCTTTAGACATCCCAAACAATCCAAAGCATACATCACTCTGGCGAGTGAAATGACAACGCATATGGTAGCAGGGTACCTATACGCTGGAGTACACCTACGAATATGTAGATGCCGGAATGATTTTTCTTGTAGATGGTAAATTAATAGTGAATCATCATACTTAAGACCCTGTTCGGTTTGGGTTTTGAGGGAAGTTTTTTAGAGTAATGAGTAGAGAGATACATATAATGAAAAATTATTGGGGACCGTGCACAGGAGTTTTGAGACCTAAAAGGAACAAGCCCTAAAATACCCTAGGTCTTTTTTACTAAGTAGAACTTTATTGCACTCAAAATTATGTCATGTTCTGGATCATGCTTCCTAAAAGCAGAATTTATGCCTACCTACTAGCACTTGAGTATCTTGAAGGTTTTTAATGCCCAAACATAAATCCTTTTTTTAAAAAAAAAACTTTTGTCAATGCATTGTGTAGCAATCAAACCCATGTTTCTTGTAGTATTAGTCATTCCTACCAAAATGGCAAAAGAAACACAAATATTTCTAAACAGAAACTAAGATGAACAGAGGGGCCAAGAGTCTACTCTGGATTTCTAGCCTTTTCTAGCCTGAAACAACACTTTTCCGGCCTCATAGGCTTCTATTTCTCGGAGGATCTCATTTTTTACATTGCAGTCAAATCAATCTCCTACAGCCTTAACTCATTCAAGTCTCAACAAAACTTCTAACAGAATACCAATATGGTTCGATGCTTCAAGCTCTTGCATCCAAGATTTAACTAGAGTACATGATTTCTCCAATCCCCAAAAACAATATTCAGCATTCAATAAACATCAGATTGGTAGGAGCTCAATACAATGGCACAAAAGAATCAAGGATTAACGATACAATTCTTTTTTTGAAGTGCTGAATTCACTTCCCCAAGACAAAAGACAAGTGATGGTAGTTCTTTTGAAGACTCTATTTAAAATATTACCACCAGATTAAGCCACATTTAGAGTACTTTTTTTGTACACCTTTACTTTTAGATGTCATTACTTATAAGAAACCAATTTTGTTCCATATTTCGGTAACGAGATAATTATTTTAGCATGCCATTGTGGATATGATCATACGTGGATTTTGTCTGTATACGCATGCTCAGGGCTGATAAATGAACCAAACTGCTCAAGTTTGAGTTCGTGTTTGCTCGTTAAAAGCTCGTTTGAGATCAGCCTGTTACATAAAGAACGCTTGAACATACTTTTAAAGCTCATTAAGCTTTCGAACCAAAGCTTGAACAAACTACTGCTCGGCTCGTTCGACTTTTAGGATGCATAACAAATTCAAGCTACTCAAGATCAATTCGGGATCGACTCTATTAAATCTCGTTTGCGATCGGTTCATCTCACAAACAAGCTTGAACAATCAACTGTGCGGCTCGTTCGGCTCGTTTTCAACCCCACGCACACTTTCACTTTCATATACTACTACGTATAACAACTGAACTCAACAAAAACAAGCTCATGTGTGTATAGTACAAGTTCTTGCCGTCAGAATAACACGGTCTAAGACGAAACCCACTCCTCAAGCAAACGTCTAAATTCGAATTAGAACATTCATCCGCGAATATTTACACGACATCAAGTATCAAGGATATCTAAAGAGAGCGAATGACGCTCACCTCTCCTCCTACAGAAAGAGGAGGTGGTAGAAGGCAATGAGTCCGTGCGAAAGCTGCGAAACCGCCGGAGCCACCGTTGCAATGTCGACGAGAAATAGCCGTCGGAGAAACTTGGCCGGCGTCGGTGCCGGTCGACGGCGACTCTGAACCGGTCTCTGAGAAGAAGCTGCAGCGACCTAACCTTGTCCTTCCAGGGATCACCTCTTTCAATCCACTCTCCAACCATCGCGACTAATGAAAGTCGGGACGTCTAAGGTTCTAGAGAGAATGAGAGCAATTCCATACAGAGAGAGATGAAGATGGTTTGATTTGTGCAGAGAGAGAGAGAGAGAGAGAGAGAGAGAGCAGCGCAGCGCTAGTGTAGTGCGAGAGAGGAGGAGAAGGGCACTTTGGGCTAAATTTCAGTTTCTGCGTCCTTAAACTTTTGCAAATTCCCTTTGGCCCAACTATTTGGCCACTTTTTGGTGCAGTTTTTCCTTCTTCTTCTTTTTTTTTTTTTTTGACAAGATAACGGGGATTCTCATTAGAAACAAATCAACCATTTACATCTTTTTCCAACAAAAAAACCACCTCAGGAGGAATACAACCTGGCTGGTTAACAAAAATTTTCTTAAGACATAAATCAGCAAGACAGTGAGCCACTTTGTTCTGTTCCCTACAACACCAAAGGAAAGACCAACATTTGTCTTTTGCCCAGTATTTGATATCTTCAATTATCGTGCTAATCTCCCAAGGTCCAGAGCTTTTCGCATCTAAAACAGTGTTAATCACTTCCAAGCAATCTGATTCAAAGATTGCTTCAGCAAGATTCATCTCAAAAGCAGTGGCACAAGCAATGTAAAGGGCCCAAGCTTCGATAGAGATAGCTGAAACCGCTGGGACTCTTCCAACACGCCATAACTGAGCTTTTCCACCACTAACTCTAGCGATAACGCCAAAGGCAGCCAAGCTGCGGGAGGGATTATAAGCTCCATCACAATTAAATTTGATAACAGGGGATGGTGGTGAGACCCAATGAACATTCTTGTTAACTTTCAGAGGGGTAACCTTAGGGGCCAAAAACAAAGCATTGAGGTAGTCCTTGCTTGCCCCCAGAGCATGGTCAATGGTATCCTTCGGGTTGGGTTGTTTCCCCTAAAAAAACAAAGGCATTCCTTGCCTTCCAAATGGCCTAGCAGATCTGGAAAATTGTAGCAACTACTTCCATAGGAGATTCTTTAGCCAAATTTCCACATAGTAAATCCTCCATCCACCTGTCAGCAGCACTGATCAAACCATTCTGAACCCAATAGGATTTCCCACTCCCAAACCAGACAGGTTTCGTCCATGGGCAGTGAAAAAGGGTATGTTCAATAGTTTCTTCAATCTCATTACAGATCGGGCATAAGGGGGAAGGTGAGCATTTACGCTTAAATAGATTTGCTTTACAAACAATCCAGTTTTTTACCACTTTCCACATGAAAATACCCACTTTTGGCATTGTGGGGACATTCCAGAATCTGCTCCACATGGATTTTGGAGGAGTGTAAGAAGATGATGCCTTAGAAGTAAGAGCAGAGTTTGCCCTCTTGACAGCTTGGTAGTACCCCGCCTTCACTGTATAATTCCCTGATTTGTTGCACGACCAGATTCTCTTGTCCTTCTTCTTTGCACAGCTGATAGGGATCCTGGAGATGGCAGTAACTTCTTCCTCAGAGACACAGCTACGCAATCGCTCCAAATTCCAAGTTTTGTTTGATGGATTAATGAAGTCGTCCACTTTGGTCCATCTACAATTAGTGGGAGGGGCACTATACACTTTGTTTTCCTGCAATCCATTCACCCAACTATCTTCCCAAAACTGAATTGAAGCTCCATCTCCAACATTCCACTTGACACCCTCTTGAATTAAGTTTCTGCCCTCCAACAGACTACTCCATATCCAAGATGGAGAAGCACCCTTTCTAGCTTCCCAGCAAGATCTTCCAGAAAAGTAAAGCCCCTTCAAAAATTTTGCCCACAAAGCATTTGGATTCTCTTCTAACCTCCAGAATTGTTTTGCCAGTAAAGCAATGTTAAAAGCTGCAAAATCCTTGAAGCCCAAGCCACCTTCACTTTTTGAAGCAGTCAACTTGTTCCATGCTCCCCAATGTATTCCTTTCCCTGTTTCATTGTTTTTCCACCAGAATTTGCTCACAATTGAATTTAGATTAGCGCACAGAGCGAGAGGAGCCTTGAAGCACGAGAAAGAATAAACCGGAATGGTTTGAATCACAGATTTGATCATGACTTCTTTACCAGCTTGATTAAGTTGCTTGTCACCCCAACCTTGAGTCTTGCCAGTCACCTTATCTGTGACAAACCCCATGGATTCTTTCTTAGACCTTCCCCATTCAGTTGGAAGCCCCAAATACTTGGCTTTAGGGTCTCTCTCAGTCATCCCCAGAATTCTTTTAACTTCATCCTTTTGTTCAGCTTTAGTATTAGCAGAGAAATAAAGACTTGACTTCTGCTCATTAATGGAAAGGCCTGAAGCATCACTGAAACAAGAAGCAAGAAACTAGAAGTTTTGACAAGAGAGAACATTTGCTTCAAGGAAAATTAAATAAATATAAAAATATAAACTAAAGTTGAAAAAAATAAGTCTATATAAGACAGCAAAAAGACCCAAGAAGTCCGTCTTTTCTATCTAGACTGACTTTTCGGGTCTTTTTCATCGCATTATATGGAGTTTTTTCAATTTTGGTCTATGATTTTTCATACTTTTGTATTTCTCTTGTTGAAAAGAAATGTGTGATGTAAAAATTTAATCCAAATCTAATAACACTTGAGAGAAAATAACAAAAAATACAACGATAAAATACCACTAGAAAGTTAGGGCAGAGGGGGTGACATTCACTTAGTTTGATTTTGAGAAAATTTCTTTTATATCCCTTCGACTTTAATTGAAAATTCACTTTGGTCCTTCAAGTTTTAATTTGGACAATTATATACTTCTATTTTTGATTTGGTTTCAATGTCAACCATTAGTTGGATGGTGTTAGGTTTTTTAACGGCAAATGGTCATGTGCCCAGCACGTGACCGTTTTTAGGGGCACAATCGTCCATTCCTCTACTCTCTCCCTCTCTCTCTCACTTTATATATACACAGCAAACTAGCAAAGAACATCTGCAAACCCTAACAGCCTCTCTCTGGTTATCCCTAAACTTGTCGCACTCCGGCGACCTCTCCCTAGACTCGTCCCACTCCGGCAACGTCTCCCCCACACTCGCCTCTCTCTGCTTACCTTCCTAGATCGACGCTTGACCTCCAACAGCCCTCGCCGCACCTCATACGCACTTGCCAGAGCTCCGTTTGCATCCGCCGACAACCGTTGATCATCATCGGACACTCGCCGACCCTCCGATGACGCTTTTACAGCCTCGCCAGACCTCTGCTCACTCCGGCGACCCTCAAATCTGCTTCGGTTGGTGTTCAGATCTCCCGATCTGCAAGACCCAGCAAATTTCGACACTTACCAGCGTGAATTCGACCACCTCCAACCTTTGCCATTAGTTGCCAAATGGATATCCGTAAATCTTTCTTCTTGTCAAAAATATTTTGGAGAACAGAATTCGGATTTCGGATTAGGCATGGAGAAGTGAGGCATGTGGATGTGGATTAATTAGGTGAATATTTTAACTCCATCATGGAAAAATTAGGCAAGTGGTGTGGATTAATTCGACCGAAGAAAGAAAAAGTAAACTCGGATACTGATGGCTCTTGCGCAATGGTGGTGATTAATGATTTGGGTGATAAGGGTCAGAGAAGAGGCGGAATTGGGCGATTTTAGATAAGGGAGAAACCCTAACCCAGAGCGGTGGTGCGTGGGTTTTCGTGCTTTCGATTTGGGGCGGCAAGTCGGTGATTGGGAATTGTTGGCAAAAGTGAAACCCGGTGTGGATTAATTAGGTGAACAATTTTAACTCCCATTTCTTTCTTAGAGCCGAGAGATAGAGAGAGGAGAGGTGAATGGACGATTGTGCCCTTAAAAAAGGGTCACGTGCTTGTCCCATGACCATTTGCGGTTAAAAAATCTAACACCATCCAACTAAGGGTTGACATTGAAACCAAATCGAAAGTGGAAGTATATAATTGTCTAAATTAAAATGAGAAGGACCAAAGTGAATTTTCATTTAAAGTCGAAGGGATATAAAAGAAATTTTCTCTTTGATTTTGGATAGTTAGCCTCTTTACTGAACAACCACCATTGTTTTGTACTGGGGTCATTGTTGATGATCATTATTGTCAATCGATCTTGTAATTAGAGAAAATTTTTGCTACCGACCGTGAATTGCATATCTTTCGGGTATATATGGAGAGGCTATCACAAAAAAATTCTCTTTTCACTTTTATAATACAACTAAGAACAATGTCCCTAACAAAATTGATTTTTCAATCAAGGAAAATGTTAACCACCTCTCCATGTATATGTAAAAGGTGCATCGAGAATGTGGTTAACAAAAGTTGCTTCTAATTGAGGACGCCAAGTTCTTTTGGATAGTGATGCAGAATGAAAAGATTATATTATTTAAAAAAAAGAATATAAAGTTCCTTATTTTGTTTTATTTATTTTGTTAGGAATCTTACAATTATAGAAATAAGTGTCTACATTATTTAGTTTTTCAATTTAGTTTATTTAGTTTCCTTTTTCTTTATTTCCTAGTGTGTCGGATTTCTTCTACTATAAATTGAGTTGTAAGCCTTAGGGGCTATTCAGTTTTTGATGATTAATGAAATTATAAAGAGTGTTCTCTTTTATTCCAACTTTTGAATATTCTACTTATCAAAAAAAAAAAAAACTTTGAATATTCTGTGTAAATCAACCAATTGTTGTTGCCTTTATTTTTGGGTATTCTCAGACTAAAACAAGTTTAAAGAAGAGTTGTCGCGATCTTATTGCCCAATTTCCTTTTTCAACACGTCTCCCCGCATCAGTTAGTTTAAAGCGCAGTGGCTGCTGGGAATAAAAAATTAGACTACATAAATATTGATTTGGAAAGTTTGAAGACTCGTTTGGTTTAAATTAACTAGGTTGGGGACAAATTTGACAGAAATTGAATACTTCCGGGCATAAAAGTGAATTTTATTAGTCGGGGCATGTTGCAGTCCAGCCACTTTCTCGTTCTTTAAAATACGCTTGGTGCGCACGCCACCATTTACCAAACGGATAAGGGAAGGTCCCTAAAATATCATGGGGGGCCCGTTATGGCACGTGGCAGACACGTCATGAAGAAAGGCAAGACTACAGCAGAGGTCCAGTGGCCCAGTTCTTGAACAATCCTTGGATTAGAGATTTTACTATTCGACAGTGATTTTCGCGCTCCAAAATTTACTGTAGGCGCTTCACTTTTTTGGTTTTTACACTGTGGTATTGCTGGCAACACCACAGTGTAAAAAACAAAAAGGTGGAGCGCCTGCAGTAAATCAAGGAGCGCGAAAATCATTTTCCTTTACTATTTTGGAAAATCACTTCCCCTCCATTTTTAAAAAGTGCTGCACATAAAGTAATTAGGCTCTCTCCCGCTACGGAAAAATAAATATTTATTTTTTGAATTGAAAGTGATGTATTATAAAAGAAAGACTTGTCTTGTAAAATGAAAAATAAATCCTTAAAAAAATAATAATTTTAACATAATGAAGACTTAATCATATCATATCTCTTTCATTTTTAGATGATAGTTTACTGCAAAGAACGTCTTAAAAAATAAGAACTTTAGCAGAACAAGGACTTAATCATATCAAGTCGTGACTACTTTTCAGGAACAACGTGCGATGGAATAAACTATTGTAGTAGCTGAAATGGCGGATTCCCCTGTTGCATTATAATACCTCGTTCCTGATACAGGAGTATCTTTGGCTGAATATTTTATGTACCGTGAACAACATATTTTAATCATTTATGATGACCTCTCCAAACAAGCATAAGCTTCTCGTTCATATCTCTTTCATTCCTAGATGATAGTCCACTGCAAAAGAACATGTTACTTTTAAATAATAAGAATAGTAAAGTACTTTTGTGGACGACACCAAATTAAAGATCTCAAATAGCTCTTCAATTTAGTGTCAGTAAGTTAAAGAATTATGCACAAAAGGATTTTTTATTTTTTTTCAAAAATTACGCATCTTTTTGGAGTGGACTATCCTCTGAAAAATGGAACGGGAATAGTTCACAGAACATAAGAGAAAATAAATTTGGAGCATACCAATGATAAACAATGAAAAATAAAAAAACTAAAAGGCTCAGTTTTCGTATTTGACATTTCTTTCACCTAGTTCTAGAATTTTCAATTGCCGAAAAATTAACACATCAGCACACTGTTTATCAAAATTTTAGAAGTATCTGCACGAAAATCAACAATTTTGAAATAACAATTGCAATTTCTAACTTATCACAATTCACATCATATAACTAGCGAAAAACCCATGTTGTGCACGGATAAAGAAAAACAAAAAAAAGCAAGCTTACTCAGTGAAAAATTCTACGTGTCGAATAAAGAATCACGTATGCACAAAAACTACGTAATGAACTATTCTGTATTATCAAAACTAAAGAATATTTTGGTAACTCTAACCCTCTAGTACACAGCCCTCTTAATCCATGGGCTATCAATCCCACACTCCCAATCCCTCCGATCAAATAGGGCCAAAGAGGATTACGTTTGTCATGGACTTAGGGGCCAAGAGTCTTTCACAAGGCTGTCATTACCTTCGCTAACTCCCAAAGATTTTCAACGTCAGGATTTACCCTGAGCAGCATTCCCAGATATCTAATTGGATCAATGGCTGGACATCAAACAAACCACATGCAATGCACGTGGGAAAACCACTAGTATAATACTACACAAAAGTAGGAGCGAAAACAAGCAATGCCCAAATTCAGAGATTATCACTTCGGGAACATCATGAGTCATTCAAACCACCAATATTAGACCCTCAAATAATAGGCGTCATCCACAGCATACCTTGCACAGCATAAGACCGCAAAATCTTTGAATGGCACTATGGCAGCAATATCAACCAGAAGGGCAAGATTCTCAAACCAAAAAACAGCAGAGCAGCAGCACAACAAGTCATTCCATACCAGCAGCAGCAGCAGGCATCAAAATCATACATCAGGCATTGCTTTACAACAGCAAACAGTAACAGATAGTTTCAGAATATCAGCACCAGCAGCAGACACCAGCAGAAACATTGAAAACTGAGGCATCCTATATACTCTTTTACATCATAAACCAGTATACTAATACAGACTCAAAACCAGACCCCCAATGATAAGTAGCCGCCAAACAAAACAACCCTCCACCAAAAAACAGAAAGAAACACCACCCAAATGCAGACTCCCACCTGAACCACCCACAAAACCCCAAGCCATAACAAACCCACCAAACCCCCACCCCCCCCCCCCCCCCCCCCCACGCCATAAGACTCGGGATGTGCCCCGTGCCCCACAAAGGTCAGCAGACAAAACATTCAGAGCTCATGCCTGAATTAACCAGCTTGTAGGTCAGGTGCAATCCAGTTTTGCCATGGTGTCGTGGGTCACATTCGCCACGACTAAAGCTGGATTTTGGCCTCCAAATTTGATAATGCATAAATCATCCAATGAAGCACCACGACTAAATCTTTAACCCAATCCATTGAAAACAAAAGAAACCTTGTTAGTGTGTTTTTTTTTTCTTTTTTCCTTTTTGTTTGATCGACATGTTAGCATGTTCATAGCAAAAGAGAAACCGTTGGGTAAAACAACAAATGAGTAGTGCATCCTATTCTGCTGCATTTGTTTAACAAAAGCTCCCGTAACAAAGGCGGTAAATAAAAGCAAAACTCGAGCAATTTATACTAATACAGATTGATACCAATTTTTCAACTATTCCAACTTGGCTGCATGTATAATAGGCTTGGGAGAGTGAATTAAGTCCATACAGCTATAGTTCTCAATACTTAATCACTCTGGACAGGAGGCATCTAAATTTATAAAGAAAACCCCGTCTCGCAACAGCAGTTTCAGTATACATTCTGCACACGCCAGTTCGAGAAGACGATAGCGACTAAAGTGTGTGCCTTGGATTTTGGGAAGACTAGTCCCTGCAAGCCAGAGATGATAATATTAGCCTTCACAGTAATCAAAGAAATTAAAAAGCAACAGTAATAGCAACAAAAATCCTAAGAGGGGGGGGGGGGGGGGGGGGGGGGGGGGGGAGACCACATTCCCTGCTAAGTGGTCATTATTGTCCAGTGGCCAAATGCAACCAAAAGAAATGAAGTGAAAACAAAAACAAGCAACGCTAGCACGGTATACACATTTCCCAATCCACAGAATCCAGAAGTGGCATGCATGAGCGGCATGAAATCAGTGAAAAGAAGAATGACTGAAATTCTGTTCACAAGAAATGTACATGAGGATTAAGCATATTTTCTTCTAAGTTTCAATATGATTTATCCATCATAGGTACTGATCCCGTTCTTAGAGTCTACTGGACCAGATGTCTACCTCACCCTAATAGCTCTTGGTAGTAAGCAGGTTTCAGTAGCTACATAGTAAATGCAGTATTCAAACTCCTTAAGAAAATTATTAAGGAGATTGAGGGTTTACTTGGTGCTTTCTTATGGTCTGGATTTGACATGAAACATACAGGGCCCAAGTTAGTTGGAGACACCTTTGTGTTCCTAAGAATGAAGGTGGTTTGGGTTTCCGTTCCTTAAGAGAATGGAACAAGGCATCTAATATTAGGCATCTCTGGGCCCTTAGCAAAAGAGCTGATTCACTATGGGTTAAATGGGTGCATATGTCTATGGGTTAAATGGGTGCATATGTATATTCTCAAGGGCGGAGTTTGAGGGGGATTCCTGTTCCAAATGATGCCTCTTGGGTAATCAGGAAACTGCTCAAATTAAGGGATATTTGTCAAGAATGGATCCGGTTCCGTATTGGCAATGGGGAGGATACTTGTGGACTGATAATTGGCCCCCAATTGATGCGCTTTACAAGAAGTTCGGGGACTCTATTGTTGTGAGTAGAGGTAGTGCTTTGAAAGCTAAGGTGTCTTCCATTATTGTGCGAGGTCAGTGGAGGTGGCTGAGGCAGCGTAACAGGGCTATTATGAGGGTCTTGCAGCGAACTCCTGATTTTCTCCCAAACCCATCAGTTAAGGATTCAATTTTTGGACCCTTTCAGCTGATGGAAAGTATTCTGCTAAAATAGCTTGGGAGGCATGTAGACATAGGTACCCTATCCAAACTTGGTATTCTTTTGTCTGGTATGCCAATAATGTTCCTAGGTGGAGTTTTATCCTTTGGTTAGCTGTATGGGGCAGATTAGCCACCAAAGATAGACTGGACAGTTGGGGCATGACTGTTAATACCCAATGTGTGTTGTGTACGACTGCCATTGAATCTCATGCTCATTTGTTCTTTGACTGTCACTTCACCTTCTTAGTGTGGAATGTAGTCTTGTCCAGGAATGGTATCTCTAGAACCTCACTCCCCTTGGAGCAGGAGCTTTATTGGGCTGGCTGTCATAGAAAGGGCAAGAGCTTTGGTAGTGTTATCTATAAGATTTCTTTGGCTGCTACAGTATATCTCCTTTGGGCAGAACGCAATTTGAGGATTTTTCAACACAAAAGAAGAGATTTGGAAGGAGTATTAACAGCTATTCTTGAAGCCATTCGAGCTAAACTTAGCTCTCTGTCCATTAAGTTTTCAGCTCCTAATAGGGATCTTTGTGATGACTGGTTGCTGGATTCTAGGATTTTTGGAATCAATAATTGTGGATAGGCTGCTGTTTTTGTGTGTAAGTAGTGTGTCTTTTCTTGTAATAGGTGGTTCTTAAGTTGTTTTGCTTGTTCGTTTGGTTGAGTTTTTGGTGATATAAAATTTACCTACCAAAAAAAGAAAGATAACCAATATCACCTGCTTCTTTCAGATTGTGTTACTTCTTATTATCAATGGAAAGACAAAATGAGCAGGCATTAATAGTTCACCGTTCATAGCTAATCTAACTCCACGAAAGGAAGGGCACACCAGAACTTGAAAGAATGGAACTGCCCACACTACTTTTGTGCACTATTGATGATCCTTGATAGCCTATTAGCCTTTGTGCCTTAAATACTAGAATCTACAGCCTACATATAATTCCATGAAACATACTATTATCCAGAAAAACACACATTAACTGCTCCACTCTTTTATATACTACTCCGTGAACTCTGTCGCTTCTCCAATGACCCCATCTCAGATTCTCGTTTCTTTCAACAAGACTTTCCCCGGTCTCTTAACATGTGCCAATATCAAACACACAATCTCTACCCGTTCAGCATCATCAACAGCATTTCCACTGACTTCAACTTCTCTTTACTCTCTCTTCCTTAAGCTTTGATCACTTTGGAAGTTTGGCTCTATAACACAATTCCTATTACTCAATCGGTTAAGATACCAACAAAACAACAGCATAATGAATATACATCTCTACTTCATCCCAAGTAACTTTCTCAGTTCATGTATTTCCACATCATCAGGCCACTATTGACATCAATAAGGTGGCTATTGGTTAGTGCTTGAATTATAACAATGTATGAGGTCTTTCCCTTTGTTTTCCCCTCCCTGATGGTAACCACTTTTTAAGTTGAAGAAAATAAAAGGATGCCACGCCACACAAAAACTCTACGCCGTAAAGGAGAAACTTTCATCGCGGTGGAATTTCACTCGAAACGGAGTTACTTCTCCTCTGCAGCCTACAAATGCCTGATTTTTTACTCCACGACAAGTACTCTCATCCATCTTCCTTCACAGTGCTTTATAAGAAGACTGTTCATGAAAAACATGTAGAGCTGGCGAATATTGAGAGTGGTTTCAAACGATGTTATGGTGCCCTATTGGCACATCCTACGAGGGTCGACACCAAGGAGAGTGAAGAGAAGAACGATTCACAACATGAGTTGACCCCAAAATTTTATCTTCAACAAGCCACATGGTTAATGGATAGCCAGTAATGAGTGAACAGGGTCATCGCCTAAGCCAGAGGCTGTCAATTGCTTGGAATTACAACACTTCTGGCACAGGAATAGGTTAGACACTTTTGAAAACCGCTAAAGCAATATCAGTGGTCTGGCCTGGGTTTTGAAACATCTCCAAAAAGGTTGACAACCTGCTAACCGCAGTAAGAGAGAAGCCAAAAGTTTAAGAAACACTTCAACACAACTTTTTCCACAGTTGTTTCACATCCTTTATCCTTTGACACTAGTTAACTGAAGATACTACAAAAGAACAGTGCTAAGGGGAGCCAATTGAGTACAACCACTTATACCAAATACAAAAGAATATCAAAAGAATCCATCAACCTCCATGCTCTGAATTATCGACAAGTTCCAAAAGCACTCAAGGGTATCCACCTCTTTTGCCACCAAGAAAGAAAAACCTCAATTATTTTAATCATCATAAGAAAAGAAGAACCCACACAGCCACTAAAGGAAAGATTCGAAAGAAAGCTCTTTTTACCCCAGATACACCCTGCCAACACACAACTGGTGTCCTGCACTTTACTCTTCCAACCCAAAAATCTCCCCAATGCAAGCTCCTTGCCATTGTCTCTGGAGCACTCAAGACACTCCACACCTCTCACACCGGCTAAGATCACTGTCAGGGAAATGGAAGTCTCCATAACCATACAAAATTAAGCCTTGTGTCCTAATTCACTGCGGCAGCTACATAAATCTTTTCCTTTTTTTTTTTTTTTCCATTTGTCTGTATCAAGGGCTATACAAATCAATTAAGTTCAATAAATTCATAAGTTCATAATTCATATCCTTTATATCAACTCATATATACTTAGACTACTTCTAAAGAAACCATATCATGAAAGTCTAATCTCATCAGTACTTGTCGAGATCATCAGTTAGCATTAAACTATGTTAGATTATACTCATCATTTATGCATTTTGGATTCATATTTGTGTGAGATTAAGTTACACTCCTCACGCCACCACAAGATCATGAGTCAATGAGGTTTACTACACCACATATTTTCCAAAGTATTTAGGCTTGGTAAATGGAAGCCAACCAATAAGGGATTCAAAGTAAGTTTACTTGCGACCTATAGATGAAAATACCGGCAAGAAACTCTGTTATGAAAACCAAAGACAATGCATTCCAACAGAACCGACCTGTTGTAATCTTACTTGAAAGAACGGAATTCAAAACCAAAGAAAGTAATCGTCATACAAGAAACAATGGTTTTAACCATCAAAGGAATGAGGCTCTTTTCAATCAAAATGAACCACATCAACCATGAGTGGTGTCCCACAGTTTTCATCTCCAACACACCATGAAACTTCTTCCAGGCAGAGGATCTTTACCATTGTTTCTCAAAAGTCAAAACACCTAAGCCCTAGCATGGGGTCTAGCTAGACAAAACCCTTCTGAAACTTTCAGGGTCCATCTCCAGTAGAAGTCATCCAATGAATTATAGTCTCCACTACTGGAGATTAGCACATTATACTCTGAACTTGGACTTAAGCAAAGAGATTAAGAGGAATGTTTACACAACAATTGCGTGACAAACAAAATCACTCACCCCCACCCGTGGGACCCTGATTCCAGTACGACCACCAGTTAAATCTCTCTCTCTCTCTCTCTCTCTCTCTCTCTCTCAATCTTTATTACTTTAATGTTTCGAGCCAACCCCTTACATGAAACTACAAAAGTATGTATGACTCTCTCTCTCTCTCTCTCTCTCTCTCTCTCAAGCATTATTTCTATAATATTTTGAGCCAACCTATGCAGCACAGACACGGACACGACACCGACACCTTGACACGCAAATCTTTAAAAAATGGGGGACACGACACGTTGAGGGACACATTATATATACATATATATAAATTAAAAAATATATTCAAATTAGATAAAAGTTTAATAATATTATAACGAGATAGCCCAAAATCTGATCACAGAGAGAGAAAAAAAGAGAGAACACATCCAAACAAAGAGAGTGTCCCTAAAGTGTCCTCCGAAGTGTCCCTAAAGTGTACACTTTGATCCATTTTAAAAGTCCTAATTGCATTTTTACCCCCAAAGTGTCCTGACACTCCGGGAGAAGTGTTGGACATGTGTCTGGGAGTGTCGGTGTCCGAAAAGTGTCCGACACCGGTACGTGAGCTCCGACGAAGTGTCCGTGCTACATAGGAGCCAACCCCTTACATGAAACTATGGAAGTATGTATGAGTCGATTCCTCCCATGCGTGACTGACACTCCTTATGCCACCACAAGACACAAGTTGATAAAGTTCACCACTTTAGAGATTTTCCAAAGTAATTTAGGCTTGGCAAATGGAAGAACAGCACATAAGGGATTTGTAGTAAGTTCACTATAGTCTAGAGACCATAGTGCATAATAAGCCAGAATTAGACATAAATAAGCAACATAATCATGCGACATAAAGCAGTCATACCGGAAAACTACAGGATAAAAATGTGCTACTCCTTGTCAAGGATTAGAAATCTTACCAATACTTAATCAAGCCGTCCCACCCACAAGTTGCCACTTTACTTTGTTCCAGCGGATGCCACTCACAACCAATGCATACCCCTTCATGACACTTGAGAGTTCTAAAGACTTTGCAACTCTTCCAGTCCCAAAACCAGCACTTACCCTCACCATCTCCCGACATGACAAACCTTCCATCCGGTGAAAAATTCACTTGACAAGCATACCCAGCCACTATGTGCCCAGCAAACCTTTTCTTTTTATTAAGCTGAAATCTCTCCCTAGTGCTGTAGATAAGAATCTGATTGTCCAAACTCTGCGCTGCAAGCCAGTTTGTGTTCGGGTGCAGGGATATTGATGGCATAGAATGCATATGAGGCTCACTAATATACTTTATAACAACAGGTATCCCAAATTCCCATACCCGGAGAGACTTGTCATCACTACTAGTAACAAATCTTCTGTTGTCGTCCACGAAGGTGATCGTATTAACTGCTCCTAAATGCTGATCATACTCTTGGGTAATCTGACCGGTATTCATATCCCACTGAACAATCTTCTTGTCACTCATGCCTGCCAAGAGGATGTTCTGCTTATCCTCATCCGGGTTCAACCTAACCACATAAGGTATCTTCCCAGTTGAGAACGCCGATATCACTTGACCCGTTTCAGTATCCCAGTACTTGATGTTCTTATCGTACCCAGCTGTCAAAAACTTAGTCCCATCATTACAAAACCAGATATCGCGAACTGCCTTGCCATGTCCCATATACGTCCTCATACACTTGCCCGAATTGAACACATCCCAAATCTTCACCTTGGTATCCATCCCCGCAGAGAGAAGCAAATGCCCGTGCTTGGGGAAGAACCTAATTGCGGAAACCCCTTTCGTGTGCCCGCTCCACGTGTGCACCAGCCTCTTCGGTATGTACCTATGGTCATCCGTGGCCTTGGCATCCTTAGGATGCGCGATCCACGACCTTCCTTGGTAATCACTCTCCTCCTTCCCGTGGAATGTGCTCTTATCCGCGAAGACCTCTCCCTTATCGCGATTATTTCCACTCTTCTCGTCCTCCTTCTTCTTTGCGTACTCCTCCGCGTACTTCTTCTGCTCCTCCGTCAGCTCCCCTTGCAGCCCTTCCTTCTTTCCGGCCCAGGGGCTCTTCCTGTTCTTCGACAGCCACACGTCCGAGGCAGGGTTCTCAACCTCCGTGACATCCACTTCATCGCCTTGGTTTTCTTCCTCTAGGGTCTCTTTCTTCTTTTCAATCTTCCGCTTCTTTTGCTCGTGTTGGGGGATGTTGTACACCGAGATCCCGCTGGTTTCTTTCATCCTGTCCAAGTCGCCGACGTAATTGTAACCCTCGGAGCCGGACGGGTCAGCCGCGTAACCAAACTTGTGGAAGGTGTTGTACTGCTCGTCGAAGAGGAAGGGGGCGATGGCGGCGTCCTCGACGAAGCCGAGCTTGTGGTTGCGCATGCCCTGGGCGAGGCCGTCCTTGGCGAAGGGGTGGGAGGGGCCGTAGATGGGGGCCCAGAGCTGGTCGTAGGTGGGGTTGAAGTTGACGATGTGCTGGGTGGGGTCGAGGGGCTTGGTTAGGGCTCTGTTGGCGGCGCCGGCGGCGGTGGTGAGGGCGAGCATGGTGTCGTCGACTTTCGGGGCGGCGGATTTGGAAGGGAGGGTGCGGAGTGGGGAGTCGTCGGAGTCGGAGTCCGAGTCGTGTTCTTCGTAGGACTGTATGAGATCCATGGTGGTTGTTCGAGAATGGGGAGAGAGAGAGAGAGAGGATTCCTACTAGGGTTTCGTCTGTGCGTAGAAAGCTCGATGATATTTGACTAATGATGCGTAGGGAGAGAGAGAGAGAGGGAGAGAGGGGTCAATTGGCCAATTCCGTAGGGTGGTTTTGTAAAGTACAGTACTTATTTTTTGTTCGAGTTTTGTGGGATTCAGGGGCTCTGCTGCCCACAGGGGACAGCAGCCCCTACCCACTCCCTCAAAACGACGTCGTTTTGAGGGAAAAACTGCTGGACCTCTTCTCATATCAAAACGACGTAGTTTTGAGGCAAAATTGTTGGTCCTCCCACACCTCAAACTGATGCTGTTTTGAGGGAAAACTGCTGGATTTTTTTTTCCTTCTTTTTTTCCTTCATGCCAACCACAAGAACCCAGCTATAAAACACAAGCTATAAACAAAAAGAAAAGGCAAGAACGAACAAAAAAATCTAATACTAGGAACTCAAACCTTGAAATACTTAAATCAGAAATTAAAGAGTACCCATTAATCGGAAATTTGTACTAGAATCCCATGGGAAAAACTGAATCTCCACATTTAGGTTCCCAATCATAAATATAATTCTTCACAATCTCAATCCCATAATCCAGAATTCAAAAGAACATGATCTCATATTCATCGTGTTACCCCAAAAAGCGCGACCACAACTAATAGTTCCAGAATTCAAAAGAACACGATCTCATATTCATCGTGTTACCCCAAAAATTGCGACCACAACTAAAAGTTCCAGAATTCAAAAGAACACGATCTCATATTCATCGTGTTACCCCAAAAAGCGCAACCATCTAATATTCATCCTCTCACGTCTAGAGTCAATAATGTGAGGGTGGTTGCGGATTGATGATAAAATCAATGAACCCTTCATTATGGAAGAATGACTCGGTCTCCATGGCTGTTTGGATTGATCCATCGATGGTAATATGTCCTGCTCGACCAAATTCCATCTCCTACAAAAATATAGCAAAGTGTATATAGATGTAAAATTTTAATCGTATAATTGGAACCAAACAATAATCGAAACTAAGTACACTAAAGACCTCTGAAATTTGTGAACTAGAAGATGCTTGAGTTAATAAATGTGCTGTTTGTGGATAATAGGGTGTTCCGTCATCCTTGGAGTCGGATTGTTCAACGCCCTAAAAGTCAGTGAAACATTTGTAAGAATATTGTACAAAGTCAAGATAGATTTTTTTTTTGGACATATATTACAGGCTCGTAACTGTATACCTGACTGAACTGAGGTTGTGGAACACCTTTTGCCCTTTTTTTCAACTTCTCATACCAAGGCTTTAGTCTTCTCCCACCCTTCCTTGCACGGTCTGTGAATTTCTTTTTCAAGCCCTTTACATTTTTTAAAATAGGATTGATCGAATCTATTCCCATGTCAATGTCGGCTCCACTACTTGACGCATCGTGGCTATGTTTGGAAAGAAAGATATTCTCCACTTGCACTCCCAAACTCGTAATAGTATCCTCCACCAACCTATATGCTTCATCATCTTCAGATGACCGAGCCGCTAATGTCACCATTTTAGGACAAAGATGCCTGTACCGCGCCGATATTACAAACTTCCGATCAGTCTCCTCCACCATAACTTCTTTTCCCTTAGATGAACAACTCTTTGCATCTAGCCTCCATCGGGGTAATATGTATTTTTCAGGTATTTCCATGACATTCATTAGCGAGAGCACTTTGATTGCATGACCACATAGAATTCCAAAGCTCTCAAATTTTCGACAACTACAACGAACTCCTCCAAAAGTTTTAGCTCCCAACGCATCAAGTTCCACACTAGCTAACACGACATACTCTCTTTCTTGTCCATGCTTTTGAATCACACATCTAATTTCATCTCCCACCAACTTCGATTGTATCACTTTACAACCAAGGGAGATGTCTAACTCTTTGTGGAACAAGTCGAAAATAGGAGGAGTGTACAATTTGGAAACATGAAGTAACATTGGACAACTTGGATACTTTAATCTAACCATTTTTTCTCTGGAGCCGTGAGCCGCTTCTTTTTCATTGTAACGCTTGTCAAAAACAACCTTATCAAGTTGTGTTAAGAATTGATCAAGACGGAGGTTGGACTTTAAGTGTTTCTTCAATTTGGCATTCAAGCTCTCACTAAGTTGAGTGCTTCTCATCCCGGCATTATAAGACAACTTCATGTACACATGTGCCCACTTCCGTCTAAGTTCCCAAGTTTTGTTCATCCATTCATTGTCTTTCAAGTTATAACTCTTAAGCAAAGAGTCCCAAGCTTCTTCTAATTCCTTTCCGTCTTCATAGAGAAACATGCACGCATTGAAATCACTAGCAAATGTGGATTCTTTCCCATACAAGTAGCCTAAATGCTTCATTGCATTTTGATTAATGTGAAATGTACACAATCCGTGTTTCACATCCGGCATAACTTGAGATATCGCATTAGCCATTGCTTGATCTTGATCGGTAAAAAATGTGAAAGGCTTCTTCCCCGACATTGCTTCTAAAAATTTTTCGAATAACCACACAAATGATGGAATTGTTTCATCATACATCAATGCAACACCAAAAATCACCGTCATACGAAAATGGTTAAAGCCGGTAAAAATAGCCAACGGTCGAAACTCTTTATTAGTTCTAAAAGTTGTGTCAAAAGACAATGTATCCCCAAAAAGCTCATAATCTCTTATCATCTCATGGTCCGCCCAAAAGATATTGGTTATCATCTCATCTACATCCAATTGCATTCCGTGAAAGAAGTAAGGATTATCAATTGTTTGTTTCTGAAAATATCTCAACAAAGCCCCTGCTTCACCATATTGTAAATCCCTTCCTCTTTTCGCACGCAAGTAGCTTTTAATATCCTCTCGCATGAACCCAACGTTTTCCTTCCCTCCTGATTGGGCACTAATGAGATCATGTGACAACTTAAGAGGTAACCCGGTAGCCTCGGCAATTTCAACAGTTATACCTTGTGACTCAGTCAATCCTCTTTGATTCCTCATCATATGGACAGTTTCAGGAATATGTAACAAGTGATTGTGAGTCTCATCAAATCTTTTCACAGTCCATTTCAATGAAGCCCGATCAAGTGATATGTACAAAAATGCTTTGCAATTAGTTCTTGTCTCTAGCCTACCTAGTGATGTCGTCTGAGTTCGTTTATCTACTCCTTTTACTCCCTCCTTACTACAAACAAACTTTCTATTAATCATCACACCATCCCTCTTGCTTTTTGATATGTAGTCTTTTCGAACGCAAAACCCTAAAATCCTTCCGTATTCGCAATAGAATCGATACGCAGCATCTTCCGACTCAAACTCCATACCAACACATGGTGTAAATTCGTTTACGAACTCTTCACTATGTTCTATAGACCCCTCAACTCTGTCTTCCTCCATTTGAACAATAAACAAGTATGAAAATCTGAAATGTATAAAAAATTCAGTCAACATTAACTATATTTTAGACCATCAAACCAAGAGTATTGCCTGCTAGATGCCAACTTACATGTAAAAGCAATCATATGTATTTAAACAAGGCTTAAAGCCGTAAAAAAAAAAAGGGGAAATCACAGGACCCAATGTCTAATGCATAATTAAAAATGCAACCCCAGGACCCCAACCCATTTTATTAGTTCATTGCTAAAAGGGGAAATCACAATCGAGACGAGTGGTTGTTTCGGGGAATGAACAATACACGTACCAGAAGCAGGAGGAACAATACACATACCCCGACCCACTTAGTTGAAGAACCGAATGAACAATACACATACCGTAGTGGTTGTTTCGGCGGCTTGCAGCGGTTCTGCGTCGGAGGATCGATCAGAAGCAGGAGGAAATGACGATGGAGAAGCTACCACAGTTGATGAGGGAGAAGGAGGAACTGGAGTGGAGAGAGAAGGGGGAACCCATTGGCGGGAGAAGCAGACGATTAGAGAGAGAGATTTGGGGGGAACATATAAGGGCTTTTGGGTTTACCGCTGGAAACCTACGTCGTTTCAGTTATTGGGAAGGGAAAAACGAGTGCCAAACACGGCCCTTACCACAGACCAACATTTTTCCCTCAAAACGACGTCGTTTTGAGGGAGTGGGTAGGGGCTGCTGTCCCCTGTGGGCAGCAGAGCCCCCGAATCCAGTTTTGTGGTACTCCATGTTTTAATTTTATTGTCGTTTTTTAATTTTTGTCGCATTATGAATTAATCATTCATTTCGACAATAGGAGTCAAAAATAAAAAATCAGGACCAATAGATAAAAAAAGTTCACAAAAAACAAAAAAATATCAAACATGTTGTCTTATGTGAATTTTTTCAATATCAATGTATATTTTTATACTTTTTTTATTCGTCTCGTTTAGACGAACGTTTAATTCTTAAAATTACGATGAAAAGTTAAAAAAAAGTTAGAAAAAGTAAAAAAGTACCAAAATTAAGTTATAAATAAATACTACTTTCTTTTCCCATGTTTAATAACATAGTGGTGCTAGTGTCACACCCAAATTCACACCCACTATTCACATGAATAGTGAGTCCCACACACTACAATTATTGTTAATAAAAAGGGGTGATGGCTATTGAAAGTCTTTGTTTGTTTGTTTGTCTACTTTCTTTTCCCCATGTTTATGAAATCCCATTTAGGGCAATTGAATTCAACTTTAGGATCTTTGACATCATTTATTTGCAGCTTTTTTTGGGATCAAGTTTCTTGCTTGTGGAATTGAAAGCACGAGTTCTTTGATTTAGCCAGACTGCTTTTGAGATTATGAAATTATTACTCATGGAGATACATCAACATTAGAACCAAGGCAAGTTCCCATTTTGTAATTGACACTCGAACACTAGTTAGTTAAAGCATTATGCCCAATTAACTTGCAGGCACCTATACTGAGAAGTTCTCGGCCATTTAGACTTGACATTTTCATACTGGGTAACAGTTTCAAGAACCCACATCTGACTAAAGTCACAATGGCCAAATTCCATTACTGGGAAAAGCAAGTCATTCTGAGTATAACTCCTGACTTCCACAAGCCATGCAATATTCACGGACTGTTAAAGAACATACGAAGTGCGACATTTTAGTATCCTTGTCATCGCAATGCAATCTTGTGTTTCTCGGCTGGCTATAGCATGGGATTCTCCATTTATGCATGCCGAAATTGAAAGCATGACCCAAATCATTAATGCATATACAATTGTTAGGGCCAGAAAACTTCGAAACCAACTTGATGGAAAATGATGAAATTTCATAGTAAAGCTCTAAGACAATTTTTGGATCATGGAAATCGTAGAAGGAGAAGAAAAAGAGGAAAGGCTTGAAAAAACGTAGATATTATTTAACATCTTTCTCATACTTATTCTTCTCCCTCCATAATTTCATGCGCAAATCTAAGATCCACACACAGCGTCGCATTCTTCCACTGATTTGCCTCTGCATAGACTAGTAGTTAATCTACTGGTTAGAAAGTTGCAGATTCAAACGAAAAAATATCATAAAATACAGTCTTTTATTGACAATGATAGTGAATCCAAAAGAATGAAGTAGTGGCAAGGAATTTAGATTTGCCACATTTTTCACAGAGCAAGTATACTTTGTTCATGCGGGATGTACAAAATACAACAATATCAACGTTTACACACACACACACACACAGAGCGAGCATGCCCTGTAGTTCCATAGTATACTTGGATAACCTCTGACATCTTCATGAAATTCGAACCTCACACAGTACAGCAACGTCACTGATAAACACGGACAGCAAAAGATTGATCATAATAATGACTAAAAGAAATTAAATGGACATTATAAGTACTGCAGAAAGAAACATAACCAGTTTTCGAAAACAATTTGACATGGCACCAAGGGAAAAACTGTTGCCTACCTTGTGGAAGGTTCTTAACAGATGAAAATCTGGTAGTTAGGCGCTGCACCTCCTATATTTAGGTAGTTGACATCAGCTACAACTTCCCCAAGATCCTCTGTGCATTAACAATAAAGTTACACGACTATAAGCACCCGATTTCTAGCTAATGCTCTGGATAGAAAGATTTATTTACTCAAAAATAGGGTTGCTGGAAAACCTTCATATATAGTCCTTGCATAATTTACATATTCAGGTATGAGATCTCTGTATATGATGCCCCCCGGACGTGCATCCAATACCACCAGAACTCCTGTCAACAAGAACATCAAAACAAAGGCAAATATTTGCTTCAAGGTATATGCCCTGATTTTCGAACATCAAAATCTAAAACCAAATACTTAGCCTAAAGTTCGTTACAATTACAACAAAAGAGTACAATGTTCACATGCATGAAAGATGAGAAAGTTTAAGCAAAAACTTCTGAAAGGGGCTGAGGCTTCGGTTCTAGTCAAATTCTTTACTATCATTGTTTACTCCTCTTCCCTAATTGTAAGAACTACGCCACAAATAAGTTAACTTAAACCAGATAATCAAACCAAAGTTGGTATATGCCAACTAATCTCCCCATATTTGAAATTGGGGTGTCTTCACTGCCCCGAAAAATTTGATAGAATGTGTGGGGTGTCTACCATTGAAGATATGCTCATCCAACATGCTTTGTTAAAGATACCACAATGCAAAGCAAGAAAGTCCAATTAATATTTTTCTCCAAGAAATAATAATGGCTCATGAAAGCACTATAATGTGAGTCAATTTATGCATCATACAGTAATCATGGAATCACAAGTTTTCAATGCAAATGTAGTTTAAATGCAGCACCAAACATACATATTACTCTACATACAACTACCGGTTTTAAAGTGTGCAGAATCATCCACCATGAGGTGGATCATAGCTATAAAGGCCAGCCAAAGAATATTTAGATACATGCACTTGCATGGCCATGTGTCACGAACATGATTTCAGCTTCCAGGAAGATGGCAGCGCCACTCATGGAGATAATTCACAGAAGGAAAGGTAAACAGTGCATGTGAAAATGTGATGAAGATTTAGTCTCTAATGCAGAAGCTACACAGTCGTATACATGGGAACTAGGTAACTGGACAAACTGTGCATCATGTTAATGTTACCACTCAAATAAGGGTTCAGCAGAGGTACCAGCTGTTGACCAAGCTTTGGTGGAATTGCTTGGCATTGGAGCAAGCCAGAGAATGATTCGCAAATTCATTGAATCATCATATATAACATTAGATCCTAAAGAACAAATATTAGAAGCCATGTCAGTATGAGAAGATAAACAAAACAAAATAACTACACTCCACACCCCACAGTACTCAAGATTTATTTGCATATATGAACCACTTCATATAACAGATATAAGTACGTCATTAGACAACGAAGAACAAAGGTTTGAAGCCATGTTAGTATATTCAAAGAGAGGCAAAACAACAAGGGTTCATTCTACACAGTACTTCTCAAGATTTCTTTTGCAAATAAATATGAACCACTGTCGCCATTTGAAAAATTGAAACTTATTGATTCAAACTATGGATTCAATTGGGCGAAACTAAGAAAAATTGGCAGCAGTAAATCCAAGGAGAACATAGCACAGACATGTCACATCAAGGGTAACAGCCTCCTCAATAAACCACACTAATATACAACACTAGTAAGGCAAAGAAAACAAGGGCACATGACATTTTATGCATCATCATGTAGCACGTAACAAAAACTCAAATGTTGCTCATTTTTCTAGTAATTGTTTTTTGCTAATTTGAAAGGTGAAGATCGGGAAATATCAATGAGTGAACCTATTATGCCTTTATGATCTTTTATTTCTATCCAAACGAATTCAATCTTGCCTGTTCCTCTAGATAAATAAGAATCCCGAATGTACTTGAACTCTGGAAGCCACATGGTATGCCATTAGTAGAGAATGGTTCCACATCGAGCTGATCCTATTTTCAAGTGCCAGGCCATGTATTGGCAACAGATAAATTAGTGTGAAGGATTTTGAAAATTGTGAAGTCTAATCTAAAACTATTGACACTATACCTAGTGTCTGACACGTTTCCATGGAAAACAAGTTTTTTTCCTTTTTCTAATGGCACAAACATGGAGCCAAGTTTTTATGTCTGACAGGTAGAAAGGCTTCTATATTAGATAGGCATGTCCTACTTAGCAAATATACTATTCACTCCATCCATCCAATTCAGTTGACAAATTTCCTCCAAGGTTAAGTTTGTTTAATACAAACACAAATATTCTAGAATGAACCAACTGAAAATTTAAGGCATTTTCAACGCGATAGAAAGACCAAAAGTGTTACATACACACCCATCACCTTCACCCCTCTCACATATGGGTGGGTTCCACATACTTTATTGTGGGCCCCCACATGATGTGTGAGAGGGGTGTGGTTGGTGGGTGTGTACCTATCATTTGTGGTTAATGCAAGGTAATAATCAAGTCATCATACCTATTTGGCAATACCCTGTATTGTAAGGGAAAGCTTCCTTATCATACATTGGGTACTCTTTCGCATGGAACCTGCAAAAATTCACACCATAATATAATGAGGATGTGATGTTAATAAAGCTATATTTTATCAAGATAGGTTCAAAAGCAGGGACTATAGCAGAAAAGCGTTTCTCATGTCTCTGAAGAAACTCAAAACAAAATATTAGAACCATATTGTTGCATGTATCACAACATGTCTTGGATTACATGGGCAATCCGTAACAACATATAAACCTCAACTCATTGCCAAGTTCAAGAAATAAAACATAGTGATGCTTTATTTTGATTTGTTGATAAAGGCAAATTACCTCCTAATTAATTTCATTCTTATACAAGAAACCAAAAAGATTGTTAGGCCCGGGGTGCCCCCATGGATTTGGTTACACAATGTCACTCCCTACCACTGCTCTAAAAACAGACTTGCAAGTGCATGTTGAATGCCATAAAAAACTTATTCCCTAACATCAATTGGTTTCAAGAGAGATGATGGAAAAGCGATCCGACAAGTGGTATCAGAGCCAGTAATCATGAGTTCGAGTCGCGGGAGCGACATCATGAAGGAAAGATTGTCTAGCCTAGAGTGCCTCCATTGATTTGGTTACACAATGCCACTTGCGGTTGCGATGTCGAATGCCATAAAAGACTTAATTGAAGCACTCACCCATTGGTTTTAGGAGAGATGGTGGAAGCGGTTTGACAAGAGCTCAATCTTTTTCCATTTTCTCTCCATATTTCCATAATCGCAAAAAAGCTTGAATAATAGAAAAACTACGACAAGTTGGGCCCAATGCAGTGGGCCCAAGCCCACACATTTTGTTTGGGCCTGACCCAGGAACAAACCCACAAGGCTTACAAGATGGGCCGAGCCGAACGGCCCACCTGTCGAGCGTCCCATGTTTGAGCCCAGGATCCACCTTACGACAGGTAAGTCGGCAATATGGGTCAGCCCGACCCGATGCGCGGACCTGCAAGAAGATCCCTCTAGGTGATTCCAGAAGCTTCTAGAACAATCCCGAGTTGGGGCCATGTGCTGGCGGACATCACCATGACATCACTAACCAAGGCGGTTACGTGTGATGTCATGGGCATGTGCCGCACAAGCCTAACTTGGAGAGCAAGTATGCTGCCCTATAAGTACTAGAGGATGAACCCTAAAGGAGGTACGCCATTACACCTTGCTCCAGTACTCTCTCTCTCTCCTCCTATTTGTACTTCTTTGCTCGTCGAAGGGACGTAAGGTTGCCAACAGCCCTACGTCTTGTTGCAAGTAACGTGGAAGGGCAAGCGAAGCGGATCCGGGAAGGTCAACCAGAAACCACCACCCACAGGCCCTCCCTTTGAAATCAAGAAATAGTTCAATCCACGAATGTCATGACAAATTGATGTTTCTTTCATCAACTTACATTGCACAATGGTTTCACATTACCATACCGACTAAAAAAAAAATCACTCATGAGTCATGACCAGACAAAGCTTTTTCCTTCTTTTTTTTTTTGTAATGAACCGATGACAATGATACCACATGTATGGAATACTTTAATCAACTTTTGAAAAGTTACTACTGAAGTGGAACCACCATGACCAATTTCACCCACCCACCCTCAAGGTTTAGTACAGCAAAAAGTGTACAGTTGACACAAGAGAAGGTTTGTGAGGTATACCAACTTACAATATACCAAGTCTCCCAGAGTTCGTAGCAAGAAAAATGTGGCCATGATAGAGGTCAAAGCGAGTTAATGATACATTCAAGCCAATACTAGGACCCCGAGCAGCAATAACTTCGAATAGAAAACTTAGGTAGACATTCAACTCCTACAAATGACAAGAAAAATTAGGTAGGCAGAACAATCTTAATGTTGATAATCAAATAACAAGAACAAAGTAAAACCGTAATTGAAAGGAGGCTGAAATATTCAAAGGAAAATTACAAGCAAGAATTTTGGAGGCAAACCTCATTTATAAAGTGTCGACCATATGGGGTTCTAGTAAGCTCACATCGATTTTCCTTTGATTCTTCTACATCAGGTACCTGTGACATACTAAAAGGAGAAATTAGTTGTATGTGATGGGTGATGAGGGGGACATGGAGGTCATGGGACAATCAACGGAAATGATCCCCAAAGCCTGGGTTATCTAATACGACCTCCAGGTTGGATTGTATAATACTTTACCTGGGGTAGTAGTGAGCGAAATAGTCCCCCTCTAATCCTGTCTCATCTTTAGTCTCATGGGTTTGTGGGCTCCACACGCTACTGGTGCTAGTGTGTGGAGCCCACACACCCATGTGAGTGTGTTGTGTAGTTGTTTGTGGTTCTAGAATGTTTCCTCTACAAACATGCGACTAGCTAATCCATGGGAACATGGGGGGCCACATGTTTCCTTGTACCAGGGATTCATGATTGCGATCCCTGGTCAAACAAGCCTCAAGAGATACTAATGCCTTGTTCTCCTTAGCTTTTTGAGTTTTGTGGCCATTTGTTTTTATTCAAACTAGACAAACATGGGATGGGAGAAGCCAAAGTAAAAAAGAGACAAATAAATTGGGACGTAGAGAATATGCAATGATGTGAAAAAAGAGAATAAAGAAACGAAAAAAGAACACTCACAGGAATCATGGTTGGGTCTAGGGCGCGATGAATGGCACCCGGGTCGCCACCGGAGTCGACAGCGAGGCGAGCGAGCTCCATCACCGGTTCCGGGGGCCACCACAGGAGCTCGTTCACTTCGCCACAGCTCCGATTCCGGATCGATTTCGAACTCAGCCCGCGTCGGAGGGAAGTCGTCGTGGTCGGCTCGGGACCAAGTCGAGTCGGAGAGAAAGGGACGATGAACTTGAGGCAGGACTTGAGCTCTTCGGCTACGGTCGGGTCGATTGAAGAGGCCTGCTGGGGAGTGCCGAGGAGAGAGAGTAAATCGGAGGGTGTGGCTTTGGGAGGGGTGGATTTGGGTGAGGAGGCGGAGGAGCAAGAGGAGAGAGAGAAGGAAGATGGGCAGTGTGAGTAGGAGTGGGATGTGTAGGAGGATGCGAGAGAGAGGGAGAGAACGAAGGCGAATCGGATTGAGAGATAGAATGGTTTGCTCATCTCTCTCTCTCTCTCTCTCTCTCTCTGTGGAAGTTTGTTGTGCGAGTATGGGTTTCTGTAGAAGGAAACTATCCGTTGACCTAGTGGGGTGAACGAGCAAAATGTGGAAGATTTTAAAATGTGCAATGGTACTTCTGATATTGGTATTTCGTGTACATAATCACTTGCAAAGAATGTTTTTTTATTGAAAGGTGCAATACTTTGTATTTGTACGTAAAAGTTTCAAAATACTTTCTAAATGTAGTGTACACCGCATTTTTAAGATAAGTTCTTCCCGTAACGCGTACTAGACTTGGCACTTAGCAGCTTCACTTAGCTGCCAATTCGTACTAAAAGCGCATTTTTAAATTGTGTGACACCTTGAAAACACATGTTTCAAAGCTGCGTTTATATAAATGCATTTTGAGTTAAGCGTTCTCATGCTTTTATATTTATATCGGAATTTTCTATTGGTTTGTTGCAATTTTTTGCAATGTATCTAAATTCGGAGAAATTACTTTTATGAGATAGTTTCTGCGGAGCTAGTGGGTGGACAATTGGCAATGGTTGTGAACTAAACAATGCTCTTGTTCGATGATCAAGCTGACACACTCGCGTGCTAGTAGATGGGGGAAGCAATGAGGGAGGTAGTTCACATGCAACCGAGCCAAATAAACGCCCATCGTACATGGACCACCTCAATTCCCTTAGACGATAGAGTTTGCCATACATGAGATGAGTGGTTACTGCGAGGAAAGCCCCCAGACCAACTGATTTTGGGTATGTCGAGGATCGGTTGACAGTTCGTGCTAATCTATGTGCATACTAGCGGTCCCTTCCTCGAACTACAACCTTGGCTCTTACAACCATCATGATACTGCCGGCTCTGGGCTAAGGCCCAAGAGGCGTGGACCTTAAGACCCCAAAAATATCAAAAAAAATAGGGCCCCCACTTGTTTTTAGGACCTAGTATATATGTTGTTTTAGGGCCCAATTTTAAACCCAAGAAGACATTTTACACTAAAGGCCCAATGGCTCAGAAAAATGGAACACGGAACGTAGGAAAAAACAAAAGAAAAAAACTAAAGGGAGGAATAAAAGGTCACGGATTGGCAAAAATTCCTTAGGCCCTTCAAAATTATTCAGTGTGGTGGGTGCATGGATGCATATTTTTTTTCTCCTTAAACACTACTACTTAGTACTTCCCATTACAAACAAATACTATATCGGAATCAAAATTATTCAGTGTTATCGACTTTTTATTTGATTTTCATTTACAATTATTTAGGGCCTCACTTTCGAAAATCGTCTTAGGCCTTCAAAATCTCAGAGCCGGCCCTGATCATGAAAATGGCCTTTTCATGGTCTCGACACAAATAGTACGATGCGCGACAAGATGTGTTCCTTTTAATTTGGACCGAAGCCAATCCCCATTCGAGGGCAAAATCGTTGTTATATAAGGCCTAGCATGTTTGTAAAACACAACAGACTTGAAGCCAACTGTCGAATGTCCTTGCTGAAGGTGCCTCAAGCAGGCTCAACGATGATGTTTGGTAGAAAGAAAAATCGTTTCCACAATGAACACACTAAAACAAAAAAAGGGGAGTATGAGCCCTTTGATGTAGGATCCTTTGAGTAACACAAGGGTCCTGTTAGGCCTTTTATGAGCCCTTATTGGAGTCTATTTTGGTAATCAAATCATTCACTTTCCAAAACTCATCATATTTTTGAGATTTTTCATGCTTATAAGTATTATGCTTACTTGCTCAATTTCTCATTAATTTTGTTTTTTACAATCACATGAATTAAGTTACTAAATTGAACAATAAGTAACTTATCAGGTCGGGTAGGGTAGTCCTGTTTGATTCGGTGGATTGGATTTGGAGGGATTATAGCCTTGGGATTATTAGTTCGGAGACTAGAGAATATTTGATGGTTAATCCTCACTATACCGTGTTTGTCTTGTGTATGAGATCACATGATGGACAAGTTCAATCCCGACTAATCCTCCCAATTCCATGTTTGTTTTGAATCCCTCTTCACAAGAATCCCTTGGCAGTTTCGTAGAATTAGAATAGGTAATGATTATCTCGTAGGATATGAGGTAGTACAAGAAAGTCCTTGCATGCTTGGAATCCCTTTTAGGACAGTTATCTGATCACTGTGGCAATTCCTCGTGCTTTGCCAAGTATGATCCGAGCAGAGCAGGTGTCCAAATCTTTTGCCTTACCCATTTTGAATTTTACCATTTTTTTACCCAAATTCAAAATTAGAGTGGAAACACCAAAAATCCAAATCCGATTTCATGCTCTTTCGACTACTCATTCTGAATTTCACCCTCTTTCTCCTCCGGATGTGGGAAAACCCAAATCCACACTCTTTTTTTCTCACCACCTCTTTTCAGTTTTTTTAATTATTTATCAATATGCCAATTTGTGTTTCACAAATCAATATGCCAATTTTATTAATATATTTTAACAAGAAAACAAATACAACACTAAATTTAGGTTAAAGATAAATGTTAGAGTATCTCCAGTCTTGATCCATATGTTTACCCAAATTCGGGTGAAAAATTGAGTCAAATGCTCTATTTATGTAATTTGACAATAACATGAGCCTGGTTGAATGACATCTATAATAGTATATTGTCTAAGGAAATTGATTTTCGCACTCTATCTTTTAGTAATGGCGCTCCACTTTTAACATGAGTAAATGATGAATGTGAACTCTTCCTCTTCAAATTCACTCGTGCAGCTTTAGATAGATTTGTATGTGTTTTTCCTTTATCTGGATGCTACAACACAATATTAAGGCCTTCAGAGGTGAAATCCTATATGTGAGACATTCTTACAAAAACCTTGGATGCAATAAAATAAGGAACATATACAATGCTATTATTTAATTCAAATTGTGTGAGACATTCTTACAAACACCTTGGATGCAATAAAATAAGGACATATACAATTCCTAAAGTCTCGATTACAATTTCTGAAAAATAAAGAAGACAAAAACAGAATGAACTTATCTAGGAAGGCCGAAGGCAGAGCACGTTTTCACTTTGCCCGGCTTGAAAAGAAGAGAGAGGGGCGAAAGTGTGACGTAGAAGGAGGGGGAGAGGTGGAAGCTGGGGACAAAACGGAGAGAGAGAGAGAGAGAGAGAGAGAGAGAGAGAGAGAGAGAGAGAGAGAGAGGATAAATCAACGGTGTAGATTTAAGCAGAATGACAGGATAAATCTTGAGCGTTAGTTATCTATTAGATTCAAACACAACTCTGTTTTATTATATAGATTACTCACGGACATACATCAACATTAGAACCAAGGCAAGTTCCCATTTGTAATTGACACTCAAACACTAGTTAGTTAGAGCATTATGCCCAGTTAACTTACAGGCACCTATATTGAGCACGTATACTTTGTTCGGGCGGGAAGTACAAAATACAACAATATCAACGTTTACACAGAGAGAGAGAGAGAGAGAGAGAGAGAGAGAGAGAGAGAGAGAGAGAGAGAGAGCATGCCCTGTAGTTCCATAGTATACTTGGATAACCTCCGACATCTTCATGAAATTCGAACCTCACACAGTACAGCAATGTCGCTGATAAACACGGACAGTAAAAGATTGATCATAATAATGACTAAAAGAAATTAAATGGACATTTTAAGTACTGCAGAAAGAAACATAACCAGTTTTCGAAAACAATTTGACATGGCACCAAGGGAAAAACTGTTGCCTACCTTGTGGAAGGTTCTTAACAGATGAAAATCTGGTAGTCAGGCGCTGCACCTCCTATATTTAGGTAGTTGACATCAGCTACAACTTTCCCAAGCTTCTCTGTGCATTAACAATAAAGTTACACGACTATAAGCACCCGATTTCTAGCTAATGCTCTGGATAGAAAGATTTGTTTACTCAAAAATAGGGTTGCTGGAAAACCTTCATATATAGTCCTTGGAAATTTTGCATATTCAGGAATGAGATCTCTGTATATGATGCCCCCCGGATGTGCATCCAATACCACCAGAACTCCTGTCAACAAGAACATCAAAACAAAGGCAAATATTTACCTCAAGGTATACGCCATGATTTTTGAACATCAAAATCTAAAACCAATACTTAGCCTGAAGTTCGTTACAATTACAACAAAAGAGTACAATGTTCACATGCAAGAAAGATGAGAAAGTTTAAGCAAAAACTTCTGAAAGGGGGCTGAGGCTTCGGTTCTAGTCAAATTCTTTACTATCATTGTTTATTCCTCTTCCCTAATTGTAAGAACTACGCCACAAACAAGTAAACTTAAACCATATAATCAAACCAAAGTTGGTATATGCCAACTAATCTCCCCATATTTGAATGTGGGGTGTCTTCACTACCCCGAAAAATTTGATAGAATGCGTGGGGTGTCTAACATTGAAGATATGTTCATTCAACATGCTTTGATAAAGATACCACAATGCAAAGCAAGAAAGTCCAATTAATATTTTTCTCCAAGAAATAATAATGGCTCACGACCCTCAATCATGAAAGCACTATAATGTGAGTCAATTTAAGCATCATACAGTAATCATGGAATCACAAGGTTTCAATGCAAATGTAGTTTAAATGCAGCACCTGTTTCTTCCGAAAAGTGAAAATTGGCCTAGGAACAGCGAGTAGTGCAGTTCTAGGCCTGATGTGGGCGTGCCAGGGCAGGGTTGCTGCCCAAATTCGTATGAAGGCCTGGATGCCTCAAATCTGACTTCGTACAGACCATTGCGTACGACCTAAGGGGTGAGGCCGTATGTGGTTCGTGATTTGCCTTGTCGGGCTAAGGACTTAATATTTCCTAATCATGTGAAAAATGGAAAGAAAAGAAGAGCAAGGCCTAAAATAGAAATAAAAGGACTTTATTAACGGTTTAATAAAGTCTTGTTACAAGGAAATGAGATAAAATCTAGGCTTGGCTAGATTGAACAGGAAATAAAAGATAATTGAAATGTAAATTGCATAAGCCGTGGGCTTTGATGGTTGGGGACCGAAAGATAAAAATAGTTTAAAGACAATTGAGTAAGATAAAAATAGTTTAAAGACAATTGAGTAAGCCAGGGGCTTGATTGGTCAGGGACCGAAAGATAAAAGATAATTGAAATGTAAATTGAGTAAGCCGGGGGCTTGATTGGTTGGGGACCTTTGCCAAGGCCTTCAACTCTGGTATTTATAGGCAAATGTTCCAGGTCTTGAGCTGTTTAAGCTGCTTCCACAGGCCTTCATGCATGGCTGCCAAGTGTCCCTCTTGAGCTGCTACAAAATGCTCCAATGAGAGGCTATTCTTTGAAAAAACGTGTCCTTTACTCCAAGGAAATGGTAAAGGCCTGAAAAGCCCTTCTTTTCTGCATAAAACTTTGTAAAAGAGTAAAAGGAACTTCTGCATCCAGGCCTTTGAGCTGCTTATGAGTAGCTTGCTTAGGTTTGCATGAATCACTTACCAACAGCTCCAAGGGGCTGCATGTACGCCACCTGTCCTTGGCCTTGCTTTATGCTGAAGGATGGGGTTCACTCAGACCTTGAGCTGCTTTTAAGCAGCTTACCCAGGTTGAGCTGTTTGTGAGCAGCTTGTGTGATGTTAGAGAGAACCTTCTAGGCCTTTGAGCAGCTTAGCCCTTGAGCAGCTTGAGCAGCTTGCTAGGGAGGAGCTTCTAGGCCTTTGAGCTGCTTGTGAGCAGCTTGTCCAGACCTACCCAGCAAGAACATTCTAGGCCTTTGAGCTGCTCGTGAGCAGCTTGAGGCATTTTCCTTGCCAATTAACCGGCCATATGTGACACTTGTATGGAATTAGGCCCATCTATCAATTGGGCCCGAACTCAAGGTGAATTATGGGCCTTGAATTTCTTTGTAAGCCATGCGAGCCCAAGTCTGGAAGGAAAACTTGGGCTTTAACTGATTTAGGCCCACTTAGAAGGCCTTATTATTTCTAAAAACTGGCCTGGGCCTGGATAAAACACTCAGATCTAGTGAGTCAATCCAAGTCTTCGGCCAATCTTAGGCTTGGGCTTGTGATAACGAAATCTTAGGCATAAATTCGGCCCAGGCCTTTGAAAACTCAACTCGATCAGTGGTGTTTAAATCGGTCCGATTTCGTGGATGACCGATCATGAGGCTTTTCAAGGCCTAAGACCATCATTCAAGGCCTTCTTCTAACCAGCAAGTTGATTTTATGAATTTTGGCAAAAAATGGGTGTAAACAGCACCAAACATACATATTACTCTACATACAACTACCGGTTTTAAAGTGTGCAGAATCATCCACCATGAGGTGGATCATAGCTATAAAGGCCAGCCAAAGAATATTTAGATACATGCACTCGCATGGCCATGTGTCACGAACATGATTTCAGCTTCCAGGAAGATGGCAGCCCCACTCATGGAGATAATTCTCAGAAGGAAAGGTAAACAGTGCATGTGAAAATGTGATGAAGATTTAGTCTTTAATGCAGAAGCTACACAGTCGTATACATGGGAACTAGGTAACTGGACAAACTGTGCATCATGTTAATGCTCACATAGCATGTGTTACCACTCAAATAAGGGTTCAGCAGAGGTACCAGCTGTTGACCAAGCTTTGGTGGAATTGCTTGGCATTGGAGCAAGCCAGAGAATGTTTCGCAAATTCATTGAATCATCATATATAACATTAGATCCTAAAGAGCAAATATTAGAAGCCATGTCAGTATGAGAAGATAAACAAAATAAAATAACTACATTCTCCACACCCCACAGTACGTGAGATTTATTTGCATTTATGAACCACTTCATATAAGTACGTCATTAGACAACGAAGAACGAAGGTTAGAAGCCATTTTAGTATATTCGAGGAGAGGCAAAACAACAAGGGTTCATTCTACACAGTACTTCTCAAGATTTCTTTTGCAAATAAATATGAACCACCGTTGCCATTTGAAAAATTGAAACTTCTTGATTCGAACTATGGATTCAATTGGGCGAAACTAAGGAAAATTGGCAGCAGTAAATCCAAGGAGAACAGAGGCACAGACATGACACATCAAGGGTAACAGCCTCCTCAATAAACCACACTAATATACAACACTAGTAAGGCAAAGAAAACAAGGGCACATGACATTTTATGCATCGTCATGTAGCATGTAACAAAAACTTGAATGTTGCTCATTTTTCTAGTAATTGTTTTTTGCTAATTTGAAAGGTGAAGATCGGGAAATATCAATGAGTGAACCTATTATGCCTTTATGATATTTTATTTCTATCCAAACGAATTCAATCTTGCCTGTTCCTCTGGATAAATAAGAATCTCGAATGTACTTGAACTCTGGAAGCCACATGGTATGTCATTAGTAGAGAATGGTTCCACATCGAGCTGATCCTATTTTCGAGTGTGAGGCCATGTATTGGCAACAGATAAAATAGTGTCAAGGATTTGAAATTTGTGAAGTCTAATCTAAAACTGTTGACACTATACCTAGTGTCTGACACGTTTCCATGGAAAAAAGTTTTTTTCTTTTTTCTAATGGCACAAACATGGAGCCAAGTTTTTATGTCTGACAGGTAGAAAGGCTTCTATATTAGATAGGCATGTCCTATTTAGCAAATATACTATTCACTCCATCCATCCAATTCCGTTGACAAATTTCCTCCAAGGTTAAGTTTGTTTAATACAAACACAAATATTCTAGAATGACCCAACTGAAAATTTAAGGCATTTTCAATGCGATAGAAAGACCAGAAGTGCTACATACATACCCATCAACCTCACCCCTCTCACATATGTGTGGGTTCCACATACTTAATTGTTGGCCCTCACAAGATGTGTGAGAGGAGTGTGGTTGGTGGGTGTATACCTATCATTTGTGGTTAATGCAAGGTCATAATCAAGTCATCATACCTATTTGGCAATATCCTGTATTGTAAGGGAAAGCTTCCTCATCATACACTGGGTACTCTTTCGCATGGAACCTGCAAAAATTCACACCATAATATAATGAGGATGTGATGTTAATAAAGCTATATTTTATCAAGATGGGTTCAAAAGCAGGGACTATAGCAGAGAAGCGTTTCTCATGTCTCTGAAGAAACTCAGAACAAAATATTAGAAACATATTGTTGCATGTATCACAACATGTCTTGGATTACATGGGCAATCCGTAACAACATACAAACCTCAGCTCATTACGAAGTTCAAGAAATAAAACATGGTGATGCTTTATTTTGATTTGTTGATAAAGGCAACTTACCTCCTAATTAATTTCAATCTTATACAAGAAACCAAAAAGATTGTTAGGCCCGGGTTGCCCCATGGATTTGGTTACACAATGCCACTCCCTACCACCGCTCTAAAAACAGACTTGCAAGTGCATGTCGAATGCCATAAAAAACTTATTTCCTAACATCAATTGGTTTCAAAAGATATGATGGAAAATGGTCCGACAAGTGGTATCAGAGCCAGTAAGTCATGGGTTCGAGTCGCAGGAGCGTTATCATGAAGGAGAGATTGTCTGGCCTGGAGTGCCCCCATTGATTTGGTTACACAATGCCACTTGCGGTTGCGATGTCGAATGCCATAAAAGACTTAATTGAAACACTCACCCATTAGTTTTAGGAGAGATGGTGGAAGCTGTTTGACAAGAGCTCAATCTTTTTCCATTCTCTCCATATTTCCATAATCGCAAAAATGCTTGAATAATAGAACAACTACGACAGGTTGGCCGAATGCAGTGGGCCCAAGCCCACATGTTTTGTTTGGGACTGACCCAGGAACAAGCCCACGAAGCTTACAAGATGGGCTGAGCAGAACAGCCCACCTGTCGGGTGTATGTTTGAGCCCAGGATCCACCTTACGACGGGTAAGTCAACAATATGGGTCGGCCCGACCTGATGCATGGACCCGCAAGGAGATCCCTCTAGCTGATTCCAAAAGCTTCTGGAACAATCCTGAGTTGGGGCCATGTGCTGGCCGGATGTCACCATGACATCACTAACCAAGGCGGTTACGTGTGATGTCATGGGCATGTGCCGCGCATGCCTAACTTGGAGAGCAAGTACGTTGCCCTATAAGTACTAGAGGATGAACCCTAAAGGAGGTACGCCATTACACCTCGCTACAGTACTCTCTCTCTCTCCTCCTGTTTATACTTCTTTGCTCGTCGGAGGGACGTAAGGCTGCCAACAGCCCTACGTCTTGTTTAGGGATGGCAATTTCAGCTGACCCAACCCGATCCAACTTGTTCCCCGTCCTAAATAGGTAGGGGATTCGGGGATTATTTGGGAATCGGGTAGGGTATGGGGATAATTGTTTTTAAAAAATGGGGAGCCAGTAAGGGGTGGATATGAGTTAGTACCCGCCCCGCCCCGCCCCGCTAGCCTATTATATATATACATAAGTTAGGGTTCACTAGCCTATTATATATATACATAAGTTAGAGTTCCCAACTTCCCACTTCCCAGTCGCCACTGTTTGTGCTCCGTTTTTTAGAGTCCCCAATGCTCTACTGGTCTTGTTTGTTTGAAACTGTTTTTATTTCAATTTCGTTTGTAATGCACTATGGCAGCAGCTATGCTACTGTTTTAATTTAAATTTGGTTTGTAATGGTACTATGGCAGCAGATATGACTGTTTTCATTTCGATTTGGTTTGTAATGGCACTATGACAGCGACTGTGGCTGTTTTCCTGGGCATTTGGTTTGTAATGGCAGCCTATATTGTTTTGTTTTGTTTTTTGAATTTAGTTTTATGGTTTGAAGAAGTTGAAGTTGGCAGCTGACTTTTTTTTTGCTAGTAAACCCCTAGCTACATAAAGGCATGCACTGTTTATGTACTAGAAGTTTACAGCAGAAACAAAGGCCAACTAATATACTGAAAGCTTACTCGGCCTTATTCAGTAGTATAAGGTCAAGTAAATACGGTGATCGTGGTATGCTAGCCAATTACTTGTTAAAAGATTTATGAATTTTAAAGTGAAGTTTCAAAACTTAAAAAGTTTTGGAATCTTTGGATCCTCGATTCCCCATGGGATCCCCGTTCCCCGTTTGGGGCGGGGATGGAGGGTAAAAATAAATCCCCGGTGGCGATCGAGGCTAGGATGGGGAGGGCAGGGGCGGAGGCAGCAAGGGACAAGGGGGGGCGGCCGACCCCGCTGCCTCCCAAATTTTGTTAGAGATTGGTATACTTTTTACCCAATTTTTACTCATTTGACCCCCCTTTAAAATTCATTTTCGCCCCAACTCATATATAAGGGTTTTGTACTTAGGAAAAAGAGGAGTCAAAATAGAATTTCTACCCACAAAAATTCTCAAAACGTCGTTCTTGCACTCTGAATCATACATAGTTCAATTTTCGACCCCACTGGACGAAAATCCTGGCTCCGCCCTTGGGGGAGGGATTTGGGTTCGGGGATCGGGATCAGGGACGGGGATAGTGGTATCCACCCCCGACCCTCCCCGTTGCCATCCCTTTTGTTGCAGGTAACGTGGAGGGGCAAGCGAACCGGATTCGGGAAGGTCAAGCAGAAACCACCACCCACAGGCCCTCCCTCTGAAATCAAGAAATAGTTCAATCCACATACGTCATGACAGATTGATGTTTCTTTCATCAACTTACATTGCACAATGGTTTCACATTACCATACCGACCAAAAAAAAAACACTCATGAGTCATGACCAGACAAAGCTTTTTCCATTTTTTTGTGTAATGAACTGATGACAATAATACCACATGTATGGAATACTTTAATCAACTTTTGAAAAGTTAATACTGAAGTGGAACCACCATGTGCAATAATTTCCCCCACCCACACTTAAGGTTTAGTACAGCAAAAAGTGTACAGTTGACACAAGAGAAGGTTTGTGAGGTATACCAACTTACAATATACCAAGTCTCCCAGAGTTCGTAGCAAGAAAAATGTGGCCATGATAGAGGTCAAAGCGAGTTAATGATACATTCAAGCCAATACTAGGACCCCGAGCAGCAATAACTTCGAATAGAAAACTTAGGTAGGCATTCAACTCCTACAAATGACAAGAAAAATTAGGTAGGCAGAACAATCTTAATGTTGATAATCAAATCATGACAAGAACAAAGTAAAACTGTAATAGAAAGGAGGCTGAAATATTCAAAGGAAAATTAGAAGCAAGTTTTTTGGAGGCAAACCTCATTTATAAAGCGTCGACAACATGGGGTTCTAGTAAGCTCACATCGATTTTCCTTTGATTCTTCTACATCAGGTACCTGTGACATACGAAAAGGAGAATCTATCATTTGCTAAACAGAAAAAATAACAGTAACAACAATTTCAAAACAAAACAAAACGACAACATCACATAGTTCCAGACTTCTGAAAAAAGGAACTGAACCAGCAACCAACTGCCAACATCAATATCAGAAAACAAGTTGCGCATAATATTTGCTTAAACAGAAATGCAGTTCTTACATACTACCCTCCATGTCCCAAAGACATTCAACATTGGGTCCCTGGTGATATGCTATTGTAGTAGAGGATATCTTTTCAAGCATAGGTGTTAACCCTGTTTGGTTCACTTAAAAAATTTCTCTGAAAAGAAGACAAAGTTTAAAAGGATCATTTTTTCACCTTATTTTAAACATTTTAAGCAAAAAGGCAAAAAATAAGAGCTAACCTCAGGATTCAAACCAAGCATACCATAATTTTCAAGTACAACTACTTAAGCATGTAAATGCAAACCTTAGTCTGAATAAGAAAACCATTGATGAACCCCAAGGAAACAATTTTGCCGAGAGAAGTATGGGATAAGCATGGGTTCGTATTAAAAAACAAGACCCCAAAGAAATTTGATTTTATTATCTAGGTTGTCTTCGCAAGTTGCCAATGACATAAACCCTCAAAGGAACACAAAATTCCACCAGCAAATTTCATTCCTGCAATCTAAGTGAAAATGGGAAGAGGAAGACCTAAACAGACTTTGGATGCCTTGATACGGAAGGATTTGGGCTTACTAAATCCAAGTGATTGGGTAGCCCTTGCCAGAGCTCAATAGAAAAATAAGTTTCAGACACAAGGCTCGGGTTTGATTTGGTAAACTTCATTCCTGCTATCTGTTCTTGCATTTCTATATATAATTATATATAGCAGTCACAGTCACAAGCATTATCTCATCCCATTGTCGTGGTTCTTTAATGAAAGGCAGTCAAGAGAATTCTAAAGCAGAAAGTCTACACACACATACAATCTGTGTACAGATTGTGCACAGATTTCGTTGTGGGGTTCACCACGGGTCTCACACAAATCATCCGAGCTATTCATTAAATGTAAAACATTTTTTTAAGAGTCCCCGTAAAAAATAAGATCAATTCGATACCTATAGGTGCTCGATCCAACCATATAACTTTCATTATCCGAAAATCTGAATGAAAAGTTAGATGGTTGGATGAAGCACCTATAGGTATTGGATTGAGCTTATTTTTTAAGAGGGCCCTTGAAAAAATGTTTTACATTTAATGAACGGCTCGGATAATTTGTGTGGAACCCGTGGTGGGCCCCACAACAAAATCTGTGCACAGATTGCTGTGTATGTAGCAGGACTCATTCTAAAGTGAGAGCATACTAGGAAATTGACAACCAAAACAACTCTCCACTCTATAGCAACTCAAGCCGCTGCTTGTTTCCGAAACCAATTCTCCACGCCTGCTAAGGAATTACATCTTCCAGAAGGCCAACCCCTTGATCTCGAACAACTTTGTAGCTTTAGGCATAATGCAGCACGCAAACTCCCCCTTTTCAACCCTTCATCTTAGATGACTCATCATATTATCGAGACTAGCTAAAAAAGAAGAACTACAAACACATACTAGGTATTGGATTCATTAACTTTTACCCTTCTTTCATAAACACCTATTGTTAATTCAGATCGCATTACCTTTTAGTTCTGTTAGGCCAAGTACAAAGGGAATACTGATATTGTTATAACCGAATTAGCAAAATCAGGTCAACAATGTGCTGATTTGAGAACCAATACTCTTATATTGAATCAGGATTCCACGAGAATCACGAATGTTGTGTTTGGATGAGTTTTTGAGATATTTTTTTATGAGAGTAATGATTGGAAGTAGGGGTAATAAGTGGAAAGAGATGGATAAAGAAATGAGAATAATGATTGGAGATAGGGATAATGAGTGAAGAGTAATGATTAAAAGTAGGGGTAATAAATATTTTTGAGACGGAATTTTTTTTTCAAAAAGGGAAACGAACAAGGCAGAAATTAGTTGTATGTGATGGGTGATGAGGGGGACATGTCGGTCACGGGACAATCAATGGAAATGATCTCCAAAGCCCGGATTATCGAATACGACCTCCAGGTGGGATTGTATAATCCTTTACCTGGGGTATTAGTGAGCGAAATAGTCCCCCTCTAATCCTGTTTCATCTTTAGTCTCACAGGTGACGAGACAAACACTTACAACACATAACACTACACACTCACATGGGTTTGTAGGCTCCATATGCTATTGGTGCTAGTGTCTAGAGTCCACACACCCATGTAAGTGTGTTGTGTAGTTGTTTGTGGTTTTAGAATGTTCCCGCTACAAACATGTGACTAGCTAATCCATGGGAACATGGGGGGCCACATGTTTCCTTGTACCAGGGATTCATGATTGCAATCCCTGGTCAAACAAGCCTCAAGAGATACTAAGGCCTTGTTCTCCTTAGCTTTTTGAGTGTTGTGACCGTTTTGTTCTTATTCAAAAAAAAAAAAATTTGCCATCTGTTAAATTTGTGTCAAATTTTTATTGATTATTGATTCGTCTCAATAAGAGGAATCGAATTGGATAAGTTAAAATTTTTTACTTTTATCCAATTATATTTTGAAATATCCAAGATAAAGACGAAAAAGCAGGCTACTCAACTACGAGATAACCGAACCATACTACTCAACCAATACCAAAAATAAGTCCATCATAGGTAAGAAAGAAAGAAAAAGACTCTTAAGGAAAGAACACTCATAGGCAGGTAAAAAGATTTGAACTTCTACCCTCTTAATAGGATGCAAACATTTTAGCTAATTGGGCTAGCCCCAGTTGGTTTTTTAGTTAGTTCAAACTAGACAAACATGGGATGGGAGAAGCCAAAGTTTAAAAGGCGACAAATATTGGGACGTAGAAAATATGCAATAATGTGAAAAAAGATAATAAAGAAACGAAAAAAGAGCACTCACACTCGCAGGAATCATGGTGCCCGGGTCGCAACAGGAGTCGACGGTGATGTGAGCGAGCTCTATCACCTGCTCCGGAGGCGACCAGAGGAGCTCGTTCATTTCGTCACAGCTCCGATTCCCGATCGATTTCGAACTCATCAGCTCGCGTCGGAGGGAAGTCGTCGCTGTCGACTCGGGGACGAGGAACTTGAGGCATGATTTGAGCTCTTTTGCTACGGTCGGGTCGATCGAGGAGGCCTGCTGGGGTGTGCCAAGGAGAGAGAGTAAATCGGAGGGTGTGGCTTTGGGAGTGGTGTGTTTGGGTGAGGAGGCGGAGGCGTAGGAGCAAGAGGAGAGAGAGAAGGAAGATGGGCAGCTTGAGTAGGAGTCGGATGTGTAGGAGGATGCGAGAGAGAGGGAGAGAATGAAGGCGAATGGGATTGAGAGATAGAATGGTTTGCTCATCTGTGTGTGTGTGTGTGGAAGTTTGTTGTGCAAGTTTGGGCTTCTGTAGACGGAAACTATCCGTTGACCTATTGGGGAGACCATAAAAGAAGGTACTGCAGCTTCCGTTCAGACAGCGCGTATAATAAAAGTAATCGGAATTGCTCATTTTGTTCAATATATTTTGCTTAAGGTCCATACAAAAAATCAAGCGTTCATAAAGCGATTTTGGACTCTTTGTAAATGCCCTTATCGTTGTCAGATGGAGCTGATTTTTTGCAGGGACCTTAAGTAAAATATATTGAACAAAATGAGCCGCTCCGATTATCTTTATTAGACCCAAAACGGGCCCAAACATGTGCTATACACACTGTCTGTGCTGAAGCTATCGTACAGGTAGCAGTATGCAGTGCACAATGTGAGAAGATTTTTAAAATGTGCACCGGATACTTCTGATATTGGCATTTCGTGTACCGAATCACTTGCAACCCTTGGCGAATTTTTAAAGCATTGAAAGGTGCAATACTTTATATTTGTATGTAAAAGTTTCAAATTACTTTCTAAATAAGGCGTGACTATTCTCAACCCTTAGCCAATTTTAACTAATTACAACATAACCCTTAATGCGAAATGACCTATTTGCTTTCAGAACGTTTGAAAAAAAGAAAAAAAACCAGTCGACTGGTTCGACTAGTTCTTGTTCTTGTTCTTCTTTGTCTTCTCTTTACTCCAAAACCTATCCCTCTTTCTTCTTTCTTCTTTCTTCTTTCATCTTCATCATCTCTCTTCACCTCTCCCTCAAGTTTGTTCATTATTTCATTCTCAATGGAGGAGCCAAATATTGTATCAATGGAAGGTTCCGGTCCTTCCGTTGACAAAAAAGATGACCCACTTCTAGGTTACAATTTTGAAATTGAAATGGAATCAAATTCTATCGGCAACGATATGATGGCTGAAAAGAAAAATATTGTGTCTTGGAAGCCGAGTGAGGAGATAACTTTTCTCTGTTCACAGTTCGGCCTCCTGATTTACAAAATTTTAAACCAGTTTTCGGTGTTTCAAGGATAAGTAAGTTAAGTATTCGGTGTTTCAGGTCCGAATAAGTTAAGTAATTTCGGTAGTTAACCACCGTAAAATGTTACCCTACTCGATAGTTAGTTACTGAAATTTAGACATAATTTTAGCATTCAATTACAGAAATATATGTATCTTGTTTCTTTTATACTCTAGTTCAGCAGTTAATTACCGATTTTAGTATGCAATTTTGACTTGTGGTTATCGAAATATAGTCTTGTTTTCAACAGTTATTTACCAAAATGTAGGATTTTCGTGTACACATGTTTTATTTACTGAAATTTGGCAGTTAGTTACCAATTGGTGCACACATTTCTGATATCTAGTTACCGAAATTGATACTTGTTTTCAACAATTAGTTACCGAAGTGTTAGCAGTTAGATACCGAATTGTAAGTATTACTTTTCATTCAGTAATAGTCAGCTGTTAGATTCCGAATTGTAAGTATATTTTTTACTTTTACTTACCGAAATATAGACTAATTATCGACTATCAATTACTGACACATATCCAGAGAGCTAGAAAACTTGTTTTAATGGACTTTTTAATTTTTGATACTTTCAGGGTGATGCTTCAACGCATGGCAGCCACGTAGGTCCAACGGCTCTGTATGATTTCACAGGGGAGTTTGCAACGGAGAATGTGAGTGTTTTCAAACACGTGGATGAATATTGGTTCTTTTGATTTTATTTTTTTAGTGCTATTGAATGTTTTTGTTCAACCATGATTGTAGGTGTTAGCCCCAAGGTTCTTGATTTGAGGATAACAAATACATCCTAGTTAGAATTACATTAGTCAATTGGGCATCATTGGTGAGATATATTATTACTGGGCTAATTATATTATTTCTTGATTTTGAAGGGTCTTAGAAGCAGTTCTCTTTTGTCTAAAAGCTTAAAAGATGTTCTCTTCACAGGGAATCATTTTCCTAACCTAGTCTTCCCTGGTCTTCTACGTTGAAAAGAAAGAAAGAGGCGATGTAAACAAGAAGGAAGAGGGGATGCAAGAAACAGGGTTTTGGGTCTATCAAAGGCACAAATTGAGGGATTTTCTTTCTCAAAATTGCTATCTCTAATAGATAAGAGAATTGAAGAAGGAGAGAGATTAAGGAAAATCTCTTCCTAATTTCTAACGGTTGGAAATCAACTCATAAGGAAAGAAGAAGATTGACCGCTAGAAATATGAAGATGGAAAGATCTAAGAAGGAAAGATTGTGGCTGATTGTGTGCAACGGCTATGAGGAAGTCTCCAACGTTCAATTGGGTTTTTCCACGTTAAAAAGAAAAGCAGGAGCAAGGTCGAAAAACACAACTCTTGAAGCTATCTACTGTGGGCATACTCTTGAAAATCTATCAATCAAAAACTCTATGCTTCATCTTGAATCTACTACACCAATTTGAGTGGTGTTTTTTAAGCCTTATTGTAAAAGGAATTTCACACCCTTGTCTGGGATTGAAACCATTTTTGTGAGTGATTTTTGGGTAGAAAAAATTATTTGGGTTTAAGTGTGAGGATTCGGAGTAATTGCTCGTTGTAAGGTTCTCTAGCACCCGCGAAGCTAGAGGTTTGTAACAACCATTGGAGATAGTGCAACAATTCCCAAGCAGGACACTTGGAGAGTGAAGTAGGTCGTGAAGTTGTGGACCAAACCACTATAACATCCTCATGTTTGATTTCTCTTTCCCTTACACTTTTACTTTACGTTTGCATACTATATTGCTTGAGTTAACTGATATCTTTGAATCTGACTTGGGATAAATTAGCTTGCTTAATTAGTTTATTTCGACCATATATTAAAGACTAAGAATCAGTTGAACTATTCTCTGCATTTGCTGTGTTCTCTGATTGCTTAGCTTTCTGCCTTGCTCCATCTGTTAAGATTACCGTGCTGCTGTCTGAATGAGCCAACTCAATTAATTCTGCTGCTGTATTGAATTATTTTTGTCGAGCGCTTAGTCTTTTAAATTGTTAAAAGTCAATGTGATATCCAATTCACCCCCTCTTGGTTTGCTTTTGGACCAAGAGTAGATGTTTCCATCCTGTGGATGTGCTTCGGGAAGGCCCCTACCCTGACCCCGGCCCCGACACGGTAGATGCATAATAACCTGCATATAATAACAACAGTAATGCAAACTTAGAAGTCCGAAGAGGTAAAACAAGTTACGAATGCCAATTATAATACTCTTAAACCTTACTATCAAAATTGGGTCTACTGACCATTGAAAATCTCTCCCGTACATACAAATATCTGTATTATCTCACACTTGTTTCTCAGAAAAAAAAAATACAAAAAACAGAGGAGGAAGAATACATCTCTAGTTTCTCCATCTCTTTTGCAGCAAAATTTGACACAATATACTTTCCTTCGTAAATTGTGATTTCTTATGGTAGTTAACAAGGTTTTGTACATCAGGTTTACACCAACTTGCATTTTCAATAGGATTTACACCAATTTACATGGGGATTACACTTACACCAATCTATAAAAAAAAAGCTAAACAAAACTTCGGCTGGTTAATGGCAGTTTTCCGAGCTGACCAATCTGAAGGAAAAAAGCATAGTAATTTGCAGCAAATGTGAGGGGGCTTTCTAGTTTATCAGCAGAACCATAAAAGAGTTTGCTTGTTGATAAGCAAGATAAACATGGGAAAGAAATAGAATATTAAAATCACTGTATTTCATAGTGCAAGAAATTAATTTCGATCATATCAAAGTTCCATTACCATATCTTACTAAATTCGTTTGAATCCGCACTAAACTGAGAAATTCGTTTGCATCAAACCCATTGTAACAAAGGTCTCTAAAAACATACATGCAAAATCTGAAAATTGAACTACATTTTTCCCTAACGCATAAAAAAGCTTAAAGATAAAATCAGAAGACATATTGTACCTTTGAGATTAGAGAATGGAAAGTGGATCGGAATGGAAGAGAGAGAGAGAGAGAGAGAGAGAGAGAGAGAGACCTTGAAGAGAGGAGAAGGGTGGCGGTGGTGTGGCAGTGTTCTGGCAGTGTTCTGGCAGGAGTGGCGGTGTGCGGCGGTGTTAATGGAGGGGCTATAGGGATGGTGGGCGGCCTATGGAGATGGGACGCCGTGGGTTTGATGTGGGGGTTTAGGTTTTGTATTTAAGTAGGGTATTTGGGGAGTTAAAAAGTGTAATTTTAGGGGGTAAGGGTATAATGGGAAGAATAGGTGCATTTAAGGGGTTACATGGAGAAAATTTGTATTTTATAAAATATTAGTGATGAGTTAAGTGAAAGAAGTGGGCTAATAGATAAAATAAGAGGTTGCGAATAGTTGCGCCCTCTAAATATAGTCTACGTTGTGAGAAATTCTTCAGTGCCAGGTGGACACGGGACAGCTGGTGCCGAGCGCGGATCTCGGCCGTCCAAATGTGTTTTGGACGGCCCATATCTGGTTCGGTAATTTTTAAGTGTAGAATTATCAAAACACCACTTCAAGCCTAAATAGATCTGGGCCGTTCAAAATACGTTTGAACGGTCGAGATCCGTGCTCGGCACCAGCTGTCCGTGCCCGCTCGGCACTGAAGAATTTCTCCTGCGTTGCATTTTCAAGATAAGCTCTCCCTGTAACGCATTCTAGACTTGACAGCTTCACTCTGTCAACCCGTACTAAAAGCGCATTTCTACAATTCGCAGCACCTTGAAAACATATGTTATAACAGAAATCCTATAAGTACCGACGGTTTCCGTAGGGAAACCGTATCAACGGCAGCGCCGGGTCGTCTCCGGCCACCGGACGGTCGATCCGAGCCATCCAAAAATTCTATAAAAAAATAAATTGAGTGGGCCTATGCGGTAATCAACGGTATCCGATGTGTTTAGGATTTTTGATCTAAACACCTTATTTTTCGTGTATATATGAAAAAATAGAGTGTTTGGATCAAGAACCTATGCACGTCGGATGCTATTGATTCCCTCAATGGCTCACTCGAATTTTTTTTTTTCAGAATTTGTGGACAGTGGCTCGGATTGGTTGTCCGGTGGCCAGAGATGGCCCGGAGTGACCGTCGGTGCATTTTCGGTTTGGTAGCAGGACTCATGTTATAAAGGTGCGTATATCTGAGTGCATTTTTTGTTAAGCGTTCTCGAGCTTTTGTATTTATATCGGTCTTTTCTATTGATTCGTTGCAATTTTTTGCAATGTATCTAAATTCGGAGAAATTACTTTTATGAGATAGTTTCTGTGGAGCTAGTGGCTGGACAATTGGCAATGGTTGTGAACTAAGCAATGCTCTTGTTCGACGATCAAGCTGGCACACTCGCGAACTAGTAGATGTGGGAAGCAATGAGGGAGGTAGTTCACATGAAATTGATCCAAATGAACACCCATCGTACATGGACCACATCAATTCCCTTAGACGATAGAGTTTGCCATACATGAGATGAGTGGTTACCGCGAGGAAAGCCTCCAGACCAACTGATTTTGGGTGTGTCGAGGATAGGTTGACAGTTCGAGCCGATCTATGTACATACTAGCGGTCACTTCCTCGAACTACAACCTTAGTTCTTACGACCATCATGAAAATGGCCTTTTCATGGTCTCGATACAAATAGTACAATGCATGACAAGATGTGTTCCTTTTAATTTGGACCGAAGCCAATCCCCATTCGAGGGCAAAATCGTTGTTATATACTGTAAGGCCTAGCATGTTTATAAAACACAACAGACTTGAAGCCAACTATCGAACGTCCTTGCAGAAGGTGGCTAAAGCAGGCTCAACGATGATGTGTAGTAGAAAGAAAAATCGTTTCCACAATGAACACACTAAAACAAAAAAAGGGGAGTATGAGCCCTTCGATATAGGATCCTTTGAGTAACGCAAGGGTCCTGTTAGGCTTTTTATGAGCCCTTATTGGAGTCTATTTTGGTAATCAAATCATTCACCTTCCAAAACTCATCATATTTTTGAGATTTTTCATGCTTATTAGTATTATGCTTACTTGCTCAATTTCTCATTAATTATGTTTTTGCACAATCACATGAATTAAGTTACTAAATTGAACAATAAGTAACTTATCGAGTCGGGTAGTCGTAGCTGTCCTCATCCCTTTAGGCCCTGTTTGATTCGGTGGATTAGACTTGGAGGGATTATAGCCTTGGGATTATTAGTTCGGAGACTAGAGACTATTTGGTGGTTAATCCTCACTATACCGTGTTTGTTTTGTGTATGAGATCACATCATGGACAAGTCCAACCCCGACTAATCCTCCCAATCCCATGTTTGTTTTGAATTCCTCTTGACAAGAATCCCTTGGTAGTTTCGTAGAATTAGAATAGGTAGTGGTTATCCGTAGGATATGAGGCGGTATAAGAAAGTCTTTGCACGCTTGGAATCCCTTTTAGAACAGTTATCTAATCACTGTGGCAAGTTGGCAACTCCTCGTGCTTTGCCAAGTAGGGAAAATTACCGGTCAGTGGAGGACGAAGCAAATATTCACCACTTTCATGGTCTACAGTTCTGAAACTACCAATACATGCTACCATCTGTTTTAATTACCAAAACATGGTAACCATAACACTGGTGAAACAGTGGGGACAATTTTGCCCTTAATATAAAACGGCGTCGTAACATCAAAACCATTGCCCTTCTTTCAGCAAAAAAAGAGCACGTCAAAATATGAAACAGACTTTATGTTATATTCAAAATGACCATCACGTTAATTGAAAAAGACCAAGTCATATAGAGTTCGATAAATCTGATCAACTCAACCTTTCCTAGGCCAAAAAGGGGCAAGTCAATTCATGAAAAAGACTTTTTATTATATTAAAATAGACCATTACTTTTGTTGATAAAGACCAAGTGATATCTTGTTCAGTAAATATCATCTCCCATTCAAACTGAACTAACCTTCAAAAAAAGGGCACGTCAAAAAATAAAACAGACTTTATGTTATATTGAAAAAGACTATTATATTTATTGAAATAGATCAAGTCAAATAGAGTTCGACGAATGTCATCTCCGAGTCAACTTGAACGAACCTGCTTTGGGCAAAAAAAGAGCACGTCACAAAATCAAAAAAACTTTATGTTATATTTAAAAAGACCATTACATTTATTCAAATAGACAAAGTCAAATAGAGTTCGACGATCTCTGAGTCAAAGAGGGTCAAATTGACATTTCAAGTGGGCACACCATGTATTTGTCAATATTTTTCCTCCTGTCATGCAAGTGGTAAATTGAAGACTCCAGACCATAATATTCAAATTTTTTCCGGTCAACACCACTGACCGGTCATTTTTCCTTGCCAAGTATGGTCCGAGCAAGTGCCCAAATCTATTTGGTTACCCATTTTGAGTTTTATCAATTTTTTTTACCCAAACTCAAAATTAGAGTGGAAACACTAAAAATTCAATTCCGATTTCATACTTTTTCGACTACTCATTCTGAGTTTTACCCTTTTTTTCTCCTCCGGATGTGGAAAAACCCAAATCCATACTCTTTTTTTCTCACCAACCCTTTTCAGTTTTTTATTATTTATTAATATGCCATTTTTATTAATATATTTTGACGAAAACAAACATTGAGGTCAAAGTAGGCGGTCACCAAAGACTTTTCTACTTACCTTCGACGCAGAAAACCAACCACAGGAGGAAACCAACCACAGAAGAAAAAAAAAATGAGACTGCAATTACTCACCTTGTTCGATCAAGAAAAACAAGAAGAACAAAAATCAGCACACTCTAGAAACCTTCACGAAGCAGCAATGGAAGGTTCACTACCCTCTCTCCCCCAAACCCTCGACCAAACCCCCCTCATCCTCACCTCCTCCCCCCCGCGGCCGTCCTCCTCTACCGACACGCCCCTCCACGTCGCCGCCCTCCTGGGCCACCTAGACTTCGTCAAATCCTTACTGACCCGAAACCCCGACCTCGCCGGAAAACTGAATTCCGATGGCTGGACGCCGCTTCACCTGGCGTCGGCGAAAGGGTACGCGGAGATAGTCAGAGAGCTTGTTTCGGTGAATCCCGACGTGGGTTTCGTGTTGGATCGCGACGGGAGGTCTCCCTTTCATCTTGCTTGCATTAAAGGGCGAGTTGGGGTTCTGACCGAGTTGCTCCGAGTTAACCCGGAGTTGGCTCGGGTGTTGACCGGCGGAGGAGGAGAGAGTTGTTTGCATCTGTGTGTGAAGTATAACCGGTTGGAGGCTTTGAAGGTAGTGGTTGAGGGTTTTGGGAAGGATGAGTTTGTGAATTGGAAGGATGGGGATGGCAACACTGTTCTGCATCTTGCGGTGGCCAAGAAACAGCTTGAAGTATGTGTATATTTCTCTTCTTCAATTCAAAATTGTGCAATTTGGAATAGTCTATTTAGGTTACAACAACTAATGATCAGATTATGTTTAGTTTTGGTGATAAAAAAAATGTTCAATTTTGTGCTTTCTGATGCTCTAGACTATGAATGAAGTAAGCATGGTAATGTGCACACATATTGATTTGGTTCTCTAGGCTTGCCCTCGTTGATGCCTTTCAGCTTTGATTTGGGGGCATGGTTAAGTAGCAAAACGTCCTTTTGGCTCCTTTGTTCTTGGAGGTATAGGGTGGCTATTGTTTTGTTTTCTAAGAGCAGCCATTTTGTGCATAGCCAAAGGTTAGGTCTGTTTGTGATCCTCCCCCGCTTATACCATAATGATTGAAAACTAGATGAGTTCTGTTATTATTGTTGTTGTTTGGGGGAAGAAGGGATTCCTTTTTAATACTGGGTTGTGGCATTGTCAGGATCGTAATGTCGTTGCAAATGCGAAAAATGAAATATATTTCCCAAAAAGATTGTAGTACATTAAAAATCAAATGTAGCACTTTTGCTTCATATTTTGAACATACCGTAAAAAGTGGGAAGAAAACATTTTGTTTCTATACTTTAAACCCTCAAACAAGGGAATGAGTGAACTTGATTTTTGTGTAAAAATATGGACATACACACATTATGTTTTAGCTAGTTTTATTCAATGTTCTAAAATTCGCTAGGAGCTAGTCAGACGGTCGGCCACCTTCGAGCGATTTATTGGATTAATCGGCAATTAATCGGTGCATATTAATTAGTAATCAGCGATTAATCGTTTGTCGGACCTATCGGATAGGCCCCGCCAACGATTAATCGGCAATTAATCACCGATTAATTCCTTGTTTTAGAACACTAGTTTTATTGCAAAGCAAGGCATGTTGTCGTTGCATACGCGAATTGAAGTTTTTAAGGTCCTGAGTTCGAAACACAGGAGCCCTAATTTGGTCCCAAAAATTGGGGGCTGTGGGCAGTGGCCTGGTGGGCTGTACGGCCAGGGCAGGCCTGGACTATTCTCTGGACTCTGGTGTCAATTGGTCCCAAGTGTCCAGTGCTTGATGAGTGTAGTCTGTTAATTATTGATGCATGTTGCTTTGAACAGAAACATGAATTTGATGAAAATCTTGGAGTTGTGTAACATGTATTTATTCGTTACAGAAGCCGTTAAAAAAAAAAAAAGTAATTTGTTGCTGAAGAAGCAAAAAGTTAGAATTTTCCCTTGCAAGGTTATGTTTGGAAGTACGGAAGTTGAATTCATTGTTTTTGTTGGCTGGGCTGGAAAACCAAGAAGATAAAAAATTGTTTAAAAAAAAGATCGGAAAAAATTCAACTTTTATGTAGAGAACAGACATTTTTCAAAAAATACAATTTTAGTTTGGTTACGCATAGAAAAACTAATGGGTGCAAGTAATTGTTCCAATTCATGTTTCCTTTCATTTTTCCTGTTCGAATTCTATATCCAAACATAGCAATGAGAAAAATGCTACATGTTCCTGGCAATGTTTGTTAACATTTTGTTAGACCATGTACTTGAAATATTGATGATTAGTTGTTTCATCTTTGGTTGTGAATAAGCGTTAAAAATCTAAAGTAAATTATGAAGACAGATAGTCTCAACGCGTAATGCCTCAATAGAAAAAGGGTAAGAGAACAAGTGATATATTGTATTTCTTCTTATTGATCATCTCTGGTTTTCGTCTCTTACCAATTTTCGGTATCCTTTGGTGGGATTTCAACACAGCTTGCCACTGTAAAATTCACGGCCAAATTGCCCTTCCTGCTCTGGCCTAAATGTACTGACCCCTTAACTGAAATTCCCAGACGCAAAGAAATATTCGGAAATGAAACCTATTTTAGGTCTCTTTTTAAGTAATATTCGGAATTGAAACTTATTTTAGGCATCTTTTTAATATCTGGTGCTTGGACATGTACCCACCTCTGACATCCATACCCGAGTGCATGTAACATAGCTGCCCCTAAAGGAGCGCCTCCTCCACCAACCCTGTCTGTGGACTTGACACAAAAAGCCCATCTTCATGTTGTTACAAATACCATACAATTAGGTGATAACTTCTTGTCATATTATTTGCAGATCATAAAATTCTTGCTTGTTACAACTGCAATTGAAGTAAGCATAAGAAATGCACATGGTTTGACAGCATTGGATGTCTTATCACAAAGTCCAAGAGATTTAAGGGACATGGAAATCAAGCAGTGCCTTCAGGGAGGTGGAGTTTCTACAAGATTTAACAGCAATGGCGAAATAACAGAAGTTTTTTCGATTAGAAAGAAGAAAGAGTTGCAGAATGGCATTAGTATCAAAGAGCAGCCCAAGAAGCACAAACACACAGATTGGCTGGGAAGGAAGCGAAGCTCGTTGATGGTGGTGGCGTCACTCATCGCTACAGTGGCATTTCAAGCAGCAATATCACCCCCAGGTGGCGTTTGGCAAAACGACAGCACTACAGATTCAAATGGCGAGTCTGGAGAGAAAACCCCACACGAAGCAGGTCAGTCGGTTATGGCCTACAACATTCCAGTGGCGTACGGGCAGTTCATGATCTTTGACACCATTGCATTCCTTGCGTCGCTGAGCATAATTCTGCTACAAGTAAGCGGATTACCTATAAAGCGACGGAGATGGATGTGGGTTCAAATGGTTACCATGTGGATTGCAATCACCGCGCAAACTATCACGTACTTCATTACGCTCATTCACATGACTCCCAAAAACGTTCAGAAAACCCTTTTTGAAGTAACGAAGATTTCCGTGCTGGCTTGGCTGTTGTTGATTGCTATTGTCTTCATTGGTAACTCCGTTCGGGTGATCATGTGGCTTCTCAGAAAGTATGGATACATCAAAGAGGAAGAGGATCCGAATAACGGAGATGATGACGAGAACGATGATCTTTGAGAGGATTACACATATACTGATGAGAGAGATTTACACATATCCTGGTAAGAACTGAGAAGTGATTAAAGTGTACTGTAGCATTTGCCAATTTTTTTTGCGAACTCTTTTTTTTGTGTGTAGCTCTGTATTGACTGTATATGCCAATGTTTTAACTCCTTTTTCCTTACATCTATGACATGATATGTTATTTGCGTCTTTAATTATTAACCAACACTTTCCTTTAGAGCATCTTCAATCTTGACCCATTTTAAGACTCAAATTTAAAATTTGGACAAAACTCACAAAAAATCATCTCCAATCTTTGACCCAAACCCTTCCTCATTTGTGAGTTTTACCCATTTCTTTCTCCAAATTTGAGACAATCCAAAGCTTTCCCCATTTTTTTTCCCAACATTCCAACGGCTCTTTTCTCTTTTCTCTTTTCAACGGCTTCTTTCATGCCATTCTGAAAGTATGGCGTCGGCTTTCCCAAGCTTAGATACCTGCAACACACTCTATCTCTCACATGGTCACCTGCCACCGCCATAACGAGTTCTTACGGATGGAAAAGAAATGAGGATATATGGATCAGAGTTCTGTGGGTGGGGGTAAGTGGTAGACTGTTTGAGTGGTTGGCAGTGGTTATGGAGGTGAACCGAGTTTTTCTTAAACTTTTTTTTCAAAGCAGTCAGTCACTCTCTATCTCAAATCAAATTTGTTCCCTTATATTTGGGTAAAAGATCATTTTGTCATTGGAGTGAGCCTGACCCAAAATAGATTTTTACCCATATTTAGGTAAATTTTTTGATCAAGGCCGGAGATGCTCTTACATCTTTAATCATTTTTTCGTCACGTTTAACGGTTTTTATTGCTCATTGATTTACGATTAACAATCAAATTAATGTAGAGAATTTGTGTGCCGCTGTTGCTATAATTGCGTCCTCTTGGCAAATTGCTAATTCAAACGAGGAAGCAAACAAACGTAGGCGGTGATATCAGGGCGAAGCCCAGAAATAAGAATACTAACTCGATGCAACTCGAGCAAAACCCGGAACCCTGTTAACAGTCTGTCAAACTCAGCAATGAATTCGATCAATGCCAGTACTCACGGTCAGTTTAGCTAATGAACTACAAAGGTCAATATGTTGGCGCGCACCGAAGCAAGTGCAGATTGCACGTGAAAATTGTTAAAAGTCAAAATACCGATGGATTGTTTGATGCAAGGATACCAAGAAATAGCATCACCACAAAGGGTGCATTGCAGCCAAGGGGAACCATCTGCGTGTCCGAAACACGATTCAGTGATATTGTTCAGCTTGAAACGACAGCCCTTTAGCATTAGTATCGTTAAAATTTGGGAAATTTATTCAGAGAGCAAGGCACTGAATGACCGCACCAGCCGGCTGATCGTCGTCACCACGTTGTATACTGTTGGAACTTGGGACGGGTCCGGGACCAAATCGGGTCGCCCATGTGCCGGCATGACTCCGGTGGCAGTGACCCATTATTTTAGAGTCCCATCTGATTTTCTTGATCTTGGAGAGATAAGTTGGAAGAGGTGCAAGGATGAAGGAATCCATATATATTTGGATTATTAGACTCCTAATGCATCTAGGATGCTCGCTCTGTATAATTTCCTGCTGGAAATCCACGAAAGGAAAAAACACACACAATAACCAATTATATATGAGACCAAGGATACTCTCTCTCTCTAGATTTCTCTCTCTACCATCGTAGATTGGTTTTAGCTTTTGTACAGCCGATATTGTGGGTGATACTCGCATCCGCTTTGTAGATCCGTATTTGGCGTTGCCAAGCAAAAAAAAAAAAAGAAAAAAAGATTCGTATTTGGCGTTTGTGATTCGTTCGTTTCGGTTTAAGATCTTATAGAGGTAATTCTAACTGTCCGCTTCTGCATTCGTTTTATTCACTGAACATATGCGGAGGAAGATCAACACCAATTTGGGGATTCGGCGATCTTCAAGGAGAAGAAGGTTACGCACAGCCAGCACCTGCAGGAATGCTAACCTAAATTCACTATGTGGAATAAACTCGCCTTTTGATCCTTTTGAAAAATGCAATTTCGACGTACACTCTCGTGGCGCAGATTGCCCGTTGTAGTTCACATGTGCGGATTGAACTAACTCGCATTTAAGAAAGGTGATTTACTCACTTCCATAAATATAGTTTGAGAAGTACTCCCTATTTTCACAAGTTAGTTTGCGGATTAACAAAATTTCAATTAGCAGGGACAAACTTAGCATACATGATCTATTTTGGCCTAATAAGTCAATTTTTTTTATTTTTTTTTTGTCTTTATTAAAAAAGAATTGGGTTTCAATGGAACTTTTAAATTTTTAGATTCCTCTCATAATAACGAAGCAATAATCTACATAAAAAATCAACAAAAAATTAACAAATAAAATTTTTTTTTTGAATAAAAACAAAACAATAAACCATTTGTCTTATTAGACCGAAATAAGCCTAGTCGTCATAGAAATTCTTGGGCTTTGTGGACTAGAGTGCAACATTAGGTTTTCATTGAATCTAACAAAATGTATCGCGCCCATTGTCATACATTACTTACTTCATACTATGTAATTTAGCAGTTAAAAAAGTACGAATGTGATCTATAAGAGATATGAAAACACTTATTTACACTTAAATAAATTCTTTTATCACACAGGATAGAAATCAAAAAATTTAAGTGAGCTATTTCAATTTTGTTGTTTTTATACGAGAAATTTAATAAAGTATCTTATTCTTCTGAAGATTCTTCCGATCATTATTTTTTGGAAAATGTTAGAAAATTTCTACAGTAATTTTTTCTTATTAATAGGAGAAAACGTGGGTTTTAGTTGTATAAAACTACTTTGACTTGGACTCATTACATCTCCCCTAAAAAATTGGAGGAATAAGTCTCCCCCTAACAAACTATTGTTACAAGCCTGTAGAATGAAAAGGTCGTCCCTTTGGAGACATCCGATAAAATTGAAACGATACCGAGAATGAATCGGTCAAATCAATAATTAAAAAAACCCCATTAAGTGTAAGTAACTACCCCCTACTATTTTGCCATACTACTAGTATTTATACAAAGGCTACTCCCCACTACTGTTGTTAAGCTACAATTGGCTCATGAATTTTGCTTTACTGCATTGAAGAAAGCTCGAAGGTCGATCGTTGTCTTGGAGCAGTACCATCTAATCCGATGCAAAAGAGGGTATATCATTCCCAGAGCTGCACGACCCCCACAAGGTTTTACATTTCTTCCTCTATCCATTTAATTTCGTGAATGTGGTCGGTGAATATTGTCTGAAGTTACTATTCTATCAATCAGAAATTCGTACTATCACTAGTACTGTATAATTTACCCAACACCTCTCTCTCTTTAGAAAAATTATTCAATGTCCACGTGGTGCCCCGGGCGTCTTTTCAACTACACATTTTTGTGGAGCTTGAGATTAAGTGTGAGGACCCCAATATAATGTGTGATGCAGAGAGGATTGGAGCATCACGAGGGTGCCCCAAGGGCACTGAATAATTAATCTCCCCTTACCCGCTCAGATTCACCACCAATTCACCATCAACACCATGAAAGTTTTAACCGAAAAATCAAACCGACCGAACTGAACCGAACCAATTTTAGTAAATTTGGTCCATTTTACAAGTACACAGTCGGTCTGGTTCGATTTCCATATAAATATTTGGATGACTTCACACCCAGGTGAAAACCTAGCCTTTCATTCTTTTGGCCTAAAAACTAATCCTGCCATTCATAGTCACCCTGTCCAGCCGGAAGTGAAAAAGAAAATCCCTCTCCTTCACTCGTGACGTCTTCCCGTTCCCCTCTCCCATGACGTCTCTCTCTCTCTCTCTCTCTCTCTCTCTCTCTCTCTATGCACACGCAGCCCTTCACTCATCTCAGATTTTTTTTTCAAAGTACTCCTTTTTTAAGAACAATTGGCCAAAGTACTCCACTTTTCAAACTCTTTTTAAAACTACTCCCTAGCATCGTTTGAACTGGCGCAGCTCAAGAAGCACCCTTCGACCGACGCTATATGCCATGTAGGGCTAACCCTATGCCACACAGCTAGATGATGTGGAATGGCTCTACTCAATCAAGTAGAGCCATTTGAAATAGCTCTACGCGGATCAAAAAAAAAAAAAAAAAAGCTCTACTTAACCCAATACGTCGAGCATTTATAGGCGATAGTTAAAAATTTAGTCTTGATTTCCTTTTCCTAGAGCACCGTTTTACTAGGTGGGCCATTATGCGTGTGAGGTTGAGAAGGAAAAATGATCTGTTGCGGCATGCATTTTCTGCGATGCTTTCAACTGATTTTTTTAACAATATCCGATTGGGATCCAAACACTTTCAAAATTCTTGTTCTAACGCGGAGATAAATATGGTGAAGTCGGCGCCATGTAATGTTGTTCTAAACTTGAATTTGCAAGTGGTGGGGCAAAATTGGTTGCCAACAACTTGTAGCACAATTGGTCTGATTTCTCTGACTCCAAGTTCCACACAATCCAGATCAAATATACCTGAGGCTATGACAATATTCCTTTATTATGGTAATGCAACAGTTACTTTGAAGTTCCCCCACTCTTCAAAGTCACCAAGTTGTCCATAATATTCCTCTGGTCAGATTTCTCCCTGCTACGTGCGTCTCTTTTTGTTGTTAACTCCTGAGTTTTTTTTTCACGAACAGCTATTTCCTTCCTCAACTCATGAATTTGCTTCTTGCGAGATATGAGATCAAGCCACAACTTGCAAATTTTCCAGTCGTGGGATGATGCTACCTTCTGTTGGAGTTCGGCAATCTTCATACAATTCGCTGCTAGCACCTTTCGCACATCATCCATCTTCCTGTCACAAGTGGCTAGGACCTTTCGCAGCCTCTTCTTAGCATCATCTGGGATCTTAACGAAAGAGTTTATCATGACATTCTCGACAACCTCTATTCCAGCACAAATGCCTTTTATGATAACCCATACGTGCTTTTGTCCTTCTCCACTTTCATTTCCTTCCTTCACAATATCAAGGAAGGAAATGAACGTGGTGAATGACAAAAGCACATATATATAGGTTATCATGAAAGGCGTTTGGTTGTCGTGAATGCCATTAACTCTTTCATTAAGATCCCAAATGACGTTGAGAAGAGGCTGCGGAAGGTCCTTGCTGCTTGTGACAGGAAGAAGGATGATATGCGAAAGGTGCTAGCAGTAAATTGTATGAAGATTGCTGAACCCCCACAAAAGCTAGCATCCCGAGACTGGAAAATTTGCAAGCTATGGCTTGATCTCATATCTCGCGAGATGCAAATTCATGAATTGAGTAAGGAAAGATCAGGAGTTAACTACAGAAATAGACACCCGTAGAAGGGAGTAGTCTGACCAGAGAATATTATGGACAACTTGGTGACTTTGAACAGTGGGGAACTTCAAGGTAACTCTTGCATTTCCATATTAAAGAGATGTTACAGCCTCAACCTCTGGTATATTTGATCCGGATTGTATGGTACTTGGAGTTGGAAAAACAAACTGCTGTAAGTGTTATTAGTTGGTGTTATTTTAGCATTATATATGTCAAACCATGATTTGAGCGTATCACTTTGTACATTTGCTGTAATTCGAAAATTCACTCTAAATCGAGTTCTTAATAGCCCTGAATGATCGTAGTGCCCAAATTTGCACAGCAAGCTGTAGGTTAAAAGTTTTGTAGAAAGTTCTCAAACTGTTATGGTAATTTTTTTTTACCAAAACGATAGGAATCTTTACTATAACTTAGAGAAATCTTGATTACAAGAAATAAGACAGTTATCTCGTCCAAGAGGATTCAACAACCAATCGGGAGGCCTATCTTCCTAAGTTTCAACACCAAGGCCTCGCAAACCATCCTTTGCCAAAACATCCGCTACAGTACCATTAGTCGATCTTCGAGCAAAAATAATCTGGCACTCTCCAACCATATTCTTAGATCTTCTGATATCTTCCACAACCACTTCCACGTCAATGGGACAAGCTAACGTGCCTCGAATAATCCTTACTGTTAGAATAAATGATATACAAAATAATATCGCGATCAAATCGTGATCTTGAGATTGTGATTTGATTGTAATTAGGATGATTTTATTTCATAGTTAATCGGTATGATTTTCTTTCCATAGTTAGATTTTCGCCTCTTGTATAAATAGAGGTCTCATTGTATGGTTTTAATAATCGAATTCAATATTTCTTCTCTCATATTTAACATGGTATCAGAGCTATAAGATCTAGGCCCTGTGGATATTCGCTCCTGGCGGGCGGCCTAAGTCTCGTTGCCGTCCGCCGGGCACTTAGTTAATTTGTCAATCTCTTCCATGCTTTCTGGTTGCTTTCACCCGCCATATTGTCTCTTCATCACCAGCACGCCTCTTCACAACCAGCGCTCGTGGCTTTTCAACTCATGGCTTCTTCGTTTCTTTTCTTTCAAACTTAAGTTGGTAGACCTACTTGGGTTTGGCTTGGCTTGGCTTGGCTTGGCATGGCGTGGCGGCTTCTGATTTCTTTTTTCTTGGATGGTCCTAGTTTCTCTTAGCTTTTTCAAACTCAAGTTGATAGATCTACTTGAGTTTGAGGGGGGATGTTAGAATAAATGATATACAAAATAATATCGCGATCAAATCGTGATCTTGAGATTGTGATTTGATTGTAATTAGGATGATTTTATTTCATAGTTAATCGGTATGATTTTCTTTCCATAGTTAGATTTTCGCCTCTTGTATAAATAGAGATCTCATTGTATGGTTTTAATAATCGAATTCAATATTTCTTCTCTCATATTTAACACTTACCAACTGTTGCGAATCTCCCTACATGACAATTGTGCCCAATCCCAGCAAGAGAGCAAAGTCAAATGCTGCCTTCTATGCCAAAGCATCAGCACACAACAGAGTACCCACAACACCCAAATTCATAGAACGCGCAGCCACGAGGTGCCCACCAGAGTCCCGCACCACTATCCCCACACCTGCCTCCTCCATTCCCTCCAATCTACGCACCCAAGCTCCATTCACATTTATTTTCAGTTTTCCAATCCCCGGCCTCTGCCAAAATTGCTCTAACACCCCACGCCCCACGTTAGGCTGTCTCGGTTCAGTCACCATACCCCTCATCGCCTGAACATATTCCCCAGCCTCCCTAAATAAGTGAAAGAGCAATATTATGCAATTCATATGAATGATGATTATAAAAGAGGGAAATGTGACTTATAAGGGAGTGTGAAAATCACTAATTTTCTTGTAAAGATGTGGGGGAGATGATTGGAGGAGACTTCGGTTTTTCGAAATTGTTTATAGATGAGTTGTTTAGGATTTCTCAGCATTTGGTCTTGCTTCTGGACTTGAATTCCCCCGTCTTTTTATTGGTTGACATTTGAGTTTTTATCTTTGCAAATAAAACCTTAGCGATCAATCGGGATCTATGGCCAAACGGGGATGAATCGAAAAGACCCGCCGACACGAACCACCGTAAATTTGACAATTCACATATTATATCCCAATTAATTCTGCCTAACCACCTAATTCTGTGATTAATCTCGCCCAGCCGCCTAGCTCCATTGTGTTGACAGTTGATGATACATATCTTGAATCAATCTATAAGGTCGTGGATTGTTGGGCCAATCATATGTCTGGCGATGACAATGATAAAAGCAATAGCACTGTTTGAAGATAATTAATGCCTTGTAACATTCCAATGATTATTGCTCATTTCGTAACTCTTGGCACCAGACACTTCACAAATAAAATTATGAAGTTTGAGTTTTTCTTAAATTCTGGTCCGTTCAAATCTAAGGAGCACGTCCTTGTAAAAATATACGTACAAGGACGTGCTCTTTGGAACTAAATGGACCAGGATTTAAGGAAAACTCTTAACTTTGTAATTTTGTTTGGGAAGTGTCCAGTGCCAAGAGTTACAAATTGGGCAGTAATCACTAGAATGTCCAAGGCATTAATTATCTTCAAACAATGTTGTTGCACTAAGAATTGCCAGCGTCGTGCACGTGGTTGGTCTAATAATCCTCGTCCTTATTGTCATTGTTTCAATATCTGGATCAATTGTTAGACACAATGAATTTGACCTATTTTGACCGGGGCCTACCTGTAACGCCCCGATTTTTTTGGAAATAAATCGGAGGCATTAAATATTGATTTTTAAAAATTTATTAATTTAAAATCAAAATCCAAACCGGATAATCCTCCCTAAAGATTCATCTATTACAAACCATTATAGAAATACTAAAAATAGTCTTTGTGATAATAACTTAAACAAAATAACAGAGCCGTCTTCTAAGATTGATACGGGTCCCAAGCGTATTCTGGCTCCACTCCCACCTCTGGATTCTCTTCCGCGTAAAACTGTTCGCCTTCAGGGTCTTGTGGTTCTTCTTGATTTTCTGCAAAATCTGCCACGGAAGCCAGGCAATCCGTACCTGAGTGAAAGAGTTCACCCCGAAGTATAATCTAACCCAACTACCCCTCTTACTTTACAATTAGCAAGTACAAGATAATATTGAATCGAAGAGCCAAGCAGAGATTTCATACATGAACCAATTTATTACTATCCATTACCCTATGTGAGATCTAAGATCTCATCCACGAGATCCTTTCCTCCCATACCACTAACTATGATCGTGTCATGGAAAATCCCCCCCTTGCTTGTCCTGCACACGGGATTCTAAATGAATTCACCTAAGTTATGTACCTCGTATGAATTCATTTAGGACCATAACAGGGGGTACGATTACCCTTTGGAACGTTCCATGGCGTACCATACATTAGGGTCGTCACCATTCCTAAGCCACTAACTATGACTGTGTCATGAGACAATCCCCCTTGCTGGCCTGGCAAGACACGATTACCCTTTGGAACTTCCCATGGCGTACCATATATTAGGGTCACCAAAATATCATCACTGGGCCCCGCAGGTCACCCTTATCATCACTGGGCCCCGTAGGTCACCCTTATCCATTGCCAAATCAAAATCCACAATCTCACGACTTCAACACTTTACCATTTTTTTCCATCAACTTAACATCATCTAGATGAAATCTATTTGCATACCACCCCATGTCTCTAGAGTCCAATCTAGCATTCAAATCAGGTATCGGTGCAATGTACAATTAAATCGAATAATAATTAAAATAAATAACCAGCAATGCAATCACATAACTTTTTATGAATGGGCCGTTGCCCTTATTCTTGTATAACCACAATGTCAATAATGAAGTAGGATTTTTATAGAAATTTTTAATAAAATATTTTCTAGGCTCTTATTAATTATTTCTAAATAATTAGATTAATTAAAAGCTAATTAAATACCTTAATTAGATAAAATATTAGAATAATTAGTCATAACCCTAATAAGAGTCCTAAAGGTCCCATATAATCAATTGAGTGCCAAAAGTTGGGTTCGGAGGGTCGATGAATTAATTTATATGAAAACGTTAATTAAAATGACCGAAAGTGAAGTAAATAGACAATAAATAATTAATTATAAAAAAAATAATGAGGCTGTCATATTTTCATCTTTGGACAGTAAGGAGTCTAAAAAAAATTACACGGGTATTAATAATAATGTTTATAAGGTCGTAAAGTAATTTTGATTGGAATTACTTTAAAAATAATAATAAATAGTGAATTAAATAAAATAAATATTTAATTTAACAAGTTACTGTATTTGAGATTCAAGAAGTCTAAAAAAAATTAGTTTGAGTGTTAAAACGTTGGTTGAAAGGTCGTAATCAATTTTCGTTTGTAAACTTTGAATGATAACTAACAAATAATTTAATAAATAGATAATTAAATAAAAAAAATATGACCTTAACAAGTTATGATCTTTGAAGTGTGAAAAGTCTAGGAAAAATAGTTCGGGGGTCGAAAACGGTGTTCGGGAGGTTGCAAAATCGATTCGAACCAAAACTGTCCAAACCGCGAGGTTGGACCGGTCAAAGTTTGCGTTTGGGCCTTATGCCGCAAAGTCCGGCCTGGTTCTTGCGGCCCTAACCTTGCGGCCGCAAGGTTGAGTCCAGAATTCGTTTTTTTGGTTTTTCAAGATGGTTTTGATGCATGGGTTGGTTCGGGCTATTGAGTTAAGCTATAAAACATTAAATATACTTAGAGGAAGGGTTAGGAGAGATTATACTACCTCAAATCGGATCGAATTGATTTTTGATCGAAACTTGAAAATTTGAAAAGAAGGTTTCGGATTCTTCGATCGGGGAACCTTGGGACCGAATTGGATGTCGTTCGGTGATGCTAGGGATTGTAGGAAGGTATTAGAATGATCAATTCGGATTTCGGTTGATCGTAGGTATGAAACCCACTTTTCTCTCTCTTTCTTTCTCTCTCTAAAACTCCTTGGAGTCTCGATTCCTCCTGTTTTTCTCTCTTTTCTGGACTGGTGAGGCGTAATGAATTTCGTGGTGTGCCCTAGGGTCGACGTACTAGGATATATATAAGAGAATTTGAAGAGTTTCGATTAAAAACGGATTTAAAGAGGTTGTATTCTATCGGGTTTCGGAATGGACGAATTATGGATGGTTTTCGTGCTCCGAGAGGAGTTAGAGACTGGGTAGGAGAGGGAGAGACCGTAGGGTTTGCATGCATGTAATTTAAATAATTAAAAGTAGAATCATAAAGACTAAATTAATTTTATTGGTATATATATCTATTAGATAATTATGATTAAGATAATATTATTATTACTAATAACATTCCTTAAATGATATTATAATAAAAAAGATACGGGTCGTTACACTACCCAATGCATTTGGAGGTCTTAGACGAACTCGGAATATGGGGTCCCATTTTTAAAATATTAAATTTAAAACTGCCGTCTTGTTGAAGTCAAAACTATGTATACATTAAAGTGCATTCGTAACAATCCTATTTTGACCGGAGCCCGCCCAATGCATTTGGAGGCCCTAGGTGAACTCGGAATATGGGTCCCATTTTTTAAATATTAAATTTAAAACCAATTTGTTAGAATATACACATAAATGACATTATTTTTAATTCTTAGTTTTATATGTCAAAAACCTTAAATTAAATATAAGGTAAAATTTTGAAAAATGAAACGCATGTATAAAAAGTCTACATAGAGAGTATATGTCTAATAATTTTTTATTGTGGAAAGATGGAATTACTTTGGCTGGGGTTCGAATTGGTTGTGTTCTGCTAATGGTTCTTAGAAAATACAGTAAGTACTTATTTACAATTTTCAAGCTTAAAAATAATAAACTCACTAAATTTATTTTTTGTGCAATATTAATATTATTTGATAGATCTCAAGGAGATCTTTTGAACTGTGCAAAATATTATTTTTTAAGTCTATACAAATAAATACTTATTTTTTAAGAAAAAAGCCTTGCATCTTGCCACGGGTAGGCAAGAATAGATCACCATCCAATCCATTTTTCTTCACCTCATCTTCACTCTTTTAATACCATTTATCTTGTTACAGTACATTATAATATTTGTTTTTCTTAATAGCAAAAAGCAAAGAATTTATTGATAACCAAGATCCGTACAAAAGATGAAAACGAGAAAAGAAGGCATCACAACGAACGAATGACATCCCAAATATGCCAATCCGACTCCCAAAAGATTACATTGTAATATTGTATGTAACATTAGAAGATACCAATATATGCCAATGGTTTGTAACATTTATATACAAACCAATATATAAAACATTAGAATTATATCTACAAGATACCAAACATATACATATTTCTACGTATATGAATATTATAACTTCCTTACACAAGGCTTTCCTCAAATAAATTATCCTAATTCAAATGTTACACAAGGCTTTCAAATGTTACATCTTCTTCTGGTTAAGGCCCCTCCAGGTATCTTCGCTATTTCTCCATCTTTGATGTGTTACATACAATTACACTAAAGACCCTGAAATCACCAATTGATCAAATAATCATCTATAAATGGTTTCTAACAATCTCTATTACACGTGGGTCTCTCAACACACTCGTCCATGGCACAAACTTGGGCACGACCAATCAAACATAATAATTACACATGTATTATATATACACGAATAAAAAAAAATAAGATCTATGACTCACAAGAAATATTAATTACAATTGCGTGCAAACCACATTACTAAATAAAATAAAACTAAAATTAGACACAGGTGTTTTACAATTTTTGCTATCCTTTATGTGGTGTCGCTATTGCCTTCAACGGAATAGCCTTCTTAATTTAGTGCTGTTCCCATCTTGTTCACTCATGTCCATCTTTAAGGGCTCAACTCCATCTTCTAAAATATTCCAATCAAACGCAAGCAATATTGAGCCCAAAGCCATTGTCAACACCCTAGAAACAAGCGGAATTGCGGGGCACATTCTCCGACCAGACCCAAATGGAATGAACTCAAAATGGCATCTGATAAGCACCCGGGAATGTAATGAGAGGGTGCGCTAGTGTCTAGGTTTAGTTTAATTTACTCATTAATTAGTTGTTTTTAACTTAGTTGTCTCGTAGAGTGTGTTTGTTTTGTTTTGTAGGTGAATCGCCTAATAAAAGCCTTTAAAGGCCAAGGCGCAGCTCAGGCAGAGCTCAGGCAAAAGTTACCCGACGTCAAGGCTGAGTAGAGCCAAAGCGAGAAGTTCAGCCCGGGCAGAAGAAGCCATGGCCAAGGCAGAAGCAGGCCGACAGCCAAAGCCAAGGCGTGGCCAAGCTGTGGCCCGGGCAAAATCAAGCGTAGCCAAGCTATGGCCAAGGCGTGGCCAAGGGTTGGAAAAACTTCAAGCTTCAGAACTGATAAGCCCACGCGATCGATTGAAGCTAATAGCTTCAATCGGTACCGAGTGCTTAGCGACCGAAGATAGCTTCTCGCGATCGATTGGACAAGAAGGCTTCGATCGGTACCGACTGCCTATCTCAGTACTGTAAGGCCTGGCCATCGGTACCGAGGCCATTAGCGAAGCATCTTCGAAGCATCTTTAGAGCATATTCTGAGCGGGGAATAAAAGGAATGATGTAATGACAATGACAGACGTTTTTGGTACAATTTTAGATCTAGCTTAGATACTTTTGAGCTTTTTGAATTGTTCTTGCCTTGTTCTTCATTTTTCAGCACTTATTTCTTGATTCCTAGCCTTTATTAGTTGTCTTTTGCTACACTTGCTTTAATTAAAGTTGTTTCTTAGTTCCCGATCTATCTTTTAAGCTAATTTTCTTCTAGTCTTGCATTTCAATTATGTTAAGTAGATTTTTGCTTGCTCTTATCTCTCTAGATATGTGTGAGTAGTTTCAAGGGTTAGGTCATGGGGTGACTAGCACCTCATGGCTCAAGCAAAAATTACCTTTTTCACCTAATAAAGTTTTAAACTTTGGTTTGAAAATTAATGTGGGGTTCGGGTTTGTTTGTCAAATTGCCGAGGTGTTAACCTCTTTGATCATGTATAGGTGGGAGCATCGCCTACTCACCACACATGATGCTTAGAGCTTTGACGCTCGAGGTGTTTGCCAAATGAATTCTAGAGCCAGCTTGATTTTCAAACCATCTTATTTTCCGGTTTAAGAACTTCGCGTGAGTATCTTAAATTGAGTAATTGGGTGAAATGTGTGATTTAGCTTGAGTCGTGGGCGTTAGAAACTCCTAGACCTACCCTATATTTTCCTAGTTAATTCATTCTAAATTTAGCCATTTTAATTCTACCGTTCAAAGTAAAACCAAGTTGACTGGCTAAAAGTCGAAAACCCTACTTGCATCTAACAATCCGAGGCAAGCCATGAACTAATTCCCTTGGGTACGATCCCGGACTTCTCCGGTTTATTATGCTTCAACCGACTTATTAGCCCTACGCTTGGGGCAATATTCTTCTACACGGAAGTAATACGAAGCAGCGTCCCTTATAATCCACAATGTTTGGTTCCAAGAACCTCTCTGGCCTAAACTCCAAAGGATTTTCCCATTTTTTGGGGTCTCGTCTGATTGCCCAAACATTGACAAGGATTTGGGTTTCCTTTCGAATGTGGTAGCCCAGCATGTCACAGGAGTCCATGGCCGTGTGAGGGAGCAAGAATGGGAGAGGTGGGTGGAGCCTTAGGGTTTCTTTGATCACTGCTTTGAGGTAAGGGAGACTTTTCCTGAGCTTTTCTTCTCGTTTTTGGTTCAGTTTGACAACGGTCCTCAGCTCGGCTTGGAGTTTTTGCAGTGTTTTAGGGTTGCGGAGGAGCTCGGTCATGGCCCACTCCAAGGTGGTTGTTGTTGTGTCAGTTCCTGCTATAATTATAAACATCTCCTAGAAAAAAACAAATAGTTATTCAAACTAAGATTAGCTAGTGATCACCTGCAAAATGTTGGAAAGTTTCACAGATTGGATTATCATCCTGGTAAATTTTTTTTCTAGCTATGTTTCAAGCCCTATATGGAAAATTTGTTTCCTTTTTGAAAAATTTAAACATAGATACACTTATCGAACAAGATGACTTTTTTTTATTTTATTTAATTGCAACAAGAATTTTATTAAGAAACTTGATATAGGAATGAGATGACTTACAAGAACAGTGACATTAATAGATGCCGGAGAGAAGCTAAGCGGCTGCTCCACAACGTCACCTCCATGCTCCAAGAGAGCATCCATATAATCCCTTCGCCTCTCCTCCCCACAACCATCTGCCTTGGCATGCATCCTCTCGTGGATGAACCCTCTGGTGACTTTGAATGCCCGTTTGAGGTGGTACTGAGTTCTCCTCCTTATTCCTTGCGGATCAAACCTCCGTAGTACTGGAAACAAGTCCGCAGCGTTGGGTTTCACAACCAACTCCAAGACTTTACTGGTGTGGTGAAAGTGACAACTTCTCACAAAAAATCAGAAGAATCTAGGTTTTTCATTTCTTGAATTGATGAATTACAGTTTGTTCTTTCTTGATTACAATAGAAAGAAGAGAAAACAAGATATAAAGCCCTAGCACAACGACTTACAAACTTGCCAGCTCATCAAGCTTAGCTAATTAACCCCAGTTTGACTAACTAACTCGTCTTGACTTGTTGACAGCCCCCACAAACTGAGGCTGGAACAGGTTGCAGCTGAAGTTTGTCACGGAGGAGGAAAAAAACGCGTCACAGTAAGTGGTTTGGTTAGAATATCTGCTACCTGAAATTTAGAAGGAACATGACGAACACTGTGCTGCCTAAGACCAATTTTTTCTCTAACAAAATGAAAGTCACTTCAACGTGCTTAGTCCTAGCATGAAACACTGGATTAGTAGCCAAAGACATGGTAGAAACATTGTCACACCACAAAATGGGAGGTGCTAGCTGAGACTGTACAGCCAAGTCTTTAAACAATTGAAGCAACCATACAACCTCTGAAGCAACATTAGCTAGTGCCTTATACTCAGCTTTAGTGGAGGAATGGGCCACTGTTGCCTGCTTCTTGGCTGACCAAGAAAGTAGATTGGACCCAAGGAATACACAGTAGCCACCTGTTGAACATCTATCAATGGCACTACCAACCCAATCAGCATCAGAGAATGCTGACAGAGTAAGAGAACTCTTGGAAAAGGCAAGGCCAAGATCCAATGTGCCCTTGACATACCGTAAAATGCGCTTAAGTGCTGTAAAATGACACTCCAAAGGGTTGTGCATATGCTGACTTACAGAGTTAATTAGCAGCAAAAGAAAGCTTAGGTCAAGTGAGTGTTAGATATTGCAAGGAGCCAACTAAGGACCTGTAGAGTTCTGGATTGGACATTGGAGACATATTTTCTGGAGATATAGGTTTTAGAGAGGAAGGAGAAGCACAGGGTCTACAATCTGTCATACCAGTTTTAGCCAATAAAGAAAGAGCATACTTAGCTTGAGATAAAACAAGCCCAATGGCTGTAGTTAGAACTTCAATACCTAGAAAGTAATGTAAGGACCCGAGATCCTTGAGAGCAAAAGAATTAGAACTAAGTTGAGCAATGATATGAGCAACCAAATCTGAACTTGACCCAGTAACAAGAATATCATCCACATATACCAAAACATACACTAAATCAGTGCCCTTATGAAGAACAAATAGTGAGGAGTCAGCAAAACTGTTCTGAAATCCAAGAGAAATCAGAGATTGGGAGAGCATGTCATACCATGCTCGTGGGACCTGCTTGAGACCATAAAGAGCCTTATGAAGTTGACACACATGCTGAGGAAACTGACCACTAACATAGCCCTGTGGTTGCCGAAGATAAACTTTTCCCTGAAGATTGCCATGAGAAAAGCATTGGATATATCCAGCTGCTTAATGAGCCAACCAAAATTCAAGGCCAAGGAAAGAACATGAGGTTTGGCGTCCAAAATGCTGATTTTTTGTGAGAAGTTGTCAGGAAGAATTCGTGCCCTTAATTTGTCCGATTTGGGGTCCAAGAGATCTTTCGAGAACATGAGGTTTCCCGTAAGATTGAAAGTCATCGTGAAGAAGAAGCTCCTCACGTCTATGGCGATGGTTCCGGCTGCACCGGCATCTGTTATGAATTGCACCATTTGAGCGATGCACCGACTGCGTACAACTTTGAAAAGGAATGATGGTTTTCAGCAACTAGAAAGTGTAAACAGGGAAGGAAAATGAGGTGGTGGTTCCAGACCTAAACCCTTCCCAGTTCCCATATATATATATATATATATATATATATATATATATATATATATATATATCGGGGCGGTTCCGTGGACACCTAAAAAAACACCTAAAAAAACACCTCATAGTTCCCAATCAAATTTTGACGATCCGAGCCGCTCAATGTGATCAGAACGTGATTTTAAGGGTACTTGCGAGAAATCAGCAAAAAAAAATGACCGGCAAGGGCTTGATCCGTACAGTTTCGAACAGTTTTTTATTGAACGGTTCAAATAAAAACTACTCAAATCAAGCATTTTCCGGTCATTTTTTTTGCTAATTTCTCGCGAGCATACTTAAAATCACATTCTGCACACATTGAACGGTTCGGATCATAAAAATTTGATCGGAAACTGTGAGATTGAGATTTAGGGTGTTTTTTTAGGTGTTTTTTTTAGGGTGTTCATTGAACCGTCCCCTATATATATATATATTCTCTTTTCACGTAGGTTAGAGTACTCAGTAGAGTAGGAATCCCATTGCCCCAAAGTAATTAAAAAAAAAAAATCTAAAAACATTTCATAAAAGTAGAGTGTCAAAAAGCCAAAACGTCAAATTAATATGGTCTATCAGATTGACAGACATCTCAGACATGCAGTCATCGTCGACATAAGATGCACTCATACTTCAGAACTCTATTTTAATTCAAGCATGTTAAAAGGAAGCTACCCTCTCGACAATATCAAAATCCAAATATGGAGAAAGAACACAAGGTACGTGAATTGACTATTAGAATCATGGGAGGACGTCAACAGTGGAGACAAAACATGTGCATGGTTTTGATCGAACTGTTGGGGTTTTCCCGCGTTAAATGCTGATGTAGAAAAAGAAAAAGTAATGGATGGTTTGTTGGTTAGTCAATGTGCATGCATGTGCTTAGTCCCATAGAGCATTTGTGATGCTTGAACTCATGAAGCTTGGGAATTTCTCAAGAGCCATCTTGATGCTTTGAGTGTGTAGATGTTTTTAGGCGGTATTTGAATGTCATATATCTTAGGGGTGAATGAGAATGTGATTTTGAAACTCTAATAATCTTATGTTTGTGAAGAGTGGGAAAGAGAATGAGATTAATGATCTCCCAATTAAGGAGGAATCACATTCCTAAGTACAGGAGGAACCTGATCCCTCCCACCGGCCCTCTCATGGGAATCTTGAATTCCTGGCTTGATCAATATAAAAAAAAAAAACGTTTGACTTTAGGATATGTCCAAAATAATTGATTCCTACATAAGATTACTTAATTGATCCAAACGTCGGAATAGAATTACTCCGGGTATTGATTCCTTATAATCAAATTCCTATTCTTATAAAAGATTATGGACATTCAAACTATGACCTAGTCTATTTAAAGGGAGAGTGCATGTGTGCTAGGAGTGTGGGACGAGGCAGTCCCTTTGGGGATTGCCGGGCATACACCATTCATGATGTGAGAGGAGAGGAGAGGAGAGGAGAGTATATGTGAGGGAAAAATAGAAATGTGGGATTGAGTGATGAATATTGTGAGTCATAGTGTGAGAAGATCGAGGAGGATTTTTCATCTCACATTGTAATTTTTTATTTATTTATTTTATATAGGGGAATCTCTCTCTCTCTCTCTCTCCCTCTCTCTCTCTCTCTTCGAGTATGCATTGGGATCGAACCACGTATATTGTGTCTTTTTTTTGTCCGCGTGTTTATTATATTCATTGCACTTCTGTTGCAGGTGGGATAAAAAATTTCCCAACATGAACTACATAAAAATGATGGTTTTGAAAGTTTCAGCTCCGTCGCTGGTTGTCAGAACAACGTTATTTTTGTTGCGGCGAGCAATTACTAAAATTGTAAATGTCACTATATCTATTTGGCAGTGGTTAATTAACCAATTTGAGGCACAATAATTATTTCAAATAAGAACAAAAATACATAGAGGTTATCTCCATAATTCCGTTTGAGCAGACCTCCAGCAGAACCGGCTCATAACTTTCGGAGGTTGGAAGCGAATTCCTTGAATGAGATCCACATTTTGCATAGAAAGATTGGTTGACAAAGAATTTCTTAATAAATCATATTACAAAATTTGAATGGCATATTTTGTGTAGAGAAGGCTTAGATTAAATACATTTCGGCCTAATTTATATGGGGTTCTAAGAATTCGGAGGCCCAAAGCTTAGGGTTCCTTGGTTTCTCCCTCAAGCCGGTTCTGACCTTCAGTCCCATAATTGGAACTTAAAATACCAACCATATATACAGGGAATTATGAGATTCATATTCACTTGATCGAGTGTATACAACTGATGAATACGAACCAGAGTTTACTTTTTCAACATTTTTCTTTGTCTAAATTCCATATACTTTTGGCTCAATTTTACAGAAAATTTAAAACGCACCTTCCATGGCGTTGAGCCGGCTTTTCGCGAAGAACTCGGTGGTGCACAACCGCCGCATCGTCTGCCATTTCGGCCCATACTGTTCCAATATGAGGGACCCGTCGGTCCCATATTCCCCTTTCATGGCCTCGTTCGTTTTCCTCCCGGCCAAGACGACATCATGATTCTTAAACATGTCCCAGGCCACCTTGTCCGACGAGATCACCACGGTGCTCATCGAGCCAAGCCACAAACTCATGATGGCCCCGTGCTCGCGGGCAAGCCTGGTAAATGACTCGTGTGGGGGCCAGCCCAGTTGGAAGACGTTGCCCACCAACGGCCACCACCTCGGCCCCGGTGGCAACACTCGTAGCTCCTCCACACGGTGGTGGTGCCGACGCTCTTTTCTTATGGTCCACGCTGCCCACAGTAGCATGCAGATCATAGGCAACCTCAGTGGATCCCATTCCATTGTTAAAAACTTTCCCGTGATCTGTTTTGCTTTCATAAAAATTTCTTTTCTTAGTAAAAAAAAATTTTGAACCCAAAATTTTCAATTTTTTTTTTCCAAAAAATAGAAAAAAAAAAAAGAGGAGAGAAAACAAGAAGTAGTAAACGAATCAAACTTTCTTGGTTTGGGGTGTTTCAACTTTAGAGGATGATCCTCTTTATACAGGCTTAAGACCGGGGAAATGACCAAATTGGCCTGTGAGTTATAGATGCAGAGACTGCAGACTGGCTCAACACCCATCTTGAATTCTTGATGTATCATTTGCCGAGATTTTCTTAATAAATTTGTTGCCGTTTAAAAAAAAATTAAAGGGTTATAGACGCAGACAGATGGTTATGTTTATTGAGGAAAATCAACTACATTTAGGTAAATAATGCAATGTGCGTTAAACCAATCATTGACCCTATTTTGATAACTGAGTGTGCACTGAAGTATGAATCCTATTTTTACTAAGCCAATCCATGTATCCTGGCACCTTAGTTTGGCTAATTAAGTCAATGGGGGTGTTTTTTTCCCAAATTCAATAATAGTTCTTAAAAATAGTTGGTAATTTAATGTAAATGAAATTCTTTTTTTACTTTTCGTTAGAACTTTCGGTATTAATCAGTCGTCTCAACGAGAGAATTGAAAAAGTACAAGAGTCTTGACCCAAGGTTAGAAATGTTCAGAAACGAAAAAAAAACTATATTTTCGAACTTTTTTTGTTTTTAAAAAAGTTATTTTTGTTCATTTTCATCATAATTTTTGAAGTTTTTTACGATCCTGATCTTGTCTACACGAATGATTAGTCGAACAAAAATTCGGAGATGATTAAAAAACAATCTTTACTCAAATTTTTGATTGTTTTACTTTCTTGTGTGATTTTGCTCTAGCTATCAGGTACCTCACTCATCGAATCAAATAATATTGTTGTGTACATTTTCAAATGTATGCGCGACCTGTTCATTAATTGAAAAAAAAAAAACTTGATTTGCTGACTTGATTTCCTCCAGTAATGTTGCTCCTTCCCCTCCTGTTAATCAGTGTCTCCCCCTCCTGGTATCATTCAACTTAATGTTGATGGTGATGTGGATAAGAGTGGTGGTCTTGTTGGTGTTGGAATAGTAGCACGAGATCATGCGGGGCAAATTCTGGGAACGACATCTATTCCTTTTATTGGTTTATTCTCCCCGAGAACTGCGGAAGCACTGGGCTTTCATGAAGCGCTGGTGACTGCTGCAAACAAAGGTTTCTCTAGTATTATTGTAGAAGGTGATTCTATTCAGATTGTGCAAGCTCTTACTCAACTTGGAAAATCTTTCTCCGATTGTAGCTCTATTCTTTTTCATTGTTTAGAGCATATTCATTTGTTTTCCTCTTGTGTTTTTAAATATATTAAGCGTTCTTTGAATAGGGTAGTCCATTCGTTGGCTAAGCAATCCCTATTAGGTGTTAGATTAGAGAATTGGGGGGTCTTGTCCCCCATTTTTTGGCTAACTTTGCCTTTGATGATGTACGGTCTTCGGGCCACCTTTCCTCTTAATAAAATCCTTATCTCTTTTCGTGAAAAAAAAAAATTGACATCTTAGGTCTCAGAATTATGCTCGCATGGAAGACAACTCTCTGCATGTGGGGCCCTGAGGCCCAATAAAGTCCACTATGTGTGTTTTTGTTTTTTAAATTGACAAAAATAACATATTATTAAAGAAGGCACTTGACAACGGTTAAAATACACATTCTGAGATAGGGTGGATGTTTTCCAACTGATTTGGCGAAAAAGTTGATTATGGGAGAGTACGATAAAAATACAGAGTGGGTGTTTTCCAAATGACTTGAATGATTTTTGACCAAGACATGAAAAGAGAATGATGATATCAAAATTTTCCATACGGAAGCAGTATTTTTTCAATTATACAACTGTGTGAACAATATACTTAAAATTTTTTTTTGTGTGGATAAGATAGAGATTTTAATACGTTGAGAAAGAGATTGCAACAAAGAAGCAGTAATATTCGGACATGGGCCACTAGCATCATTATCAAAAAATACATATCCTAACTAGGTTTTTTTAATTTCCCGATGAGTATATCCTAACTAGATTAATTGTCACAAAAGCATCTCAGCCAATCAATATTGGTAGCCTGCCAACATTTGTTTACGTGCTACTATTACTTTAGACAATGCCATTCAAATTGATTCAAGTAATCACGGCCGGCCAGTTGAGATTTGAGGAGCCTAAAGCCACACCTTTTAAAATGGCGCCCTCAAATCTCAACATACAAATACTTTGCATAGTTAAATTTAGATCGGGAAAGCCTACCAATTTGGAAGGGAAAAAAAATGAGACAAGGTCGCAAATCAATTGGGGCTAATTCTGTTGATCAGAAGTCGTGCATGTCACAAGGAGACTAGCTTTTATTATTAATAAATAAATAAAGCTGAAGGGTCGCAACAAATTTTCTTGAATTAACTGCAACAGTTGATTACTTGTCCTTATCCTGACTACTGAAATTCACAATGTTTACTCATTTGCCTCTAAATCTTCAAATTGCCACAACATTTGATTTATAAGTCTTTTTTTTTTAATTTTTATTTTTATGAAAGTAGTACCTTTATATGGCGATCCTTTATGAAGGTTTGTTCTACTATTTAGTACTCCCTCCGTCCCATATTGGATGACAATTTTGGGAAAACTCAATTTATCCAGACACAATGATTACACCCTTTCTAATAAAACATTCCAAAAATACCCTTTGTTTTGAAAACAACTCAGTTGGCAACCAAACTGAGTAGTAAACTCACGGAATCCAAGGAGTAAGAAAATCTTGGCCGCAAAGTGTACTGAAGTACTCCATCTTTTTGGTTTTTTGTTAAAGTAATTTGAAAAGTTTAAGACAACGGCAAAATGGGAAGATCAAGTGTTTTCATGCTTTTACTTTTCAAAATGGACATTCATTTTGGGACGGCAAAAAGCGTCAAAAATGACATCCATTTCGGGACGGAGGGAGTATATGCTATATGGCTTTAAACAATATCCCTTTAAATAGTATCAATTGTTCATATACTTGCATTTAAATTTCTAGTGAATAAGAAGAGAGAAGAATAATATATGTTTTCCTATTTTTTTGCATTTAATTTGGTATCAAAGTTTGGTGATTTTTCGATTTATTTGCCAAAAATATATACGTGTACGGCCATGCACAAAATGTATGCTTTCCCATTCTCTAAAACTATGCCTATCATTAATTTGCTTCCAAAGTACAACCCTTGCGTAATTAATCAAACAAATGTGTAACATGCATATACCAGAAAAGTACTACTATGTAACATAAAATGGATAAATGCGCAACATTCTCATGGTACACGTATTGGAACTTTTTCACGTGACATAAACCCATCATACAACTTTATGTGGTAACGAGAATTTCACCGATGGTACAAACTTGTCTTTAATTAAGTATACAAATTGCATGCTCGTAACGAATGGACTAAACAATTTGTTCTCTACCTCTTCGGTCGTTTTTCGCACTGCCCGCTCCGACAGTACAGTCATAGCAACCAATCCAAATGTTCTGCTTTGTTTGGATTGGGATTTGAAAAGTGTTTTTGAAAAATAGTAGGGGTAATGAGTGGAGAGAGATAAAGAGAAAAAGGTGGAAAGTAGGGGGAATCTAGGGGGAATTTTTTGAAAAATTCTTTTTGAATCGCGAAGGGAACAAGGCAGAAGATTGCGAAGACAATACAGTACCCCCGAAGGACCCATTTCTCCGCGAATTTGTACAGGTAAACGGACTTGCAAGTGTCACAGTTGTAACACAATTTGTCGTTGTCGTTGCTCCACACCGCACAATTGGTGTCGTCTTGGTAATATAGTCCTGATTTTGGGACAATCCAAGTCTTATTCGTTTCCTGATATCCGCAATAATAAGGAGGAGAACAGCAACCTCCCTGCAGATCGAGGGAACAAATTAATGCAAAACACAAGAAGAAGGTTAATCGGCGTTTTTGTACGTAAATTTATAAGTTTGAAGCTTATTTTGATATATTTTTATTTTTCGTAACTTTTTGTTTAGATTTTTGTCGTATTTTTTTTGGAGTTAATCGTTCATCTCGATAAGACGAATCGAAAAAGTATAAAAATATGGATCAATGTTGAAAAAAATTTAAATAGAGTAAAACGATTTTTTTTGACAAATAAGATAGCTGTTTGATACTTAGGCCCCGTTCCAGAACACATTCTTAAAAAATAATTACTTATTTCATATTTTCAAACTCAAAAATAATGTAAATGGAAAATAAATATTCAATTTTTTTTGCACCGTATTAAAGATCTCAAGATCTCAATGAGATCTATTAAACAAAATTCATATTGATAGGAAAATTATTTGCGTAAGCATATAATTTTTGAGCTTGAAATTGTCTTCTTAAAAAATAAGTACTTATTTATCGTTTTGGAACGGGGCCTAGCCTTCATACAAAACAGATTAATTTTATACTTTTTAGACTTCTTTCGACGATCGAGACAGATGATTAATTCAAATGAAAATATGACCCAAATCTAACAAAAATTCAGAAAAACCGAACAAATTACTCAAAACAAAGGAGAAAAATAAGTTTACAAGAACGGAAATATTATTCTCGATTGCCTAGTGCCTACAAAGAAACAGAGCCTTAGCATGATGATCATGTTAGGAACTTGAGAGAAAGAGGGATGGAAGGAACCGTATAGTCACGCTTTTCGCAGAACTTCTCTCGAATAATACACCTCTGGAAAACGCCCCAATCGTTGTCGTTCAGAATGAAGTTTTTGGCCCATCGGGGATATTTGTCCAATCGATAAAACGCCTCACCAGGTAAGATGTTCATCCCAACTGCAAGGATCAGCACTGCGGTAATGACCAACGTTACCATGCATATTATTTGGAGGGGCTTCAGTCTCCATACAACACCAATCGATCCCACGAGGAAAAGAACGAAAGCGAAGATTGCGAAACCCAGATCCAATTCCGAACGTGGACGGGTGCAATCTGGACTGCCACGGATGAAGAGAATGACCGTATGGGTAAGGTAATACCCAGAAAGGAGGACAGGAATGGCGCTTGCGATTGCAGCCGATATGAAAGGGACGCGGCTCTCTGTAGCCATAATTGATCTACTAATTGCTTATCTTGTTCGATTTTCGGAAGGGAAGAAGGTGGATGGAGGTGAGGAATTAAGACATTGGAAAGGTGGGTTTATAAAGACTTCCACACATGCTAAATTGAGGAGAGATGTCGCAACTTATCGGTAACCAGTTGTTAAACCTTTCGCCTCGTAGCTGGCCTAACAATTTTTGTTCAATTTTGATCCAAAGTTAGCATGAGCAAGTTGTTAAATTTTGAGCCCCAAAGTTGGCATAAACCGGTTGTTATTCGCCAGTGATTTCTTGCAAAATCTTCTCGTTTAGAGTTTTTTTTTTTTTCAACAGCGAAGAAGATATTTAATAATCTTACACAATAATTACAAAGACTGGTCTTGGGGGTTGCGTTAACCGAAAGCTCCAATAGTTATAGAACGACAGAATTATAGATGACAAAACAACACCATTGGCAAGACTTTTTTTTTTACGCTAAAAAAAAAAATTCATTGATCTTGAAATTGTTACAAGAGACTAATAGGGGTAAGAAAACAGCATTATATTCAAAGAACAATCATCCGCCTAATTCGAGACCCAAATCTACGATTGGCAAGAAACCAATCAAGGATACCCAATCGGGACAAACATTGGCAAGACTTGAAATCTGACTCTTAGCCAGCAGAGCACTGGTAATATATCCATTTTAAGCCCAAAGAACATACAAGACCAGTCGGAAAATATAGCTCACATTTGTTGAAATCCATGAGAAAAATTGCATGTAGCTTCAAATTATAAAGGTAATAACCCCATAATTGAAAACAAGTCTCGGTTTTGGAAGATGAATAACTACCCGTGAGACAGAATAATTCGAATTAGGTCTGTCAATGGGTCGGATCCGGATCTCAAATCCGATAAGACTCGAATCCAATAGTGGTAATCTGAATCCGAAAAATTCAGATCCGATCCGAAAATCCGAATCCCGATCTAAAAACTTTTTTACTTAAAAAATTTTAGCAAAAAAACAATATATATTTCAAAAAAATACAATTTTTTCTGCAAAAAAAAATTAAAATAACAATACAACTTTTTAAGCATTTTTTTAAATAAAAAACTTTAAAAATAAAGTTCGAATCGGATTGATAACGGATTTAATTCAATCGAATTGATTTTTCTTGCACGTGTTTCGCCCACTTGGTTACAAATGTCCCATCGAATTGATTTTTCTTGCACGTGTTTGGATCACGTTGTAAGACTCAGGATGCCATGTAATGATCCGCGCCTGCTAATCCTTAACCTAAGCACTTGACTCAAATGGTTAACATTGAGTAATACAATAGCTCGACGCTTGCCCTTATACATTACACATGATAATTTCCTTTGCTTGTCGATGTGGGACTTTTGGAGTTTCACAATCTCCCTACTTTATGATACAATGTCCTCATTACATTTGGCTAAACAGTCTTCCTCTAGTGGTTCTAGTGTGACTTAGGTCTGTATAACACATCATTAGACTCGTATCAGATCCTAAAGGTCGCCCTCACCATGTAGATTAGGATTGTGTTCTGATACCATCTATAATGATCCATGTCATCTGACCTATTAACCCTTAACCTAATTAAGCAAATGGTTCAAAAGATTAATGTCGAATTATAGAGTAGTTTGATGCGTGCCCTTGTATATTAGACTCAATTTCCTTTATCGATGTGAGGCTTTTGGGTCTCACATGCCAAAAGAGGTCGAGGCTACCATTTTCTTTTTTCTTTTTGACCGGAACTAATTTTCAGTTGTTTTCTCTTTTTTTTTTTTGGTAAAAGACGATTCATTAAAACAAATTAAGCGTTTACAAGTCTAGGGTATGCAACCCCTCTCAAATCCGCATACAATAATGTAGCAATACAACTTGGAATAAAAGGGTAGATATGAAAATCTCCCACCGACACTGGGGCATCATTTGCCAACGCATCCGCACAGCGATTTGCTTCCCGATAGATATGGTTGATGGCGACCACATCAAGCTTTAGCATCAGAGACCTGCAATCAAGCAATATGTTACGAAGCGGATGATTCACAGCATTAGCATCGTTGAGCAGTTGAATGACACCCCTAGCGTCCACTTCCACTTCCAGATTATGTAAATTGCTTTCTTTAGCTAAAGTTAATCCATCCCTTAAAGCCCAGATTTCGGCCATAAGGCTGGAACTGGCACACATGTTTCTGTGAAATCCGCCAACCCATTGGCCATGGTGGTCCCGAATAATCCCACCCGTGGAGGCAGCCCCTGAAGTTGAGTTAAAAGCTCCATCCGTATTAAGTTTATAGCGGTTAGGACATGGTGGAACCCAACCAACAAAGATGTCTTTTTTCAGAGGCGAATTCTTGTGGTGAACCATAAAAAACCACTCCAAGGACTTACTCAAGATAGTCTTAGCCAGTAGAGTGAGGTCCGTAGCATTAGAGTTGGAATTGTGATCGAACAAGCAGCGGTTGCGGTCCGTCCAAATGTGCCAGATGGCGAAGAGGAACACAATATTATAAGGGACACCCGAATGGTGACTGCCCCTAACTTTCGAATTAGCCAAAATCCAAGTATATGGGTCATCAGAATGGTTGGACAAAGGTATTTGGAGACTAGCCCAAACATCAGAGGCACGACTACAATAACGTAAAACATGGCAGGTAGTTTCTGTGGCAGCTGGGCACCAAACACAGTGGGGAGAGGAGGTGATATGGCGCAAGAAGAGATTGTTGCGAGTGGAAAGGCGATCTTGTGAGGCAAGCCAAACAAAGTGTTGGATTCGGTAAGAGCAAGGGAGGTGCCAAATCCACTTCCAAGAGAGATGGGAGGGTAAATTGGTATCAGGAGGAAGGAGTGAATGGGCAGAGTTACATCTGAAATCCCCATTGGCAGTAGGGTTCCAGATAATTTGATCGGGGGTAGGGTTGAACCACTGGAGAGTGGTTGCATGGATAGAGGGAAGGATATCATCAGGAAAAGTGAGAGAAAGGGAACCAAGATTCCAGGAGTTGTGAGACCAACAATCTCTAACTTTGAGATCAATCTCGTTGCGGGTATGGGTCAAACTTTCTGCTGGATATGGGTCAAAGTTTTTTGATTAATCATTTGTCTTGGCGGAAGAAAAAAATGTATACCCAAGTTAAAAGTAGTTTTCTAAGGATGAAAAAGGTTTAAAAAACACCGAAAAAGAAGATCTTTTAATATTTTGGCGTCGTCTAGTTTGAAATCCATTTTATACTACTACACAAAAATTAATTTGGTTCAAATTCAAAACTCAATAACCTTTTTCATTGACTTGTTCCGTTTCTAAACGGTAGTCAACTACGAAAAGATGTAGTATATTTTTTGAATAAACTTGTCTAGAAGATTGGATCGAGTAATTAACACATATTTAATTGAGTTGAATTTATGCGGGGCCATTCGAAAATATATTTTAAGTTTTTTTGAACATATTAGATCATTTGTGTGGAATCCGTAGTAAGTCCCACATAGCAATATTGTATGCCATATGTACATTCACTAGTTAGGGTACCAATAGTAGGGTTCTTTAGACTCCGTTCTGCTTAATTTTTATTAGCACTTTTTAGAAATTTTGTCCTTATTCAAAAAAATCGCGTTCGTTAATTTTGCGTCAAATTTTTGTGAATTATTGATTCTTCTTAACAAGAGAAATTGGAAAAGTACAAATATATTTGAAATATCCAACTTTAAGCAAAAAAAAAAAAAAAATGGATAGTAGCCACATAATACGAGATGAGATCAACTCTATTCTTTACGGAGCCGGGGGGGCTGCTCCCCCCCTTCCCGCTCCCCTTCCTGCTCCCCCCCTTTCCGGGCCCACTCCGGTCTCGCTCCGATAATCGAAAACGTTCACTTTGTAGAGCTCGTCGAGTAGAACAACCATGTCAAAAATCAGCTTGATTGGATATCATTAAGTGCCTGATCGGAGCCCATAAACTCTCGGTCCATGGGTTACAATGGATTTGATTCAGTGTTTCGGATCCATTCTTTTTAAAATAAAAAGGTTCCGATCAAGGACTTAATGATATCCAATCAAGCTGATTTTTGACATGGTTGTTCTACTCGACGAGCTCTACAAAGTGAACGTTTCCGATCATCGGAGCGAGACCGGAATGGGCCCGGAAAGGGGGGGGGAGCAGGAAGGGGAGCGGGAAGGGGGGGAGCAGCCCCCCCGCCTCCATTCTTTACAAGGCCATAGTACGAGATGAGGATCTTTCAGGTGAACGTTTCAGATCAAGTTTCTAGGCTCGGGACAATGTTATTTTTCCTGAGAAAGCAGCCTGCTGTCCTTTCTCAGGTTTCGGGATAGTAGCCTCCAAATCCAATTTTTAAAATGTGACTCTTAGCGTATCTCGTTTTACACTTGGCAAGAATAAGAAATTTCTAGTGAATAAGAAGAGAGAAGAATAATACATGTTTTCCAATCATTTTTTTCCCCCCCGTTTAATTGGTATCAAAGTTGGTGATTTTTTTTTTCGATTTATTTGCAAATAATACGTTTATACGGCCATGCACAAAAAATATGCGTATGCCCATGCTCCAACACTATGCGGCTATGCCTATCCTATGCTTCATCAAAAGTACTACTCCTACATCCTTTCGTAATTAACCAAACAAATTAATGTGTAACATATACCAATGTGTAATGTTTTATGAGGAGTGGTGTGGTCCAATTACTGTTGGATGGCTTTTAGTTTTTTCCTGTTTTTGTCTTCTTTTCTCGTTAAGCGTCTGTGCTTAGTGAGTTCCCCTTTCGATGTACTCCTTTCGAGTCAATAAATCTTCTTTTGCCGAACAAAAAAAAACATGTACCAAAAAGTAGTACTATGTATAAATGCGCAACATTCTCATGGTACACGTACTGAAACTTTCTCATGTGACATAAACCCATCCAACAACTTTATTATGTGGCAGCGAGAATTAATTCACCGATATTGGTACAAACTTGTCTTTAATAGTTATAATTATAAGTATACAAATCATGGTCGTAACGAATGGACTAAACAATTTGTTCTCTCCCAGTCCCAGCTCGGTCGTTTTTTCGCATTGCCCGCTCCGACAGTACAATCATAGCAACCAATCCAAATGATGATTGCTAAGATAATACAGAACCCTCGAAGGACCCATTTCTCCGCGAATCTGTTCAGGTAAACGGCCTTGCAATTGTCACAGTTGTAACACAATTTGTCATTGTCGTTGCTCCACAGGGCACAATTGGTGTCGTCTTGGTAATATAGTCCTGATTTTGGGACAATCCAAGTCTTATTCGTTTCTTGATATCCGCAATAAATAGGAGGAGAACAGCAACCTCCCTGCAAATCGAGGGAACAAATTAGTGCAAAACACAAGAAGGAGGTTAATCTGCGTTTTTTACGTAAACTTACAAGTTTGAAGCTTATTTTAATATATTTTTCATTTTTCGTAACTTTTTGTTTAGATTTTCGTCGTATTTTTGGGGGTTAATCATTTGTTTCAACAAGACGAATCGCAAAAATATGGACCGATGTTGAAAAATTTTAAATAGAGTAAAGCGATTTTTTAAATAAATAAGACAGCTGTTTGATACTTTTTTTAATCTTTAGTGAACTTTTTCTCCCGTCCCATCATAATTTTATATTTTTTTTGACTTTTCTCGACGATCTAGACAGATGATTAATCCAAAAGAAAATATGTCGCAAATCTAACAAAAATTCAGAAAAAACAAACAAATTACACGAAACGAAGGAGAAAAATAAGTTTACAAGAATGGAAATATTATTCTCAATTGCCTAGTGCCTAAAATGAAACAGAGCCTAAAGCATGATGATCATGTTAGGAACTACATGATTTTTTTTATCCTTATTTAAAAAAAATTCACATTTGTTAGTTTTTCGTCGATTTTTTTGAGGATTATTACTTTGTTATGACGAGTGAAATCTATAAATTAAAAAATTACAATCTAAATCTAAATTTTTTTGAAAAAAGACGAAATAAGCCAATAAGCTATTTTTTCGTCTTTATTAAAAAAAAGATTTCGATCGTAATTTTTTATTTTTTAAATTTCTCTCGTCATAACAAAACAATAATCCTCAAAAAACTAACAAATACAAAAAAAAAAAATTGATATAGGACAAAATAATAAGCCAATTGACTTATTTAGCCGAAGAAACCCTTAAATCTTGAGCCATGACAGAACTGCTGTAGCATGCGCAGACATCCATCCTTCAAAAAAGTCTCTTCATTAAGTTGGAACAAGAGATCGATCGACGCATTGGGAGTACATGTATTCCTATGCCTAAATTAAATTTAAGTAGTTTACGATTTAAGAGAAAGAGGGATGGAAGGAACCGTATAGTCTCGCTTTTCGCAGAACTTTTCTCGAACTATACACCTCTGGAAAACGCCCCAATCGTTGTCGTTCAGAATGAAGTTTTTGGCCCATCGGGGATATTTGTCCAATCGATAACGCGCCTCGCCAGGTAAGATGTTCATCCCCACGGCAACGATCAGCACTACAGTAATGACCAACGTTACCATGCATATTATTTGGAGGGGCTTCAGTCTCCATACGACACCAATCGATCCCACGAGGAAAAGAACGAAAGCGAAGATTGCGAAACCCAGATCCAATTCCGAACGTGGACGGGCGCAATCTGGACTGCCACGGATGAAGAGAATGACCGTATGGGTAAGGTAATACCCAGAAAGGAAGACAAGAATGGCGCTTGCGATTGCAGCCCCTATGAAAGAGACACGGCTTTCTGTAGCCATAATTGATCTACTAATTGCTTATCTTGTTCGATTTTCGGAAGGGAAGAAGGTGGATGGAGGTGAGGAATTAAGACATTGGAAAGGAGGGTTTATAAAGACTTCCGCACATGCTAAATTGAGGAGAGATGTCGCAACTTATCGATAGCCAGTTGTTAAACCTTTCACCTCGTAGCTGGCCTAACAATTTTTGTTTAATTTTGATCCCAAAGTTAGCATGAGCAAGTTGTTATAAATTTTGAGCCCCAAAGTTGGCATAAACCGGTTGTCATTCGCCAGTGATTTCTCGCAAAATCTTCTCGTTTCGAGTTTTTTTCTCAATTTTTCGAGTGCCAAAATCACAATTTTTTTAATTATTTTTTTAACAGCGGAGAAGATATTTAATAATCTTAGACAATAATTACAAAGACGCTAGCTGGTCTTAGGGGCTGTGTTAACCGAAGGCTCCAATAGTTACAGAACGACAGAATTATAGATAACAAAACAATAGCATTGGCAAATTCATTGATCTTGAAATTATTACAAGAGACTAATAGAGGTAAGGAAACAACATTATATCTAAAGAACAATCATTCGTTCAATTCGAGACTCAAATCTACGATTGACAAGAAATTAACCAGTCAAAGATACACAATTGGGACGAACATTGGCAAGACTTGAAATCTTACTCTTAGCCAGCAGAGCAATGATAATATATCCATTTTAAGCCCAAAGAAAATACCAAGACCAGTTGGAAAATATAGCTCACATTTGTTGAAATCCATGAGAAAAATTGCATGTAGCTTCAAATTATAAAGGTAAAACCCCATAATTGAAAATAAGTCTCGGTTTTGAAAGATGAATAACCACCCGTGAGACAGACTAACTTCCAATTAGGCCTGTTAATAGGCCGGATCTGATTTGGATCCGACAGACTCGAATTCAATCATAATCAGATAAGACTCGAATCCAATAGTGGTAATCCAAATTCGAAAAATTCGGATCCGATCCGAAAACTTTTTTACTTCAAAAATTTTAGCAAAAAAATAAACTAAAATAAGAATACAATTTTTTAAGCATTTTTTTAAATAAAAAATTTTTTTAAAAAAATTAAGAAATAAAGTTCGGATCGGATTGATAACGGATTTAATCCGATTCCGATTCGATCCGTATTTGGATTACTGAATTCGGATTATCAAATTGACGTTATCGGATAGAATATTTTTGGATCGAATCCGGTCCATTGACAGACCTACTTCGAATATTCCCTCTAAATCTTGTTCTTAATAGGCTTGAATCATCTTAGCGCCCAAATTTGCACAACAAACTGTAGTTCAAAAGTTCTGCAGAAAGTTTTCTCAAATTGTTATGGTAAGTTGGTAACACTGCTAGAAATGTCCCAAAAAAAAAAAAAAAAAACAAATCACAAATTTTTTTTTTGTGTGAAACAAACCTATGAATATGCATGCACATATGATGGTTGGAGCATATGGAAGGTTTTGGGAGCTATTTTAGACTAAGTAGAGGGAGAGGAAGGAGTTTTGTAGCTCATGGTGGCGAATGGTGACGAAGGGAGGTTGAGCGGTGGTTGTCCAAAGTGGAATCGCCGGAATTTGACAATGTGGTTGATAGTGTTTCTCGGTGGTATAAGAAACACGGGGTTGTCACAGTGGCGACACCACATAGCGAGCAGCAGCAGCGGGTTCGGGCGACCACATGGAGGGAAAAAAATTATTATTACTATGCTGATTTTTTTTTTCCAAATTAATAAATGATCCTATTATAATTTAATAATAACACCATACTAGATTATTTTCCCACGTGAAACCAATCCTTTCCTCGTTAAAGTTAACACTTAAAGCACCACCCATTACAATTTGATGACAACACTAGATTATTTTTTCACATGAAACCCACCTCCCCTTTGGAGAAACATTATTTGGTGGTCCAACACCCCTAAATATCACACATTTATGTGGAATTCATCAGTAAGTGTTTGGATCCTACGAAATGTGTGGTGTTGATGGGTGTTGGGCCCAAGACCACTGAAAATTACTCCTTTTTATAACCCTCAGTAAAAGTTACAACACCATATAGAATAAAACGCAAGCGTAAAATGAAGTACTTGATGTTATCGACAAAGAAACTATTATGCAACATTTCAAAATTCGGAACCCGTTGAATTCAACCGTAGAAGTTCTTGAGTTTATTTTGTTTTGGGTGAAATGAAATTAGATCATACCTTTTTGATACCTTTTATTGTTTTAGTTGAAATGCTTGTTGAGCTTTTGATGTGTGTTTTGTCAAAATTAGAATATAAGTGGTCATTACTATTGAATTTTTTAATTTATACTCCCTCCGTCCCATAATATTTGTCCGGTCCGCAAAACGGAGACATAAAAATAATACTATTTTTGTAAGAAAAGTTGAGAAAAAATTCAACAACTTACTAGATCTCGACGAGTTCTTTTAACTCGCGAAAAAAATTTGAATTTTTTCTTGAAAGAAATGCATGATTTTGTAATCTCCGTTTTGCGGACCGGACAAATATTATGGGACGGAGGGAGTAATTGGTAAGAGAATATTTTTATAAATGACCTCATGGTTTCAAAATCCTAGAGTCAATCCTGTACAAAAGTGTTTTGCCCACTTGGTTACAAATGTCCCATCGACTTGATTTTTCTCGCACATGTTCGGATCAAGTTGTAAGACTCGGGATACCATGTAACTAACCCGCGCCTGCTAATCCTTAACCTAAGCACATGACTCAAAATGTTAACATCGAGTAATACAATAGTTCGATGCTTGCCCTTATACATTACTCATGATTTCCTTTGCCCATCGATGTGGGACTATTGGAGTCTCACAATCTCTCCACTTTATGATACAATGTCCTCGTTGCATTTGGCCCAACAGTCTTCCTCCAGTGGTCATGGTATGACTAAGGTCTGTACATACATCATTACACTCGTACTAAATCATAGAGGTGGCCCTCATCATATAGATTAAGATTGTGCTTTGATACCACCTATAATGATCCCTGTCAATTAACCTATTAACCCTTAACCAAATTAAGCATGTGGCTTAAAAGATTAACGTCAAGTTATCGAGTAGTCCGACGCGTGCCTTGTACATTACACTCAATTTCCTCTACCGATGGGAGGCTTTTGGGTCTCACATGCCAAATGAGGTCGAGGCTACCATTTTCTTTTCTTTTTTAACCGGAACTTTTCAGTTGTTTTCTCTTTATTTTCTGCAGGATATGGGTCAAAAAATTTCAATTAATCATTCGTTTTGATGGGAGGAAAAAAAATGTATACCCAAGTTGAAAGTAGTTTTCTAATTAAGGATGAAAAAGGTTTAAAAAACACCGAAAAAGAAGATCTTTTAATATTTTTGACATCGTCTTATGTGAAATCCAATTTATACTACTAACAAAAATTAATTTGGTTCAAATTCAAAACTCAATAACCTTTTTCATTGACTCGCTCCGTTTTTAAATGGTAGTCAACTACGAAAAGACGTATTACCTTCGGGTTTTTTTAAGTGTCACGCTTCGTAATTCTAACTTATTAAGAAAACATCATCATTATACCTTTCACATCAACTTTTATCTTCACTTTCTCTATTGAGATATCATCATTACATTTTTACTCACTAACTTTTCAAAATAGAATTAAAATGGAAAATGTACCAATTTTTACCCACTAACTTTACAAAATAGACACTTATTAAGGGACGGCCTAAAATGGAATACTGGACTTTAAAATGGGGACGGAGGGAGTAGTATATTTTTTGAATAAACTTGTCTAGAAGATTGGATTGAGTAATTAACACATATTCAATTAAACTGATTTTATGAGGGGCCATTCGGAAAAATATTTTAAGTGTTTTGAACGGATCAGATCATTCGTGTGGAATCCATAGTGAATCCCACATGGCATTAATGTATGCCATATGTACATTCGGTCGTCAGGGTACTAGTAGTAGGATTCTTTAGAGTCCGTTTTGCTTAATTTTTAGCACTTTTTGAAAATTTTGTCCTTATTCAAAAAATTCGCGTTCGTTAATTTTGCGTCAAATTTTTGTGAATTATTGATTCTTCTCGACAAGAGAAATCGAAAAAAGTAAAAATATAATTGAAATATCCAATTTTAAGCAACCAAAAAAAAAAACACAAACTTTTTATGACTTTTTTTTGGAATTGATATCCACACTCCATTTTTTGTTTTTTAGTGTTGAAAGTGTGTGTATTGTTTTGCTAAAAGACAAAAGGAGTGTGAATTTAAAAAAAGACGGTGTGAGTATTAATTCCCTATTTTTTGAAAAGTGATTATTTTTTAAAATATTTGGGTAAAATTTATAATTTTTTACTTTTTGGATTCCTTTTAATGAGGCGAATCGGAATATCAAAAAATGAGGTGCAAAACTAACAAAAGCAAAAAAAAAAATTAAAATAAAGATGAAATAAGAAGTTTTAGAATATCAAGTTGTCTACAAGCCTGAAAAGTTATAATAAAAAAAATGTCCTAAAAAGTGTTTAGCGGAACAGCGCCTTAATAAGTATCAAGTTGCGCAAAAATAAATCCTACAAGTTATTAGAGCGTCTTTATTCTTTACTCAAATTTTGACTCAAACTCAAATTTGAGTAAAAATCATCCAAAACCCTTTTCAACTCCTCACCCAAACCTATACCAAATCTGAGTTTTATTCAAATTTAGACTCAAATTTTTGAAGGCATATTTCACACCTTTAAATTTACAATATTACCATTAATGAAATTTTTACTCAAATTTGTGCATATTTGTGCTTGGGTTTGAGTTTACCCACCCATTGGAACACACAATATCAAATCAAGTTTTTACCGAAAATTTTAGTCAAATTTGGGTAAAAATTTTGGGTAAGGAGTGAAGATGCTCTTAGTGAAAAACAACTTAAATAGTAAAACCTGAAAAGTTGTACTCCCTACATCTCTATTTAATTGTCCACTACTTTTTTGCGTCCATTTTCAATGACTTATATCTCTTGATGCATATTATTTTTTATGTTTTTAAAATCATTGTCTTAAAAAAATTAAAATTTATCAAATAATATCCATATTACATATTTTTAATAATATACGTTAAAAGATATAAACAATTAAAAGTACATGCACAACTGGGACAATTAAATACAGATACTGTGGGTGGGTAGCATCTCTCCATCAAAAGCGACCCATGGACCAGTGCATGTAACGTCATTACCGTTTCGAAAACAATTATTGTAGGACCACACCCAAATACACATCCATATACAAACCCACACATATGTGGGTGGGTACTGGGTAGCATCTCTACGTCAGAGGCGACCCATGTACCAATGCATGTAACGTCATTACCGTTTTGTAAACAATTATTCTAGGACCACATCCAAAACACACATGCTAGACACCACACAACCTAGCAGAGAGTGTATTAAGATGTGTGATGTCTTGGGTGTGTGTTTTGAGTGTGGAGGTAGAATTTACTCTTTCGAAAATCCGTTTTCTAGAAGTCAAACTTAACCTCGAAGTAATCAGTACGCTGACTATCCCAATATATTTCCGTAGTATTTCCATCTACCGGGCCGGGTAAATCGTCGGCATGGGCCACACGTTTTCCCACTCACACCGCCAAAACCAAACCACCCCCCCCCCCCCCTTCCTAATTCGTCTCCTCTGCACACCTGGCCTGAAGTGGCCTTCCTTCCCCCCCTTAAATAGGAATCAAAAACCACATCTTATTTATTTACTTACTCCTATAAACAACCAAACAACACCCTTTCTGTAACGCAAAACGAAAGCTTCCATTTTCAATCGCTTCCCAACGAACGCCGATCATCATGGCCGAATCCCACCCAACCCTCCCTCCACAGATGGTAATTCAATTTCTTGATTCATTGTTTGGGTTTTGATATCTTATGTTTTTGTTATGCCCTGTTTGTTATTGCGATTATTTATTTTGTTTTTGAATTTAATTTGTTTGTTATGACGACGGAAGATTGTTATTATATCCCTGGAAATTTTTTGAGGAATGGGTTTTGCTTCGAATCAAATCCTCTGTGTTGAAATTCTTTTTACCTCTGTGCATTTTCGGCGATTGAATCGCATAAAAATTTGAAAACATTAAGAAAACATAAAAAATTTGAAAACATTAAGAAAAAAAAAATCACAGAGTCTGACGACCCAAAAACATCTCGGTACAGAGGAAGTCGGGTGGTTTTTCTTTTCTATGTGTCGAAAGAAAGTTTTCAATTTTGATCAATTTGATTCACGCATGTTTCTGTACGGAAGGGTTTTGATATCTGTTCTTTCCTTTTGTGCCCTTTTTGTTATTGCGATGGTAGATTAGTATTTCTTGGAAATTTTTGGAGGAATGGATGTTCCTTTTCTATGTGTCTGTAGAAAATTTTCGATTTTGATCGATTTGGTTCACGTATGTTTGCATTCGGAAGGATTTTTAATTCAAATTAGATTGTGAATCGTGATTCTTGAATAGGTTCTGTTTTGCAGCAATTGAACAATTGACGAATTATGATCATTTTTATAGATCAAAACTGGACCTTGGGAATTAAGAATGGTTTCTTGAATCAACACGATGTACTCGTTTTTCCTTTTATTTTTTTGAGGGGAAATCGAGATGGTTCAAGTTGTGTAATCGTTAAGTTCCTGGATTTAAGCAGTTTGATTTCGGTCCAATTGGGGGCGATGAAAGATCATTTTGTTCTGCATCTCAACTAACCCAGGGCCCTTGCTAAAAAATTTATTGAACAATAGTCACTGCTATTGCCATCTGTAGCATATTCAAGAATCGGACAAATCCCGATTTTGTATATTAAAACTGGTAAATAAGAATTGCTCTTGAATCAAAGGATTCATGGTTTATTTTACTTGGGTGAATGATTAATGGTTTGAATCAGGTTTTCTTCGTTACTAGCATTGGCAAACGACCTAAAGTAATTTGATTTTAATTCAATATGGGACAATCACAAAGTTTGTATTATTCTATCATTTATTGGACAATACTCACCGGTGTAGCCACAAAATAGGCAAATGGAATTTTAATGACGACGGTTGACTTGGTTTCTGATATGGTTATTGGTTTTTTGTTTGTTATCTTTGACTTGTGATTGGGGAAGGCTAACAGCGAGGAAGAACGGAGGCTGAAATACCTGGAATTCGTGCAAGTGGCGACGCTGCACGCCTTGATGTGCTTCACAAGGTTGTACGGCTACGCCAAGGACAACTCTGGCCCTCTGAAGCCCGGCGTGGAGACTGTTGAAGGCACCGTCAAGACCGTCGTGGGTCCCGTCTACGACAAGTTCCATGACGTCCCCATTGAATTCCTCAAATTTGTCGATCACAAGGTTTGTAATCCCTTCGTTTAGAATCCGTTATCGCGTCCTTTCCTGCATGTAAACGCATTTGTCCCTCTAACAATTTGTGTTGGTAGATATATTGTGGATTTGTGGGATTATATCTGGACTTGTTCTTACAAAATGACACATAACGCGTTACGAAAATAAAAAAAACCAGTATAGTGGCCTGTTTTTGAATTGTCTTTGACATAAGATTATACATATAAGTTCTCAAAATACAAGCGAACGCCAATGTTTTGCAGCATTGCACTGGTTTTGTTTCAAAAAAAACACGAAAGAAATGATAAAAACAGAACATTTCCATGGTTTGGAATTCATGTATCATTTTGGTAACGTTAAATTTTTTGATCAAGGGAGAAAACTGAATTCCACAGTTGGTTCAAAAATGAATCATCCATACTAATTTTTGGATTTGGATTAGGCAATATGCATTGCCATGTGAACAATTGTAAGTGCATCAGACGGTAAGTGTGGAATACTGGAATTGAAAATAATTCATGAAGGAAGAACTTGTTGATAAAACTATTACAAGAATGATTTGGAAATCAATTAAGTTTCAATTACGTTTAATAAGGGCCAAAACAGTACATGAACAAATTTTCGTTAAGAGGCTCTCTAATTTAGTTTCAAATTTAAATTCAACGTGTACGGTATATCCATTGTAATTTTTTTGTTTCATATTTGGCAATTCCATTGTTAATTCAACATGGTGAGACTTCCATGTTAAAACACTGAGGGTGATATATTGGTCGTATAAATTCCTAAAACCACGGAGGAAAAATTTGAAGTTTGCCATTTAATTATTCGAGAAGATGACTACTACTATTGGGTTGTATCAATCGTAATGTGCAGTTCAAATTTGTTATTAGCATGCCAATGGATGATTAATACCCATGCAATAGTGTTGGAATCCCAAAACTATTGTGACTGTGAGTATGCCTATGCTGCATTTCAAGCTGATTTTCCTTGTAGAAATTCATCAAAAACACTGATAGAAATTTTGTCACCGAAATATTCTATATATAGCAGACAAAGCCTGCTGGTTTACCTATTCATCATCTTTTATCGTCCTGGGTTTACATGACAAAGCATTAGAAGTAAACCTATTTGAATTTCATATTTCACTGATGCAGGTTGATGTGTCTGTGAATGAGTTGGACCGTCGGGTGCCGCCAATCGTGAAAAAGGTATCAACCCAAGCTCTCTCAGCCGCCCAGAATGCTCCATCCACAGCCCGGGCTGTGGCTTCCGAAGTCCACCGCGTCAACTTGGTGGATACCGCCTCGGGACTCGCAAAGAACGCGTACACCAAGTATGAACCTGTCGCCAAGGGCCTCTATGCCACATACGAGCCCGTGGCGGAGCAGTATGCAGTGTCTGCCTGGCGCTCCCTCAACCGCCTCCCTCTTTTCCCCCAGGTGGCCCAAGCCATGATCCCAACCGCCGCTTACTGTACCGAAAAGTACAATGACACTGTGCGCTGTACCGCGGAGAAGGGATACAAGGTTGCGTCGTATCTTCCATTGGTGCCAACTGAGAAGATTGCCAAGGTGTTTACTACCGACGAGGCTTTAACTGAACCATTGGTTGCCACCGGAGGGCAAGGAGAGGTCACCGCTCATTGATCATTTGCTGCATCCATCCATATTCCTTTCCGTTGATGGTAAAAACTTGTCATGACTGGTGCGTGCAATCCATTAGCTTTACTGGTTTCAAGCTGCTGTGTGTGTGTGTGTGTGTTTTTTTTTTTCCTTTTTGTGGGTCAAGAGGATTTAGTGTGTTGTGTTTGTTGAACCCTACATGGAACTCCTAATATACCTTGGTTACAAGGTAACTTCGTTGTCTATTGTTTGAATCTTTGATTGGTTTATGTTTTTATACTTTGGTTATCATATGGCCCGTTTGTTTTGATCATACCAACAGTACAGAGATGCATATAATTTCGTAACGTTTTGACAGACAAAATAGAGAAATCAACTCATAAGGCAATCTCACAAATAACATAAGCTTTTCGTTGTTCGGCTCGATCATAAGTTCGGATTCTATAAGCGATGGGAAACCGATGATCGCCCGTTAACGAAACTCTAGAAAGGGCCAGTAAAGAGCTCCAAAACTGTTGAAAGAGGCAGCAATAACAATGGAATAGCCCAAACAACTAAACCATAGAACTCTCTCTCCTAGGTTCCTTTTAACAATTAGGAGAGCACAAAACTAGGCTAAAAATCGAAGTACGAATCTTTTCCGCGGCCGACAGTTCGGATGGACTTAAGCACCATCCAGAGGGACATGATTCCCGTCTGCTCGACACGAGCAATCCTCTCGATCGCCTGCCACCCTTCTCCAAAACCCTCTAAAGGGCAATCAACAGTTGTGAACACCAAGATAGGTGCACCCCTTCTCTCTAAAAAATCCCCTTCTCTCTCTAAAACTTCGTCTAGGGTTTCTGTTTGGGGGGAGGTGGCACCCGCCACTAGCCGCCCTCCCCCCGCCCCTCCTCCTCCTCCTCCTCCTCTCTCTCTCTCTCTCTCTCTCTCTCTCTCTCTCTCTCCAATCTTTCCCCCTTCTTTCTTTTTCTTCCTTATTCCAAACTGATCGGCAGGGCTTCGAGTTGGTCGACGGCGGTGGTGATGGTGGATGATGCCAGCATTATGGATCTTAGCGCTCCGTTGTCTCCTAGTTGTTTATGGGGGTCGAATTGGCGGATTCTCAGCAATCGTTGTTGGGGTCACGAGTGTCCGACAAGGTTGATTCTGGTATGGTTCTATTGTTTCCTCTGGATCTCGTTTCTCCTTCTCTCCTCTTTTTTTCCGAACCCATACCCTCTACAGTTTGGATTTTCGTCTGTCTCGGCTTCTCCCTGTTACCCTCCTCCTCGGCTGTGCTCTCTTTTCTGCTTGAACTCCGGACGGTCTGTCTCGGCTTCTCCCTGTTGCCCTCCTCCTCGGCTGTGCTTTCTTTTCTGCTTGAACTCCGGATGGATTTCTACTAGGTTTTCTGTTTTGGCCTAACAGCGAGGTTGTTTTGGTAGTGGGGTGTTATGGCCGGCGGGGCCCTCGCCGAGGTTGTTGTTGGGCACTTCGGTATTTGCCTAATGGTTTGGGTTGAGCCGGCGATAGATTGATGGTTTGTGCACAACGGGGTCTCACCGATGGGTGGCTAGAGGTGGTGTGGTGGTTTCACAGTGGTGGCTCATTGGTGCTGGTGGTGTCTGTCTGGTGGGGCAGCGGCTGTGGGAGGTGGTGATAGAAGCTTTTTCAAATTTTTAGGGTTGTGTTTTGGGTTTCTTGGGTTGGGTTTATTTATAATATTTGGACTTTTAGGCCTTCAAGGCTTTTTACGAGCGTTATTTGTTTTTATCTGGACTTTCAGGTTATCAGGTGTTATGGGTTATGCCCATTTTGGTGTATTTTTCAACCCTAGGTTGGAAACCCCTTTTTCCTTTTTCCCTTAATAAAATGTTACTTTTGCAAATAAAAAAAACATTTGTGAGCACCAATCAACGAAACAATGCTAGAACTTGACAACTGGAATAGGCTTAGTTGTCATGCATATGTACCGGGACAATTTGTTGTGTCAATCTTCTTAACACATGAACTTGATTCTGACAAACGATATCTCGAATGACGTGATATCTAACATCAATATGCTTAGTTTGCTCATGATAAATAAGATTTTTTGCCAAATGTATTGCAAAACAGAAATGCTAAAGGTACAGAGCGGCTGCACAGCAGCCTTGCACAGACCAGTTTCGCTCCCGTCTCGGGTCCCGCAAAGATGATCGGAGCCGCTCATTTTGTTCAAAATGCTTCTTTCAGGGTCCCTGCAAAAAATCATCCCAATCTGATATCGGGAAGGATGTTTACGAATCATCCAACTTTGCTTCAAAATTTAGCCTAAATTTTGAAGCAAAGTTGGATGATTCGTAAACATCCTTCCCGATATCAGATTGGGATGATTTTTTGCAGGGACCCTAAAAGAAGCATTTTGAACAAAATGAGCAGCTCCGATCATCTTTGCGGGATCTGAGACGGAAGCGAAACTGGTCTGTGCGTGGCTGCACAGCAGCCCCTGCTGTAGCTCAAGACTAAGCTCACCAAATAAACCTCTCAACCACAACGCCTACTTTATAGCTTTTGTTGCATCCATATGTTAGACCTCAATAGTCGATAGAGCAACTGTAGTTTGTCTTTAGACTACTTCCCCCAATTTCTCATAATGTGAAATTTCGGGACGAGTACATATCATACCATGCATAAGGCTCCAATTGTGCTATCATATAGAACTTCAGAGACGTACACTTCTCCTCATCCTCTATCTGTGGTGTCAAATTTGTCAAAAGTCTAGTTTGCAGGCAAAGGAGTAGAGTCAGTGGCTTCTGATCTTGCATGGAAAGACACGCAAGTACCTTGTAGGAGATATGTCATGAATTTGGGATGGTCGAAAAGATATTTGACTGCCTAAAAGATTTGTTTTCTTGTTGGTTTAGACTTTGGGTGCAAGAAATTTTGTTTGGACAAGTATTAGTTTTAGGAAGGACCATGTGGCTATTAATATAGCCTTATTCTCTTTATTAGGTTTTGGACTTCTTGAATAAATCCCTTTTGGAGAGGCCCTTGAGGGGTCTCTCAAGTTAAAGATTAGATATTAGGGTTTTGGTTTGTACTCTATTGGGTTCCACTCAGGGTTTTAGTATTCCTATGGGGTTCGGCCGGAGATTTGTCTCTAGATATCTGTAATTGGATGCTTCAACGAGAGTTACGGGTAGAGCCGACTCTGTGTGTATCCTTATTTATAGTGAATCCTCTTGCTCTTTTCCTGTGGACGTACCCAATTTTGGAAAACTACATATATCTTGTGTTCTTGATTTTCCCTTGTTGTTTTGTTTATATTCTCAATTTCATTTTCGGCACAACATAAATAACCTTTTTGAGTCAAGAACAACTTCTTGGCCAATTGACCCATGCGAAGTTACCGAAATTTTTTATTGTAACTCTCAAGTCTTTCATCTCAAATTCCTCATTAAGCTGTTTCTTCAACTTGATCTCCGACAACGTACTCCATGGAAACAGTAAGCATGCGATTAATGTATAACAGCTAGCATACATATAAAAGAGCCATCACAGATTTTTCTAAAATACAGACAACTATCATATTCATACTAGTAAATAGTAATCTTGAGTCTAAGACCCATCATGATTGTTGAAAAATTAATGCCTTGTTCCTTTTGCTTTTCAAAAAGCATTTTTTTAAAAATACCCCATAAATTCTCCCTATTTTTAACATTCATATCTCTATCTCTCTCCACTTATTACCCCTACTATTTTTCAAAAAAAATTTCAAATCCTAATCCAAACAAGGCATAGCCTTTTTTTTTTTTTTTCCCAGTCCGAACAGTTAGGTTCATTTATCTTCTCCTTGCTCTGTGGTGAATTGGTTTTTGTTGGGGATAAGGGCGGATCTAAAATCTTTTTCTGACGTCTCGTATATAAAATTAGACACTTTAGTTGTTGTATAAATTGGAAAATGAGCAGAATCTTAATTACTAGATATCTTTAACATTGATTTTTCATTCTAATTTGTATATGTTACAGCTTTTGAATAGGCTCAACTCCATCGTTAGATATACTCCATATGAGTGCCACCCTCGATGTCTACCGAATCCGCTCCACCACTGATAGGGGACATATTATGAGTCGCACAGAGTCAGAAATTTAACACAGAGGGGCACCTTTTTATCATAAACTAAAAAAAAAAAAAGATGGTGTCGATCATCTGTTACCAGCTGCTGCTCAGATTGTTAAAGAAAAGGATGGGGGCTAGGGTTTGTGCTTAATAATAAGCTGTAGGTATTTTGGTCTTTAGATGGTTTAAGCAATGCTATCTTTATCTTTTCGCATTGGAAGAGACTGGACTACCAATACCAAGTGCAAGCCGTGCAAGCCAAGATTCCTTGACCGGACTGCTAGTCCCTTGGGCTTCCCAATCCAAACATCAAATGTGCAAACAAACAAGCTATTATGAGACCCATGAGATTTATACTCCCAACCCAACCCACAAGCTGGTTATCAAACAGGCCCATAGTACCATATTCGTTTCCATTCGAACATATGGTCTGAAAGTTTGAAAAGATTGTTTTGATCATACCAACGGTACAGAGATGCATATAATTTCGTAACGTTTTGACAGACAAAATAGAGAAATCAACTCATAAGGCAATCTCACAAATAACATAAGCTTTTCGTTGTTCGGCTCGATCATAAGTTTGGATTCTATAAGCGATGGGAAAGCGATGATCGCCCGTTAACGAAACTCTAGAAAGGGGCAGCAAAGAGTTCCAAAACTCTTGAAAGAGGCGGCAATAACAATGGAATAGCCCAAACAACTAAACCATAGAACTCTCTCTCCTAGGTTCCTTTTAACAATTAGGAGAGCACAAAACTAGGCTAAAAATCGAAGTACGAATCTTTTCCGCGGCCGACAGTTTGGATGGACTTAAGCACCATCCAGAGGGACATGATTCCCGTCTGCTCAACACAAATTCAAGTTCATTCTCAACTATTATCCTCCATTGACTTGAATTCCATTGAACCCAACACCAAGAGCAATCCTTTCAATCGCCTGCCACCCTTCTCCAAAACCCTCTAAAGGGCAATCAACAGTTGTGAACACCAAGACGCGTGCACCCCTTCTCTCGCCCTTCTCTCTACAAATCCCCTTCTCTCTCTAACACTTCATCTCGGGTTTCTGTTTGGGGGGAGGTGGCACCCTCCGCTAGCCGACCTCCCCCCCCCCCCCCCCCCCCCCCCCCCCCCCTCTATCTCTCTCTCTCTCTCAATCCCAGTCCAATCTTTCCCCCTTCTTTCTTTTTTCTTCCTTATTCAAAACTGATCGACAAGGTTTCGAGTTGGTCGACGGCGATGGTGATGGTGGATGATGCCGGCATTATGGATCTCAGCGCTCCGCTGTCTCCTAGTCATTTATGGGGGTCGAATTGGCGGTTTCTCGGCGATCGTTGTTGGGGTCACGGGTGTTCGACGAGGTTGATTCTGGTATGGTTCTATTGTTTCCTCTGGATCTTGTTTCTCCTTCTCTCCTTTTTTTTCCCGACCCCATACCCTTTACAGTTTGGGTTTTCGTCTGCCTCGGCTTCTCCCTGTTACCCTCCTCCTCGGCCGTGCTCTATTTTCTGCTTGAACTGTGGACAGATTTCTGCTGGTTTTTCTGTTTCGGCCTAAACGGCGAGGTTGTTCTGGTGGTGGGGTGTTATGGCCGACGGGGCTCCCGCTGAGGTCATCGTTGGGCACCTCGGTATTTGCCTAATGATTTGGGTTGAGCCGGCGATAGATTGAAGGTTTGTGCACAGCGGGGTCTCACCATTGGGGTGGCGTGGTGGTTTCGCGGTGGTGGCTCATCGGTGCTGGTGGTGGCTGTCTAGTGGGGCGGCGGCTGTTGGAGGTGGTGACAGAAGTTTTCTCAAATTTTTAGGGTTTTGTTTTGGGATTCTTGGGTTGGGCTTATTTGTAATATTTGGGCTTTTAAGCCTTCAGGGGTTTTTATGAGCTTTTTTTGTTTGGTTCTTGATAATGCCACGACTATATTTTCTAGAGCCACGACAATTTATGTTGACTGACTACTATACCCTCACGTTCTTCTCCACCCTTCGATTACCTTTGTTTCACTGCACACCCACTTGCCGTTTCACTCTCCTCTCTTTCCACTGCAATTGAGGAGGCGGCAAATCTAAAGTCACCAATCTCTCTATGCTTTCGCAAATCTCACCCTGACCCAACCTCTGACCCAACCTCTTCTTCCCGCACAAGATCGACTAAATTGTTCACAACACGCCTCCGTCCGCCCATGACATCGACAGAGTAAACTTCGAGTCGAGCAACACCTTTTTATTATTCTCTCAATTTTCATCTTGTTTGAATGTGTGGGGAGAGAAAAGTAAAAATTGCAGCTTTTCTTCATCTTCATCTCATTGTCTTTCGGAGTGAAGAAATATTATTTTCTGGGTAAGGAAATCCATAAACCAACGCAATTACTATTTGCAGTGGTTTATTGTCTGGATTTGTAAAAAAAATTACGGATTCGGAGTGATTATCTAGATGGGTTACGATGGAGGGATGCAATCCAAGAGCGACGAAGGCTGATTTCTAGAGAGAGAATAACAGAGATAAGTGAGAGGAGTGGGTCCTGTGGTTGCAGAAAAGGGAGGAGGGAAGAACTCATAAGGGTTAGCATATGATTTGGAGTGATGCTGATGATTAGTGAAGCCAAGAAGGGAACGAGCCAAGAGAGAGGTGGACCAATGAAGGGGTGGGCTCTGTGTCATAAGAGAGAGAGAGAGAGGGGAGGCATTGAATTGTCTAGCAATGGCTTTGTCTAACGAGGGTTCAATAGTCAATTACACACAAATTGTCGTGGCCCTAACAAAAGGTGTCGTGGCATTAGGGCCACCCTTTTTGTTTTTATTTAGACTTTTAGACCATCAGGGGCTATGGGTTATGCCCATTTTGGTTTATTTTACTTTTATTGAAGGAAAAAAAAAAAAAAACAGTTGTGAACATCAATCAACCAAACAATGCTAGAACTTGACAACTGGAATAGGCTTAGTTGTCATGCATATGTACCGGGACTATTTGTCGTGTCAATCTTCTTCACACATGAACTTGATTCTGACAGACGATATCTCGAATGAAGTGATATCTAACATCAATATGCTTAGTTTGCTCATAATAAATAAGATTTTTTGCCAAATGTATTGCAAAATACCATAGTCAAACCCTGCTCAAGACTAAGCTCACCGAATAAACCTCTCAACCACAACGCCTCCTTTATAGCTTTGGTTGCATCCATATGTTTTAGACCTCAATAGTCCATGGAGCAACTGTAGTTTGTCTTTAGACTACTTCCAACTAACCACACTGGCAGAGAAAGTTAATATACCCTATCAAAGATCTCCTTCTATCATGGTCACCCCATGATTAATCAGAATCAACAAACCCAAAAGCAAGGCCACCCGCATCGGCATGTTCATGATATACCAACCCCTTATCCGCAGTTCCTCTTAGATACTGAAATATCCATTTCACTGTTGCCTCCCAATGCGTCTTCCCCCAATTTCCTATAAACCAAATAACATCATAATGTGAATTATTTCGGGACGAGTACATATCATACCATGCATAAGGCTCCAATTTTGTGCTATCATGTAGAACTTCAGACATACAAGTATACACTTCTCCTCATCCTCTGTCTTTACATCAAAGGAGTAGTGAGTGGCTTCTGATCCTGCATGGAAAGACACGCAAGTACCTCATGATAACTTTTTTAAGTCAAGAACAACTTCTTGGCCAATTGACCCATGCGAAGTTACCGAAAATTTTTATTGTAACTCTCATGTCTTTCATCTCATATAGTCCGAAAGTTCGAAAAGATTATTTTCTGCTGCGGAAAATGGGGCCGAAATAAAAGGAAACAAAAAAAAATTGCCTGAAAACATTTTTGTGAAACAGTCAAACAAGTTTTCTTAGTTTTCGAAAAAGAAAACACAGAATAGAAAATGAAATCAAAATCAAATCGGTATCTGGCTCGAATTTCTTTCTAACAAAGTCTTGAAGAACATAGATTTATATTCAATATTGGTCTCATTAGGTATCTCTACCGCTAGATTTCAATATATAAATTTTATAAAAATAGAAATGTACAATAAAAGTTATAAACATTACAACATTTTAAGCTTTAAATAAAAAGGAGAGAAAGATTTTAAGCTTTAAAATAGATATATATATATATATATATATATATATATATGATGGAAGAGAGAAAAAATAGAGACTAGTGTCTGAAACGCACAAATGCGCGCATGGTAGTGAGAGAGGGAGAGGTGGGACTTATTTGGAGGAGGATCTACTGAGGCATGAAATTATTGGGGGAGGATCCTCCCAGCCATGATCTTAAAAAATAGGACCGGTCCGGAATTATTCCTAAAAAAATATTCATCACAACCGCACCATTTATAGACTTCGCACAGAAGACAGTATACTTGAAAAAAAGTAGTTTTTGTCGGAGATGAATGGAAAAATGTACTCATACTTTGTTAGACACTAAATACGTAATTGAACTGAAACTACCTATTTTTCAATATAACATTTAGGTGTTGTTCCGGTTTATCCCTTAAAAAATAATAGGCTTACTGAAATAAAAAAAAATATGCAATATAGATATTGTTTAATAGATATCGATGAGATCTATTAAATCCTGCAAAAAAATTTGAGAAATTATTTTCGTAAGCTCATTCTTTTTAAACTTGAAAATAGGTCCTTATTTTTTAAGTACTTATTTGAGAAAGTGGAACAAGACATTAATATGTTTTTACATGTCTCAATGTTCCTTAAAAAATTCTTTTACTAAAATACCTTTAAAATTTACGAAATGAACAATTAAGATCATTATTTTGTGACTTGGTCTACAAAATCGACTTTGAAAGGGTCTCCAAACAAAGATAGTATTTAGAGGTGATCTGCTCCCTATTTTATTTGGATTCGAGTACGGAAGGAAAACCAATTCCCACAAGAAAAATTCTTTCCCATGAAATAGGGCCTAAATTGGCATGTCACCCTTGCATGATAACTGTATCGCCCCGGAACAGGGACCTGTAGGAGCCAAGGAGAATTTTGAACCAATGGTTTCTGAGACGGACACTTGAATTGCGCACTATACTACATGGTATCCTATCAAACAAACTGAAAAAACGTCTCTCTCTCTCTCTCTCTCTCTCTCTCTCTATATATATATATATATATATATATCTCTCTCGATCTCTCTCTCTCTCACACACACACATTCATCCTCTCTCTTTTTTTAAACGGCGACACACACACTCATCCTTGATTCATTCACAACAATAAATAGTACATATTCTTGTGTTACAAAACCATAAATCAACTCCCATAACCTGAATATCATTTCTCCTCCTCCTTTTATTACGAATCTACAATGATCCTCTATCCTCTCTTTTGTTATAAATCCTCTATCCCCTCTTTGATTTCAACCTTTTTGCAAGATACATGGCTAAAATCACTTCCCCAATTTCCTTAGGCTTCTTGCCCTCTTCATGTGTCCTATACTTGCATTCACTACATTGGCTGAAAAGGGTCACGCATCTGCAAGCAATGCGAATTATAACAATTACAAAATGAGACTCTTCCCTCAACCCATGCATATTATGGGGTGCGTGAGGGTGTGACCTTTCTTCTAGATGAAAAAAGTTACTATGTAACACCATTTTATGCCCGCAAGCTCAAGGAAATGAAGGAGATCGACTGCGTTGGCTCCATCCCCAAGTCCTACAGGATTAGGTTTGAAAGCACAAAAAGTACTAACTTTCTGTCTTAGGGCTGAAGATTGAACAAAGGATCCCAAAGAACTGACTATCAATCGAAGATTACAAACGGATCTTGGAGGAGAAAGACAGATATATTGCCAAGCTTGAATGAAATGACAAATTTCAGAAAAAGGAGATTAAATATCACCATCGATCTACACATCAACTGAACAAGGCAAATGAATATTTTTTCGGGTCGCTGATTTCGGCTGAAGGCACCAAAAGAACAAATCCCACTTGAGAAATGGTGGCACGTGTAAGTAGACTTTGCTGTCACAGACCTCCCCTTATTATTAGGCGTTTACCATTCTGCTATTAGGCATTAGTTTATAGGATATGCCGATATGGTACTATATAAAATAAAGACAAAAAAAAGAGTCTCTATTTTTTAATCCAAATCTCCCCTTATTATTGGAACAGACTAGCTTCTCAAGTGGGATTGGTTCTTTTGGTGGCTTCAGCCGAAATTAGCGACCTGAAAAAATATTCATTTGCCTTGTTCAGTTGATGTGTAGATCGATGGAGATACTTAATCTCCTTTTTCTGAGATTTGTCTTTCCATTCAATCTTGGCAATATATTTGTCGACTTTCTCCTCCAAGATCCGTTTGTAATCTTCAATCAATAGTCCGTTCTTTGGAATCCCCTTGTTCAATCTTCAGCCTTACAAAAAATTAGTACTTTTTGTGCTTTCAAGCATAATCCTGTAGGATTTGGGGATGGAGCCAATGTAGTCGATCTCCTTCATTTCCTTGAGTTTGTGGGCATAAAATGGTGTTACATAGCAACTTTCTTGATCTAGAAGAGAGGTCACACCCTCATGCATCCCATAATTTGCATGGGTTGAGGGTAGTGTCCCATTTTTATCATTGCTATAATTCGCATTGCCTGCAAATGCGTGGTCCTTTTCAGCCAATGTAATAAATGCAAGTATAGGACACATAAAAAGGGCAAGAAGCCATAAGGAAATTTGGAAAGTGATTTTAGCCATGTCTCTTTCAAAAAGGTTGAAATCATAGAGTAATTTTGTTTTGCCATAAGGAAATTGGGAGATTTTTTTCAAACAAATCTAGTACAAGGAAGCAGCGCAGCCTTCTAATGGTACAAATCCAACTACGATTCCTCAATACAAGGAAGCCTTGGCTAACCTAGAAACTTTATTGAAAACTCCACTCATAATGATGGAAAATCTTTGGAGTAATCACCATTTGATTAGAGAAAACGAATTGCTCATGAGTTGGTTTAGTCGAGTTCAATACGACTAAAGATACTTTGAGAGTTTGCGGAATCTTCATCATCATGATAAAAAATATATATATATATTTGGAGTACAAATCACTGACTGACTAAAGAAAACGGATTGCTCATGAGTTGGTTCAACCAAGTCGAATACTAGTATTAAAGAGAGTTTGTGGAATCTTATATAGAGATTTGTTTGAATGATGGTATTTACAAAATGACCGATTTCTGAATAAATGTATTTGTTGAATAAACGTGTTGCGTCTCTTGGCATGTAATTGTTTAGGCTGATAAAGATAGGCAGCCCTCTTCTCTGTTTTTGGATTTGTTATGAACGCAGATGACTGGTTATATGATATGCTATAGAAGTTCACAAGATGATTTAAGCAATGCATAGTTGTAGTCGTATTTAATTTAGCTAAACGTAAATGTAATAGGTGGTCAATAAGCTCATCATTTTCTCAAATTTCACAATGAATGGTGACACGACACTGATTGTTATTATAAGTGTGGTCGGAAATTTGGAATTCATGTTTGTGTGGTTTCAATCCGAACTCTTGCTCCGGATTCCATCTTGAAAACAGTTTCCGACATCAACCTGTGCTCTCTTTCTTGACCGCGCGTCATTGCAACCAGCAAGTCATTGAAACCTATTTGTCACCCGTATGAGCGCCTCAGTATGGACTTTACCGTACGTCCTGATGGGGGCTAGGCTGGGACGCCTAATCCACCGAACCCAATTACTCAGCCGATATGGGCAATAGAAAGGGGATCCTTCAATGGACAGGACCACAACTCGTTTGTGGTTGTTTTTTTTTTTTGGCCCATTTTAATGATCAATTTTTTGCTCATTCTTCACAATGTTAATAACATCAATCATACCAAAAATCTCCGTCGATTGATTAGCAATTTACCAATAGAAATAATTTTGATACACATTTAGCTGCGATATATGGGTATCACTCCAATATTTCACTCTCTTTTGCAGAATATATGCTCTCCGGTATCATATTAATTTGCATCAAATCAACTGGATTATGGTAGGATCAACGTCTTTGGCAAGTTCTAAAATTTGAACGGTTTGGAATATCAAAGTGGCGCTTGGAAGGATCCGAAAACGAGCAATCGGTTTCTTGCACCGGAGATGATCCCTTTCCTATACAATGCAGTCCACAACAATATATAATCTTTTGAGACCACAATGTGTCAGAGTCCGTTTATGTGTTCTCAACAAAATTTCGAAGGACGAATCCACTATCCATTAACAAAGGCCCGATTAAAACCCGAAAAAAAAAGTTACCTATAGATTATCCTGAATTGACAGTTTTCAAACCTATGACGTCGGAGAAAGAAAATGCCCAAGACTTTGGCTGTAACCGCAGTCATAAGTTAAAATCCGAGAACGTATTGGTATGCCAAGGAAACAAGTTAGGTGGTCGAAAGTAATTTTAATTAATATTGATGCTTAGTTCCGGTATTATAAAGTGACTAGGGAATGACGTGCCTAAAGGCACGTTGGAATGTAACATAGACTCATTTTAAATAAATTGTTTAAAATATCTTTTAAAAAAGGAATGATGTGATTTGTACAAAATTAATAGGTCGTGATCTAACGGTTGTAGAAGTTGCTCTCGTTTATATGTCTATATATTTTTAATAGAAATCGCTCTATTTTATAATATAGATATAGATTGTTGTTCTTATATCTTTGTATACGTACTGAATCGCGTTGTTATTTTGGTTGTTTTTTATTATTTTTTCGAAAATAAAATGTTTTACGCTATACAAATTCGAGTCAGTAGATATAATATTTAATATATCCTCACTGTATCTGTGGCTTAATTTATGAGAAAATAACGTATTGACTCCAATTACTATTTGAGGTGTCATTTTGACCTAACAAATAACAGCATAATTGAGCCAAGGGTAAACAAGTGGTGTCGATTGACCCCCCAACAGTTAAAAAAAGATACATTATTCGTCTACTATCTTCTTCTTTTTTTTCTCGGCAAAACGAAACGATTTTATAAAACTCGAAACTGGGTATATCGAGGGAAAGAAAGCGACAAAAATAAAAAGTAGCATATATGAAGAGGCGATTCTCAACTAAGTAAAATTGTGACAGACCATGATATGATACTTATTGATAGGCAAGATAAGACGGCGATTTTGCAGATCTTTCACTGCAAATCTTCCACGAAAATTACAGATTAATTAGATATGGGAATTTTAAACGGTTTATAGTATCCCAAATACCATTGACATTTGACACGCACAATATTTTAAACAATTTTTTAATAATACATGCATTTGAACGGCTTCGACACACATAATTTTTACAAATTTATTCTTGATGACTCGGGTGTTCGGGCCAACTTTACAATAGTCACATATCTCCTTGTGACGTACTACAACCTCTTTACGTGATCACGTCTAAATTCATGGGACCTGTTTTGGCATTCATCGAAACTTCAAACACTCATAAACACAAAACATTAGTCTTTTTAAATGGAATATCAATTACTGGGACTAGTAATCTGCCTACTAGTATGGGCAGTGTTGGTCATAACTCATAAGAAAGGAGCGTCGCCACCGCCATGTGGAGTAGCTACGAGTGTTACCACCGGGGCCGAGGCGGTGGCCGTTGGTGGGCAACATCTTTCAACTAGACTGGCCACCCCATGAGTTATTTGCGAGGCTGGCTCGGGAGCATGGACCCATCATGACCCTGTGGCTCGGCTCCCCCCCCCCCCCCCCCCCCCCCCCCACCAAAGTCATTTGTGAGGCTGGCTTGGGAGCATGGACCCATCATGACCCTGTGGCTCGGCTCATATTTCATATTTGATGTACAAAAGATCTATTCCATTGATTGAAAAAAAAAAAAAAACCCTTCCAAAATTGCTGGAAAAACTAATTTCTTTATAAAGGTGTACGTAGCCAGTGCATTGATCGAATGGTGCAATTCATAAAGGATGACAGTGCGTCTGGAACCGTCGCAATAGACGCGAGGTGGTTCTTCTTAACGATGTCTTTCAATCTAAAAGGAATCCTCGTGTTTTCAAAAGATCTCGTGGAGTTGGTTGCGAAACCCAACCTTGCGGATTTCTAACTTGTACTGTAGGGATTTGATCTGCGAAACCTAATCTTGCGATTTCTTGGAACTATTTTGCTTACAAAGAATGAATATTTGAAAAAAGGATGAAAGAAAAACTAAAATTAATATTTTCTAATCTTATTCTGATTTTTTATTTTTGAATTTTTCTTACTTTCTTAACAGTTATCAATAAAAAAACGTTTACTGTGGTTTAGGGCCGTCTCTCTCTTCCTCACACGTTACATTCAAAACGGATACCAAATTTCAACCCAAAACTACTGTGATTTAGGATTGTCTCTCTCTCCCTCACACGTTAATTTCAAAACGGATTCCAAATTTCAGTCCAAAACTACTCTCTCTCTCTCTCTCTCTCTCTCCCCTTTTCTATATATACAAATGTATGTGGGCCCCGTCATTTTTTGAAATGTATTCAAATTACTAATGTTTAGTTGGTTGAGTGATTGAGAGGAAAAAATTGATTAGTTATATATTTGGTTATTTGATTCATTACAATATGTTGGTAGCAAAAAATATATTGATTTTTTTGCATCTTGATTCTAAGTCATAATTTCATCTTTGCCTTCATCAAGTTGAAAGCTGCAAGCCAACGAAAATATACATGTGTCCGTATTTCTGCACTGAATTAGTTTTCTTATTTAACTTAATTTTCTATAGTACATATATAACGCAAGGGGTCATAGTTTCATCTTCGCCTTCATCGGGTTGAAAGATGAAAACCAACAATTGTGCCCGTGTTTCAGCATTGGAATTAGTTTTCTTATTTAACTTAATTTTCTATAGTACATATATAACGCAAGGGTGTATGGTCCATCCATACTTAACAAATAATAAGTTGTTGCAATAGATAATTACTTTGATCCAATGGTTTAGGCTCATTTTTCTCCTTTCAGTAAAGTACTCATATTTTTTGCACATGTTACACAATTACTGTGTAGGTTTATTTACTCCTAAAAGCTGGACATTAATGTCTCTATGATTTTTCAAAAAAGAAGAAAGAGAAGAATACCAAAAAAAAATTCAAATTTTGTGCTAATTTGAAGATATATATATATATATATATATATATATATAGGAGAACATTTTGGAGACACAAAAAAACACTTTATCTCAACAATTGGAGCCAATGACTGAGGTTGGAAGTTCACAAAGAATTACTCTTAGCAGCGATGAATTACTCTTAGATGCAAAGAATTACATTTAGCCGCAATGAATTACTCGTGGCCGAGAATTACTTTTAGCCGCATCGAATTGCACTTGGTCATATTGAATTATTTTGACCGCATTGAATTGCACTTGGTCACGTCGAATTCCTCTTGGCTGCATTGAATTGCACTTAGCTGCTACGAATTGCACTTGGTCATATTGAATTACTTTTGACCGCATTGAATTGCATTTGGCCACATCGAATTCCTTTTGGCTGCATTGAATTGCACTTAACCGCAACGAATTGCACTGGGCTGCAAAGAATTACTTATGGCCTCAAAGAATTACTCTTGGCCGCTACGAATTGCACTTGGCCGCATCGAATTGCTCTTGGCCACTACGATTTACTCTTGGCCGCATCGAATTGCTCTTGGCCGCATTTAATGACACTTGGCCGCATCTAATTACACTTGGTCTCGCAATTCTTTGCGGCCAAATGCAATTATGTGCGGCCAAGTGCAATTCAATGCGGCCAAGATCAATTTTTTGCGGCCAAGAATAATTCTTCATGGCCAAGAGTAATTGAATGGGGCTAAGAGTAATTGAATGCGGCCAGGAGTAATTTTTTGCTGCCAATAGTAATTTTTCGCGTCAGATTCTTTTCTTTTTAACTAATATGTAAGAGAACAAAATTGTTGTTCAATACCACTAAAGCTGTTGGTTTAGATGATTTGGTGTTTCATGATCTATCCAGAATTGAAGATTGTAGGTTTTTTGTTGAAACCTTTTGGGTAGTTTCAAACTCTACTCTACTCATAATTCCACCATATCTGCCTAGTGCAGTTGGTTTGTCATCTCTCCCCCAAGGGGGAGGTCTTGGGTTCGACTCCTGCAGGAGCAATACCCTGGGGTCCCAAGCTATGGATAGCTTCTGGACTCCCTGTGCTAACTCTAACACCCCCTACTAACCCCCGCTGATGTATGACGATTGGAAAAAAAAAAAAAATATGGTTGGTGTACAATAGGAAAGGGATCCTTCCATGGACAGGAGCACAGCTCGTTTGCGGGAAATTTTTTTTTTAATTTTTTAGCCCCATTTTAATGATCTAAATTGCGCATACTTCGCAATGTTAGTAATACCAAAAAAACATGTCGATTGAGTACCAATAGATATAATTTCAAAACACATTTATTTTGTGATGTATGGGTATTAATCCAATGTTGCAATCTCCTTTTTGCAGGATATATGCTTTCTGATATCATATACGTAATTAGTTTGTATCAAATCGCTCTAAAATATGAATGGTTTAGAGTATCTTAGTGGTGCCTGGAAGGATCCGAAACAAGCAATCAGTTTCTTGCACCAAAAATGACCCCTTTCCTATACAATGTAGTAGTACATAACAATATAACACTACAACAAAAAACACCAATGGTGACACCCTTTGACACCATTTGGTGACAAAAAAATGGTGTTGTCACGGAATATACTCAATGGTGACAAAAAATTTGACTGCTTGTCACTGAAAACCTTTCAGTAATCAGGTCCTGGGGCGCGAAATAATGATGGGATTTGGTGACAGAAAATTTGTCACTGAAGACAAGTTTCAGTGACCAGCATAATGTTGTCACTGAAAGGTCTGAAAATTTGTCACCAATGACATTTTTCGGTGACAATCGTAAGGTTGTCACACCATTTGGTGACAAAAAAATGGTGTTGTCACGGAATATACTCAACAAAATTTCGAAGTACGAATCCACTATCCATTAGCAAAGGCCTGATTAAAGCCAAAAAAAAAGTTACCTATAGATTATTCTGAATTGACGTTATTAATTGGGGAATTTCAAGCCTATGACTTCGGAGAAAGAAAATACCTAAGACTTTTGGTTGTATCCAAAGTCATCTATATCTATATAATAACCAAGCTCATTTTTTAAATCTTATGTACATTCATAAAATAATACTCCCTCGGTCCTATAAAGTTTGGTACTTTCACTATTCTAGCCCTATAAAAAAAATTAACTATATCTTTTAATTCGTAATGTTTTTTATAAGCAATATGAATTTTGTTTAATAGATTTTAATTTGTTCTATTAAACAAAGTTTAAAAAATCGCCTAATACTTTATGGATTGAAAGATATATGCAATTTTAAAATGGCATCCATTTCTGAAAATGCCAAACTTTATGAGACAGAGGGAGTATGAATACTGTAGTCATTGTTTTAGTTTGGTTGGCATGTCGTAGATCATGGATGTAATAAGGATGAATCTTATTGAAAAAAAAAAATAGCTTTTGCGATAATTCAGGTTTGTTTATAAGGCTGGCCAATAGTAGGGAGGACAATTCATTTAGTAAGGATTGAACATAATGTTTAATTGCTGAAAATTGTGTTTATTATGGACAATTGATGATTAGGATTCACAAATGCCTTCTAATTGGTGCGTAATTGGGTTGAATGATTCAGTTGTTACAAAATAATCAATATCAAGTTGTGTCAGGCCTTTAGGTATAGGCAGTTTCTCAGATTTTACTTAGGATACCCGAAAACATATAGAATACCGAATTTTCTTCGAGGCGTGCTTTTAGGCATGGACATACACTAGTAAATTAAAATCCAAAAACGTATTGGGATGCAAGGAAACATGTTAGGCGGTCGAAAAGTAATTTTACGATGTTAAAGGATTGTCAAAATCAATATTGATGCTTAGTTTCAGAATTATAAAGACCCTGTTCATTTTGGGTTCTAAGGGAGGTTTTTAAGAGTAATGAGTAGAGGAAAATAGATAGAGAAAATTTATAAGAGACCGTGCGCACGAATTTTGAGACCCCCAAACGATCAAGCCAAGTGATTGTTGTTCTTATATCTTCGTATACGTACTGAATCACGTTTGTTATTTTGGTTGTTAATATATTTTTTATTAGTTTTTTGAAAATAAAATGTTTTATATTATACAAATTCCAGTCAGTAGATATAATATCTAATATATTCTCACTGTATCTGTGGCTAAAATTTATGAGAAAATAACGTATTTGCATGGGTGTTCATATTATACTTATGCCGATATATTGTCCACACGTGTCCCACTTATATCAACCAAGCTTCTCAATAAATAAATAAATAAATAAAAAACAGCATAATGTGAAGGAGTAGAGAAACCTATTCATGGTGGAGTGCAATCTCATCCATCCGTTTTGACAATCAACGGTTGAGATATATTTTTTAATTAAACTATTAACGGAAATAACCGGCCAATAATAAATATTTCTTACCATTAATAGTTTGTCTTAATCTAAATCATCCAAAACACTTTTAAATGGCCGAAATTGGCCTACGTAAACTTTATTTACAGAAGGCCTCGTTAAAAAGTTGTTCTCTTGAAGAAAACCACAGTACAGTGCCATGTAAAAAGCTCATTATAAGAGTTTTTCTGTAAGAATAGGATAAGCATTTGAGCAAGAATGGAGCCAAGGCAAAACAAGTGGTGCCAACTATCAAAAAAAAGATACATAATTCGTCTAGTAGCTTACGTTGTTCTATTTAATTAATATTTGTAATCATTTATAAATATTAATAAAATCTTTTTGCTTAGCAAAAAAACCACACCCGTCCGCCACCTCTTGATGAATATGAAGAGCCCAGAAGAGGTGATTCTCAATTGAGTAATACTGTGACGGACCACGATATGATTTTTATTGTACGTATAAGCCAGATAAGATGGCGATTTTGCAGATCTTTCGCTGCAAATCTTCCACGAAAATTACAGATTAATCAGATTTGGGAATATTAAAAAGTTTATAGTTTCACAAATATATCAACGACACATAATGACGGACAATGCTTTAAACAGTTTTTTAACATACATTTAATCGAACGGCTTCAACAAACATAAGCTTAATTTACATATGTTTTTTCTTGATAACTCGGATGTTTGGGCAGCTTTACAATATTTACACATATCTCCATGTGACGTACTACAACCTCTTTCCGTGATTATTACGTCTAAATTCACAAGACCAGTTTTGGCATTTTCCTGATTTGAAAGCTGTATAAAATGGATCATCCTCAGAACTTCAGACGCTCATAAACACTAAGAGTCTGTTTTTTTTTTTTTTTGTAAATGGACTATCAATTATTGGGACTAGTAATCTGCCTGCTAGTATGGGCAGTGTTGGCCATAAGAAAAGAGCATCGCCACCGCCGTGTGGAGGGGCTACGAGTGTTACCGCCGGGGCCAAGGCGGTGGCCGTTGGTGGGCAACATCTTCCAACTGGGCTGGCCCCCCCACGAGTCATTTGCGAGGCTGGCTCGGGAGCATGGACCCATCATGACCCTGTGGCTCGGCTCGATGCTTACCGTAGTGATCTCGTCAGAGAAAGTGGCTCGCGACATGTTTAGGAATCATGACGTCGTTTTGGCCGGAAGGAAAGTGTATGAATCTATGACAGGGTCATATGGAACTGACGGTTCCCTCATCATGGCCCAATATGGGCCCAGCTGGCGGACGATGAGGCGGCTGTGCACCACCGAGTTCTTTGTCACAAGTCGGCTCGACGCCATGCAAGGTGTGTTCCAAAATTTGTTGTAAAATTGAAACAAATGAATTTAGAGTTGGGACTCTTTCCCGTAACTGTTTGGGACAGTTGCTTGAAGCGTCCTACAAGTGTGAATATCAACAATGATATTTTTACCGGTAAGAGTTTGTTGGTGAGAAAAATTGAAAAAACTGTAGTACTAATTTTTTTCTCTAAAAACCTAAGCCCATGCCCCCTTTAAATTTAGACTCTCTCTCTCTCTCTCTCTCTCTCTCTCTCTCTCTAAATTACTGAAAAATCTAATTCCTTTCATAAAGGTGTACGTAGCCGGTGCATTGATCGAATGGTGCAATTCATAAAGGATGCCAGTGCGTCTGGAACCGTCGCCATAGACGTGAGGAGGTTCTTCTTCTTGATGTCTTTCAATCTAATAGGAAACCTCGTGTTTTCAAAAGATCTCTTGGACCCCAACTCGGAGAAAGGAGGTAAATTCTTCTACCACACCGAGAAAATCATGGAGTTGGTTGCAAAACCCAACGTTGCGGATTTCTTACCGATACTGCGGAGATTTGATCTGCAAGGAATAAAGAGGGAAACTCATTCCCACATCAAACCGGTATTCGAAATCACCGGAGGGTTCATCCGCGAGAGGATGGAAGCCAGGGCCGGTGGTTGTGCGGAGGAGAAGAGCAGGGATTATATGGATGTTCTCTTAGAGTTTAGAGGTGACGGCGCCGAGCAGCCACTTAGCTTTTCTTCAACATCCATTAATACCACTATTTTAGTAAGTCATCTCGTTCATGAATACATGTTGTGAAATTTTGAAGTAACCACAAGTGCACGAATCGTACCAAAATATTTTGAAGTAACCAAAAGTGCACGAATCGTACCAAAATATAGTTAAGCAGTCGAACCCACAAAGACTTGTACGGTGGTGGAAGAACTCAATTAATCTAGAGTAAAATTCCTAATTTAGTTAGCAAATTCTGAGACTTTTTCTTATTACTCAAATTGATGGCGCTGAGATTTGAACTCACGACCTTGGTACAAAAAAATATGTTCCAAGCGGTGTGCCCTTGAACCACAAGGCAATCATGCGTCTCACTTATTAATTTATGTAGAAAATAAGGAGAGGTCCCTTTTTTTCCTAGAACCTCGAAAATCTCAGAGCCAAGTTTGCCCTTACAAGAGCTGTATTGGTAACAAATTGGGCGGCGGTGGTGCCCCTGGAAACCCTAGACGAGTCAAAAAATGACCTAGCAAATAGTCTGAGATTTTAAAATAATTTCTTCTTCTTCATCGTCAACTATTTTCTACAATAATCTGCTCTTCGATTTACACTGTGTAAATTTTGCATGCATAGAAACTAATTCTCCATATCTGGCTTGAAACATGCATAGCTAGACAAAAATTATCAAGACAGTAATCCAACCAGCTGCAAAACTTTATTTTTGTAAAGATTTGGCATGACTACTCATTCATCATATGCCACACACAATTTTTCATAAGGCGTCCAACATTTTGTATGACACTAATCTTAATTTGAATTAACTATTTGTTTTTGTTAGGAGATGTTCATAGCAGGAACAGACACAACTACAACCACGTTGGAATGGGCCATGGCCGAGCTCCTCCACAACCCTAGAACACTGCAAAAAGTCCAAGCCGAGCTAAGGACCGTTGTCAAACTAAACCAAAAACTAGAAGAAAAACACAGGAAATATCTCCCTTACCTCAAAGCAGTGATCAAAGAAACCCTAAGGCTCCACCCACCTCTCCCATTCTTGGTCCCTCACAGAGCCATGGACTCCTGCGACATGCTCGGCTACCACATTCCGAAGGAAACCCAAATCCTAGTTAATGTTAGGGCAATCGGACGGGACCCCCAAATATGGGAAACCCCTTTGGAGTTCAAGCCAGAGAGGTTTTTGGAGCCAAATATTGTAGATTATAAGGGACACCATTTTGAGTTCATACCATTTGGGTCTGGTCGGAGAATGTGTCCAGCTGTTCCTCTTGCTTCTAGGGTGTTGCCGATGGCTTTGGGCTCAATATTGCTTGCATTTGATTGGATTTTGGCAGATAAAATGGATCACTTGGAGATGGACATGAGCGAGCAAATGGGGATAACGCTAAGGAAGGCTATTCTATTGAAGGCGGTTGCAATACCACATAAGGAGTAATAAAAACTAAGAACATCCGTTCTGTACAAGGTAGAGTGGAAGCAGGGCTGGATGTGATCAGCGATAATTAATTATTTGGGATAGACAGATCGGTAAAATAGCAGTAGTCACATATATATACTCTTCTCAATCAACTAGTACATTACTCTATCCGCCCCCTTTTAAGAGTTCAATTTTTCATTTGGGGTTATTCCTTATTGAGTATCTATTTTGTAAAGTTAATACATAAAAATTGATATGTTTTCTATTTTGCTCCTAAGGCTAAAAGTATATTTATATTTTGAAAAGTTAGCAGATAAAAATGTAATGATTATGTCTCCATAAAAAGTATATTACAGTTTTCTTCTTGCTTATAGGGTGTCGCCAATTTTGCGCTTTGGGCTCAATATTAATTGCTGCTTGCATGAATGCCTTTGATAGGATTTTGGCAGATGAAATGGATCCGTTGGAGATGGACATGAGCGAACAAATGGGGAGAACTCTGAGGGGAAGACTATTATTCTATTGAAGGAAGTAGTAATACCACCGGATCAAAAAAAAAAAAGAAGTAGCAATACCACATAACGGGTAACAAAATTAAACTGAGAACATCCGTTCTGTACAAGGCGTATTAAATTTGGGTGTAGAAAAGGAAAGGTAATAATAATAATTTTAGACGAATAATAATTGGATATCCTGTCGGGAAGTAGATTCCTCGATATCCGTTGTTTCCTATTACTGTAAAATGTCGGGAAGCAGATTCCTGAGTATCCGTTTGTTTCCTGTTAAGCAATCTTTTTTTTGTCTTTTGGTGGTAGGAAAGATTCCTTATTTTAAACATAGTCTATTTATTAAAATAAGCAATCAGCCTATAAAGTAGTATAAACATACTCTCTCTCTCTCTCTCTCTCTATCTCTCTCTCTCTCTCTCTCTCTCTCTGGAAGAAAGAAGAACTCTGTGCAGCTATTTGGCCATATCTAGATTGTTCTCCTCTTGCTTCAAACTACTCCTTCATTGTCTAGATGTTGCTGGAACAGTTTGCCTCCGGAAGATTAGTATTGTAGGGAGGTTTTTACCTCCCACTATAGAAAAGTGAAACGTAATTTTCATTAAGAAGAGATAGAATACTTAATTATCACTAGATTCAGTTTTGCACAGATATATTTACTATTAATGGAAGTATCACCCTAGCATTTAAGGGTATGCTAGGAGTTTAGGGTACCCATCTAGTACCCGATTTTAGGGTACCCTAGGGTTTTAGGATTTAGGATACCTTAAGGTTTAGATTTAGGTTTAGGCACTTTCATAGAGCCCTAGAATTTAGATTTAGGCATTATCATAGAGGTTTTTAGTGCACTTTTCTAGTATAAGGTTTTAGCAATTTAGACATTTTCATAGTGTACTATAGGGGTTTATGTATTTTTGTGAGGTACCTTACAGTTTAGGTACTTTCATAGGGTACGCTAGGATTTAAACACTTTCAAAGTTTAAAATTTTAGACACTTTCATAAGATTTAGTATTTCATTAATTAGAAAAGACATGATAGGGAATTATCTTTTGAACCTTTACCGTATTATTCGATGCAAAAGCCATTACTGAGAACTACTCGTAAATGATTTTGGGTTTTAAAATATAGAGAAATAGGATTCATGAGTTGAACTACTACTCCCCTACAGAATGTCTGAAGAACACAACCGACTGAATGAACTATTACTCCCTACAGTTTGTGCCTTCTTTATACTTTCATGCACATGGGCAGTGTTCAATTTCCGTTAGCACTCATACACCTCTTCAAGTCTTCTAAGATAAAGTAGATTAAATTTAACGATTGGCCAAAAAGCAAAAAAAAAAAAAAAGAAAGAAAGAAGAAGAAGAAGAAAAGATAGAGCTTTGGATAAAAGATCTGTTTGGTAATTTTATGGGCCCTCTTTGGTTGTTTGTTTCAGCCCTATTGCAAGGCCCTTGAATGCATATTTTGGGCTTTGTTGATCCATGCTCAGCATGAAATTAACCAAGTATGGGGGGGGGGGGGGGGGGGGGGGGGGGGGGGGGGGGGAGGGGGGGGGGGGGGGGGGGGGTTTATGGTTTTTGTAGCCCTAGGCAATGGCCTCTTGGGTCTCGCCTAGGACCGGCCTGTTAGTTGCACAACTACCAGGATAAAAGCTGAAAGAACAATTTTTAATTTTAATATACGGTCAGCATAGATTACAAATCACACGAACAAATCCACTAAGACCTTTTATCCCGGCCAAATAGTTGGAAGAGTTTTCATTCGCAAAATATCCCAACTAAAAGTCTATATAGCATAACGTTCTGATGCAGAACGAAAATATGACGAATATATATTAATTACGTATTATTTTGAGTTTATTGTTTTGTTAAAAAATTCTGTTTTAGTTGCCACTTGTTTTTGACAACCTTATATTTCTTTTTAGTATTTGATTTCCTAGTCAAAGTAGAATTTTTCATTTTTGGTAATTTTTGTTAATTAATTAATTCGGCTTCCTTTTTGGACGAATCATTTAGGGTTAGGGTTTTTTTGCCTATCTAATAAGTTGTAAGCTTTCACGCTAAGGGGGTAGTGATTATTATTGAATGAAAAGAGTCTAGAGAGCGTTTCTCTAACTTTTACAGTTTGTGTCCATCTTTGTTGCACGATTGTTCCGTAACTCATACGACGCCTTGCATCACATTCATTTGAAAGAAAAATAGGTTCTTTCTGGTCAATTTGGGCACACCTCAAATTAATTCCTATAGCTCATCTTACAGCCATTTCACATGCTTATTGCAAGTGAGCAATGGCGGACTTGGAAATCTAGCTTAGTAGGGACACCTTAGATACTATTAATCTTCTTCGCAGAAATTATTTTTCTACTCAACCACAGTAAGGTGATACTAAACTACGTTTATGACTCATACATTTCACAAAGTGTTGAAAAATGATCACAAAATCTTAGTCAAAATTATAATTTAAAAGCACGTCTTATAATAGAAAATCGATATGACTTTAAAATGATCGAGATATCAGTGACTTTCTTTTTTTATTTAATGAACAAGTGTTAGGCCAGTTTATACGAACCTCAATTAATTTGGGAAGACCATATACCCACTTTGATAACACCTGAGAAGTTTCGAACCTGAAACCTTATGAGGGAGTAAGCTCCTAAATCTCAAGACTTGACCACTAGGCATGTTTTTTCAATGAAAAATAAATAAAGAGATCAATAAATAAAACTAGACGCCGGGGCACACACGATGTGTGCGCAAGTCAGATTTGGCGAAATTTGCCCAATAGCTTCCTTTATATTGTTTATTGTTGTTGATGTTACATGTTTACCCTTTTTTGCACGATGAATTGGATTTAAAATCTTTAACTTGCAAGGACTTTTATGGGAACTTAAAATGCGAACCAATTTTAAATGGGAGTCCACACCAAAAGGTACTCTTCCTTTATAAGATAGAATAGATATATGTCTGACTAATTAACCGCACAACAAAAGTTGAAGAATAGAATTAGATTCGTACGTTGTGTTTGATAAATCTAGTAGTAGACTTGCATAATTATGCTAAATACAAACGACTACTAATATAATTTATTATTTTTAATGGGAGCACGTGACTCCACATGCCTTCATTTAAGTTCGCATGTGGCCTTAGGTGTTGATGGCAAGAGAGTTCACTAATGCGAATTGAAATTAATATTAACATTTGAACCTTCTCTCCTTTATCCAAAATTTCAAACTACCACCACAATAGCAAAGTGCATCTCTCTTTCCCAAAGAAGCTAGAGAAGAGCTTCTTTAATTTGGGCAGTCGAAAAGGAGATTCTGGGAACAACCCTTTTTCCAAAAAAATATTCCCGGTTGGCAAATGGGACCTGGATTTGAATTTGATCTGATTTGTGAAACAGAAAGGATGCAATGGACCCATCGTTAACTACACCCATACCTTATTTCATATTTTGCCAATTTGTGGGACGCATCCGCAGTTATTAATATACTCCCTTCATTTCAATTTAATTGTTCTTAGTTCTATTTTAACCGAATAAAAAATTAGTTATATTTTTAAATTGGTAATGAATTTTATATCTAATATGGATCTTGTTTGATAGATCTCGATTAGTTCTGTAATACACAAATCACATAAAATATTATAAATTAAGAGATATAATCAATAAAAAAGTGACACGGACTTCCAAAAAAGACAATTTAACCATGTTTGGTGATCATATTTTGATGATCATGTAATATGTTAATACTGTATTAGTGGAATATGATACAATACATGACAAATAAGGCGCATTCTACCATTACTGATCACCTTAATCTTATAATGTAGCCACCAAATTATTAATGTTATTATAAGTATGGTCGGGTTTTCCCGAATTTGTGTTTGTGTGGTGTGAATCCAAACTCTTGCTCCGGGTTCCAACTCGAAAACAGTGTCCGAGATCAATCCGAGCTCTCTTTCTTGACCGGACGTCATTGCAACCAGCAAGTCATCGAACCGGTCACCCGCATGAACGCCTCAGCATGGACCTTCTTGCCGTCTTCATGGTTGGGATATGCTGGGACGCCTAATCCATCTGAACCCAATTACTCAGCCCAAATGGGCATCTCTACCTGGACCCTGCGACCCCTGTCGTCTTGATGGTTTGATTGGTTAGGCAGGCTGGAATGCGTTTCCATCTAAACCCTACGGCTGAGCTCATACAGGCATCTCTCGACGGTTCGATTAGGCGTCTAATCCATCTTAACTCTACTACTCGGCTCTATACGGCCACCCCGGTGTGGAACTCGCCGTCGCCCTCACCGGGGGCCTATGGTTGGGATAAAGTAATCCTTGATTATAATTTCCAGTATTCATACTCCTGGGACCTGCCCACTGACTCACTAGTCATATGGATGCCCCAAGCGGGCCTCTGGCGCGGGGAGGTACACCAAAGTAATCTGAACTAGGCCTATCTAATATGGGTCCAGACAGTCCCTCTTCAATGTGATGTCTCTTATCACACTGCGTCATAATTCCACCATATCAATATGGTTGGTGTACAATAGGAAAGGGATTCTTCCATGGACAGGACCACTGTTTATGGGTTTTTTTTGGGGCCATTTTAATGGTCTAAACTGCGAACTCGTCAGTAACGTCAATCACACACACAAAAAAAAAAAAAATCACGTCGATAGATACAACTTTGAAACACATTTATTTTGCGATATATGGGTATCAATCCGGTATTGCAATCCTTTTTTTCAGGATATATGTGCTTTCCAATATCGTATTAATTGGTATCAAATCGAGTGGATTATGGTGGGATTGATATCTTCGACGAGTTCTAAAATGTGAACAGTCAAAAATGTCTAAGGGTGTGCTAGGAAGGATCCGAAAACGAGCAAAGAGATTCATGAACCAGAGAGGATCCCTTTTCCTATACAACGCAGTGCATTACAATATAATCTTTCGATACTGCAGTGTGTCAAAATCAGTTTATGCGTCCTCAACAAAATTTCGAAGGGCAAATCCATTGTCCACTAGCAAGTCTCGATTAAAACCCGAAAAAAGAAGTTACGTATAGATAATCCTGAATTGACAGTACTTGGGGATTTTCAAACCTATGAGGGATGTTTGAGAGCCTACTTTTTGGTTTTTCATTTTTCAACTTTTTGGCTTTTTGGATTATAGCCAAAATGTATTTTGAATATGACAGAGTGTTTGAGAGATTTGTGCATAATGCATTTTGAAATTATAGTAGTGTTTGGTAAATTATTATTGAAAATGAATTATGGGTTGCATTTTACCATATTGCCATTTGTCTAACAGGTGTAAACATGTCACTTGTGCCTTTAAAACTGGTAAAATGGAGGGAGAAATGTGGGTATTTTGGTAATTGACCACAAAATGGGAAAAGCCAATAATGTGAAAAACTCCTCCAGACGTGATTCTGGTTTTTTTGCTTCTAAACCCCAAAATCCATTCTCAAAATGGGATGCCAAACACCTAAAATGGAAAAATGAAAATTCGAAAATGCAAAAATTCAGTTGCCAAACACCCCCTGCCTGGCTGTAACCAGAGTCATATGGTAAGTTAAAAAGAGGATGCACAGCACATCACAAAATTTATATCTCCATAAAGAAAGAAACCAATAAAAGACTTGACAAGAAAAGGACTTTCTGAAATCCATGGTGTTAGGCAAATTGTTTCAAATGATTCAATCATGCACAGCATGTGAAAGCTCCTTTATAGGCTTTATTGTACTCATTTTCAAATGGAGAAAAAGATGCACAACCAAACGTTTGATTCCAGCCTGCCATGATTGTGATTTTATAACTCCCATGGCGTATAATAGGGGAGGAGCTAGGCATCAGATTCACTCACTTTTTTATGTTTCATGTCACTATCCCACATTGCAATTTGTGGATTTCCAAAGTTTTCTATCCTCCTTTCTGGTATGGGAAGTTTTTTTTTTTTTTTTTTCAAACGATTTCAAACCAGCTTACGCATACCTAGACTAAATCTTTTTCGATTCAGTTAAACGCAAACCATCTATACTGGGACTAGAGCATTCACAATAAAAAAATTTATTGTGTCCTAACCATTGTCATGGTGGGAGGAACAAACCTACCGGATTAACACTTGGGACTGCCAGGGAAAGTTATAGCCACTTGTCAAAGTAATGCCTGTTTGGTAGTCTAGAAAACATATGGGAAAAAAGGAGGCGGGGGGGCCGCTCCCCCCCCGCAGCTCCCCTTGCTTGCTGCCCGGCAAGGCCGGGCCCACTCCGGTCTCGCTCCGATGATCGAAAACGTTCACTTTGTAGAGCTCGTCGAGTAGAACAACCATGAGAAAAATCAGCTTGATTGGATATCATTAAGTACTTGATCGGAACCTTTTTATCTTAAAAAGAATGGATCCGAAACACTGAATCAAAACCATTGTAACCCATGGACCGAGAGTATATGGTCTCCGATCAGGTACTTAATGATATCCAATCAAGCTGATTTTTGACATGGTTGTTCTACTCGACGAGCTCTACAAAGTGAACGTTTCCGATCATCGGAGCGAGACCGGAGTGGGCCCGGCCTTGCCGGGCAGCAGCAAGGGGAGCTGCAAGGGGGGAGCTGCCCCCGCCTCCGGGAAAAAACCAAAAAAGAAACTTAAAACTTCTTTATATACCCCGATATAATGGGGTCCGATCTCTTCTGTTTTGAAAACTCATGTGCCTCTGTGCCAAGAGGTTTCCTAGCCGTTGGATTGTGTATTTTTTTATATTTCAAATCCAACGGTTGAAAAATTCCTCAGTACAAAGGATCCTGCTTTGGATCCGCGTCGATATAAATGGCTGCGAAGCTTTGGTCATTATTAGCAAGAAAAAAAGAGTAGCTTTTAAAAATTACTCACTCTCGTTCCTCTCCAATTTTGAAAAATACTTGTCAAAACATCTTTCATGTTTGAGTGTTTTCTTGAATTGAACTAGGGACATTTTACCACCTTGAATAAGTATACTAGGGAAATGACAGCTACAAGCTATTCAAAGACAACCTAAAAATGACTGCAAAAGGGTAACAGGGGTGTTATTCAAGGCGATGATGCAGTTTTATTTTTATAAACGGTAAAGGTAAAGATTTGATTTGAGCAGTTTTTATTTGAACCGTTCAATAAAAAATTGTTGAATTTGTTCGGATCAAGCCCTTCTCGGTTTTTTTTTTGCTGATTTCTCGCTGGTACCCTTAAAATCATGTTTTGATCACATTGAGCGGCTCGGATCATCAAAATTTGATCGGGAACTATGAGGTGTTTTTTAGGTATTTTTTTTGGTGTGCCTGGAACCGCCCTGCGGGCGTGTGTATATATATATATCTATCTTTTCATTTTTTTTTTTTTTGATCCGATATCTTTTCAATTCGTTATTTCATTTCTTATGCTTTCCTTGTTCCCATTTTCCTTCATGAAGAGGAAAACAGAAAGACATAAAAGGGCTTCCCTACAAGTCAGAATCCCCTTAAATATCGGACCTTAAACATCAGGCATTTAGAGAAACCATAATAGCTCCATTTCAACAACTAAATTAATGAAGTTATAGACCGTTTTGAAACTAAAAAAATGTAAATTATGCCCTGAATTGTTGCAGAATTATCACCATATAAATTACAAAATGCACCAAATTACAAAATAGACAATCCCCATGAATTACCAATAAATTACAAAATGCACCAAATTAGGGACGAACTATATCTCAACAAACCAATTACCTCAAGAAAATAGACAAGACCCAAGAGGCATTTGAATTTTTATTTTTTTTTGGGGATCTGAAAAGGCATTTGATTATGACTCAATGCAAAAAGGTCATCTATGGATTAACCAAACAAACACAAACCCATTAAACCCAAATGTCCATATGTGTAAAAATCCAATGTAAATTGGCCCACACATCCGGTTATTTAAATAAACCTAATATAAGCTCTGAACAAAAAGTATTGTATACGTACTAAAGATCTTTTACAGATTCAACACAGATATGAGATCTATAACAACAATATCTTCATCACCGACAACAAAAGTAAAAAAAATAAAACATCATCACCAAATGCTCCCTATTTTCCCATTCTATAACAAACAATCCCATCTCAAAAGAAAAAATAGAACATTAAAAAAAAATATTCTCCCGTCCCTCTTTGTTTGCTCATATTTACTTTTTGAGCAATCCCAAATTGTTTAACAATTTTCCAAAATTAGCAACCACCAAAGATCAAAGTTCTGATTTTGCCCCTTTAGTTTTGAGGTGAAGGAAATACTAAGTTTAACACAAAACCAAGCAGAAGGGGATTTGTGGAAATCTAAATACTTTTCAACCCGAAAACTTTGTCACTAAAAAATGGAAAATTTCTGTAACGAGCAAACAAATTGGGACGAACGGAATACTTAATCAGAGAGGAATGGAAACTTAACTCCTGCAGCGGGTAATGGTACTGCACCCACGGGAGTACGGATTGGCCTGTGCACCGGCCCGGCAGTTGTAGTACGAGGCGCCGCGCCGGGAACAGGGGACGGTGTTCCTCGAGAGCGCACCGTAGCTGATGTACTTGTTGGTTGCTAGAATGCGCCGGCTAACTTCGGAGTCGAGGTCGAACTCCCCGTCGCCGTCGGCGAGGCACTCGGCGATGGTCCCGCGGCAGCCGGATCTAGCGGCCCCCACCCGACCAGTTGCTGGTCGAGGTTCCCGCCCGCGACGACAGCGTTTGATAGAGAGGAGAATATCAGGGTTGTGATGAAGCAGAGGATGAAAGCCTTGGCCATTGCTCTTGTTTTTCCTCTGGCTCCGTGTGGATACCTGAAGCAGAAGGTAAGCTCCTTGTGCTAATTTTCTCTCTCTAGGTTTCTACCCCCCTCTCTCTCTGTCTCTCTCTCTCTCTCTCTCTCTCTCTCTCTCTCTCTCTCTCGGGCTGAGCTGTGCAGCGTAAGAGTTTGTTTCTCTCTCTGGAGTTGTGGGCAGCTTGTATTATATCGACCGGAGGATGATTAAGTGACCCCGCTTTAGTTGTTATTTACATAATTGCCACTCCACTTAATTTTTTTTTGTCTAAACTGCGTAAAACATACTCCGTAGTACTTAAATTTTTTGCTTATCTGCTTTCTTAGTCCTTATAAAATATACTCCCTTCCGTTCCGAAATGAAGGTCCATTTTTCCTTTTTGAGTTGTTCCAAAATGATGGTCCTTTTCCAAAAATGGAATGAAAAATTTGGTGATTTTCCAAAAATGTCCCTCATAGGTGAATATAAGTGTTGTAAAGTAGTTAAAATATAGGGGTAATGGTGGAAATGATAGGTATTGTAGGTGTAATGATTGCATGTCCTTTTAAATAGTTGGAATTCCCAAGAGGGACTCTCAATTTGGAACGGAGGGAGTATCAAGTTTCAATTTTATCCCTGCAATTTTAAAGTATCAATTTCCTCCTTATACTTTGACAGATTTCAATGTTACCCTTCTGTCAACTTTCTAACGGAAATTACTTACGTGGCTAATGGTAACTAATGTGGAAATGACATGGACACCCCATCATCTATCTATTTTTATCACTAAGCACCCCATATCTTAAAACCTTTCATTGGCACATGCTCATCTATTCATTGTTATGACTTAAACTCCTTTAGTTAAGTATTGTTAAAGAATTATGCCAATTGGTATTTGACATGACAACACCACACCCCCCCCCCCCCCCCCCCCCCCCCCCCCCCCCCCCCCCCCCAAATTTTATAAGTCTCCAAATCAACACATTTTTTTCCCACTTTATCTGTCTATATACTAGGGCGTGTTCATAGTTTAGACCAAATTATTTTTTTCTCAGTATGATGAATATTATAAATGGTTAGCTTTTGGTCAAAAAAAATTTAGAGTAATTATTTGTGTTGAGGGAAAAAAAATAGAGAGTCTGAATTGAAATATATAAAATTCCTCAAAGACAATAACCATCAAAAAATTATTTTCAATTATTTTCAGTGTTCAAAAAATTTGTTTGGTATTTTTTATCATAATTTTTTACTAACCACACCCAAAAAAAAACTATTTTGAATAAATTGATGTTAAAAAAGTGTTAACAATTCCAAGTGCCTCAAAGTTGCAAAAGACATCGGCAAACTACTAGTCGATGACAAACTTAACGCATACCAGTACTCTCTCCCTTTTTCATCTAGATGAAAGAACACTCTGGAAAAACACCAATACACCTTCATTTTCTCTCTTCAATTTTGTCTTAGTCTGTATCGAATCTAACATCTCTACCAAAATCTAATCTTCATTATCCTTAAAAAAAATTATTGTTTTTTTACCGTCCCAACCAAATTATGCCTAGTAATCAAATACGTATTGCCTATCCAATAGCCACGGGTATCAAAAAAGAACAATAACCCAAGAATCACTAGATATCTTTATGAATAATTGTGTTGTAAACAATTGCTTTACAATTTTTGCAAAGGAGGATGATTGTGTACTAGGATTGAGGCTTAGGTTTCAAGTGTAGATCTAAGAGCGAAAAAGATGGACAGAGATGGACAATGATGGATGTGAGGTTCCCTTGATGAGGCGACTGTGGTTTATTCGTGGCAACTTGTCAACTTCCCCCCTCTCCCAAATTGAAATCCCAGTAAGTAAAAAGATATTTTCTAGACCAAATCTTCTTAAAATGGAGCAGCCCATTTTAGAATAAAGGATGAATATTTATGATTTCAAACACAGGGAACCCATTAAGTGAGATTAGAAATTCATTTACATGTCGAATGTAAATTCCTAAATCGGTGGAGAGGGATAAATGGAGAGGGAATGAGGAGCCAAGATGAGAGACGGAAGAGCCATTACGTTGGACCCCTCAATTTTAATTTGATAGGATAATTTAGTCAATTGCAGCATTTCGTTAACAGGGTTAAGCCTCCCTCCTTTACCAATAGATGGAGGGTGCCAATGAAAGTTTTTTAAGATGAAGGGTGCATATTGATAAATATGCATAGATGATGGGGTGTCAATGTCATTTCTACATTAGTGACTGTTAGCCACATTAGTAATTTCCGTTAAGAAGTTGACAGAAGGGTAACATTGAAATCTGTCATAAAGTAAAAGGATGAAACTGACACTTTAAAATTTGTAAGGACAAAATTGAAACTTGATGTATTTTACAAGGACTAAGAAAGCAGATAAGCCTAAAAATTTTCAACAGCTTTGATATGAGTAGTATTAGGGCCTGTGGATAGGTTCGGCTCCCAATCCAATTCACTCGCGGTAAATTGTCGTTTTCTCAATCTGTTAACCATCCATGAATGTTACTGTATTTGGTTGGTTCGGTTTGCATGTGGTTTGGTCGGTTTAGGCAAATTTGAGCATGTAATTTATTTTTTTATATACACTAGAAAAATTGAAATTAGAGCTCCAAAAGTTCAAGTCTAAACATTTATCCACCCTAATGTCCAAACAAGTCTAAAGATATGAACAACAAGAAAAAAATAGCTGTCCCGCCGCCTGAGATAGGAACAGCAATAGAGGAAGAAAATCGACATAGATACCTCAGAACTAGCAATACCGATGGTTGGCCTGGTATAAATTTGATTGGGTATTCCTCCGAGAAATAGATCGATCGTGAACAAAAATAACACCTAGTCACTAGTTTCGAGTGAGTGAGTGAGAGAGAAAGAGAGCGGCAACAATGGAATTTTGTCGGAGAAGGAAGAGGTGGTCGGAGAGAGGCCAAAATGGAGACTGGAGTGGAGGGAGAGAGGCGGAGCGAAACTTGTGGCTGTGGGTGAGTTTGTTCGAGCAATTTTGGATTTTAGATTAGGATATTCAATTTGCTTTTGTGTTTTTAATCCTTTTACGGCATTTTAAATTTTTTTTTTTTGTTTTGGGCAGGCGGTTTTATTTGGCTAACTAAACCGAATTGAACCGATTCCCTAGAATTGTTGTATTAGGATCCGTATCCGTTCATAACCTACCTCGATTTAGGTCATTGGCAGTTCGGTTTGGATGGTTGGAGCGGATTGATCATTCCGCTGGGCAGCCATAATGAGTAAATACAAAAGGATACATATCCATGTACATATTGCCTTTAGGTCCCGTCAAAAAGATTGGAGCCGCTCATGTCTAAATTCAAGAGTAAAGTTGGATGTTTTATAAACGTCTTTCGATTGAACTAGTTTCTTACAAAAACCGAAATAAATATTTTCGAAAAAATGAGCGACTCCGATTATCTTTTTGGCATCCAAAATGCGTCCGACAGCAATATGTATGCGCGGTTTGTACCCCTTTGTATTTACTCATCTTGTTCTCGATTTTCAACGACAGGTTTGTGAGGGAAAAAATTACTCAAGACCAAATGAGATAAGACAGGGGGCCTGGGTTATGATGATCTTGACTACAAGCAATTGGTCCGAGTTTCAACATCAGAAATGTGAACCATGATAATTGTAGTGGGAAATTTGAATGCAGAAGGATAAGGGAATTGATTTCTACACTCTATTTTTTTTATAGTCACATTTATTTTTTGAATTTTAGTGTTAAAAGTGTATGTATTTTTTTGCTAAAAGATAAAAAAATAGAGTATGAATATTAAAAAAGAAAGTGTGGAAATCAATTTCCTTTAAAAATGCATTCCTAAAATCTATACGGTAAGCAAATATAGTTGGACTCAAAATACTCCATACCCTTGCTCCTCGATTGTTACCATTTTGATTTTTTAAAAATATAAAATTTGAGAGAGATAGAGAGGAAGACACATGGAGTGTGGAGTGGGGGGAGAGAGAGAGAGAGAAGTGGGGGATGGGGTGTGAATAAGGGGGAGAGATATATACATACATATTAGTTTATTAATTTTTGGATTAGCCCACTACAGATTAAATTTATGGTTATGCCCTTGAGCTAAAGAATGATAAGTGAAAATCATACTTTTTGGGTTTTCTTGATTTGCTTTGTTTATCCAACATTTTTACAATTGCAAATTGATTTGAACACTCATGAGTCTCCTAATATGAAACTTTATTTTATATTCGTCATTTGCAGTAATTTTTTCTTACGAATTCGTGGTCCATATGTTTTTTTAGTGACATGTCTTAATTTTTTGTCACCTTTACCAATTTGGATTATGCATTTTCCATTTTTAATATTTGGCCACAACTTTTAGAATGTATTATCCCAAAATACATAATGAAAAGATGATTTGAGAATTGAAAGTTACAGAATTATTTACGCAATGATGTTTGTAGATTCTTATGGTGAATTCGATCAGTATCCTTCTGCAAATTATCATCCAAAAATCATTATAAATTTTGATTATAATTTATTATTATTGATATTTACAATCCATTTATAAAGAAATGCTAGTTCACTGAGGGTATGTTCTACAAACTAAAATATGTACTTATTTTTCACATTCAATACGATGTACTGTCTAAGAACGACTTATCTCATAAATAATTAAGTACTTAGTAAGAAATAAGCATCTCAACGAAATTTCGCTGGATAATGGTTGTCAAGCATATTGTTTTGGTTGCTCTATAGAACTTTAAGGGCAACAATGTAAATAGATCGAAAACAACGCCGTAATCACCAAGAAGACATTTTGGCTGACTAGTACAAAGTTGTTGTAGCTATTGCTAATACGGCGTTCGACAGAGAGGACGAAGAAAATGCAAAAAGTGTTTTTGCGCTTTGTTTTTACTACTCCTTTATTTGTACTTGTTTTTTTTTTTGGTGTGTGTTATATTCCAGTTAAATTACAAGTTTTTCTTTTCATGTGTGGAAAATAAGTATGAATAAAAAATAAAAAAAAATTAAGGTTCATTAAGAATTTTATGTATTTACGGTAAAAACAAAAGAAGGAAGCAGGCGCGTTACTGTCCTTTCGGGGCAGCACCTTGCAGCTGTGCCAGAACTGCAGGTCCACTCCGGTCTTGTTCCGATGATCGAAAAAATTCATTTTGTGGAGCTCGTCAAGTACAACAACTATGCAAAAAATCAGCTCAATTGGATATCATTAAGTATCTGATTGGAATACATATAACTCTCTGTCCATGGGTTACAGTGTATTTTATCGAGTGTTTCGGATCCATTCTTTTTGAGATAAAAAGGTTCCGATTAGACACGTAATAATATCCAATTGAGCTGATTTTTTTGCATTATTGTTCTACTCAACAAGCTTTACGAAGTGAACACTTTCGATTATTAGAGTGAGACTGGGGTGGACGCACAGCTTGGGCACAGTGGCAAGCTGCTGCCCCTAAGGGACAGTAGCTGCCCCCGCATCTGTAGATGAGAAGGGTATCTCTATTCTCTAGGGTTTGCTGAAAAAAAAACATGAGCCGGCTGCCCAAGAATATAGCTGTTACACAGAAACACGTTCTCTCTCTCTCTCTCTCTCTCTCTCTCTCTCTCTCTCTCTCTCGCTTTTATTTACCATCTCTACATATAAAAGCAAGTATCTAACTTGCTGGCAGAATATAACAAGGGAGGATTGAATTTCTCTCTCTTTCTTAACACTATGTTGAGTGCAATTTTGTTCACCCTCCTTAAAAGAGAGTAAACATTACATTCCTTTCTATTGGTTGAAATGGTGTGGATCCCACCACAAAGTGATGTCATGATTATCATGCAATACAATCTTTGGTAAGCATAACATCACTTTGTGGTAGAGCCCACATCATTTCAACCAATAGGAATGAGGGTAATATTCATTCTCTTAAGTGGAGGGTGAACAAAACTCAACTCACTATGTTTTGGCTTGAATTTTGAAGAAGGTTTTTAGGGTAACAAGGGGAGAAAAAGATACTAAAACGAGAGTAAAAATATATATAGTCATTTGGCAACCGGAACAGAGAGTCTCTGCAAGTCACCAAATGTGTTTCTTGTAATGAGAGAGATTATGTGAATACGTGATCCTTATCTATTGGAGTAACAACTACTTTCGTTTTTAGAAGAATTTGTATATTCCTTATAACAATCCCATCTCATTATATGCCATCTCATTATATGCCCAATAAATTACATTTGGATTTTTTGTCATTATGGTATGGTACACAAAACCATCTAATGGTCCTCTGGACAATTTTACATGTAATGTCGCAAAAAATATCACTCCAATATATCCATATGTGGGGATATGAGTAGTAAATTAATTTCTAAGTAAATAAAGTAGATGTGTATATTTGTAGTTGTAGTACGGAGATCTAAAAAATGAGAATTTGAAAAGCTTATCTGGAGAGTGAGATTTGAATTTTTCATTCTCAAGTTCATTTTAAGTTATGCATTTTAGTAAAATTGATTGTCAAAAATAAAGGCGAAAGACCCAAAATTTATGAATGCACATTGATGGGAAAAATAGACCGCTTAAACATTAAATCGGGGTCCCTATAGTTAGGGCTGCTCATGATCTGGATCGGATCGGATTACTAGAAATTTGAGGACCGAACCGCGAGTCATGGATTAATTAATTTCTGATTTTTGAATTCCTGTCCGAACCATTATTTCATGGTTCCAATCCAAAACGTACGGATCAGTTTGGTTTGGACTGGTTTTACGGTTCGCTGGTTCACCAAAATTTTTTATGCAACCCTACCTGTAGTGCATGGATGCCCTATAGGGGTATAGTACGTGATTCGAGGCGTCCAATATCTTTATAATCAATGGTTCAGATTTTAAAAAATATCAGATTCAGATCATAAAAAAATACTTTTGAACAATTCAGATTGAGCACGACGTTTCACATGTGGTGAAGCATGAAACTTGGTCGCTGGACTTCTTTTTCTTTCTTTCTGTTGCTGAGGATTGTTTGGAACTTTCAACCTTACCATAATAAACTCCACAATCAAGGAGTAGGTACTAATGCTTGAGAGCCCCATTATTCTCATAAGATAAACAAGACAATGAAGAACACTATGATGAATGTTAGTAATTCCTGCCAGACACTTTTAATCAATAATTAACACCACGAATTAGTCAGTAAGTACAACTATAATCCTTCTTTAACTACATAATGGAATTTTGGAACAGGTGTGCATGTGTTGCTCAAGTCCATCAAGATTGTGTTTGGAGCCTCAATTTCTGAGAGGAATGTATAACTACTACCAAAGGATGATAATTTCAAAGATTCTTTGATTGCTTCTTTTTATTTCTTTCCGTTTATAATTACCCTTCAAATTTGTAAGTACCCCGAAAATATCCCAAAAAGAGAAATCAGTGGTTTCAAATTCACATCCGATATGAAATCACTGATTTCTCTTTCAGAGTATTTTCAAAGTATGTAGCATTACATGTAGTCATGTACAAGAAAATTTTATTGGGTCAAAATTTCGAGCGCCTTCATCACAAGAAAAAAAAAAGTTTACAAAAGGATAAAGTCCTTCTATCCTTTATTGTTAACAGCTCATATCCATATTATCCAGCAACATTCAGTGATACTGATATTAGTATCAATTTTTTTATTTTTATTTTATATATATATGAATAAGTATGGAAAAAGTGGTATTTAGACTTTTTATTTTGATAGTTAAAGCCTTACATTTTTTTTTTTTTGGACAAATAAGATTTAGAAACAAGATAATATACTCAACAAATTAATTAAGTTGAGGAACATCTAGTGCTCTACTTGTAGACCGACCAAGAGAAATCGTAGGGTACTGTCTGAAATAAGCGACTGGTAAGAGCATCTCCAACCCATCCTCTAAGACACAAAAATAGAGAATGGATGTGACATATTAAGGGGGAGATTATGTAATTTACATCTTTTTTACACTTTATGAGAGAATCTTGGAGGGACCCATGGCACTTTTTAAAGATGTGGTCTCCAAAATGGGAGTAGGGTCTCCATTTTTGGAGACCCAAAAGTAAATTTGGAGACGGAATCTCTAAAAAGTATCATGGGTCCCTCTAAGATTCTCTTATAAAGTGCAGAAAGATGAAATAAATTACAAAATCTCTACTCAATATGTGACATCTATTCTCTATTTTTGTGTTTTAGATGATGGGTTAGAGATGCTCTAAGAGGTAGCTCAAATGGTAAGTCTTAAGGAGTAAAACCGAGGTTCAGAATCACAAATGGTACTCCAAATCTTAAGGCGTAAAATCAAATATTAGGTCCCCTAAATATATATTTGAAAAAACTACAAGGATGCAAACAGTAATTTATCAAAGTTCTCGTTATGGAGTGAAAAACAAAAAGGAGAGGCGAGGAGGAGGATCACAAATTAGACGGCGTTAGAAGGGAGCGCCAAACAAACGCCGTTCGTCGTTACGTGCAGGTAGCCGTTTGAGAGTGGGCCCCCATCACAGAAGAGTCGGTGTTTGCGCGTTCCAAAGCATATTCTAGACTTTCTTGACCCAGCTGGATCTCCTTGGTCCGTAGGATTACAAAATAGGAATGGACCGATAGTTTGTGGAGGGGGGGTCAACTGGATATAGCAACCCTCTTTTGGATGTGATTATAGAGACTCTAGGCCTGCGACGGATCTCGAGAGAGACTAAAGGGCGATAACAATTATCGCCCCACCAATAACTAACGGACCACAGCCGAACAAAGAAGAAAGTCCAAATTTGAAAAGGGCATCACAACTCGAATTTGGTACCACCAACCCCACCCTAATTCAAAGTGGGTAGGCCTTGACCACCTTCGTGAGTGTTTCCAATTTTCCATTCAAGCAGTAGATTTTTTTTTTTTTTTTTTAAGACGGCTTGTCTCAAGTTAGGCTGTGAAGTGTGCGGGTGCAGTCCGATCTAGTTCAATGATCGACTCGTTCATAGTGTAGAGCTCATCGGGTAGAAAAATTACGTGAAAGATTATGTTTATCCGAAATCGATTAGTACTTGACCGATGTACTTTTTATCTTGAAAAAAATGAGTTTGGGTGCACTTGATTACGACTTGAAGAATCCCACTTTTTTAATGACAAATATGTTACGATCATCGGTCGATCTGTATCCTCTCAACATGAGTTTTTACATGGTTATTCTACTCGACGAGCTTCACAACATAAACGATATCGATCTCGATCGTTTAACTGAACCGGAAAATGAGGTCGAAAATGGATGCCAAATTAGAGGCAAGCCCGCCTAGAGAGAGACATTCCCGCATTTCATTTCTTTTTGTTTCGTACTACGGAACCTAGAGAGAGACATTCCCGCATTTCACGGGCGATATAGTAGAGGAGAGTAGATCGTACGCCCCTCGAATTACCAGTACTAGTAGTACCTCGTTGATCTAAATTCTAATCGAAGAGTGGGTTCTAGAATAGGAACAAAAACCCCTTATTTTTTAAAGACAATTTTAAATTAAAAAATTATAAATTTATTAAAATTTAAAAATATGCAATATAAATCTTGTTTACATTGCAAAAAAAAATTAAAAAATTATTTTTCATTTATATTATTTTTAAATTTGAAATTATAAAATAAGCTGCTTATTTTTAAAAAAAATTCTGAAAAATCCTCTTTTGACTTTCTGCACATGCTCTACTCTACTCATATCAATGTTCTTGACATTATAACAGTTTCTTGTGCACCCACCCCTTGTCATCATTATCAAGATGGTATTCTTGATATGTAGTGAGAGAGTATAAACTTATTCGCGGCTCCTCTGTGAATAAGTTATTTACGGCAGAGAACAATCTCATCCGTTCGTCTCGGTAAATATTTTCGGAAGCGCGTGATTGGGCGCTGTCAAAACTTACTTACGGAACCTCTGTAAATAGGTTTTTTCTGATGTAGTGAACCTCTTTCGTATATTTCATCCAAATATTTAGGATGTAAGTATTCATCTCGACTAGAGGATTGACAAAAATAAGTAACAATCAAAGTTGAAAAAATTCAAAACAAAACAAAATTTGCAAAATTTTAGTCCTAATTTTAAATTTTTTTTAGCTCTAGCTATTTCGTCAAGACAAATAATTAATTTCAAGAAAAATCATCGCGAATCTACAAAATTAAGAAAGACAGACACAAAAGTAATTGATTTAGGTTCAAACATACCCGAAACTCATAGATGAGGTGCTCTCTTATCCAGGATTACTCCTGCGTTCGGATAGTATGAAAAAAATTGCTCATCTCAAGTAGATTGGCATTGAGTTAGGTACAGCCGCGATTACTGTTTTGGAGCTCGAATTAATTACTTAGACCATCTCTACAAGGTTTAGCCTCAAAATTTAGCCTCAAAATTGTACTTTGCTTCCATCATTAAAATTTTGAAGTGTCAAGTTATTGATCAGGGGTAGAAGTGGGAACCAACCTGGGCTTCCCAACCAACCTCAAGATTTTTCAAACTACTACCCTTTTCGTTCCTTTTTAAGTGTCCCGTTTCGAAACTCCAACTTATTAAAAATACATCATCATTATACCTTTCACATCAATTTTTTCCTCCACTTTCCCTACTTATCCATCATCATTACACTTTTAGTCACTTACTTTTCAAAATGGAATCTACTTTTAGGGACAAAATAGACAATTCACTAACTTTTACCCACTAATTTTACAAAATGGACACTTATTAAGGGACAACCTAAAATAGAATACCGGACTATAAATAAGGGACGGAAGGAGTACAATATTTTGATACTACTTTTCATACATCTTTAGTTTTAATGATCTAACAACTAAAACGACACATCTTTTATGTTACGAATTGTTTTTGGCCGCTCTACTTTTCGTCAATTACTTTAGTAATATTTTTTTAAAAAAATACTATATATTGAGTATTAATGTAATCGGTTGAGATTCAATAATTCTGTAATTCGATCTATAGCTTTGACAAAGTACTTCAACATTTCTAGGCAAGGGTTTTTTTTTTTTTGTCGCACCACTAGGTAAAAATTTATCCGCATATTTCATGGGTCACTGGGAGGAATTTACCACAAATTTGGGATTGTTCTTTAATACTTCGGGAATGCAATTACCTTTCGAATTTTTTTTGGAACTCATGTTCAAGTTTTTCTTTTTTTTTTTGATAGTGCAGGATGTCCCGGGCTAGTTTGCGCGCACTCGGACTAATTCCTATAGCCACTCCCAAAGTCGTTTCACATGTTTACGCGTGGAGATGAGGTGGCCTCACGAGTTATTGACAAGCAGAATCGAACATGAGACTTCAGGATGAAACAAACGCCTCACAAGTCAAAACCACTTAGCCAACCCTTGGAATAACTCATGTTCAAGTTACATATTTAAAGCCAACCCTTGGAATAACTCCATGTTCAAGTTACATATTTAATGTTCAACAGTAAACCCCCCCCCCCCCCCCCCCCCCCCCCCCCCCCCCCCCCCCCCCCCTCTCTGCAGATATTTGTTTCTAAATTTTGTAACAACAAATGAAAAGGAAACCGTCGAATAGGGTTAAAATTGGAAGTTCGAATGAGTTGAAGTTTGCAGGAAAGGAATGAATAAAAAGACAAAGATCCAAAGAAATTGGAATCAAAGGACATGAAATTTGCACAGTAACGAACAGTAATGTCGAAAGGAGTTGCAACAGTTAAAAGTTACTATTAAAATCATACTAGTAGTAATATTTTAAGATTTGAGGGGTGAGAGACATTCCTAAATTTAAAGAGAGAGAGAGAGAACGAGCTCAGCCTTCGGTCTATGGCGGGAACGAGTTCAAGTTGGTGCGGCGGATCCATCCAGGAGAGTCTGGTTTATGCCCATACCTGACAACTCCAATCTTAGCCACTCCAACCCACTTTCATGAATGTGATTGACTGGCCTGACCCCAGCGTCTTGGTTCCAGGGGGCTTTTGTTTTTTTTTTTTTTGTTGTATTTTATTTTTTATTTTCTCTGTATTTTCGGACCGATAGTGTCCGATTTTCTTGTAATGTTTTCTCATATATATTAATTGCATTTTCTGGATGGTCCAAAAAAAAAAAAAAGAGAGGAAATTTGAGGAGTGACTCCAAATTATTTGGTATATATGAGGAATCTACTGAAGCACTTATTTCATAGCTGATCCCTCAAATTATCTAACATTTGGGTCTGTTTGATTAGCAATAATGGTAGAAAGTGCAAGAAAGAGGGGAAAAAAAAAGATGTACTTTTTTGGGGTTCATTTAACAAGAATGTCTTAGAAAGGGATAAAAAACAACTTTCCCGTACAACCCTCTAAAGCTAAAAAACTTGCTTTTCTTTTTCTCACAAAAAGTTCAGAAAAATTTTATTCTCTTGCGAGACTGAACAATAAGTACTCTGACTTCCTTAATTTTTTTGCAAAATATTCATCTTAATCAAACAGATGCATAAAAAAAATACGTTTTCTTTTTCTTTTCTTTTAGTTCACTTTCTCTTATTTTCACTTTCCATTATATTTTTTTCACTAATCAAACGGACCCTTTGGGATTTGAGGGATCTGCTGAAAATGCTTTTATTAGACCTTGGGATGCCACCATTTCAAACAAAGTCAATTCAATTATGAGTAAATTACAGTAAACCCCCCTCAACTAACCCAAATTTTCACTTAACCGCCTCCGACTACAAAATCCAACAGTGTGCACCCTCTAACTATTCAGAATTGACACTTAACCCCCTTTTGTTAGGTCTCCGTAGGAAAAATGCACCGACGGCCGTCTCCGGCCACCGGGCGGCCGATCCGAGCCGTCCAAAAATTTAAAAAAAAAAAACCGAGTGGGCCAACGCGGGAATCAATGGCATCCGACGTGCGTAAGTGCTCAATCTAAACACCCCATTTAAATTCTTGGGATGTTTGGATCGAGCACCTACGCATGTCGGATGCCGTTGATTTCCACGTTAGCCCACTCGGTTTATTTTTTTAAAATTTTTGGACGGCTCGGATCGGCCGCCCGGTGGCCGGAGACGGCCGTCGGTGCATTTTTCCTACGGAGACCTAACAAAAGGGGGTTAAGTGTCAATTCTGGATAGTTAGAGGGTGCACACTGTTGGATTTTGTAGTCGGAGGGGGTTAAGTGAAAATTCGGGTTAGTTGAGGGGGGTTTACTGTAATTTACTCTTCAATTATTGTACGTCAATATATTCCATATGATATGAACGGGAAAATGGACGATGTGAGAGATAGCAATATTAAGAATTGAATGAAAGACATCCTGGAAATGTGAGACATCCTGGTATGGAGGCATTTTGCAAGGATCATGCTAGCACCAATTGTGATAACAGGTACCAAGTGGGTCCCACATCCAAATTTCCACTGTCCCTGAACGTCGATAGGACGAACGTAAAGGGGTGTTTGGTTACGCTCCTTTTCTCCTTCTCATTGTTGTCTTTCCTCATTTTTGCATTCCGGGGTTTTCCCGTTTAGGTTCAATTATACATAACTCCCTCCTTCACGTACTCCTATCCACAGAAATTACATAACATCGATCGTTATTGTTTGTTTCCCAATAATTATGGTTTGTATATATATATTTTTTTGGTCTTTATTGTGATTTTAGTGATTCGCTATTTTAAATTAACGATTTTCTTATTTTGAATATTACTTGGATTGTAATATTTGATTATTCTTAATTAATTACCAAAAGAGTTCGAGACTTTTAATTATGCAAGTAGTATTTGTTAAGCGCAACACCCCAAAAAATTATTTCATAATATATAAATTTAAGAAGATAAAGAGTTCACCATTCATTCTAATGCTTTCAATTCGGAGATTGTGTTTTTTTTTTTAAATCAATTCGCATAAGGTGTGTGGATTCCGAATTTATTGCGCGAAATGAAAGATAATGAAGTGAAAACACAGACAGATATCTGTCTTCGGTTCCTCATTTAAAAGTATTAACGTCAGAGGTATGTTTCCAAAAAACTGACTTTCTAAATTTTCCCTTGGATATTTCTTAAAAGTAATTGCGTAAAAATCATAATTTTTTACTTATCTAATTCCTCTTGTTTTTTGCCATTTGTTAATTCTAATCTACATAATCTTAGGGAGTTTGGGGAGGGGGACGAGACTTATGAAAATCGAACCTTGCCCATGAAAGCATGTACGGGAGGCCAACTGTACTCCACTCCACTTGTCCAATTTCTTTCGTTGAGATGAACCAATATTACATAAAAATTTGATGCAAAAAGCGCAAAAATGAATAAGGACATAACTACACAAATTGTGGTCTACGACTTGTTGGTTAGTGTAAACATCCCTAGACAATTGGGCTCATAGAGCCTATCACACTCGGCTTTTCAGGGAGCACAACCGTTCATTGTAGACTTACATATACCAAAAAAGAAAACAACTTGATTGTTGGGTGTTCCACTTTCCCATCTTTTTTAAAAAGTTCATTTTTTTCCAAATTTTAAACTCAAATATAATGAAAATGAAAAATAATTTTTTTTGCACTGTTTAAAAGATCTCAATGAGATCTATCAAATAAGATCCATATTGGTAGGAAAATTATTTGAGTAAACACATGATTTTTGACCTTAAAATTTACGTTCTTTTTTAAAAATCCACTTTTATAAAAGTGGAACGGCTTATAGAAGATTTAGTTTCAGTGCCCTATGGATCATCATAATAGGACGCTTGGTGAGGGACCGGGTGTAGTGCACCTCTGCTAGGGGTGATTTCGATTTGGTTCGGAGTGAAATTTTCGAAAACCAATTCGGTTCGGTCCAAATATATCTAGGACTGATCCCAACCGAAGTTGAGTTCCGTTTGAATGAGTTCGGTTTGGTCGGGGATTTCAGAGATTTTGGTCCGCCCAAAATATTAAATTTCCCTCCTTCCATTCCCTTCCACTTATAAGCATAAAACCTAGTTACTTGGAAGAATTTGTAAAAGAAATATTTTGAGAAATGATTTTCAGTCCATTTTTTTAGATTATAAATCAACTCAACTTCTAGTCTTTTAATAGTAAAGACTTACACGGAAAAGTTCCACTAAAGGACAAAAAATGCACTACATTTATCAAAAGAGTGTGGAAATCATTTCCCAAACTTTTTTTAAAGCCAAAGATCATCCTAGCGTAGCGATACTGAAACAAAAACCAAAAGAAATTATTTCTCTCCTTCCAAAACTTGTTAGGCTTTACCAAGTCATGAATAATACTTGCCTTCTAATAGGCACCACTAGTGGGCATTTCAGTTTCCAGAAAAAAGAACTTTTAAAAAAGAATGTATTTTCAAGCTTAAAAATCATATGTTTACGCAAATAATTTTCCTACTAATATGGATCTTGTTTGATAGATCTCATTAAGAACTTTTAAACGGTGCAAAAAAAAATTGAAAAAATATTTTTCATTTTCATTATATTTGAGTTTAAAATTACATTCGTTTAAAAAAAAAAGTATTTTTTAAAAAAGTGAAACACCACCTAGTAAATTCTGCAACGGAACCATGGTCATGTGCGACATAGATATATACGCCCATAGATTACGGAAAGAACCTCGAAGAGCATATGAAAATTATATGCTTGTGACTGTATAAAAAAGTATCCATTCCCTCAATTTGCCTTATAATGACAGCTCCGCTGATTGATTGGTTAGTACACGATAGTATCTGCACCAACCCTGAGGGGTTTGCCCTGGGGTCAAAATCTGGGACTTAGTAGTTCACTCCCTCCTAAGATCTCAAATTCGAAACCTCTCAGGTGTTGTCAATTCCTTTCGGGGCCAATCCATATGGAGCTTTAATTGGACTCCCCGCAATTGACCGGTGGGATTGAACCTCAAAATTAGTTGAGCTACGCGTAAACTCGCCCGGACACTTGAGTTATACAAAAAGAAGAAGAAAGTATAGTACTATATCTACATCATATGTGGTCATCTATTACCCTTGCGAAGTCATCAATGAACTTTGATGCAAAAGAGCATCAAATATGAATCACTAGGGAAACTGGTGTGTACTTATCGTTCAAGTGATTGAATTTTACATACCCAGTGACAGTGAGATCCAAAATCCAGTATATTGCAGAAGCTATAGACGTCCGATATCCCCAGGCAAAGAGCTGCTTTTCAGATATGGGTCTTCCCTATATTTTGAGTACATGGGAAATTCAAGGGCCGTCTCCGCAATTCGCCTGTCTTCATGAATCTTCTCTATCAATCCCTCTAGCGATGGGAAATTGGCCTGTCATGTTCCGACAAGCCTTACGGTCAGAAAAGCAAGGGCAGGGAAACAAGAAAAGAAATGAAAATAAATGCATTCAAAGGGGCAGAGCCATGATTCATTGTAACGACCCATGCTTTACTAGTCCGGTTACTTCTTTTGAGGAAAGCCAAGACCATTATGGTACAATATATGTTAGTGTGTTCGTGGCGGTTAGAAAAGTTGAACGTAAGACCAGATGAAATTGGAACAAGCACCCATCCTCTTGGGCTTAGGGCTTGCTTTCAAGTTCGTCGGATAACTTGTTAAAGCCTAACAATATACCCTCAAATGCTTAAGCCTAAGTTATTTGGTAGTAATGGCCAATGGGTCATCAATTACAGAGCGATATCACTCATGCTTCTGGTAACCCACCAATGTGGGACAAACATGGGATTTTACATTGATGATCAGTGAGACATGTTTTTATCCATACAACAGTCCATACATCATCTCTTAGTCTACAATCCACAAAGATCTTATATATTCTTCATAAGATTCGGGTTTGATTTGCAGAAGACCCCAAGAGTTTTTCACATCTTGAATGTGGTTTATGATGGCTCACTAAAATGTACTTTCAAATATGCAGAAACAAGTGAAAATTATGTCGTTACTGTTGCGAGAAATTACCTCATTACTTTTGGCAATCGTTCCAAATTGCAAAACTAGTTTTCTTTTTTATTTTAGTCGGGCAACTTCATAATTTGAGTAAGGGCAACCATGAAAATAATTACTAAAGTGTGGGCAAAAATGCGGATTTAAAAAGGTCAGTGGAATCGATAGATCCAATATGACTCAATGTGTTTCCACTGTATGCATGCATACCATAACATTCATAATCATAGTTTTATGATACCTCAGGCCGTATATACCCAACAACAGCAAGGCGCAAATCCTCGCCGTAGAAATCATCACCAAATTCATGAAGCAACCATGGTTCCTGCTTTACAAACACGGTTACAAACTGAAAAAGATAAGACATACAAAGGATACACATTGGACTTACTATGGTCTTCTCAGCATTGTTGAAGTAGGGATTCCAACCAACACTCATGACCATCTTGTAAATGCCTCGTGTGGATAATCCAGCCCAACCAAAATATACCCCTGAACGTTGTTCCAAAAGGACAGCTGAATAGCCTTCAGTTGATAAATTAGCTGAAAGAATAAAACGTTCGAATTAGCTCAACTCAATGGAATGAAACAAAGGCAAATGTGGAGAACAAGCAAAGCATTATGGAATCTTTCCCTAAACACATAATCAAAGACCATAAGATCCTTGATCAATCACAAACTAGATACTAATGAGCTGAAGACAGGATAACTAGAAGAGCATAAGCACGGATATGGCATAGATAATCTACTAGTGAGGAAACCACGTAATTTCATGAGAGTTCAATATCCGCATGGAAATTCTATCTCCTGAGAATAAAAATCTGGGCACCTGTAGGGATGCCAAGCATCTTAGAACCGCGACCAAATCCTTTAATAACAGGACCTTCAATATACCAAGGTTTTATTGGCAAAGTACCCTTTACCCCTGCAATTCCAGACCAATGGATTTCACTAAAATGAGTGGTAAAGAAACAGCATTACTATCATTTGGAAAAGTAAGAGAGGTTTACAATCTTCAAATGTTGGGTGGTCACAATTTTCTGGCCGCAAATCAATATGAGAGTTGATCACCTCATCTGGTGCAGCGTCAAGATGGGAATCTTTTCGATGGGATGGAACAGCAACAGCTTCAATTACAGCAGCCTCACCAGCCATCACACCTGGTCTGACATGTCACAACAGCATTTCTAATCTTAAAAACAGAGATTGTGTTTCATTCCTTGTCAAGTGGGAAGAAACATTCCAATACCAAGTCCACAAGGAGAATTCGTATGAAAATCTTGACATAAGTGTCGATAAACAAACTCCACTACTTGGGGAAAATATTACTCTAAGAAACAACTTAACAAACTCATCAAATCTTTCACTGCTGCAGCCAGACAGTGCACATACAGATACAGTTGGTTATACATTTCTGATAAGAAATCTACCGACTACACCTGATGCATAGGCAAAGAATTTGCACAAGTATCCTGTTTTAACGGCAACTTTACTGCAAAGAAAAATTAAGTCAGGCTGATCCTTCTTTTTGTTCAAGTTTTTAAGACGTGAAAAGTGAAAAGTGACTGGCAATCAACATAGGACTTTCAGGAAGATGGACTTGACCTCTCTCTGCAATCATCTTCGTATTTTTAGTTGAACAAGGGAAAATCCCCTTTTGGTCACATTATTTTTACATTCTGAATGCAAGGCACTATTAGATTCATCTCTTTATTTTTGCTAAAACTCCGATAATTTATAGATCATATTAATAGGAAAAGTAGAAGACTGCAAAAAAAAAAAAAGCATTACAGCTGCCTCAGATCAGCCTAGTGCCAAGCATTCTTGATTCCAATCAACTTTGATTGCATATTATGGCATTCAGAAATATCTGTACTATCAGAATAACTGAATAAGGCAACATCCAACTTGGTGAAGATTCTGTTTCTTTCAGTGAAGTGAAGCCTTGTCACACTGGTGCCATGTTAGTATTTCAAATTTAATGAGTTCCAACAGATTTACATATCCATTTTTTAGATTATGAGACACTAGGGTAGGTTATATTGAAATTATCGGTTACACCAAAAATCCCAGAGGGGGATGAATGAAACTCAACTAAAAAATTAATTCTAGTTGAGTGATAGGCAACTTACTATGAAAGATTAAGCAAATTAAACAAGGAGACAAGACAAGGTGATTTACGTGAAAACTACTTAACGTCCAAACACCCTAAGCACAAAACCATGGCCAAACTACCAAATTTTCTATAGATTAAAAGGTTTACAAAGTGCTTATAAGAAAGAAATTACAAACTAACCCCAATAGCTCAACCTAACTCTGCAACTTTGATGGAGTATATTCATGAGTGTGAGAGAATAACACTAGATTGACAAGCAACATGATCAAACACAAGGTTTAAATAGGACCGGGGATGGTGTTGTGCAGTGAGCACCATACTATGCACCAAATCTTATCTCCAACGGTCCAAATCTTATCTCCACTATGTAGCATCTAAGCCGTTCATTGATGGGATGAGATTATGGAAACTACTTTTTTGATGGAGCTTGAAGTATTGTTCACACCAAAATGACTTCTACCTTTCAAAAAAGAGATACTTGGCAAAACATACATATACATATAAAAGGAAGTAATTATTTTTCACTACATAGCCACTTTTGGTTTTATTTTTTTAAGTTTGGAGGGGCGCTATAGTATATTATGAATATTTATAGATATCTTATACTATACATAGCCACCCATACACTTCCCGCCATTCATTCCACTGGAAGTCCACTCCATACCAAAGTCATTCAACATACCAAACACTACCTTATTTTGACGTCAAAAAACAAACATCTAATGAGTCCGGCTCCTCTCCAATCCCTAAGGAATTGGAAGATCCTCCAATTTCAATTCAATGGTAAGATTATCCTCACATCTCCAGCCCCAAAACTCATATGGTATTCTACAGGCACCTAATTAGTCCCCAAATATTCCTCAATTATCGCATCCCAGGCACCAATTTATCAAATTCCAACCATTAGTAAAATTTCATATCGTAATTTTAATAACAGGTGCATGTTAAAAGAACTATCATATTCATAGAGTTAATCAAATATTTCTCAATTGCATTAGATTAATTAATTTTCTTCGAAGTTTATAAAAAATTCTTTTTTTGAAGGGCGTATTCTCTCCCTGTTAAACTTGCCTTGTGAAAAACTTTTTTATATAGCTCATGAGGATTTTTTTCAACCGACATCATATAGCTCATGAAGCTCATGAGATTTTTTTTTATACCGATACTAGTGTATTTTCACGTGTACTTCGCACTGTGTAGTGTGCTCATTGATGTAGTTGTTCTTATATGTAAGAAAGTTGAAATTAAGATTCAGTTATGAAAATTAGAAAGAAATTGTAAGAGTAAGTAATTGAACGTAAGATAATTTTTACAGAAAAAAATATTTTAGAAGAAATGCAAAAGGAGTTCTTTGATTAACTCTGTGAATCTGATACAGTAGTTCTTTAAACCGCACATGTTATTAAAGTTATGATATGAAATTTTACTAATGTTTGGAATTTAATAAATTGATGCCTGAGATGCGATAATTAAGGAATAATTGGGTGCCCGTAGAATACCATATGAGTTTTGAAGTTGGAGATGCTAGGATAATCCTGACCATTAAATTGAAATTGAAGGATCCTCCAATTTTTTATGGATTGGAGAGGAGCCGACCTCACATCTAATTGGAAATTAATTCGATTGGGGACTTCTGAAATAAAAGTACAGCCAACAAAGTAAAAAAAAGTAAAAGTGGTTGACGCCATATAACATATAATTAGGGAGTAATTATTCCATGCTGCCCATATATTTTCTCAAACCACATTTGTGTGGGCTCCACACCCTTTGTGATGGGAACCACACAAATGCGTGATAGAGAATGAATTTGGGGCAGCACATGGCACCATGGGCATTGAATAACATTTCATAATTTGGCCCTTAATTTGGTGGGGGGATTTTAATACACGAGAGAACGAATTAAGTAGAAAAAAATTTTGAAGTAGGGTTTGAATATACCTTGGGTTGAGCCGCAAAGGGGGTAAATCAGAGGCCATTGATAGCTGACTGGAAATGCCTGAGAGCAGAGAATGTATCGTACGGGGTGATTTTGCTGAAGAGAGAGAGAGAGAGAGAGAGAGAGAGAGAGTAGTAGACGGATTTCCTCACCTCTTCTTCTTCTTGTTCTTCCAAGGGAGAAGGGAGATCTACAAATTTGTAGGCCGGTGGCGACGCTGACTTGGTAAGGGTTTGAGAGAGATATTTTAAGGGTGGAATTTGGTTGGGATTTTATCGCCATATTAGAGAGACTGGGTTGAGTGAGGTGTTGTCCCAGCTCCTAGGAGAGAGAGAGGGAGGGAGAGAGAGAGAGGGAGGATGTTTTCTTTTTCTTTTTCTTTTTTTCTTTTTTCATTTTTGTTAGGTAATTTAAAAATAAAAAATTATGTTCAAAAGTTAAAAGAAAGATTACTGGAGTCTGGAGACAACTTTTTTGAAAACTGATAGTACTATATTCATTTGCATTTTCTAAATTGTTTTCAATTCGGTCAACCTTTTCTTCTCTTTTTTGTATTTTTTTCTTCGGGACAAATCCAATACTTCCCGATCTTTCGACGAAAAAATAAAAATTCACTAAAACCTAGTATTATTTTGAAGAGCAACCAATTGAAGTGAATCAAGAAACTTATCATTGGGTCAAGTGAACATGCGTACCGGCGTACAAAAATGAGTGATAGGGAGGGAAGGAGGGAGCAGATGATGGCTTGCTAATAGATGATTGGGAGGTATGTGGACATAATCAATTTCATCTATTGTGGTAGTTTAGATTTTATGTTTACAAGGACTTACGTATTAGGAATTTTTGCTTTTATACATCTGTTTAGGTTTGGCTTTTCTAAATAAGTTGTCTTATTGACTTATTGAGGCCCAAAAAATTGGTAGATTTGGTCAAAAAAAGTTAAGCTTAAATGTGTCTTTTTGAGCCGGTTAGATGAACAGTGGAGAATAATTAAAATGACAATTATACCCCTGTTTGTAACTCATAATCCCAATGTGTCATTTGTGAGAAAGGGTATTTTTTGGAATTTTACGAATACACAAAAAGGAGGGAAATGTAAAATAAAATAATAAAAAAAAGTACACTAGTTTTGCTAAATGACTTTTAAGCCAATAAGTCAACCAGACAAATTATCTAGAAAAGCCAAATCCAACCCGCCTTGCTTTTACGCACATTGTGGTTCAACAAGGGCATGTGCAGTAGCCTCAACAAAGATCAACAAATAACCATCCAATCCTCTCTCATGGCCTTCCAGCAGCCTCAACATTGCCCGAGCTATTTTATTTTTGCTACAGAAACTTAACAAATCTATTGAGCTAACAAGCGGATCTCATGCATTTGACAGTGATTCAAAACTAACTGCACATAACAATGATGACTGTAGCTGGAAAATAAAAATAAAAAAATCTGTTGAGCAACTGTTCACCCGCTACCCATTATTTTACTATTTTATCTACTCTCTCCTCCTCTCCTCTTGAAATTCCACGGCATCACTGCATCATATTCATCCACCGGAGCCGGAGCCTCTACCGGCGCCGACTGGATTCCCAAAATAGAAGACAGTGGGGTTATCTACTCTGCAAAGCCCAACCGGAGCGCGGGCGGCTGGCTAGATCGGGTGGAGATGGGAACTGTAGTAATAAACTTGGTGTTACATTTACATTTGACAACGAACAAACAACAGCAAGGTAAATCTAGACATTTAAAACCATATTTCATACCCCAACTCAAAGGAAAAGAATTCATTAATAATTCTACCAAGATATGTTTATTCAGTTGGTTCTATTGTCAAGAATCCGGTACGGAAGAAATTTCTTAAGAAAAAAAAAAGTGTACCAATAATTCAACTTTAACTCTCCACCCAGTTTACAAGAAAATAAGGGCGGAGGTATGTTGGGGCCGGGGGCCCCGGCCCTAGCACCCCAAGCATCCGAGTTTTAAAAATTTTATTCTGTATATATTTGATTTTGAAGATTATTGATAATTATTCGTGTATAGCTACTCATAATCTTAATAACTTTGGTTTGATTTGATAAAAAATCGGTTATTTCACATTCTCATTGCTCAATTTCTTTCATAAATAAAAAAATAAGAACGTGATAGTTGAAGTAGTCTAAGTAAAAAAAACAAAATTATTGATATAGTTTAACTGCATTAGACTAGAATCATTTCAATGCACAAATGTAATGTATTTGAAAGCAAAAACCTAGTGACATAATATGTCTACGTTCCGATAAAAAAAAAAATGTCTATTAAGCCGGCCCCCCTTGAAGTCAAAATCCTAGCTCCGCTATTGAAGAAAATTCTCCAATGACGCAAAGTCTTATGCTTCTTATGGAGAAGTGAAGATAGGAAAAATAATCTCTTGATGGAAAACACTAGTGTTCTTTACAACAAAACACGCCTATAGAAAGGAAAACAAATTGCTTGTGAAAGGCAAAGCTTACCAACAAGTTGATCGGTATGATTAGCAGCTACATGCTCCACCACATTATGCCAATTTGGTCTATGAAAATGTGTCTTCACATGTGTACTGCAGAGAATATGAATGCCATTTCTAGTGTCCCCTCTTTGTACGCACACAGGTGCAATAGTTGTGAAGCTTGATCACGCCTTCCATTAATTCTAGGCCACCAAAGTCATCAGGCCAATAAACCACTATAACAAACCCTGCAAGCAAGTGATCCAGCAAAATAGGCTTGACTAGAGGTGAAAGGCTCTCTCGTACTACCCTTAACTCCAATCTCTACTAGCCTTTCTTCTATGTCTGGTTGTTGCTGAGAATATTGTTAACTATGTGCTAGTTAAAGTGGTTGCCCCAATTCCAAGCCCTAGGAGGAGGGCATCACACTTCTAGCCTTGGTAGACAGTCACGACACACGAACGAAAACATAGAGTAGAATTTTAAAGGACAATGCTATGCACGCATCAATTTTACATAATATCATGCAATGACACTTGTTTTATGGTTCTTTAGCTTGTATAGAAGAACCATAATCAAAATTTAGAAAATGCCACTGCCAGATTGTTTGGTGGAGTTTAAGACAAAATGTGTGCTTGTGACTCTGTTTCCAGTTCCGTCTATAAAGAGGAAAAAGCCTTGAGAAAAACTTTTACCCGGTCTTCTATCACCTGGTAGGCCACTTTAAAGATGGGTTGAAAGCCAACAAACCTATATTACTCCACAAAAGCACAAAAAAATTAGCAAAAAACAACAGTTGAAATGTTCCATAGTCAGCAGTATCAAAAGTAAGAGTTATTTTCAAGCTATTAGTACCTTATAGAAGACAGATTTGAGCTCGGATGTGCAGTCACTCAAGGTTCTACTATGTATGGGTAGATAATTGTGCCCCGGAGGGCCGGAGCTGATATTTTTGGTAAAGGGTGTTTACCATGAATCATCCTCGATATTTAGTCAACCAAACTGATATAAGGCATTCCTGAAACCAATTACCACTGAATGGAGAGACAGCTGAACAACTCCTCACTTGAGTACTTGATTCCTTGACTGTTAAAAAGCGCAACGCCGGTACATTCAGCAACCTGAAAATACACCCACAGTGATTTTGAATGAAATTCATGGCTATTGGCTAATATTAATTTGATTTGTTCATACTGAAGAGTATGAGATTAGATTTGACAAGACATTGGGTTTGAAGTGCACTACTAAAATGCAGACTCTCTTGCAGTGGGAACCTAAATGCCCGAATAAAACGTTCAAATCCATAAGACAAAACCGAGACGACGAGATATTCATGTCTGTTACAGTGAAGCATAGGAAAAATCAAATTGCTCTCTTTCATTAAAAGCCTAGGACTGTAAATCGAACCCTAGTGACTTGAGCTCAAGTGCTCAACTCATATTCTGCTCGTTTGGGATCTGTTTGTTACCTAAACAAGCAAAGTCTGAACATATTTCAAGCCATTTAAATATTTTTAACCCGATTGGAACCTGGTTCAATAATTTTAGTAAACATAAATAAAGGAAGAGAGCACGTTACTGAACTCGGCTAATGATCAGCTCCATTGAAGCTCGTTGAAATTGCTCCAACACTGATCTGACTCTTCTTTGTTTTGAAATTCTGCAAGCGTAAAATCAAGGACCAAATGATTGGGAATTCTAGGTTGACAATAGCCCATGCGCCATTAAAGATAGAAACAGAGTGTACAGAGTTCAAAAGATTTGCAAACCTCCCTATTTCGTACCTCCTTTGCTGCATTTTACTTCCAGACGCGAATACGAACAATGAAGCGCTGGATTAGATGAAGGAGAACATTCAACAGCTGTGAATTCCCAGCCAAAATATTACTCCTTTCCTTTATTACTGTATTAAATGGTCTTTCTCTTGTATAATCCATCCAACATCCTCAGAGCATCAACCTTCTTTCCTGGTTTTGCAATGATTGGACTGATACATTTTAAAGTAGTTTCGCAAGGGATAAAACCTTTCTCATTCATCTCCACAAATAACTTCTTTGCCTCAGCTCGGTATGATTTTTTTAACACCCTATCCTGCTCTGAAAGATTTGATAGCTTGCACCAGCCACTGATTAGGATATCATATGTTGAAGAATTAGGCGGGACGCTTCTGACTTGCATCTCATTCATAAGCTCTCTAGCTTGCTTCATCTTTCCTACTGCAGCAAAACAACTGATAAGGGCATTGTAAGTACTAGTTCGAGGGACAAAGCCTTTGGTTACCATTTCACAGTAAAATTTTATAGCTTCCTTGTTATTTCGCATCTTTGCGTGTGCAGAAACCAAAACATTATATGTCTCGCCATTAGGAACAAAGCCTCTTTCTTTCATCTCATCAATTAATTCTAAAGCCTCATGTATCAAATGGTTAGCCAAGAGCCTCCCTAAGAGAATATTGTAAGTTACGATATTAGGAGAAACTCCTTCCGTCAACATTTGAGAATACGTCGCAAAAGCACTTTTTAAATGGCTGCTTTTGCAGTACCCGCATATAAAGGCATTGTAAGTGATAGTGTCTGCTGAAATGCCTTTTCCTGTCATTTCTTCTAATACTGATTTTGCCTTCCTTGTCATCCCTAGTCGACACAAGATAGTTATGAGAGTGTTAAAAGCTACTTGATCGAGTTTAAGCCCCATATGTACAAGCCGTTCATGCATATCCAGAATCATATCAGCTCTTTTATTCACAGAAACCGCTTCAAGCAAGAGTCTTTGAGTGGTCGAAGTAGGGTGAAACCCCACAACCATCACTTCATTCAACAAGTCCATTGCTTTATCAATCTCACCTGCTTGACAAAGCCCTCCTATCATAGTGTTGCAAGTTATTAAATTAGGCATTAAGCCACTATTCTTCATATCATCCCATAATATGAGAGCATTTCCCAAGTTCCCTTTTTTACAATAAGCATTAATCATTGTGTTGTAAGTAGCAAGGTTTGGAGCTAAACCAGATTGCCTCATTCCAGTAAAAAGCGATTGTGGTTCGTATTCGCCAAGTCTCATTAATCCATTGATAAATGCGTTGTATGCAATGGCGTCAAACTCCATGTTCTTTTCTGCCATTTCTTCAGCCACGTCAAGAGCAGCTGACTCCTTACCTACTTTGAAAAATCCATCCATCAGAGAAGTGTAGTTAATCCGATCAGTAGACAATCCCTTTGACACCATATCTCCAAACACCACCTGAGCCTCATCCATCTTTCCTCCTCTTTTCAAATTGTTGACAAGTACATCAAGTATAAAATTATTCTGCTCTACCCCTCTCAATTTCATGTCTTCATATAAGTCATTAGCAATTTCTGGTTTACCAGCCTTGAAATAACCATCAATCAGGATACAGTAAGTGAAGACATTTGGCCTGACATTTTTTTGCACCATATTCCTCATGACATTAGCAGCTGCATCAAGCATTCCCTTTCTGGTGTAGCCCTTAATAACAGAGGAATAAATAATGGCGTTTGCATGAACATTTTGTGCCTCCATTACTTGCAGTACAGATTCTACCCCCTTCATATCCCCTAATTTGCTGCGCCCATCAATCAACGCAGAATAAGAAATGTGACTAGGAATTAGGTTGTGATTCAAAAGAGACCGAAACATATCTTCAGCCTCAAGAGGCTTGCCAACCTTAAAGAGTCCATCCATCAATGTGGTGAACACGACCACATCAAAGGCAATTCCACGAACTACCATTTGGCTATGAAGGGCAGAGGCCCCCATAGAATTTCTTCTTTTTAAGTAGGAATCAATGAGAATAGAATAGGAAACATGATTAGGATCCACACCCATTCTTTCCATCTCCTTGAAAAGTTCTTCTGCTTGAGCTAACCTCCCGTGTTTGCAGAAGGCATTCATGAGGGAACTATAAGTTACTGTATCAGGCAACAACCCATTCTTCAGCATGTCATCATAAAGACTAAGTGCTTCCTCAAGCCTTCTCCATTTAGAATACCCACTAATAACTGAGGTGTACGTGATAATATTTTGTTTCAACTCCGATCCCCCAACAGCAAAATCATTCTTTTCAGCACCATCATTTTTCAAACAACCACCATCATTCTCCATACTTCTCTGGGACAAATGCTCGTCAATGACAATATTAGCCCCCACAAAATCCCCTATCTTACACAACCCATCAATCAGAGTGTTATAACTAACTATATCAGGAACTATACCTTCCCTTTGCATACTCTCCATCAACTCCAACGCTGCACTGACCTCACCGGCTTCACAATACCCGTGAATCAACGTATTAAACCCCACAAGATCCCGACAAACCCGACCCGCGACAACAAATCCATCCATCACCATCTCAGCATACCCTAACATCCCAACCTGGCAAAACCCTTTACCCAAAATATTGCAAGTAAAAGAATCCACAGGTACCCCATTCTTAACCATCTCAGAAACCAACCCTAGACCCTGATGGGCCGAACCCAGTTTGCAAAACCCCCATATAACAGTGTTATAACAAAAAGTATCAATTTTCATTTTTCGCGATTCTGTCCTGAGCAATTCTAGGGCTAAATTAAGGTTACCAGCTTTGCATAGAGAGTGAATGACTATGTTGCGAGCGAAAACATTTGGACCGAAGCCAGAAGAGAGCATATCGGAATAGACAAGCCATACCTCGGAGACCAAACCGACGTCGTTGAATCCGCGCAGCAAACGGTTCCAGGCGGACTGATCAGGCGGGACGAGGCAGTGGGTCCGCCGCATTGCGGTGAATGCATCGACGGCGGCGGAAAGGTGGCCGGAGGAGAGGAGGAGGTGGATTAGAGAGCAGAAGAGGGAGGCACGGAAATTGGGACGGGTGGTTTGGTGGGGTTGGGAGGATGCGGATGAGGAGGAATTGAAGGAGTGGGTTGGTGTGAGTAGGTAGTGAAGGGAAAGTGACGAGAGGGAGTGGCGGTGGGAGGAGGAGGAGAGGTTGCTCCCCAAGTGTTTGATGAAATGCTTCATCGGTAATTTGGAGATGGTTGAACGGCGGGCTACGCTACATCGTCGTCGTTAGTGTTTTAGAGTCAACTTGGGTCTATTTGCAGGGACCTTTCTTTTTCTTTTTCTTTTAAATAAATTTTTTACACTGCCGGTATAAACATTTATTTCTTCTGATTCAATTATATTGTGCCACGTTACAAAATAGTGATCTCAATCAATAAAATACGGCGACGTGGCGCAATATAATTGATTCGAAGGAAACAAATGTTTACGACGGCGGTGTAAAAAATTTAATCTCTTTTTCTGTTTTTTTGAACTCACAATTTACAGGGAACAACTGATTTGGATTTTGGACATGCGGACGTGATCACACGAACAACGGAACGCAGAAACGAGAATACAGCGTTGAGGAAGGATTATTTGCTTGGCCTCTCACCCCACAAGTGAGAGTATGTCCAACCTTGGCTTTAAAAGTAAGAATGTCAAATTTTTTTTGAAGGATTATGTGGTAATTTGACATGTTAGAATTTGAGATCTTTACAATGTTTACTCCAATCAAGATGCGTGTTATATTTATTTAAAGATAGTTATTAAATTTTGGGGAGTAAAATAACAAAAGAAAAATTTGACATCACATGTCAATTTTGATATGAGAGAGGAGATACCAAATAACACCTAAGAGCATCTCCAACCCATGGCTTCAAAATGGAGATGTCAAACTTTTTTGAAGGCTGACGTGACATTTTGACATCTCCAATTTGACATCAAAGCATTCATTTCCAACCCTTGATGTCAAATTCTATTTATTTGACATCAAATTATCCCTCTCCAACCTTTAAGTCAATATACAAATGGTCATTTTTTGAAATTTGGCATGGAGGAAGGAGGTTGTCAACTTTGACAACTTTGTCATTCCCTTCAAATCCACGTAGGATTGGCATCAAAGAAGGCTGCTGGGTTGGATTGAATTTTGGTGTCAAATGTTACCGTTAACATGTCCACGTAGGATTTGACATCTCCCATTGGAGATGCTCTAAGGCATTTGACACTTTGGTTGGAATTATTTTACATGTCAATTCTTTCACTTAGCATGACATGTCAGATTTGACATCTTTGGTGGAAGATGCTCCAACCCTTGACTTCAAATATGAGATGCCAAACTTTTTTTGAAGGTTTATGTGGCATTGGCATTTTCTATATGACATCAAAGCCTCCTTTCTAACTCTTATACCAAATTCTATTTATTTGACATTAAACTATCCCTCTCCAACATGTCAACCCTTGTGTCAAACTTAAAAGGAAAAAAAAAATAAAAATCAAACAACACTCTTATGAAATTCAAACAGGTAGATTTTTTAAAATTAGCATGCCACTATGTTAATGTCAAAATTGGCATGCTTGGAGTTACCTTTAATTCCACGTGGAATTTTCATATGGAAAGGCAGCGCATGATTGGAAGGCTTGAGGTTGTCAAAAGTAGCCGTTGCATTGTCCATGTCATGAGAGACATCTCCCATTAGAGATGCTTTGAGGGTCATCATTTAGTTCGCTAGCCCGCGGCCCGCCCAAATTGGTCATGGGCTGGGTTTGGGCCTAAGAACTATAGCTTGGGCCCGCCCGCAAGACCCGTCTGCAAAACCCTCCCGGTAGCCCATATAATCTCTTATTTTGTAGTTTTGTTAATCTTGTATTAACTATTATTATTGCCTCTTGAAACTTTGCACACTCGCACTTCATTATTTTCCAAGTGCACAACTGCACAAGCAATCTATTTTTTGTCCATGAGTGTGTAGTTTTGTTTTATTTTTGTAATGTTAGTCTATTGCTCAAACACAACAAATTTAATCCAATCAAAAAGGAAAAAATTAAAGTTATTCGAATCAAATCAAATAAGGAAAAGTCCAGTTAATTGCCTAATGCCATGCAAGCGAAGTAGTAGACTCATGAAATTTAAAATTATGATACCCTTTGGTAACTAGGGTTGGGTACAATGTTAATTCATAAAAAAGACCGTTGTGATTCTTGTGACTCGTGAACTTTACACGGTTATAACATTTTTGGGCTTCTAGCCTAAACATCGAGTGCTAGCCTGCCAGCCCGTGGGGTGAGCATGGGCTTTAAGTTTTGTGAGATATCCCAACCGGCTGGCCAAAAAAGAGGGCGACCTTGGGTAGCGGTTTGGCGGGCTGGCCTAGCCCGATGATGACGTATCCTTACCCAAAAGGCCACAAATTGGTGCGAACTCACAGCAAGATGAAGTGGGCTCCCGTCCAATTACCTTCCGTCCAGTTGGGTCATGTGTGGGTTCTTTTCGGGCTCACAATAATAATCGAAATCGTTCACTTTGTAGAACTTGATTGGAACATTAACCATGCCGAAATACATTAACCATGCCGAAAATTCTAAATGAAGATCTTCGTTAATTCATGAAACATGAAAATGTTGCTTCTACTTTCATATGTTACATATCTATTTTATTTAATTTTTCATTGACGTATTTTTATCAATAAAATAGGGGGTCTCCTAAAGAGTGTGATCCCAAGTAAATCTAAGAACATTGGGTAATTATGCACCCACTTTGGAACCCAGGTCCCCCGTTGTACCTTAGGGATAACATGAGTGTTCTTTCCATTTGGGCCCTAAACCGTCAATCAATTGCCGAGTATGGACGATTTGAATTGGTCTCCATCATTCTCTCCTTAAAAAAATAGAGGAGTATTTCTCAGGCTAACAAACTAACATTATTCCTATATAAATAGATATTCACATACCTATGCAGCCAACGAAAGACTTTGAATTTGTCAAAAGGATCTCAAACTAATTGCCATGTGCACTTAATTTTCTCCAAATTAATCGGATAATTGCTTGCATGTAAAGATCGAGATGGTTCATATAATTGTGAATCGAAAAATCCTCTCTTTCTCCCTCTTCCAGTACACACAGCTAGATTGCAGGTAAGGCTGTAAACGAACCGAGTAGCTCGCGAGCTCAGTTCGGCTCTTCTCGTTAAGACTAAGCTCGACTCGACTCATTCATCAAAAGCTCGGCTCGTTAAGGGAGACTCGACTCAATTAAAGAAGCTTGTTTAGTAAATGATTAAGCTCGGCTCGTTAAGGGCTTGGCTCATTAAGGCTCGAGCCGAACTCAAGCTCGAGTTTTTGGCTTGTTAAGCAAACGAGCCGAGCTCGAGCTCGCCGAAGCTCGGCTCATTTACACCCCTACATGCAGGTATATATAAACCCTCTTTTTTAGTATCATCGTCGTTTGGTTCATATGTGATGTATTTTATGGTTCTTTGAGTGTCACACAACTCTTGATTCGTGAGCTTTGCTTCAAAAGATTGTTGTATCTTGTGGAAGGATCAATACCATTTAACCAGTGCAAGAGGCGTCTATGATCATTTAGAAGGAGAGCGAGATTTCGCGTGCCTCGACCACCTCACAGACTTTTCTAAACCCTTGCTTATTAATGTGTTTTATGTTTATTTTGATTGATGAATGTTTTATGGTGTGCGTATTATTCTGTTGGAAATTCCTTAGGCACATATTCTGAATAGAACTCTTCTAGTACTTTTCAGAACTCTTTCTATTTTTCTGCAAAACACTCTGATTAGAATGTTGATCTGGCAAAAAGTCTTAACCTCGTTTATGATCACCAATTTCATAACACATAATACCATTCCATTGCACGGCCGTAAGACCAAGTATTCGTTTGGAGTACTTAAAAGAGTAAATTTTTTACGGGAAGTGATTTTGGCACTCTTCAAATTCATAACCACACTCCCAAAGGGGAGTGGCGGCATGGCAAAATCTTTCCTCATCATACGAAATTGATTTTGACACTCTCTTGGAGAGTGTGGCTATCAATATGTAGAGTGCCAAAATCAATTCCCTTTTTCTACTAGACTAGAAAAGATATTTTTGTTTAAATCTTTTCTAAAATCTTGCAGCAATTTAGAAACTGTATGTATAAACAAAAGGAAATAGAATAACTGTATGTATAATTCAAACATTTAGAAACTATCATGTAATTTAACAACGTAGGGGAAAAAAATTAAAACCTTTTTTTTTTTTAACGGCGAAAAAGATATATTTCATTAAAACAAAATGAAGTACATCAATAAACAGACAAGAAAAGATAGCATTATAATGTGAGAGTAACATCCCAACGAGGTTGACACCCTACCCCACAACAATCATATGCCATATATTCAAACTCGAGGATTGATAAGAAATCAACCCAACCAAATTACCACCAAAAGAGAGAACCCTTCTTTTCCATGAGGTCAGCCTTGCTCTGAACTTGTCAATAATTACTGGTTTCCATGTAGATTTAAGTCTAGGATTAGCACCAAGTGGCATACCCAGATATTTGATTGGCAATTGCTGTGACTTGCATCCAATTACTTTGGCAATTTCTTCCAGTTCCCCATCAGCTAAGGAAATTCCACAAACCACACTTTTCTGATAATTGATCCTTAATCCTGAAGCTTCTTCAAAACCTCTAAGAAATCTTTTGATTGTTTTCACTTCATCTAAATTAGCTTCACAGTACTCATGCATTGCTTTTTTTTTCATCTTTACTTGTCATCGACGTACTCCTCGACGTAGGTTTTCAAACATTATTTGCTCTTGCTAGCTAGATTGTTACTCCTTGCTTTCAGTGGCGGAGCCAAGGATTTTTATCCCGGAGGGCTGGCTTAGTAGACATATATTTTTTTTATCGAAACGTATACTTATTATATCATAAAAAATTTATTTTCCAATACATTACATTTGTACATTGAAATGATTTTGGCCTAATTAATGCAATTAAAATATGACAATCATTTTTTGGGGGGCTACTTCAACTGTCTCGTGCTTATTTTATATTTATGAAAGAAATTGAGAAACGAGAATATAAAATAACAAATCAAATCAAAAAAATTTGATAAAATTACTGCTTGCTTGCCTGTTAGAATTGCCGATAATGCACTGCGACACATAAAATATTCCTGGTAAAGTTAAACAAAAATTACTTATTTCTGATGTTAATTTAAGAGGAGCGGCGGCCAATGGAGAGCCAATCCCGGCTTATTTTTCAAGGCGAAAGAACGTACTGTTCAAGGATGGGGGATTCAATACCTATGGTTCTGTTTCCTTTGGTATTCTCAGTCATCTAGTGGGTCGTGCATTGGAGGTTATTCTGCCAACACGAGTTTTTAAGGTTTCGGAGAACAAAAATGCTAGAGGCACATCGGTGTGGCACATCTCAACCATACCTCTCTCACATACAGGGGATCCACTGGAACGGATCCCACCTGTATGTGAGGGGTGTGACTGAGGTGTACCACACCTGATGTGCCCCTAGCACCTTGGGGTGATGCGTCCCAATATGGTTTGTACCGTTGCCACCGTCAAAAATTATTTTCACAAAGATGTTTATTGGTCGGTGACATATATGGCAACATTTTTGTCCTATGTGAGTTCCTGCTATTAATTAGTCTATAATAAAATTTATATTATGTTTTCCCTCATCATTTCTACAGCAGAACAGTCAATAGATAGGGGCAAACTTAAACATGATTGAGGAAAAATGTAATAGAAATGTTGTGGACTAGTTAATAGCAGGTACTCATGTAGGATGGCAACCTTGCCAGGTATGCCACTGACCAATAAACATCTTTGTGAAAATAATTTCTGGCTATAGCCACAGTTGAATCATGCTCAGACACATCGTACCAATGTATGCGAAAACGCAAACCACGAACAAGCTCAAGAAATGATCAGTAAATATATATAGGAGAACAAATTGGAATTTTTTTTCCCAGCACCGGAAGTACAATGACCTCAAAAGAAGGAACAAGTATCTCCTATTGCTATAAACTCCAAAAAATCAAGGAACAACGGAGTAATTATTTCTCCTATCCTTCGCGCTATTTTTAGTAATAAAAAAAGAAGCACATTTTTCCCGCTATTTACTCGCCCATTCGATTCACAACCAGAGGTTTACCTGATCCTACGGCTATATTTACCTTCATCCCAAACAAAAAAATAAATGCTAGAGTTTTTTATTGTAGTCAATCACATTCTGGGCAAATAAATTTGAGAGTTTGTCATTAATGAAAATGCCAATCATTGTTCTTACTCTCTCTGTTCTTTCTTCCCTCTCTGTTTTCCCCCACGAAGCAATGCTTACCCTGACATCATAACCACAAATCAGAAAGGGAGCTTACCTCGATGTCATAACCACAAATCAGATAGGGTAGGAAGAGAGTAAGCATTTCTTCATGGTGGGAAAACAGAAAGGGTAGAAAGAACAGAGAGAGTAAGACCAATGATGGACATTGTCATTAATTACAAACTCTCTCAAATTTATTTGCCCAGAATGTGATTGACTGGAATCAGAAACTTAGAGTTTATATTTTTGCTCAGGATGAAGATATATATAGCCGTAGGATCCGTAAACCTCTTGTTGTGAATCAAAGAGGCGAGTAAATAGCGGGAAAAAAAAAAGAGTGGTTCTTTGTTATTACTAAAAATAGCGCGAACGATAGGAGAAAAAAATTAGTTGTTCATGGATTTTTGGAGTGTATAGCAATAGGAGATACTTGCTCTTCGATTTGAGGTCATTGTACTTCCGGTGCTGGGAAAAAAATTCCAATTTGTTCTCCTATATATGCTTACTCATTGTTTCTTGAGCTTGTCCGTGGTTATGACGCTGGTGATTTGTGGATTTGTGGCTAAAACACCCTCGGTTGAATGATGATTCCAATTTTGTTCCCAGAATCTTGAAATTAAAACTCGCGTTGAAAGAATGGCCTCTATAGCTTGACTCTCTAGTGTTAGTAATTTATTTTAATCAACGGGTATCTGTAATCTTAACGTGGGGAGATTAATAAATATTTAATATCATGGAGCTCGTAATATAATTGAGATAAGGACGGGAGTGCAATTATAATTCTGTAGTGGGGTGAATTATAATTAGTGAAATAAGAAGTAGAATCCTGGTGGGATTAGGTTTTCTTATTTACACTAGGAGCCCTGACTTATTACTCCTTAAATCCCTATCGTAGCCCTATATATATACGTTATGCTCTCTAGGTCAAATTGATGTTTTTCTATTATTCAGTAAATAGAGGCAGACTTAGAGAGAGCAAACAGATCACGAAAGAGTCCACACTCGGTTCATGTTCTAGACGTGTGGGGAATACGGTAGAAGATCGTAAGGTACAGTCGAGCAGTATTCGTGCTTTATAGCAAGACGTGCTATAACAAGTTCAACCAGCGTTCGTGTCGCAGGGAGTTGTGGTAAAACCCTAATTCCGCCTTGTAGGGTTTTTATTTCTGTTGTCTAATTTGTACGCGTCATTACTGGGTCTTGGGGATTCGGTTTCCCAACAGTGGTATCAGAGCCGGCTGTAATCACGCGTATGGATTAAACAGGCCATGTTGTCCATCGGTTATAGAGGGTAGAACGTAGAACTGTGCTAACCCTGTTTTGCAGCGTTCTTACCCAGCTATTATGGTCATATGATTTTTGTTGATTTTATGTGATTGGATCCCACGATAATTTATTTCGTGGTTATTGTTATTTATTGGGTACCACGATTATTTTTCGTGATTGTAATAATTAACATAGCATGTGTTATTTATTGGGTGCCACGATTATTTTTTGTGGTTGTAATAATTAACGTAGCATGTGAACTCCAATGGAGGCATAAGATCAATGTTTGTATGTTTCTTCGATTGTAATAGCATTCGACGGTTATTTGGAGATCGAAGATGGTAGATACAAAAGATACAAGTTGTTTGGCTTGCAACAGATTTTTTCCAGATTCGTAGGGTCTGATTGCAGGGCTGTTTCGATCCAGTAAATGTTGGAATTAGAAAATCTGTTCTTCACGAAAGTTGTATATAATTGAATTTTGAATTCAACCCAAGTTGAATCACTTCATTTGGAGGTCGGATGAGGAAGATATGGTCAAAATACTGAAGGCTGTGCAGTTTACGCGGGAATATGTCAAATCCGAATTTTCTTGCTTAAGCTCGGTTGGATTTTGGTTTCCTTGATTGATTCAAAGTATCTAAACTATCTACACAAGTATAGATGAAGGATTGCTTAAGGATTTCAAGTTTGGAAGGACTCCTTATTGCTTAAGGATTTCAAGTTTGGAAGGATTCCTTATTGCTCAAGGATTGCATCTTTGACCATAATAGCTGGATTCTTTATCTTGTGTTTCTTACTATTTGTGTTTCTATATTGTTTGCATATGTGATAGTTTACCATATTGGGACAATATGGTGATAATTGGCTTTGACCTAGATCACGGTTTTGCAAACTCGAAAATTTTGATAACCCTCACAATTTTTTTATAAATAACTAAGTGAGAGAGGGAGTTTATTTTTTATAAATCCCACGGTCTCCATTACTAGTATGTAGATGATGTAATTAATTTTGTGTGATGGTTTTAGAACCTTCCCCCCCATCGGGTAAAATTAATTATGGTCTCATCGGTACAAACTTCCTTAAAGGATAGGTCTATGATAATTGTTGTGTGAATTACTTCACCATCTGAGATAATTCATAACGGAACAATGGGTCATGGGGCTAGGTAATGGTATACACTTAGCTGTAAATAATAGTATCCTCACCATCTGATTCACTATTATTATTTATAGGACCGAAGCTATATTGGCTATTTAATTTTGCTTGGCACGGTGTAGTGTCTAGATAGTAAAATTAAAAGGTTGTGCCTATCTACACAAATGATAAAGAGTAGAGACTTCCCATCGAGGCATGCTTTTTACGGTGTGTAGGGTTGCCAATGTTTTTATTTTAACATGTGGTTGAGGGAACCAATATTAAAATGAAATTCAAAATTTTTATTGCCCTTCATAATTGATTGTTATGTTATTTGATTTTCAGATTCAAAAATGGGTACTTTCAATCCACTTGCAATTATTCTCAAAGAAAATAAACTTGCTGGATCGAATTATATTGACTGAAAAAGGAACTTGGATATTATGTTAATTGTTGAAGGGCACAATTTTGTGCTGTCTGAGGTGTGCCCTCCTAAACCTGATGAGAATGCCACAGAACAGAAAATAAAATTTTATAAAAAATTAGTGAGTATCACCCATGTTGAAAGGATCCCAATTAAGGATCATGTTCTGAAGATGATAGCTCTTCTTAATGAACTAGAGATCCTTAGAGCTGAAATTGATAGGGAAACCAGATCGATTTCGTTCTTAACTCACTGCAGTCTGAGAGTTGTAAGTAATTTTGCCTAAACTATTATATGAACAAAATGTATTTATTTTTGGCGAAACTTCTTAAGGAGCTCCAAGCAGTTGAGGGTCTTTTGGTTGTGAAGAAACCACCATCAGTGTTAGTGGCAGAGAACGTTTCTACTTCTAAACTGAAAGGCAAGAAGAAGCAGAACAAGTCTCAGAAAAAAGGTTATGGAGGCAGTTTATGGGCCTCAAGGTAGAGTGAAAAAGCCTGCGGGCAAGTGTTTTCACTACAAGCATCAAGAACACTGGAAGAATGAATGTCTATTCTATCTCAATAAAGTGAATAATCAAGATAAATCTTTTCGCTAGTCGTTGAATCATGTTTAGTGGTGTCATCTGCCAGTACCTGGTGTGTAGATACGTGAACCACTAATCATATTTGCAATTTATTGCATGGGTTCCAGGAAACCAGAAGACTCAGTGATGGAGAGATTTATCTACACATGGGTAATGCTACGAGAGTGGCAGCAGTTGTAGTAGGAAATGTTATTTTAAATTTTAGTAATAATAGGAGTTTAATTTTGAGAGATTATCTTTATGTTCTCATACTTAGAAGAGACTTGGTTGCAATTTCTAAGTTGATTAAAGATGGATATTTGGTTTATTTTAGTAACTTTGTGATTATTAAGTTAAATAAACGTTTTATCTATTCTGGTTCATTGGTGGATAATCTCTACTTTATTAATCCTATATTTCCTACAGTACAACTGCATGAATTGAATAACACTAATGATATGCCATGTAAGAGAAATGAGCCTTCTAAATTGAACCAAATGTATCTTTGGCACTTATGCCTTGGTCACATTAGTCTGAATAGGCTTTTTAGACTAGTCAGGATGGACCTTTAGGTTCATTGGAAGTTGAGGAACTTCTAGTCTGTGAATCCTATTTAGACGGTAAGATGACCAAAAGAAATTTTTATCAGTAAAAGGTTATAGAGCCAAAGAGCCATTGAAATTGGTTCATTCTGATTCATGTGGATCCTTGAATGTCCAAGCAAGAGGTGATTTTGAGTATTTCATCACTTTGATTGATAATTACTCAATGTTTACATTTATTTAATGCACCGTAAGTCCGAATGCTTTGAGAAATTCAAGGAGTATAGAGCGAAAACGGTGAAGCATTTAGATAAATGTCGTAAGATACTGCGATCTGATCGTGGTGGCGAATACCTCTTGGGAGAGTTTAGGGAGTACTTGTTAGCTGAAGGGATTATATCCCAGTTTTCAGCACCAAGTATCCACCTCAAAATGGTTTAGCAAAAAGAAGGAATACGACTCTTATAGATATGGTGAGATCAATGATGAGTTATTCAGATTTACCAATTTCGTTTTGGGGACATGCACTAGAAACAGTAATGAACATTCTTAACTTGGTACCATCTAAGTCAGTACCATCTACACCCATAGAACTGTGAACTGGGTGCAAACCTAGTCTGCAACATGTTCGGGTTTGGGGTAGTCCAGCACGTTTGCTAAATGGGAACGCAGATAAATTGGAATCAAGAACATAAGTTTGTCTGTTTGTGGGGTACCTTAGAGAAACGAAATGTGAATTATTTTATAGTCCTAAGAATCAGAAGGTCATTGTTAGCACCAATACTCGATACTTAGTGAAGGACTATGAAATAGACCATAAGCCCAGAAGCAAGATTGTTCTAAAGAAATTGAGAGGAGATGGACCGATAAAGACTTCTTCAACACCAATAGAACCGGAGGTTACACTGCAAGAAAGAGTTGTTGACACACTGGTACCTCATCGTAGTGGGAGGGTTGTTGTCCTACCCAATCGGTATACGTTCTTGGGAGAATCTTATGATATGATCCCTGATGAACAACATGCTGAACCCTGCAACTACAATGAGGAATTAGAAGATAAAGATACAGATTTTTGACAAAAGGCTGTGAAATCTGCATTCCTGAATAAAAAATTTGGATGAACGCATCCACATTATGGAATCAGATGGATTCATAACAAAGGGTCAAAAGCGTACGTTATGCAAGTTTAAGGAGTCTATTCATGGATTCAAGCAAGCATCTAGATCTTGAAATATCCATTTTGATCAAGCAATCACGTTTTCTTGGTTTTGATCAATGTCCGGATGAGTCATGTGTGTACAAGAACCGCAACGGAAAAGTGGTGGTATTCCTGGTACTATACGTAGATGATATTCTGCTAATCGGAAACGATGTGGGAATGTTGTCTTCGATGAAGGTGTGACTATCTAGCCAGTTCGATATGAAAGACTTGAGAGAAGCTGGTCACATCCTTGGGATTAAGCTTATGTGAGATCGCAAGTATAGGATGTTAGGCTTATCATAAGTTACTTATATCGATGAGATCCTTGCTCGTTTCAGCATGCAGGATTCCAAGAAAAGGTTATTCCCTTTTTTAGACATGGAATCAACCTATCCAAGAATCAGTGTCGCAAGACACCTGAGGAGATGGAGAAGATGAAGGCAGTTCCTTATGCCTTGGCAGTAGGAAGCCTCATGTATGCTATGCTGTGTACTAGACCTGATATTTGCTTTGTTGTTAACATGATTAGTAGATTTCAGTGTAATCCAGTGTAAGAGTATTGGACTGCAGTGAAACATATACTCAAGTATCTGAAAAGAACTAGAGATCATATGTTGGTGTTCCAGTCAGATAGTCTGGTACCTCATGGGTACACTAACTTAAACTTTATGTCAAATAAGGATTCCAAAAAGTCTACCTCGGGATATGTGTTTACCTTGGGAGGTGGAGCCATAAGTTGGAGGAGTATCAAGCAATCGTGCATTGATTGATTCCACCATGGAGGCCGAGTATGTGGTAGCTTCTTAAGCAGCCAAAAAGGCCGTTTTGGCTTAGAAACTTCTTGATGGATCTAGAAGTGATTCCTTTAGTACAATTAGCTTTTACATCTATTGTGACAATAGTGGTAGAATTGCTAATTCTAAGGAGCCATTGACTCATAAGAAGGAAAACACGTCGAGCATAAGTATCACCTATTTCAAGAGATCGTTCAGAGAGGTGATGTTGCTGTGACTAAGATTGCATCGGCAAACAACCTGGCAAACCCTTTTACGAAGAGCTTACCGGCTAAGACTTCTGATAGTCACGTAAAGGGAATGGAAGTGAAATGCGTGGCAGCATGGTTTTGAGTCTTAGTGGGAGTTTGTTAGAAAATTATACTAAAAGTTATACTTTTGTGTAATGGATTAATATTTGATTGCTATTTATTAATCAGTTTTATCCATTTTTGATGAGAATCTTTTATGGGCAATATTTGCATAATATTATTGTATATTGTGCATGTGTGTCTTTTATTTTACAAAGTAGATGATCTGGTGTGTAGAGTTCAGCTTACACACAGAAGATCAGATCATCAGTTCTTGTGAAATATAAGATATGGTTCGCAGTCTTAGATGGAACTGGACACACCATCGGTAGGACTGTAGTACAATGTTTAGTAGGTCTGTCTTGACTACAGGGAACGGTCTAGTTCTAACTAATTGTGCTAGTACACTTTGTGTGTATTGAACTGGGATCGCATTGAGGTAATTGTCTTTATACTAACTTTATAAGACAATTGGAATCTCATGGTTATTATGAATGCTTATGCTCTTAATTCAAAAATAATTATTAGAGGTGTATATTTAACGTTGTTGACTTTGATTCATTAAAGAGTGAGATCTTTATACGGTCAATAGTCTCGGTGAGTTGGGTCACAACATTATGTATATGACAACTATTAATTATTGATGGAATCCACGTCCCAGTAGGGATTGATGATACCTCTTGAGTAAGCTTATAAGTTTCGATTATGTTAAACCCTGCAGGTGGATATTTGTATCCGACATATCGAATAAGTTAAGTGGATAGTCTCAAGTTAAGATGTTGATTAAGTGGGAGATTGTTAGTAATTTATTTTAATCAACGGGTATCTGTAATCTTAACGTGGGGAGATTAATAAATATTTAATATCATGGAGCTCGTAATATAATTGAGATAAGGACGGGAGTGCAATTATAATTCTGCAGTGGGGTGAATTATAATTAGTGAAATAAGAAGTAGAATCCTGGTGGGATTAGGTTTTCTTATTTACACTAGGAGCCCTGACTTATTACTACTTAGATCCCTATCGTAGCCCTATATATATACGTTATGCTCTCTAGGTCAAATTGATGTTTTTCTATTATTCAGTAAATAGAGGCAGACTTAGAGAGAGCAAACAGATCACGAAAGAGTCCACACTCGGTTCATGTTCTAGACGTGTGGGGAATACGGTAGAAGATCGTAAGGTACAGTCGAGCAGTATTCGTGCTTTATAGCAAGACGTGCTATAACAAGTTCAACCAGCGTTCGTGTCGCAGGGAGTTGTGGTAAAACCCTAATTCCGCCTTGTAGGGTTTTTATTTCTGTTGTCTAATTTGTACGCGTCATTACTGGGTCTTGGGGATTCGGTTTCCCAACATCTAGAAGACCAAATACCAACTGAATCAGATCCATAGGGATCTCGAATCACATATCTTTGAAGAGCTCCTTCGTCTTGAAAAGGTGGCTTATCTCCCCTTTCCTTGTTTCGTTTTGTTATTTTCTTTTCTCACACTCTACGGCAGTGAGTGCATAAGCTTCAAAATGGGATGCTGAAGGTTATGGTGGTGGGTTGGATTTGTTTAGCGAGGGAGGGAGGGGCAATTCGTGGCAGCAGTGGTTTTTTTTGGACATGTTCTGGTCCAGCTTCTAACAACTAGTTTGGTCTACTTTTAAGCCATTTTCAGCATAGAATAGGCTCTAATAATGATCGCAACCATTCATAAAATCGTACCGAGAGGGCCTTCGCAGGAATCAACGGCATCCGATATGGGTGCTTGATCGACCTTCCCATCAAATCGTACCGATGCTAGGTAAAATCGCAAATTCGCAACCCTAGATAAAATCGGCTGTCTCACAGAAGGAAACCAACCTCTCTCTCCAAATGGCGGCTGTAACCCAATGCGGCTCCAAACACCGCTCTCTCTCTCTCTCTCTCTCTCTCTCTCTCTCTCTCTCTCTCTATTGTAATCAATTTTTTTCTTGTTTGCAATTGTATTTGAGTAGATGGATTCCAGCGAACAGGGATACGGCAGCGATGAGCAAGTTACCAAGCGTGCACGCTTAACTTCTGAGGTATCAAAGTTTTATGACATGCTTTCCTGATCATGTCCAACGATTTCGATCTCTGATTTTTGACTTGTATATCTGCGGACTTGCCATGCGATTTTTGAGTATGATTTTGAAATGATGATTGCTTTCACTTGTTTAGTTGGACAAAAACATATAAATTATTATTTAGTATGTGAAAGAGATATCATCAGATGCATGTGTTTAGCATCTTATAGGTTTTTATCTTAGTTAGGTTTTTTGATGAGGAGGATTGTTTACAGAGAAATCCGGGTCTATGCAGACTCCGTCACACACAATAGCGAGGGCAAAGCGGACAGCCCTTGAACCCCTTGCCTCCCCTTCCAAATTTTCAAAGAGCTTTTGTATCTTTAATTTCCCACAACAGCCAACGTACTCATTTTTTTTGCAAGAGATTGTCAGACCACACATAGTTCCAATAATACAACTAAACAAGTTGCATGAGTCATGACACCACATATTTTCACATGGTGCTCACTGCTGCATGGAGCCTACTCGATAGATACGGTACCAAATAAATGCTCGATGATGTAACAAACAGAAAAAATAGTAAATTTAGGAAATAAGTTATGGCCAAAGTTGAATGGTAAATTCTTTGTGACATTCAATGGCATCTAACTTTTTGATATGAATATCCAAGCATTGGGTCTCTCTCTCTCTCTCTCTCTCTCTCTCTCTCTCTCTCTGATTTAGATTGTCTCGAACTCCATTATATGGATGCTCCATGAGTTTTTGTACGGTGTTGATTGTGGGATTTAAGGTCTATCTTAATTTGTCTTTAACTTCGCGGTATGTTGTTTGCTACTTTTGAATTTTTATTCGAATAGGTGGATTCCAGCAAAGAGGAATATGTTAGTGCGTTGCTGGTTCCAAGTGGTGCAGACAACAAAAAAGCTGGAGAGGAGCAGTTTGCCAAGCATGCTCGCATTACTGCTGAGGTATGGATGTTTCATGATATACCTTCTTTGGTTCTCGATGATGTCCAATGATGTAGACGTAAGGAGGCCTTTTTTTGTTGCTAGATTGTTTTGTTGTTCTTGTTCTTGCTTCGTTTTAATGATTGATTGCTGGTTTTCGAAACCTCTACCTAGTCATAAGTTTGAGACATGTAATTGTGTACTTTTTCAAGTTGTGCTTTCTGTCATGAATCACAAATGTTTTTGAATAAATCAGTAATATAAGCCTCAGTGAATGTCATGAATATTTTTTGAACTTCTCCTTTGTGGTTTAGCCATCCATTCTTGAATATGGCGGTTCTTTTTGATCTTTTGCTTCTTATGGTGAATTAGTAAGTACATTGACCAATATGGATTAAATTGGCTAGTTAGGTTTACTCTTCGATCAAACAGTGCTTTGTCATTTATTCTCATGCTTTTCGGAATTTATTTTTGTACATGTCTCTGTCTGGATAGATGTGTAATATTGGTTTAGTTTAAAATTTTTGTTCGATAGATTGTGCATGGGAGGTTCAAGACACTTTAAAAATCTCATGCCTTTTCTATTGATCTCTACCGATCTATGATTCCTTAAGTGGTAACAGCAGGTAAAAGTAGAAGTTTGCACTACCTTACCCAAATCTGACCCACGAAAGATGGTTTGTTTCGTTTTGGTTACGGGTTTTGTTTTTGTTGTATTCTTAGGTTCCTCCCAGTGGTGATATGGTCTGTCTCAGCCCACCAGCTGTTCCATGGAGGAAAACCTCTGCAATAATTGGCACTGGCATGGTTTGTATTCTACCCTCATAGACATGTCCAGATTAGATATCCTGGATTGACCTCTTTCTCTTAAATTTAGTTAAGAAGCACGTGCTCATGCAGAAATTCACCAACTTATGTGTCGTAAAGGATTTGTTGTTTATCTATCGCAGCCCTTCAGAGTTTGGCTTAGGAAGGAGCTGTGAGTTGTCAATTCATGCTTATATTGCTTTGTCCCTTCTCATGTTTTTGGCTATTTTAAAGTGATGAATAAATGCTTATATTGCTTTGTCAATCCATGCTTCTCATGTTCAGGTCGTCTTCTGCAAAGCCCCCACCTTCAGAGATGTGAGTTGTCAATTCATGCTTATATTGCTTTGTCCCTTCTCATGTTTTTTGTGCGATTTTAAAGTGATGAATAAATGCCTATATTGCTTTGTCAATCCATTATTCTCGTGTTCAGGCCACCTTCAGTGCTGCAACGGTTCATCTTTAGGAAGCCAGACGGATCAACGAGGACATTGACTTTAAGAAGGGAGCTTCCCGTTTTTAAAGGTGCAGTGGTGCATCTGTAGGAAGCAACGAGTACGTTGAATTTAAGAAGGCAGCCTCCCACCTTAAGAGGTGCAGCGGTGCATCTTTGGGAAGCCAGACGGATCAAAGAGTACTTTTGATTTTAAGAAGTAAGAAGGAGCCTTGCATAGTAAATTCTAGTAGGACTAGCTCCTTTGGTTTCAGTTGAAGGCAGACATCTCGTATTTTGTTTGAACTACTATTTTGGTCTCTTTAAAATATGGCTGCATTCTTTTTCGTCCTTATAAGTTCTGTTGTGTTAATTTCTTCCTTGGTCCTTGAAAAATGGGCCAATGTCATCCTTGCCGTTAACTAACGGACAATCTGAAGTGCTTAACGGAAGCTAAACGGGTGCAGAAGTGGATTTACTAATTTGAGTTTTGCTACATAAGCGCATGAATATACACTGCTTGCCACCTGCCCTGCCTGCTCGACAAGTTAATAACAATGCAAAAGTTGACTGAAGGTTTTAAAACAGAAAATTGGCCCAACCATTGCCACCGCAACCTAATTTTTGCAGATGAGTTCACGATAATAGGTTGTTGAGTTAGTCGATTTACCATTGTTTGTTTGATTCTCTTCCACTCTTAAAGATTTGTAACAATCCAAAATGCCTCCTTGAATGTGTTCGATCTGGGTTGTCATAATTGAAAAAACTGAGGTAGCCTGCGAACGTGTTGTTTGATAGCCTATCGAACCTTCCCCAACCTTAATTGGTTCAATAGAATATCATTTTACTATGCCAAGTAGCACTTTTGGTGCCAGGTGGCTCCATGTCAAACCTGCATTAGAGACCACCAACCAAGTCAGCATTTTCCGTCACTTAGTTGACACTAGGATGAATTGGTCCAAAGTTTTTGTATCAAGGACAAAATTGACAAAACAGAATCTCTAGGCACGAAAATGAAACCAATCATCTTTTATAGGGATTGAAATAGTACATAAGCCTAGATTTTTTTGCTTAAATTTTTGAAGTAAACAAGTTTTCAGATCGGATTCGGATTTTCGGATCGGATCCTAAACTTTAGGATTCAGATCCGGATTACCACTATCGGATTCGAGTCTTTTCAGATTCGGATCGGATTCAGATTTGTTGGATCCGGATCGAATCTAGCCCATTGATAGGCCTAAGTGTGGGCACTCGAATTTTTTTTTTTTTAAATTTTATCTTCATGAGAAATCCTGGAATACTAGGTCGCCACTTGATTTTAAGGTTAACCAAACAACCAAATTAATTTACAAAATTCGATACTACCGGTTTGTCATTACCAATGAGAATCTTGGTTCGGGAGCTAAGTTACGGGGTGGTAAGGTATTAGGCACCCACCCCACCTAACCAAAATGGTTAGTCTCTACTTTATTTATGGGATTTTAAAAGTGATTTAATCAGATGCAGTTTTGCTGTTAAAAAAAAAAAACCGAAAACTAGATACGGGGAACTCTGAAATATAAGAAATTGAATTATTGATGCAATGATGCTAGAGATAAAGTATAGGAATATTACTGAAAATCGCAAAAATAGGCGAAGATTGGACTTCTTTGAACGAGCTCTGATATTCCCCTCAAAAGTTTGAACTTTGCCGAAATGTGCACAATATGGCCATGAAAATGAAACTTTCTTCGATCAATGCTTCGAGAATTTGGATTGGAGTGACAAGGTTTTGGATGAAATATGGAAAGTGAGCTAGAGACTAATATTTTTAGATTTTTCTAGGCTAATCTTGAAGAGAAACTTTTGGTTTTTGGGGGGAATTTGTGAGAACAAAGCTTGGAAGAAAGCAAATGGGAGAATATTTTAGGCTAGAGAATTCTTGTAGGATTTTTTTGTTGTTTTTTGAAATGAAGGTTAGAGTGCTATTTAAAGGCCTAGGACACGCCCCAGCACTTATTTCCCACTAGAAATCGGATGGGGTAAGCCATTACATTCTCCATCTTCGGCCCATAACGCAAGATCAACCTCGCGTTCGCAGGGTTTGACCTTGCATCCGTAAGGTACAGGGTTACATCCGCAAGGTCGTTTGCGAGGTCAAACCTTACAAACTGAGAATCTGCGTCCGTATGGAATGGCTGCCCATACCTGCTTAGCTGCAGGTTTGGGTTTTGGGCTAGAAATGGGCTTCGAATTTTGGGCTTTTTTTAATGGGCTTTTTTATGGATTAAAATAGGATATGTTTATTGGGCTTAGAAATGGTTTATTGGGCTTGGATTTGAATTTGTAATGGGGTTCTTTCCGGCCGGTCCTATAGGAGTGAATTTCTTCCCTTCAAGTCCTAGCGCACAAATAAAAAAGAATGCATAGCTGACTAGGTCCTGGCCATATATTTTTTTCCAAAAATACGCTTTCATTTCTCTCTATCCTCTCTCTTCTCTTTTTTCCTCCCTTTTTTGTTTTTTAATTTAAATTTATATATTCAAAATTTACATATTTAGCTCCTTAAAAACACTGCTAATTTTGTAATTGTTAATTAGCAGCGTTTTCAATCCCATAACCATGAAGTCCTAATTTTTAACTGTTAATTAGCTATGTTTTTAGCCCATAACTCTAATTTTTAACTGTTAATTAGCTGTGTTTTTATTTTATAACCCTAAATTTTAATTGTTAATTATCAGTGTTTTCAATCCCCAACCCCTAAACGCTGATTTTTTACTGTTAATTAGCAGTGTTAACTGTTAATTCACATGCTCAATTTACAAAAATCACATGCTCCATACACAAAACACAGATCTGAACCAAAAATTCAGTACTCCATACACCAAAAACACAACTAACAAAACAAAAAAAAAAACCTACATATTACACCGACTCCCAGATCTGAACCAAAATAAAAAATAAACAGATCTAAATCGGTTATTCACCTTCAAAACTCGAAATAAACCATGACAAACTCATTGCGACAAACATGAGATCTGGCGGCGGGGGAGAGAGGAGAATGGGGCAGCAGGGGAAGAGGCGAGGATGGTGGCACCGCAGTTGTTGGTGTGGGATTTGCTCCGGTGCTCCGCTGTTTTTGTTTTGAATTGAAGGTCTGATGCCACGTCGACGCTAGCCACAGAGCATTGACCGGGGATGATATCTTTGGACCAATATCAATTTCTTGTTTCGCATATTTGATAGGAACCTGTGGATCAATGTAACACCCCTAGTCTTTAATTATGGTTTATGTTAATTATGTGATATATTTAAGGCTTGATATGTGAAATTAGCCTTAATTTGCTAGTTAAATAAAATTGGAACATAAGTTGGCATAAGACACACATGCACTCAATAATTTTTCTCAAGCCAAGCAAAACAAGTCGTCTCTTTCCTATCACAAACATAGAGAGAGAGAGAGAGAGAGAGAGAGAGAGAGAGAGAGAGAGAGAGAGAGAGAGAGAGAGAGAGAGAGAGAGAGAGAGAGAGGATTGGTGGAGAAGAAGAAGAGGAGGAGAAAAGGAAAAAAAATTAGGGGAATCCTTGTTTGCTTTGAATTGAAGATTTAACTTGGTAATTTTTGCATCTCCTACTTGAATTCATATTTTGTATGTTGAATTCCATACTTTAGTAGTTGTATTTCATGTTTAGTTGATGAATTTTGTTGGATTTGAGTAGTGGAATTTCGTGTATGTAGCATGTGTACATAGCAGTTTTCTGACAACAAACTGGGTCTCAGTTTTTACGTAATTTCTCATTCGTAAACTCTAAATTAGGTATTGGTTCCTTCACAAGTTAGAAAGTAGACTTAAAGCTTGTTCTTTTGCCGCTAGAATCGCCCCAAACCGTTGAGACCAGGAGTTCTGCAGAGTAGAAATTTCATGTCTGCCCTGATTTTGTGGATTTTTTTTTTGAGGTAGTTCCTAAGCTCCAAAATTTATGAGATTTTTATAGAGAGTTCCTCTATGAGTCCTTTATCTATGGTAAAAATTTCGGGATCAGATTTGAAGTATTGAATTCTGTAAAAATTCGTAACCAAGTGGTGCGCAGTTTTCGGACTGTGATGACTGCACAAACACGTGTTAGGGAAACGGCCATAATTTTGAGCTTGGGCGATAAAATTGCGATCCGATTTCTGATTCTGAAACTAGACTCGTAGACCTAAAAAAATGCATGAAAATTGTGTCTTGGTTCTTCCCGTTCAAAGTCAGATTTTAAGTTGAAGTTGATGAACTTACAGATTCTGAAATTGTTTCCTGAGATTGGTTGTTTAACTTCATATCTTTCACTCTAGGATCTTATGTTCATTAAAAATAGACTTGTTAGACATCTTCTAATCATGTTTTTATTGCCCAATTGTTTTAGGAAGCTCGGGTGATTCGTAGAGCCGAGGTGAGTGATTTAATACCTAAACACATGCTTGAACTTGTTTTCCTTATCGATCTTATTTGAACATGTTATAAATTGTGTACTCCATGGATACCAATGGAAGGTGAACTTATTTATGAAATATTTGTGAATCTATTTAATGGCATTTCCAACGTCCGGTCTTGCTAGGGGACGGCTTAATGGCTAGCAAGGGTGTTTGAGGTTGGTGTTTATTTTGGGATAATGCATAGACGTCTGGCTTATCCACTACCGGGGACGCCCGGTAGCCTTTGAATTTTGAATAGCGGAATGTGCATTATATTTGGCTTATGGTTTGGAATGCTTTGTTTTGAATTATTATCAAATTATTTTTCGTTGTCCATGGAAGGCATGTGCATTAAGTATTAATTATTCACACGAGCTTTGGCTTATGAATTTTTATTTTTCACCTTTCAGGAAGCGACGCGTAGGGTGGCGTGGTATTTACTTTTGGGATGTGTGTATTTTTGGAAACTTGTGAAAAAAGGAAGTTATACTTGTAGACACTTGGCTTGTACATAGTTTGTTAGCTTTTGAATTTGTAAGTAAGCACACCAGCTTTGGGAGGTTTATCTTTTGGTTTGTAAAACCTAAGTAAGACTTTGGTTCATTATCAATAAAAGATCGTCTTTTGCTTCCGCTGTTATGTTTGGTCCCTTTTGATTATCGTTTGCTTAGATGATAATTGACTTGTGATTTGGCCTTAGTGAGAAATCACTGGCATTTGTCATGATTAAGACCTCTAGGGACGGGTCAGGGTCGTGACAATCAATTTGTATATCGTTCGTTCACGGAGCCGATTTTGGAGATTACATTTACTTCAGCATTACCACAGCTTTGTTTTGGTTTTGTTTTCAGCAGCGGCGGCAGGAGGGAAGAGCGGCAGCAATAGGGGAGGGGGAGCTTTGGGAAGAGGGGAGAAAAATATTTAGGTTTAGGTGTAGGTATTTATAGAGATGAAGATCGGGGTAAATTTGTAAAATTACACCTACAGGATCTGTAAAGAAACACACATATCGTGTATAGGACTTGGCCGGCTATGAAAGTGAAAAGTAGGACCGGCCTAGCATTTTCTCATTTGTAATTGGGTTGAAAAAGTTTAATCCAAGTTCTTGAAGCATAAATCAAATAAAGTAGCATTTTGACCACGTCATTTTTCATAATTGGGGATCCGTTTGGGACTTAACATTGGAATTTTAGGTGATCAAAGTTGGAGTGTCTACAGTTGCCTCTCTTTGGTAGAACTCGCATATCATTACAAGATGTGAGTGAATGCCAAAGATAAAGAGACAATCCATTTGTTCAATTCCAAAATTTCTAAGCGAAAACTCAGTTAAATCATTCCAAACAAATGGTCGTGCATTTAAGCTACCTGCGTACCCCATTGTAGGGATTAGACCAAACCTAGTTCATCTGGGGCATTAAAAATCAAACAAACAATTCAATGGGTTTTCCGGCCCACTAAGTTCAGCCTTGGGTTTTCCTGGCCCTTTGACAGCAAACAAACGATTCGTTGGGTTTTCTGGCCCATTGAATCAAGCCTTGGGTTTTTCTGGCCCGGGCAACAAAATCATGCATCAATTATGGGTTTTACTTTTTTTTTTTTTTTGATAACCAAAAAAAAAATTATGGGTTTTCCTGACCCACAGTAAACTTTTATATTAGGTTAATGCTTTTTATCGTGGATTCAAAATTCACGAAATCTTGCTCCATCTCGTATCTATATTGTTGCGATTGACACGTACACGCGACTTTGTGTTTATTTATTTGAAAAATGCTGATATTGTAGTCGAGTTACTCTTTTTTGTCTTTTGGGATGGTGTACATTTATATATTTGCCATATGTAGAAACTTTATATCTATCTTAAAACCAATTGATAATCAGTGGAGAGTTCTCAAATGTTATTAAGTGATCACTCATTCCACACCCAAGCAATATGGAACTCTATTTTCTTAACATCTCCCCTCACGTGCAGCCGTGTTTGAGGTCTGTCATGTGTGGCCACTTTTGGGTCCTATCATCGTGCAACCTTTTTTGTTGGTTTGTCATCGTGGGGAGTGAATTGTAAATTTTTAAAAAGGTGGGGTGGGATGGACCCTGCTCTGATACCATGTAGAAACTTTATATTCATCTCAAAATCAATTACCAATGAGTGGAGAGGTCATATGTGTTATTAAGTGATCATCCATTTCACTCTCAAGCAATGTGAGATTTATTTCCTCAACATCTCTCTCACGTGCAGCCGCGTTTGAGGTCTGTCACGTGTGGTCACTTTTTATGTCTTATCATCATGCAACCTTTTCGCTGGTCTGTCTTCGCGGGGTGTGGATTGTGAATTTTATAAAATGTGAGGTGGAACGGGCCCCGCTCTGATATCATGTAAAAACTTTAGATCTATCTCAAAATCAATTGGCAATGAGTAGAGAGGTCCCAAATGTTATTAAATAGCCACTCATTCCACTACCAAACAATGTAAAATTCTATTTCCTTAACACCACCTCTACTAGAAAACTCTGGCTCGGTAAAAATTTCACTCTATATATAACTTTGATGCTGCACCTCTTTGTGCAAAAGTTTATCTATATGTATGTAGATATGCATAAATGACCGACCGTATATGCTCATGAAAATTCTAAATCAAGATCTTCGTTTATTCACGAAACATGAAAATGTTTCTCCGAAGTTTAATATTTTACATATGTGTTTTATTTGATTTGTCGTTGACGTAACTTTATCACCTACTTGTGATAGTAGGTGGTCTCCTAAAGGAGTCGTGCTAGGACCATCGCACGCCGTTGTACCTACAAAAATACAGAAAAATATCTACAAATTTTAAAATAATTATTTACGAGGCCCTGTAAAAAATCTGTTCTAACGAATATCGGTAGGTATGTTTTCTGAACTAGCAGGAGCGAAACTGCGCAATTGAGCAATTTCACCCCTATAAATTCAAAAATCATACCTACTGATATCCATTGGAGCTGATTTTTTCTGTAATTTTGTAGGATCGGTAGTGGACCCCTCATATAGTGGTCCTAGACTTTTTCTACTCCTAATTAAAGAGTGTACGTAATTCCAAGTTAATCTGAGAACGTGGCGTAATTAGAATTACGCACCCACTTTGAATTGGTCTCCTCCTCTATCCTGGGAAAAGCTTTGTCAAAGGATCTCAAACCAATATATATAATTGCTTGCCAAGTGCACTTAATTTTCTCCAAATTAATCGGATAAGTTGTTATTCATAACCCCAAAAAACTCCACTATATAAAGAGAGATGGATCACGACGTAATTAATTACTATTGTGTGAAACTAAAAATCCTCTCTTTCTCCCTCTTCCAATTACACATGTACAGCATGGTATAAAACCCTCTTGTTAATTTTACTGTTCTTCGAGTACTGTTGAACAACTCTCTCAGTTCATGAGCTTCGCTTTGTTGCACAAAAGCAAACTTCAAAAGATTATTGGAAGGGAGTACCAACCATTCAATCGGTGCAAGAGGGGTATATCATTCATAATGGGAGCACGCTTTCGAACACCTCGACCGCCTTACAGGCTTTTCTAAACCCTTGCTTTGTTAATTAACATGTTATATGCTTATTTTGATTTTTGAATGTAAATTAGAATTATTATTCTGTTAGGAAATATTCCTATGGCACATATTTTGAATAGAACTCTTCTATTTTTCCCAAGCGAAAATAAATGCAAGAGAAAAATTCAGAAATCTTCTACCTTTTAGGAACTTACACAAATTAAAATCCCGAGCGCCCGAGAAGTTCCAAGGGCCTGTGAAAACAATTTGAATAGATCGAAAGTTGATCTGGAAAAAAGTCGATAGTACTGTTAACCTTGATCGGTTGTGATAAAAAATGTAAAAAATAATTTTTGGTTAAATCTTTTTTGAAATCTTGCCGCAATTTTCTCTCTTTAGTTTGTTTCTTAAAATTATAGAATCAAAAGAAACAAAAGGAAGAAGAATAAATGTATAATTCAAACATTTAGAAACTACTTATCATGTAAACAACGTAGAAAAAATATTAAAGCCTAAACGATCAAAAAGAACATTGCAAACCAGCGTGGACAACCAATAAACACAACCATGAGTATTAAAGATATTAAAAAAGGGTTGAACCAAAATTTGAATATTGAATATATTTAGCGCTTTTTTTTTCTGTAATTATTTTATGTTTACTTTATGTGGTTGGATGTTGTAGAGCTAATGTCCCTTTATCTCGTTGTACGTTTTGTATTTTGGGTTAATAACTTTTCCAATCTATTTAATTTGTCTTCCCCAAATGTGAACGGTTGACAAAGTTACCAATATCTGATAAAACTAATTCTTTCAATAACATATTTCTTTACATGATCTAAAAAATGAACGATTATGCTATTTTTCATGGGTCCAGCATGCACCCACAATTGCTCAAAACTGGATGATTAAATTAGTGCATACAGGTGTGGAGCTTGGGTTAGGATTTTACGAGAGCTCCCTTCAATATCTGAGCCTAAGCAAAGGTGTCTTGCTCGAAAATCTCTAAATTACCATTTTGAATTAGAATATTAGATTCCAAAGTTCAATTTTCACCAAGTAAGTACCTGGAAAGTAAAAATCAAGCGCAATAGGTTGAACAGATCGAGTGACACAGGACTATAGAACATCTATGTTATCTCATTTGATCCCATCAAAGAAAATAGCACAACCATTACCATATGTACACTTTATTCAAAATATATAGCCATTGAATCAAAGATAAAATAAGTTTTCCGTAAGTTTATTTTTCATGGAAAATGAACAACTAAATTTTAATTTTCCAATAAAATTTCTTTGTCTAGTAAACACTCTTAAGAAAATAAATTTTACCGGACAAGCATCTCAAAAAAATATATTGGACAAGCAATATGGGCCTGGACGGAATAATTTAAAATAAATTTTACCGTTCCTTAAATTGAAACATTTTATTACAATAAAAATGTTATTGAAAAATTAGGATTGTTATCAGTTAAGTTTATTAGTGCAGTGGTATCTAAGTCAAGAACCAATATTTGAACCAAAACTACGGGTTCTTTATTTTTCAAAACCATAATTCCACCCATTGAGCCACATAACCTAACTAAATGGGACTGTTCGGTGCAGATCGGATAATTGGTTAAGTTGTAATTACATTTGAGCAATAAATCCCTGTGGCCTAACCACTGTCGATGATGTACAAAGCAATTTAAGGTACTTGATGGTTAGAGTTGAATTGCATTTCATTTTCATTTTGCAAGGTATGTCATTTAAGAATTTAATTTGTGATTTAATTATGTTTGGCAGTGTCGGAAGACACTGACAAGGGGTTTATTGCATGGATGTAATAAACCCCTTGCGAGTGTCTGAAGACACTGCCGAACGTAATTCGATCACAAATTAAAATTTTAAAATGACATTCAATACAAAATGAAAATGAATCCATTCAACTCTAACCATTAAGTACCTTAATAGCTTTGTACTTCTTCGACAGTACTGGTTAGGGCACAGGGTTTTATTGCTCGGATGTGATTATAGCATAACCAATTATTCGATCGCACCAAAAAGTCCCATTTAGTTAGGTTATGTGGCTCAATGGGTGGAATTATTGTTTCGAAAAATAAAGAACCGGTAGTTTTGGTTCAAATATTATGTAACGATCGGAATTTTCGGCCAATTTTTTTTTAAAAAATTAAATATTTTATTATAATTCTTTTACTTAATTATCATTTTATGATTCTTTATTAAATTAAAGTGATTGTCTTATTATAATTTAAACCCTTGTACAAAAAATTTCAGTGAAAATGTGCATGTGTGTGCCGTGAGTGTACAAGAATGAGCTAGAAGCCGATCAAAAAAAACAAAAAAGGAGCTAGAAGAAGAAGATTTAGTAGTCTCGATACCCATTAGTTGCACCATGTACTTGTTGGGAAACCGAATCTCCAAGACCCAGTAATGACGCGTACAGATTAGACATCAAAAAAAAAAACCCTATAGAGAGAAATTAGGGTTTTACCACAATTCCCTGCGACACGAACGCTGGTTGAACTTGTTATAGCACGCCTTGCTATAAACCACGAATACTGCTCGATCGAACCTTACGATCTTCTATCGTATCCCCTGCACACAAACTGAGTGTGGACTCTTTCGCGATTTGTTTGCTCTCTCTAAGTCTGTCTCTATTTCGTGAATAATAGAAAAACGTTAATCTGAACTAGAGAGCATAACGTATATATATAGGGCTACGATAGGGACCTAAGGAGTAATAAGTCTGGGCTCCCAGTGTAAATAAGAAAACCTAATCCCACCAGGATTGTACTTCTTATTTCACTAATTATAATTCACCCCACTATAGAATTATAATTACACTCCCGTCCTTATCTCAATTATATTACGAGCTCCATGATATTAAATACTTATTAATCTCCCAACGTTAAGATTACAGATACCCGTTGATTAAAATAAATTACTAACAGTACTACCCTTACCCTTTAGCTCAACAAAAACCTAGAGAATCCCATGAAGATAGAGGGTACAAGAGATCCCATGAATTGGGGACCAAGTAATTAATTACTAATTGTGGGAGATTTTGTGTGCGTGTGTAAGAGAGGGAGAGAATTAGTTTGATCCAAAATCCCATCATTTTAACTCTACACTATCCTAGTGTTGTAGTCATGTGAGCCTACAAGAGAGAATGATGAACAATAAACGTGTCATGTTTCCATTCTGGTAGCTCACGCGCAGGGCCGGTCGTCCGTATAAGCTCACCGGGCGACCGTCTAGGGTCTTCCGTTTTGGGCCCAATAATAGGGTCCCAAAATTGTTGAATGTATTAAATATTATGTATGCAAATTATTTTACAAATAGGTTGGTGTAGCCTGGTGGTGGAGGCGTGCGTGTTTTAACCAAGGGGTCGCGAGTTTGATCCTCAACAACTTTAATTTTGAAGGCCATTTTTGTTATCCGACGATTTCAAAACACAGCTGTCTTGGCTCGAACTCGCGACCTAAGGTACCACAACAATGATTGAAGCTGTTGTACGCCCTTACTGATATCAGATTGAGATGATTTTTTTACAAGAACTTTAAAAAATATATTTTAAACAAATGAACGGCTCTAATAATCATTGTGAGACCCGAAACAGAAACAAAATGAATTTGTGCGTGACTGTTGTACAAAGTTTGCTGTACCCGTAGCATTTCTGGGTGACATACATGTAACATGAATGGTGAGAGTGTTTGGTGATTACTATTTAATAGCTATTCATTAATTTTACGTGTGAATAAATTATGCTTATGTGTGTTTTTTTTAAATCCAGAATAGTGAGCTATTGTCTTACGTTGCATTTTAGCGCGTGCCAACCCTCCAAAAGAGCCCTAGCAGCGAAACCGGAGAAGTGGCCCATCCTTACCTACAGCCTACAGGGATGATTTATATATGAATGGATATTGCTCTTTCTGATTGCAGAGCAATTTTAGGAAAAAATGGAAGGTTGGTAGAACGCAGTTTTCGGTTTTCCGTTCTGTGCCTCATTTTTATAGTACGAACTAATGCTAGCTCGTGCCTACGGCACTACACATCTCTGTTGGAAGGGGATGACAGTTATGTAATTTAGGTAAAAACCATAAGCATTTAACCAGAAAGTTAGAAGATGCACTACAACCTTTGGATCAAATAAATCTAAACCGTTCTAACAACTTGTCTTCACACCCTTCTATTTTATAATAGTACAAATTGCTATTGATTCTTTTTGAAAGCCCTAAATCTGTTAGCTTTTTTTTTTTTAGGAAAATTGGAAAGTTGGTCGAGCACAATTTTTGATTTCCCTTACGTGCATCATTTCATACAACGAATTGCTATTGATCCTTTTTGGTGGTTATTCGTAGGGTTATTATACTTGGATGTTGGAATGCAGGTGTTGAGAGGACCAAGTTTTTTAAGTCATAGGCTAGTTGGTTGTATATATTCATCTTAATTCCCTAGAACATCTAAACACCGTTATCCGTGTCTACTAAAGTTCAAACTCTCTAATCTGCAAGAGAAGTATTATAACTCATTTACATAGCTATCGCAAACACGCATGTATATCCTATAATATAAAGAATTATGTGGATGATGACAAAATAGTTTAACAGTACTCCCAGTTTTTAGGATGACGTACATGTTCACTTTTTTTGGAAATTTTTAAAAAAATTCAGATAATACTGGACATTGTATTATACTTAATTAATTGAATACAAATTAAGTGATATAAAGTATTCATTCCATTTGGTGAATAACATGGACTTTAATAATTTATGCTAGTATCGTATTAGTTACTAAAACTGGGAGTATAGCTAAACTATTTTCTCATTATCCACATAATTCCCTATATTATAAATTTATAAGATATATAAATTGTGTTTGTGATAGCTATGTAAATGAATTTTAATACTAGCTTTAGATTCTGTCTCAGATTAGAGAGTTTTGAATTTTGATAGAAGCTAATAAAGGTGTTTGGATGTTTTAAGAAAGATGAATATATACAACCAACTAGCCTAAAACTAAAAAACTTGATCCTCTCAACACCTACATTCAACATCCAAGTATATTATCCCTACGAATTACGATCACCAAAAAGGATCAATACCAATTCCTAGTATGAAATGATGCACGTAAGGCAAACTGAAAATTACATTGGATCGACCAAACGGATTAAGACCGTCAAAAAGAATCAATAGCAATTCGTACAATAAATTAAAACGAGGCACATAATGGCAAACCGAAAACTGCGTTCCTTTCATTTTTTTTCCTAAAATTGCTTTGCAATCAGAAAGAGCAAGATCCATTTCATATATAAATCATCCCGGTAGGCAAGGAAGGGCCTCTTCTCTGGTTCCGCCGGTAGGGCTCTTTTGGAGGGTCCATGATTTGGAACCGAGGTGACTGTGGTTAAGCTATTTTTTCGTATCTTTAGACTTCGCATGTGCCTTACCCATTGCTTTAAGATTTTGCATGAAACATTATTTTCTCGTTTGCTAGCTATTACTATTCGGGCTCTTACTCTTTGCTCTACCCGTTGATTCTGTAATTCTGTTGATAATGCACTGCGACACAGAAAATAGTCCTGGTGTAGCTGACCCTCGGTTGCCTTGTTATTTAGTGTTATTTGGGACTATATGGTTTTGGAAGTACAATGTTAGACACAACGGCGGATGCCCTAAGAGAACATCACAGCCGGCCCCAGGATAAGCCCCACCTTGGGCTTGGACTACCCCCACCATGGGGCAACGGAAAAGAAAAAATGTAAATCCAACGTAATCTTGATTTTATTCATTTATATTTGTATGTCCGTTATGCATAGAACCAATTTTCAACTACAAATGTATTATGTAAGTAAACCAAGCTTGGGGTTAGGTTTGGGTAATCCAAACGTCGGAGCCGGCACTGGAGAACATTATGCATTTGGTACTTTGTCATTGTGGTTCCCACGCCTGTTTCGGTACGGTTCCTAAGTTACTGTCACATATCGTCTCCATATTATTTGGGCAAATTGATGTAATAATCTCTCTTATTGATTGAGGTTGATTGACAAATTGATGTAATAATCTCTCTTATCAATTGAGGTTGATTGACAAATTGATGTAATAATCTCTCTTATCGATTGAGGTTGCAGAGGTACCTAAAGCTAATAAATAGAAAATTTGATGCTGATCACTAATTTTCAGAATAAATAAGAAATTTTCATAATTTTTTGTACAAGGGATGGATTTGTTGGGTTCAAAGAAGAAAAAGAATTGAGGAAGGTGAGGGCATATTGGACAATTCATCATTTCTGTTAGTGAATTGTCACACATTGAATGTGTTGTGCATTTGTTTGCGCATAATATTTGTGATTTTAGAATTTTCCTTAAACATATCCTTGCCACTCACAAAAGTTAAGCATGCCAAGTACCAAAACTATTAATGGAGAGAAGTTTTTTTGGTGCCATGTGGGTACCGCACATGTGGTATATGGCAACCATTTCCAGACGTCCAAATACGTTTTCGATGGTGAGGATTTTAGAGAGAGAAAAAGATGAGGAAGAGTAATCTAGTGAGCGAAGAGAGTGAGAATAAATGTGGGCTGCCCAAAACACATTCGGATGACTGGAATCGCCGACTGGTACCCGCTCGGCATCCAAAAATTTTCTCCTTGGGCGGAAGGCGTGCCAATACATGGCCGGAATCAACTCGAATAGTCAATTGATAAAAATTCTCGAAGAACCATGAATTCACAATCAAAACAAATTACTAATAAACAATACAATAAGAATTTAGTGGGTGTGATTCTTTATTAATTGTTTGATCTTATTTTAAAACTGACCAATCACTAAGAGGATAAAAATAATAGTACTCCATCTTTGTCTGTGATTAAGAAAACAGGAATCTACGCGGTGCATGTGAATGGGAATACACACGTAGCCGAAGTCTGACCATTGGAGTATTTTGTTTATGATTAATAAAACAGATGATGACTAATTAATCTCGAATCATTTACAGTTTAGTTGACATGTCATTCTCATAGACAAAAAAAAAAAAAAAAAAACGACAATCCCATGAAATCATGTGATGTTCTTTAAAAGAGTCCAAAACAGGATATGGTTAAACAATAATGGTGTAATTGTAGTAATAGTTATTGAGTGGCGGCGCCACTCTTTACCAGGGGTGTTCACATATATGAATACCCTAGACTTGCCTAGGGGTGTATACTATTTGCATTTTGCATAATGTATGTGTAAAACTTGTATAATTCGAACACCTTGTGTAATGACCTGCGTCGTTGACCTGCTAATTAACTCTTAGTTTAATCTTCTTCTCTCTTTTATTTTTTTGGTTGCTAAGCTAAAAGGGTGGGAGGGGTAATCAGTGTAGCAGCTTCCTTTGGGCGTGGGGGATCCCTACCCACTGTGGAATGACCGGTTTGAGCCATAACTACTGTCCGTGAAGACAAGACTGTCAGAGCATCTGCAATGTAATAATCAAAAGTGAATAATCAAAACTTGTCACGTCAACTTTTGATTATTCATTTAGAGAGTTGCTAAAGTTAGCAGTATGAAGTCCCACATTGTTACTTTTGATTATTCAAATGCCCAAATTTGATTATTGGTTAGGAGTTTGCTAATTTTAATTATTACAATGTGAGTATTTTTTTAAGTACACATTGCTAACTTTAGCAATATTATGATTTTGATTATTACATTGTGGAGTGGTGGATGCTCTCACCATAGCACCACCTAGGTACATAGTTGGCATGAGCACTTCCGTCACAACGGCATAAAACATTGCCCAATCATTGTATATAAATCGGAGCATATTGCTAATTTTAATTTAATTGTGTAACTGATCGTACCTGTGGATGGGCCGGCCCTGTTTGCACTTATAGATCGAAACTCGTTAAAGCATTCTTTGAAAGTGATATCCTTGAAAATGAATAGGCTTTCAAAAGTGACATTCTTGAAAATTGTTCTTAATACTCAAAGTGACCACCCTGTCGAGATTGATCTCAAATGAGGATTAAGGGCTCCATGAAACCTTTTATTTGTAGAAAATCAAGAATCCAAAAACATTGGATTCAAAATCAAAAGGAGCTGAAAAATGGTTCTTCAACCCTACAGCAAACTGGAGTATTAAAAGGAGATTGGCTTATCCTCCGTGAATAAGTCGTTTGCGGAGCTGCACAATTTCAACTATCTGTTTTAGCATTGGATGCTCCGAATTTTAAAAAAATTATTTGCGCGAAGAGTTAATGGTCCGAATTTTACACTTTGAACACACGTGATTTGGCTTCGTGGACATTTATTCACAGAAAGCTCCGTAATAAAGTTTTTCTCGTATTAAAAGATGTTCCACATTAGCAACATAGAAGCTGCCGACAATCCCAAAATCCAGGCCCTCAACAGGGCAAGCTAGAGCAATGTACCTCTGGACAAGGTCAAAACTGTTTCTCTTTTACAGCAATGTTACCAGGCAGAGTACATGGGTGGAAACTCTGGTCAACTTGATTCATTATTAGGGGTAAGATAAGATAGTACTGCTGTTCGAAAAAAGATTTGTAGGAAAACACAAAAGAACAAACACGTTTGAATCCATTTCGGATTCTATAAAAATTTAGAAAATTATTCATAAATTTTTGAATATTATTTTATGGGATCCTTCAAAAAAATCAGCTTCAATGGATATCGGTAAATATTACTTTTAGATTTGTAGGGCTCGGTACTCCATATAGACTGGACGGTCCAGTTTAAGTTTGTTTCGGGCTGTTTCCGGCGTCATATTCATGATAGAATGTTTACTTTTTTAGAACTAGTCGAAAACATTAGTTATGCCAAAAAGTTCCATTGATTCGATATCCTTTGATTTGTTTTAGGAACATATTGATGTTAAGATAAATGAGTTTCAATCCAGTGTTGTAATATATTTTTTTTTGAAGATAGATGCATTTGAAATTGCATCCAAGTGTATTTCATTAATGTGATTTTTGACGTAAATAGTAATGTTTTTGACACGCTCTAAAATTGAACGATTTCGATTATTAAATTGAACCTCCATTCTATAGCTTTTAAATTGTTGAAAGGTGATTGTTAAAACCAAAACTCATGTTACATCTCCTCCTTTAAAAACCTTTTGAAATCTCATTTTGGTCCAAGAGCAAAAGCACAAGTAGAGACGGTAGTGCCAAACACACGGACGCAACTTTTAAGATACCAAAATTCAAAATCTCTCACAAATGCGGCCATAGATTTATACGTAACTCATAGATCAACGCCAGATATTTTGGTCGATTTAACAAATGGACCAAATTTAGTGTCGAAACTTGGCCGAAAGATCGAAATCAGTTTCTATGTTAGCCCCCCAAAAAAGATTATTGAGATGAGAAGGAACCCTCTAGAACCAGCAAAACCAAAGTTCAAAGACAGTAAGTACACCTCCTCTTAAAACAGTGAATCAAAGCAATAATGGTTCCAAAATTTCCAATATGTGAAAACAATGGGTCCATCGCTACCTGGTCCCCTTTGGATACATGGGATTCCAAGTAGCGGCTAAGCCAAGCCAATTGACACCACATGAAACAGTACTGAGTACTGTGGGGTTTTGGTTTGAAGCACTTGCCTTTCTCTCTAGTACTGGTTAGGTGAGAAAACACCACCCACAGACTAACAGCCGACAAGTAGAGGTAGCAGCACATTAAATATACTTCTATTCAAGCCAAACCATACTACCGTATGCAAATGAAATTGATTTTCGCGTTCGATCTTTGTACGCAGGTGGTCCGCTTTCACGTTAAAAATAGAGCGTTTGCGTACAATAGAGCGTTTGCGTACAAAAGTGAAACCCCAAATCAGCATCGTTATGCAAAACACCACCCCTAGATAATAGAGAAAAAAAAAAAAACAAGTGACTGAAAGAGACATGGTCTAGTCTCACATAATTCCACACCAAAAATCTTATTTACTCCCTCTATGTAATCACATTCATTTGTATATTATTTTCTGCATATGAAGATCACATGAGAAAGTGATGGACCATTTCTCTCTCTCTCTCTCTCTCTCTCTCTCTCTCTCTCTCTCTCTCTCTCTCTCTCTCTCTCCCCCCTTTTAATAATGTAGGGTTGGCCAAAAACTCAAAAAAGTTCCAACCTCCTGATGGGGAAGGCAAGTCCAACCAATTGGGACCCCATCAAAACACTTTCAAGATTTCTTGATGACTTTTAGCTGCACAAAAAGCTTGATTCAAATGCAAAACCCATGAATCTGATTTCAAATCAGTAGGACATTTCAAACTCCAAAAAGCTATCACCAAAACTGAAGAAGGTATTTCAAATCATTAGGTACGACTTATGAGTTATGAAAAACCCAAAAGCATGCTGAGCTTTTCTCTAACAAAATACTCCACGTAAACAAAACAGGTAAGAGATAAGACCCAAAGGGGAAGAGTCAAATAGGTAAGTTTATGTGAAATGTGCCCCAAAAGAGAGGCTGGGATGTTGATTAAACAGTGTAATAGCAGAGGGTATTAATGGTGGAGAGAGAAGGTGAGAAAACAAAGAAGAACAGAAGAAGTAAAGGAGGCCCAGTTTTTACAACCACAACTGCCTCAGGCTCAGGGGTTCCTTGGAGTAGCAATAAAGACTCTGCAATTCATCTTCTTGACTACTACTGCTACTGCTTTCTCTTTTTTTTCCACCTTTATAGGCAGAGAACAGGAAAAAGATAAGAGATTCATCTCTTGATGAGTCCTTTGGGTTGAAATCAGAACATGGGTTTTGTTCCTCACAGAGTCCACATGTTCTTCCTCATCATTCTCATGTTCTTATCATTACAAAGTACCCACATTTTGGTAGTTGATGGCTCATTGATTGCAGCAGAGTATTTCAGTGGAGAGAAGAGAGAGATTGAGAAAGTCCCGGGGGGTGATGAGAGAGAAGAAAAGGAGGCCCTGATTTTGGAAAAGTTCAGATTTTTACTTGGATTAAGGAGTTTCCTCACTGAAACTCCATTAACTGGGGAAAATGAAGCTCCAGCTCCATCACCCACCATTGAAGAAACTCCGGCTCCGGCTCCAGCTCCAGTGCACCCAGTCAAAGTCAATCCCAGCCGCCCGTTCCACCGGCCGAATCCGAGCCCGCAGCCGCGCAAGACTCCAAAGGAAGAGAGCAATAACAAGGGCAGATTCAAGAGGATTGTAGTTGCAGTTTCTGCATCTGCTGCAGCCACATTCGTGTTATTCTCCATTGGGCTCATCTGGGTATGCAGGAAAGTCAGAAGAGAGAGAAAGATATCATCAACAAACACAGTTTCTGTATGTGGCAATGAGAGAGGGAGTGGAAATGGGTCAATGAAAAAGGTAAGCTCTGATCCTGGGTTAGACCCCTTTTACCTTGATTCCATTGGAGCTGCTTTGGAACCACCACAAGCATTTCCATTCAAACAGAATCCTGAAACTGTGAAAATTTCATTATCAAATGTAAACGCATCTAGCAGTAAGGATGAAAGAGAAGGATCAGAAAAGGGAACAGTAAGATCTGAGCCTGGAGATAGTTGTTCTGCTGCTGGAGAAATTGTTTCTGTCCATGATAGTGGGGAGTTAGTGAAAACTTATGACCCTGATGAATGTGAAAAGATTGAAATAGAAGCAGATTCATCAGATGAAGAGTCTTTTCACTCTCCGTGTGGTTCGCTGTCGTCGAATTTACGCCTTTCTAATGCTTCAGCTGGTAGTCTTCCTGACATAACAGATTTTTTGTCACACCCTTCGCCCCGGCCACCACCCCCTCCACCACCACCGCCACCTCCGCCCAGGCCAACCTCGAATTTACAGATTTTTCCTTCTCATTCTTCCTCTTGTTCGACGCCTACCGTTTCTAAAGCTATAAGCTCTTCCACATTGCCAACTTCGTCATCGCCACGAGATTCGGATTCCTCTTCCTCAGGATCAAACCAAACCCCGAAAAGGGAATTTCCTCCTAAGCCTTTTGTGGGCATTCCCCCACCTCCGTGTCCGCCCCCATTTTCAAAAGGAAATGGCATTGACTCTCTTAAAACACCACCTCCAGCACCATCTCAGCAATTTCACTTCATGCCATTGGGGAAAGACGGAGCTCCATTGCCGAAACTGAAACCGCTTCATTGGGACAAAGTTAGGGCTTCGCCAGATCAGTCTATGGTGTGGGACAAGCTGAGGTCGAGCTCATTCGAGTAAGATATATCCATTATACATCTCTATGGGCTGTCATTCAGTTTTCATATCTTATGATTGTCATTTAATATTAATCTGTAAAAATTTTGGGGCAGATTCGATGAGGCGATGATCGAATCACTTTTTGGATATAATATGCAAAGTTCTATGAAGAATGATGAGGCAAAGAGCAGGAGCCCTCCTCCAAGTAAGCATGTGCTTGATCCTAAGAGATTGCAAAACATCACCATATTGTCAAAAGCTCTGAATGCAACTGCTGAGCAAGTTTGTGATGCACTCCTACAAGGTAATAGCCCTCACACTATCTTCCGGATATGATACGACAATACTGATATGTTAGGGCATTTCTTCTGCACTGAGGGAATTCATTGGAAGCAGGGGACGGAATAATGAAAAATTAGAGCATGGCGACACAATGTGCTTCCATTCTGCGAACAAAGTCATAAAAGATAAAGTTGTCAGTCGAATTGATGAAAAATACATCTTTATAATCAGCATTCCAAGACTAGATGGAAGTAAATTCATCGCAAAAGTTATAAACCTATTTGGGATTGCATTAGAGATCGAAGTAACGATTTGGGGCACAATGGTCATTCTTTTTCTCTTTCAGCATGCTATTTACTTTTGTTAAACGTCGAAAAACACAGTAGCTAGATGGACTGCAAGGAAAAGGGTCAGCCCTATTTCAAACGAAAGAAAGAAACAGTCTGACTGGGAGAATGGACTTTTGGGGGCTAATGATTTAATTTAGGTTTTTGTGATATGGCACAGTTTTATGCATGGATGTTAATGTAATGATAACACTTAGTCAACGAAAATAGCACAAGTTCCACATATAATTCTCAGGAAACACATTTCCCACCATCATCACTCACAAAATCATACTCATTCCATAACAAGCATTCTTTACATTAATCGTCCGCTGTGCACTAATTTTGAAAGTCTCTAAAAGCAGGCGAGGGATTGTGCTTACAACAACTAGAAGCCCTGGTGAAGATGGCGCCGACCAAGGAAGAAGAGGCTAAGCTCTCAAGCTACAAAGGAGACATCAAAGATCTGGGTTCAACAGAAAAGTTTCTGAAGGCAATGCTTAACATACCTTTTGCCTTCTTAAGATTCGAAGCGATGCTTTACAGAGAAACTTTTGAAGACGAGGTAGTTCATCTCAGAAAATCCTTCTCAATGCTGGAGGTAATCAAATCATCTAAAGATAGTTAAACTATATCTAACTGAAAATATGTTACATTAAAAGATTTATGTTACATGGACTTGGGTGCGTGTAGGTATATGCCGGGGTATTAGATTCTCCTGATTCTCATCTCAGGAGGTATATGAGAGACAAATGCATAGTTGTGGTAAACTCGACATGAAAAATAAGCTGGCTAGTGAATGTTCTACTAAAACTTTCATACATATCACCGTTACCTGAGTATCTCGTGTCCATCATGGGTACCTTCTACATTTAGAAGAGTTCATGTGACATAGTCGAGGAATAAAACAAGAAGCTCAGAAATCTTTCACAGAAAAGCCTTAAGACATCTTAATGGAGTGTGCACCCCATCCAAAATGAACGTGGTGCTACCAATGCTTAACTTGGATACTTTTCTGGAAAATTTTCTGAGTGGAGTATCGGTTTCATAGTTTGAATGATTAATTTCTTTCCTGCTACTGAATTAGGAAGCCTGCAAGGAACTCAGATCAAGTCGGCTCTTTCTAAAACTACTTGAAGCGGTCCTTAAAACAGGGAACAGGATGAACATTGGAACCATAAGAGGAGGTGCCAGAGCTTTCAAGCTTGATGCCCTCCTGAAGCTGGCTGATGTCAAAGGAGCTGATGGGAGAACAACACTTCTCCATTTTGTCGTCCAAGAAATAGTTCGGTCAGAAGGAATCCGAGTTTCGGAGAGCATAATGGGAAAGATAAACCAGAAAAACAAGACAAGAAATTCTGAAGAAAGAGAAGAAGATTACAGAAGGATGGGGCTAGACCTTGTTGCTGGTCTGAGTTTCGAACTCTGCAATGTGAAGAAGACTGCCACGATAGACTTGGATGTTCTGGCAAGCTCAGTCTCAAATCTATCCAATGGAATGTCTAAGTTGCAACAACTAGTGGGCAAGGACTTGTTTGGGGATGCAAAGGGTGGCAACTTTGTGCACAAAATGAGATTTTTCCTTGGTCACGCGGAGAAGAATATAAAGGAGTTGCGAGAAGATGAAGGACGAGTCCTTGTACACGTCAGAGAGATAACAGAATATTTTCATGGAAATTTGAGCAAGGACGAAGCCAACCCGCTTCGGATTTTTGTGATTGTCAGGGACTTTTTGGGTATGTTAGATCATGTTTGTAAAGAGCTAAGGAGCTCTAAAGTACCAAGTAGTCCAAATCCTCAAGCTCCATTCAGATAGAGCATGAGCTTTTTGTGTGTTTATAGCTTACACAATTCCACTTCGTTGCAAGTTTATATGTGGATAACATCTTCTAATATTTCTTAGTGGAATTTTGGAATGTTTTAGAGTGAGCGAGCTTGAACCAGGGTGTCGTAATTGCAGGAAACGGCCTCTGCAGTCAAACTAGAATAGACTTGATGAAAACGGTATATCATCAAAGAAAATAGATGTTTTTTTCCTCATGTCTGAGGTTTTCCAAAGGCTTTGAAATAAGTCAAGATTCGGCAATGTAAAGACAGTGCATATACGAATTTATCTCATTATGAAAACAAACAAAACTTCAGCACACTAAAAAGCTAGTTAGACAAAATTGAGCACATTCCATTTCAGTTATGGTGGATGCTACCAAGGTATTCCTGTTGATTTTCTGTTTGGGAGGTCTCTGTGGATCAGCTTGATCTTTGACGCTCGGTTCTCTTTGCAGATTTACGGCTTCTTCCTATTACACACAACAGCAAAGCATATCAGCCAACATCGAAAGCCAACTTAAGACGGCCCCCAAAAGAGGACGAAAAGATACTGACACAGAAATAAATTGATAAAATGAGGAGAAAAAAATGGAAACAACTACTACAATAAAACATTGCATACCTCAAAGGCCCATAATCGAGGATCAAAATTTTGTTTTAGTCTGTTGTCCTGTTAGGTAGGAAAAGTAAATATTTCGAAACTCTTTTACAGAAGTACATCGAAAGTGTAGCCGAATCATAATGGAAAGCGTTAAATAACTATGGGAAAATGAAAATACCATAATCAGATATTTATGATAGGCGTTAAAACGACTCAACGTTTCAGTACTTTTTACAGAATTTTCACATGTTTTGGAGCCTTTCGATGAGTCAGTACAAACATTGAAATTCAAAGTCTACAAGTGTTTCATTTCATTCCCCTGGGAAACAAAAATGTTTCGGTCGTTTCCAAAATTTTATTCCTTGCCCATAGTTATGCAAGTATCTTCTTTTGATGAGATGTGCAAGGAGAGTACAAAAGTGCCGGACTCAGGTTCAGCCCTGCGACCTCAAGATGCACCACTAATTTGTGCCTCCTATGCACCATTAATTTGTGCCTCCTCTCTTGTCGTAGTATTATGATGGCTGGCTGTGTGCTTTGCTCACACAACCAGTCATGGTATGCTAATCAACAGATCATTTTGTATTCTCGTGAAACCAAAAATACCCTGGAAACAAAACACATGACTCCATAAGTCTTACAAACCAAGTTCACAAAGCTCACCTTCATATGGTTTTGAGGACTTTTATAATCCTTTGGAGGCAAGGGTTCCAATGTAGCCCCAACGAAACAAACATATCTTTCTCTATGCGAAGTCAACAGAAAATGGCAATTCTTCTGCATCCACAAATTTTCGCCTACAAACATCTCTTTCTCTACGCGAAGTCAACGGAAATTGGCAATTCTTCTGCATCCACCAATTTTTGCCTACCTGTCTTGGCCTTCAATAGCCTTGAGTCCACTGGACAAGGAATCCATTACCAAGGTAGATGTGACTTCCTTTTCTATAAAGAATCGCTTTACGACAACTCTCAATACAACATATGTTCTCTCCCTGGGCATAAGGCACCGAATATTTTGGTCAATCTCCCGCCTGAAAGCACAAAGGCTACGTTCCTCAGAAGTAAAAAGTTATCTGCTATTCGGGAATTGACAACACACACACCATAATGGAATAGAAGTAAAGAACCACATCTCACATGCAAAATGATATAGCATATCTAACACACGACTGAAAGGAATAAAACAAAGAAACACAGAGAATGTGGAAAGAAAGAAAGCAGCTGGACAGAGCAGAAGAAGATAAACTTTAAAGCTTATCACAAACAAGCAGCAAAACCAAAATAAGGGCTTCTCGGCTTGAAACTATAAGACAGTCAAGTTCTTACTTAAGCAGCTTAAAGGTCGGGAAAAAAAAAGAAGCTGCAGTACTGTTGATTAATGCAGAACAACAAAAACAAAGGCGAATGTCAAAATCTACTGTTGTGAAGTCAAAAACAAATATCCTGCATTGAACTTCTTTTTAGACTTCCTTGACTAAACTTTTTTTAACTCACGAGTTCAAAGATCACATGTCAAAGTGACCACCAAGCTTCTCTTTCTACAATCTTTTGATCACTTGATAACAGTTTAGAATATCCGAGAGGGAAATAACACAATTTGGAATGAGACAAATACCAAAAAGTTGAAATAGAACATAACCTCAGCATTCCATGAATGGCACACACATAAGGATTTCATACTTCGATAAAATCAAGTATTCCCTTACAATCTAGGACATGGTTTTTCTATCCCTCGACGCAAGATTCTGGATCATTTTGAGATAATCGCTGTCCCCACCACCAGCTGAGAGTAGCTGAGAGTAAATCGATTAACGTGGCCATGGTAGATGCATCTGGTGAGAAATTCTTGTTGATCATTTCTTGTAGAAGCATCATACCCTTGGGTTTGTTTCCCTTCTTTAGGAATGCCCGAACCACAATATTGTAAGTCAAATCATTTGGTGGGCACCCATCTCCCTCCAGTTGCAAGAGTAACTCCTCGGCTTCATCCAGCAAGTTCTCCTTACAAAGTCCACTAATCATTGCATTATAAATCTTAACATTGGATTTCAAACCTTTAGCTGAAATGGATCTAAAAAGTTTTCGAGAATCTTCAATTTTCCCTGCTTTTCACATGCCATTTATGAGGATACCATAAACAACAATATTAGGAGTTATACCTTGATCTTGCTTTGAACGGAACACGTCTATTGCCTTGACGATTTTGTGGTTCTTCAAGAAGCCGTCTAATAAAACTGAGTAAGTTACAATGTTAGGTTTTGGACCTCTACACATCATCTCTTTAAAAAGACTATCTGCCGCATCGCACCTTCCTAATGTAAACAAACCCTGTAACAAAGTAGTGTAAATAACGGTATCAGGTTTTAACCCTTTACAAGCCATTTCTAGGAAGACATGAAAGGCTTCATCTACATTCTTCCTCTTGCAGTATCCACTGACCAAAATACAATAGCTACATATGTTGGGCTCAAGGCCACCATGGAGTTGAACACTTCTTTTGCTTTGTCCATGTGCCCTTGCAAACAATATCCGTCCATAAGTGCATTGTAAGTGACCACATCGGGTTCTTCACCCCTTCGAATCATGATAGCGAGTATACCCTCTGCTTCTTTTGTCTTTCCCTCCTTGCAAAATGCATCCACCAACATACCATACATTATAACATCTGGAAATATATTTTGCTCTATCATGTCACTCAACATTTTCCTGGCATCCATCCCTCGACCTAATTTGCATAACCCATCAACTAAAGAAGTATAGGTAACCACGTTTGGCATAACATCCCACTCTGTCATCTGTGACAATAGGATCAAAGCATTATCTGGTCGAGCTTGTCGAAACCCAATTTGTTTCTTCATTTTAGTTGGACCCATTTTTGCAAGGGAATCAGGAGCAAAAGGGTTTGTTGGAATTTGGGTGTGAAACAACGCTATATCGCCTCCCAAATTGTTACAGTTGAGGGAAAGGAGAAGAGATGGGTTCAGTTCATGTCCAGTTTTTTAGTGGTCCAGTCCGGTTCAGTTTTGGGCCATTATGGGCCCCTCCTGGGACTACAACAATGATTGGAATCATTCATTTTGTAGAGCTCGTCGAATATGTTATTCATGCCAAAAATTAGCTTGATCAAACATTAATAGGTACATAGATGAAACAGATTTGTAGAAGAAAAAAAAGATAGACAAAAATTAAGTTGAAATTAATAATTGCCCATTTTTTTTTTTTGTACAAATCTATTTCGTTCATGTATCTGATGTTCGATCAAGCTAATTTTTTGGAGTGGATGTCATATTCGACGAGCTCTACAAAATAAACGATTCCGATCATTGCTGTGGGCCCAAGACAGCCCAAAATTGGATCGGACTGGACCATTAAAAAAAATTGAACTCGAGAAGAGATATACCTGTCCTTTAGAAATTGTAACCAATTCTAGGGTTAGAGATCATTGCAGCAGATGCCATTCGACGCATCTTCCTCATTGAAGTGGCCCTTCGCAAACAAAGAAAGCGTACGAGTGACCTTACACAAATCAGCTGTGTTTGGAAGTTGTGTGACTTACAAGTACCCGCGGTAAACAAGCTGTTTACCACGGGGTGTATCTGGACCGCCTAAAAATGTTTTAGACGGTCCAGATTCACCTCCGTAAATAAATTTTCGTCAACGGAAACAACCATGCTACAACTACATCCAACTTACACATCCACTTACATGAATTGTGCCCCCCACACAGCACCGACCAATTGAGTACCGGCGGTGTATGAGGTCCACTTTTGGATTCCACGTAAATAATTCAAACTGTTTATTAATTTTAAAATAATTATTCGAGCAGCTCTATATAACAAATCACCAATCCATAGACAAATTGTCACGTTAATTTTAAAATAATTTTGGACAACATGAATAATGATGGATTAGAAAAATTGAGAGGGGTTACTGACCTCGGTCGCAATGGAGTAAGCCTACATAAATAACTCACCAATCCATAGACAGATTGTCAAATTAGTTCAAATCAACAAGGCTAGTGATTAAGAAAGAATTTAAACTAGCGATAAACAAGGACAAAGGCTCAGCCGCTCAGGGTTTAGAGAATTGTGAGTAACTTAAACATCATGGAAAAATTGTTCACTTCCCTGGGGGCTCGCGGTGCAGCAGATCCTCTTTCCATAACACATTGAAGAGGGTCTTAAAACAAATAGCGTAGACCCCATTCAAATGTGTGGTAAAAAGGAGACTGAGACACCATACAAAAGCCCAAGAAGAGTAAATTTTAGGCCGGTTCTAATTTTGGATTCAATGGCCAAATCCATTCCATTCGTTATCCCACCTTAATTAGATATCTTAGACTATGGAATTGATCTTGAATTTTTTTTAACCATCTGAGTCAGTTTGCTTGATCTGAGTCACCTGATTAAATTTGGAATCATAAATCCACCATCCACTAACGGAGGGCCCCACTTAAAGGCTGATTTGGAGTTGATAGCACTTAGGCCCCGTTCCAGAACGTGTTTTAAGTACTTATTTTTTAAGAAGGCAATTTCAAGCTCAAAAATAATAGGCTTAATAAAATCTAAAAATATGCATTATTGATCTTGTTTGAAAGATCTTGATGAGATCTTTTATATGGTGCAAAAAAAATTTAAAAACTATTTTTCATTTACATTATTTTTGAGTTCGAAAATGTAAAATAAGTACTTATTTTTTTAAGAAGGTGTTCGAATCTTAGACGTTAAGGATGGAGCAAATCTCATATCGGTCTTTAGTGAGCTAAATAAAGAGTACCTGCGATTTTCCGCTTGACCCAAAAAAAATAAAGAGTACCTGCCAAATAGGAGCCGACTTAGCAGTTGAGAAGAATTTGCAAAGGGTGCAGTTACTTGGTCCATTCTGGGGCCATGTCGTCCTTCCTTTCGTGATCAGAATTGTTCACTTTATAGAGTTCTTCGAGACCATCGAATTCTTATCCTAATGTGGCAATGTTAGAGCCCACAAAAATAGAAAACGAAGGAAACGGTTAAATCGTCTTCACCTTTGCAACTTGTAATTTATAGTAAGAAAAGAAAAAAAAAAAAAAAAAGAGCAGTGCTACGGTCACCACCGGCTATTGGGGCCCATTCCAGACCCCAAAAAAATATAGAAAAATATTCATAAATTTTAAAATAATATTTTATGGGATTCTGTAAAAAATCAGCTCCAACAAACATCGATAATATGTTTTTTGAATTTATTGGGACGAAACTGCAAAACTAAACAGTTTTGTTCCTACAAATTCCGAAAAATATATCTACCGATATTTGTTGGAGCTGATTTTTTACAGGACCCCATAAAATATTATTTTAAAATTTATGAATATTTTTCTGTATTTTTGTGGGGCCCGGAATGGACTCCAATAGCCGTGCAGTGGATCGTCCACCGCATGGGATGCGGTGGACCTAGCATTTTCGAAAAAAAAAAAAGGCCGGAATGTCAGGTTCTAGTTGAAAAACGCGGGGAAAATAGGATGCGGCGGGTTCCCCTGGCTAAATCCCAACAAAATCCACGTGTCAATCTCTCACTGGATGGATTACGTGATACCACCTTATAGATGGGACCAAAGGATCAGAAGCTCAGAAGCTCAAAACGACTCCGTGGCCCACAATGATTGGTTGGAACACTCTAGCACCGCCCATGATTATCTATCACCGAACTCAACACAAAAAGTATAAATTGGCCTCTTTCCCTACCTCCCTCCACCTTAACAAACAGAGTTTTCCAATAAGCCTGAGAGAATATTTCTGAATTCTAGAGTTGTTCTTCAAGTTCAAAAATCAGATAGGGTTGAGAGAGGGAAAAGGACAATGAGAATGAGAATGGGGTTCAAGACCAGAGCACTGGCTTTTCTTCTTCTTTTTGTGTCAGGTGAGTAGCTTCTCTTAGTTCTTTGGTAGGATACTTTGTTTTCGCTCTTAATCCTCCTTGTTTGTTTTTATTCTGAATCCTCGTCCTCCTGAATTTTCGAAGGGTTTGGATGTTTTTGAAAAGCGTTTTCACGCTCTCGCTCACGCACATGCGTTATCTGACTCGGGCTAATTTTTTTTGGGTTGAAATACCATTAGAAAAATTTGTTTCAAACCTGATATTTTCTTTTGACTGTCCCTACTTGCTTTCGTAGAAAAGTGGGAACTAAGGGCTAAGTATAGTGGGTGTTTGAATCAAGAATTGGTGGAGTGATTTGCCCGGCCAAGTAGCCAAGATGAGCCATTCTTTTCCTTTCAAACATTATAGTGTGAACATTATAGCTTGTTCAAAGTGTTTTTTGTTGTTGGTTTTTTTTTTTTGTGAATTGCCCTCTTTGCTAGCATAGGGAACTAGGTTATGTTTGGATATAGGGTTTGTTAAGGGATAAGAAAAACACTTCAAATTTATCAAGGGGTTTTTTTTTTTTTTGAAGAAGTCATTCATTCATCAGCCCATCGGACAATACAGATTTCAGAAAAGATACAGGAAAGAACCAGAGTTACCTAAACTTCGATCTCAGGCACCTACTGCCGAAGCAGGCCTGGCAAAATCGCCGGTACTCAAGGGTTTGTTGAGGGATAAGAAAAACACTGCAAATTTATCAAGGGAAATCCATTGAATTTTCCTTTCCCACACAAATTCCTCCCCAAATTCGTTGATCAAATATACCCCATAGGAAAACATAGCAATATTGGTCACCAAAAGAAAGCTTTCATTGTAGCTCAGCCTTCCATATGTTTTCAATCTTGGTACATATGGGAAATAGTTTGAAATCAATCTAAACATGCTTCATATTTTGTTGCTCTTGGCGTTTTAAAGAAACTTCTTTCACATGATGATGTTCGTCTAATACAATGGGTTTGTTTTTGTAGAGTTTTGCTTTGGATTAACAATAGCAGCTGAAACTCCTAACCTCGGAACGGTGATTGGTATTGATCTGGGCACTACATATTCTTGTGTTGGTGTTTACCGAAATGGTCATGTTGAGATTATAGCGAACGATCAAGGAAACCGAATCACCCCATCGTGGGTAGCATTCACTGACACAGAGCGTCTGATTGGGGAGGCTGCAAAGAACCAAGCAGCTCTCAATGCAGAACGTACTATATTCAATTTTAAGCGGCTTATCGGAAGAAGGTAAGTTAAGCTCGTAAGGTTTTCTAGCGTAACTCTCGTATCGTCCATCTTGTTCATTGTATTTCTCTCATTCTAATCAAATGCATCACATTCTACCATTTTTCAGTCCATCCTCTCTTTCTTTCGAATCAAAAGGAACGATTGGTATACGGAGTACGACTTGATAGGAGTTTGATTTGTTTTTCTTGATAGGTTTGACGATCCCGAGGTTCAGAGGGACATGAAGCTATTACCTTACAAGATTGTGAACAAAGATGGGAAGCCTTATATACAGGTGAAGAACAAGGATGGCGAGATCAAAGTGTTTAGCCCTGAGGAAATCAGTGCTATGATATTAGGAAAAATGAAGGAGACGGCTGAATCATATCTGGGGAAGAAAATCAAGAATGCTGTGGTAACTGTTCCAGCTTATTTCAACGACGCGCAGAGACAGGCCACTAAGGACGCAGGCGTAATCGCTGGGTTAAACGTGGTTCGGATAATTAACGAACCAACTGCTGCAGCAATCGCCTACGGTCTGGACAAGAAAGGGGAAGAAAAGAACATCTTAGTCTTTGATTTGGGTGGTGGTACATTTGATGTAAGCATCTTAGCCCTTGACAACGGCGTTTTTGAGGTTCTTTCCACCAGTGGAGACACCCACTTGGGAGGAGAAGACTTTGATCACAGAGTCATGGAGTATTTCATCAAACTGATCAAGAAGAAGTACAACAAAGACATAAGCAAGGACAACAAGGCCCTTGGGAAGCTCCGGAGGGAGTGTGAGAGAGCCAAGAGAGCTCTGAGTAACCAACACCAAGTGAGAGTGGAAATCGAGTCGCTCTTCGACGGTGTTGACTTTTCTGAGCCGTTGACGAGGGCGAGATTCGAGGAGCTGAATATGGATCTGTTTAAGAAGACAATGGGGCCGGTGAAGAAGGCTATGGAGGACGCGCGGTTGAAGAAGTCCGATATTGCTGAGATTGTGCTTGTTGGAGGGAGTACAAGAATTCCTAAGGTGCAACAGCTATTGAAGGACTATTTTGATGGGAAAGAGCCGTGTAAAGGTGTCAATCCAGATGAAGCTGTGGCCTATGGTGCCGCGGTTCAAGGTGGAATCCTCGGCGGAGAAGGCGGGGAAGATACTAAAGGTTACCGTCTTATTGGCTTGTTTTGAATCTCAAGCCTAACTTGTTAGCTAAATTTTCATTTTTGCTGAATTTTCCTTAGGTTTGGTAATAAGAACTTACGTCTTCAAGCTTAAATAATTTAGCGGAAGACTTAGATGGGCCATTTTTCGGCTTATTTTTGTCTTTTTCAAGATAACTTGAAGTTCCAGTAGACATGGTAATTTGTCAAGATAACAGAAACTTATGGCGAAAATATTTGAACCGCAGGCATTATTTTGCTCGACGTTGCTCCTTTGAGTCTGGGAATCGAAACAGTCGGTGGGGTCATGACGAAACTGATCCCAAGGAACACAGTCATCCCAACCAAGAAATCTCAAATCTTCACAACCTACCAAGATCAGCAAACAACAGTTTCGATAAAGGTTAGTAGAGCAAAAAACTTAAATTTCGAGATGCAAGTGTCTGTTTTCCTTGTTTAGGTTTGTTGAAAGTGTGTGGGAAACCTTTCAGGTGTACGAAGGTGAAAGAAGCTTGACAAAGGATTGTCGCGAGCTTGGAAAATTCGAACTATCAGGCATACCGCCTGCTCCAAGGTAATTTTGACATGAAATCTGGAGTTTTGCTGTGACCAATCTACCGAAAAGTTTGTTGTCATTTTCAAAATTTCTCATAAACAAGTCTCTCCAAACAAGTTTTTTTTTTGCTTTCGGTTAGCGACATGGAAGGCAAAAATGGTACCAAATTTCATAGTGATACGAAAACTGTTTCCAACTGAACATGAATCCAACATTACTCAACTTTCCTACCATCATCTGCATTTGAGGAGATTTACGAGTACTAGAAATAATCTTAAACCTTGTATAGAATTGTGAGTACTGATATCATAATTTGCAGGGGAGTGCCTCAAATTGAGGTTACATTTGAGGTGGACGCCAACGGCATACTACACGTGACAGCAGAGGACAAGGCAGCGAAGAACAAGCAAACCATTACCATCACTAACGACAAGGGGCGTCTAAGCCAGGAGGAGATCGACAGGATGGTGAAGGAAGCAGAGGAGTTTGCGGAAGAGGATAAGAAAGTCAAGGAGAGAATCGACGCCAGGAACAAGCTCGAAACCTACATTTACAACATGAAAAGCACCGTTAACGACAAAGACAAACTCGGTGACAAGATCGATTCAGACGACAGAGACAAGGTCGAGAGCGCGTTGAAGGAAGCCTTGGAGTGGTTGGACGATAACCAGAACGCGGAGAAAGACGAGTTTGATGAGAAAATGAAGGAAGTGGAAGCTGTATGCAATCCTGTTATTAGACAGGTCTATGAGAAGAGCGGCGGAAGTTCTACCGATTCAGACGACGAAGAGTCGAACGATGAGTTGTAGAAACGAAAACTGCACTACATTTTCACCTCTTTTACTTCTTCTTTTCCCTTTGCCAATACCTTGAGAGATTCATGTTGCTGCAACAAGGTTAATTAGTATGGTAGGTTAGCAGATGGTAAAATTTGTTTTCTGTTTACGGTAGAAAGCTACTTCTATGGTATGAGGTTTATGGATGGAATTTGATATTGGGGTTTGACTAGGTGGAATTTGTTCGTGGTTTTTGACTTCTCTTTATTTTTTTAAATGAAAATTTTTCTTGTTGACTTCGATGGTTGTGTGTAGGGCTGTAAACGAGCCGAGGCAAACCGAGCTTTGTCGAGCTTGAGCTCGTTTAGTAAATTAGCCCGGGACAGAATTGTTAAATTCTGACTTCCTTCTTCAAATAGAGAATTCAAATGCCAGTGACGTTTGTGGGGTGCAAGACAGTTGGAAGAGAAGGATTATTTAATTTTTTTATTTAGTTTTTGGAAGAGAGAAGAATACTTGAGACATGCCTTTGCTGCCACCAATTGCCTCTCCCACTTGTTGAAAAGAATTAGCTGAATGATAAAACCGTGGTTCAACTGTTCTAATGGAGGCTTGGTGATAAGGCTTGAAAGGCAACTGAAATTTTTAGTCAAAGATGAGATAAGAAGATATAAAACGTGGATACAGATTGGAGTTACGTTGTTTTTATTTTGTGAGTTTTTCCATGAATATAAGGTTATCTATTTTATCTAACTTTGCCTATATGTATGGGTTGTAATCTGTATTGAAAAGCATGGGAGTTGAGTGAGTAAAAGATAACGAGAAGTGTGAGAGTTTGTACAATCAGTGAAGCATTATCAATAAAAGTGTGTTTATTATTGTGTGTGAAAATCTCATCCTCCCATCAGTAATACCTATCACTTCCGTATTCCAACACCACTACTGTAGAGTGAGAAAAGAAGAGAACAAAAGGAATCAAGTGAGGGGAAGATAAGCAGGTGTTTTGGTGGTGCATTTCAAGACAAAAGAAGTGTTCAATGATATGTGATTCATGATCCCTGTGGATCTGATTCAGTTGGCATTCGGTCTTCTAGTTGGTCGATCTATGGAAGGTCATTCTGTCAACACGAGTTTTTAAGGCTCCAAGGACACAACTTCAACCCGAGTCGTTTCAACTCTAAAGAGCACGCATTGATTTGCGTGTGCGCATACGGTGGCATGATGCGTCCAAACATGATTCAAACTGTGGTCATTACCAAAAGATATTTTCACAATGATTTTTATTGGTTGGTGGTATACATGGCAACGTTGTCATCCTATGTGAGTAAAACTAGTCTACAGCATTTATATAAATTATATTACCTTTTTCATCATGTTTAACTTTGTCCCTATCTATTAAGGGTGTTCCACTTTTGTGGAAAAGAAAATTTTTTAAAAAGAAGGCAATTTCAAATTTAAAAATCATGTGTTTACTAAATAATTTTTCTACCAACATAGATCTCGTTAAGATCTTTTAAACGGTATAAAAAAATTGAAAAAATCTTTTTCATTTTTATTATATTTGAGTTTGAAATTACATTCGTTTGGAAAAAAAAAACACTTTTTGTAAAAGTGGAACACCACCTAATTGTTCTGTAGGAGAAATGATCACGAGGTAAAATGTAATGTAAATGATGTAGACTAGTTACACACGACGAAAACGTCACCATATATGCTACCGACCAATCAACATCTTAATTTGTGAAAAATAACTTTTGGTGATGATGACAGTATGAACAATGTCCGGATGCATCATACCATTGTATCCGAACACGTAAATCAACGCATGTTCCATGGGGTTAAAACACCCCGGATAGAATGAAAAGTTATCTCCCGAAACCCTAAAAATTTGTGTTGGCAGAACGGCCTCCAATGCTCGACCCACTAGAAGATCGATTACCAACAGAATCAGAACCACAGGTATCGAATCCCACATCCTTGAACAGTTCTTTCATCTCGAAAAATAAGCCGGGACTCACTCCTAATATTCTGTTTGGATTTAATAAATATGAAAATAAGGCACGGTAGAGGGTATTTACCTACTTTAGGTATGGTATGTTACACGGTCTTGAGTAGAACTCAACTCCAAAAGCTAGCTATTGAAGTAAGGGTGCCCTCACGCTTATATTCTGCATATTACTTTGGTACCCAAGCGATGTGGGACTTCGCTTCACACCCTCCCTCATGCCCAGCGTGCTCACTCGGCAGCACCTGCCTCGTGCAGGTGAGGGACACGCACCCTACCCATCCTTGGCATACCCGGCTCTGATACCATGTTACACGGTCTTGGATAGAACTCAACTCCAAAAGCTAACTATTGAAGTAAGGGTGCCCTCACGCTTATATTCTGCATATTACTTTGGTACCCAAGCGATGTGGGACTTCGCTTCACATGGTAAACCATCTGAAACAAGGGTAGTGATTTTGCCACACCCTTTTTTGATGATGTCACATTCTGCAAGTGTATTTTTTGGTGCAATAATACACTTGCAGGATGTGACATTATCAAAAAATAGTGTGGCAATATCATTTTCCCGAAACAAATGCTATTATTTTAATCTTATATTGCCAAACAAAATCAAACGAATTTCAAGTAGAAAAGATCCTGGCTCCGCCACTGCTTGATTGTCATGGATAGATACTCCTTCCACAAGATACATCAATCTTTTGAAGCTTGCTATTGTTCAGCAAAGCGAAGCTCAAGAGCCGAAAGCTGTCCGACACTTAAAGAACCGTAAAATACAGAACATATGAACCAGACGGACAATCATAAAAAAGTGGGTTTATACCATGTTGTGTATTGGAAGAGGGAGAAAGAGAGGATTTTTAGTTTCACACAATAGTGATTATGTCATGACCCATCTCTTTATTGTAGAGTTTTTTTTTGGTATGAATAACAACTTATCGGATTAATTTGTAGAAAATTAAGTGCATATGGCAAATTGTTTGAGATCCTTTGACAAATGCAAAGTCTTACATACTATTGGAATTTAATGGAATTGCGCGGAAGGCACAAAAATCATTACGTATAACATATCAGCTGATACGAGCTGATACGTGACGTAATGGGAGTCATTTTAAACCTTGCTTGAAGGAATAAGGAACCATCAGTTTAAGCTCACCATTTTTTATTAGCTAACATGTATACAAATTCTCAACTTAACATATAGCGTCATGTTGTACTATTTTGTAGATGTGTAAATACCTAGGCTTCTTGAGTTTCTACTTTCTAGTATAAGCGGCAAACGTCTTCATTGGCATCATCTTTGTAGCCAGAGCGAGATATAGTAGAACAGAGGCTGTTATTTGGAAAAGGTTTTGAGGTAGTTTTCTAGATAATAAGTGCTAAGGGAAAAGGTGATTATATGGAAGCAAGACGAAAACAATTGAGCTGCCCCTTTTATGCATAGAAGTGAAAAAAAAAAAAAACTTCTATGCGAAAAAAGGATCGGCTCAATTTTTTTCGTCTTCCATATAATCACCTTTTCGAGTCTTCACCTTTTCGAGTCTTGGAGAAAATATCGGTTTTGTTCACTTGGGTTCCCAGAATCTTTCTCCCTTTCTCTTAGCATTTACCATTCAAAAACCAATCTCAAAACCATTACCAAACAACAATCTCTATTCTACTGTATCTCTCACTACGTACAAAAATGATGGAAATGAAAACCGTGCGCCGCTACCACAAACGTAAGAAGCCCGGTATGTGCACATCTACAGAATAGTACTACTAATTTTGTATACATGTCGGCAAATAAAAAAAAGGTGAGCTTAAACTGATGGTTCCGTATTCCTTCAAGCAAAGGTTTTAAACGACTCCCGTTCCGTCACGTATTAGCTAATACGTAATGATTTTTTTGTCTTCCGATCCTATTAAATTTCAATATTATACCTATATATGTGTGTGCGCACGCGTGTGTGTGCTCCCGCTCCATGAAGTTAAATTCGCTGGGTTGAATAAAATGTCTGATTGTTAACTTTACCAGGAATGTGTTTTATGTGTTGCAATGCATTATCGACAGAATTATAGATTCTAACAGGTAAGCAAGGAGAAAAAAATGCTGACAATCTAGCTAATTAAGCAAGAGAAAATAATATTTGAAGACCTTATGCAGTCAGAGGAGTACATCAATGACAAGTAAAGATGAAAAAAAGCAATGGTAAGAAGGCACTGAGATGTGTAAAAGATAACAAAAAAATAGTTTAACCACTCACCTGGGGTCCAAATTATGGGATCATAAAACGAAATGTAAGACGATAGCTCACTATTCTGGATCAAAATGAACACCAAAACAAAGTTGAACACAAGCACAATTATTCCTTAAAAAATAAATATGGTGTCCTTGCAAAATATAACCCAAGCTCCACACCTTATGCACTAACTTAATCATCCAATTTGATCCAATTTTGAGCAATTGTGGGTTCATGCATGCTGAACCCACAAAAAATAGCATAACCATCCATATTTTAGATCACGCAAAACTTGCAAGAATTAGTTTTATCAGATATCAGTAACGGTAACTATGTCAACCATTCACGTACATTTCGAAAAAGTTTGAACGGTCCACTTGCTTTAACATAAATGTAAACCATTAGCCATCAACATTGAAGTAACTCTGTCAGCCGTTCACATTTGTGAAAGACTACTACATTAACGGAAGTAGTAATTTTTGACCAGATACTCGAAGATGAATGGATTCTATGCTCGCAATTGCTCAAAACTAGACCAAACTTGTTGTTAGGACCAGAACTTGTTAAAATAAAAATATAACCATTGTTGCCTCTGTTCTACTGTCTTCTCTCTAACAAAAGAATTAAACAAAAACCAACCAGCATAACCTTCCGGATCCCATTTTGTAGTATATATATGCACCCGCTGCCGTAGAGTGAGAAAAGAAGTTAAACAAATTTCCGAATTATCCGAGAAAAGAAGTTTCCAAAAGGAAACAAGAAAGGGGAAGATCAATATGCTGCTGTTTTTTGTGGCGCATTTCTGCGTTTTTATGAACTTAACTTAAATCTAAAAGTTTTGTTCTTATTTGAATTTTTTTCGCTTTTGTTATTTTTGTGCAAAATTTTTGTGGGTTATTATTAATTCGTCTCAACGAAAGAAATCGGAAAAGTAATTTTTTTTTTTTTTTTTACTTTTGGCCTAAAAAGTGGCTATTTCTCGAAAGACTTGGGTAAAAATAAAAAATATTTACTTTTCCGCTCCCTCTCATCGAGACAAATCAATGACCCACAAAAGTTTGGCACAAAACTAACAAAAGAGAAAAAAATTTAAAGACAATTTCCAGATTTAAGTTATGTTCATAAGAACACATTCAAAACGAAAGAACTGTTCAAAGATATGGGATTCGAGATCCCTGTGGATCTGATTTAGTCGGCATTCGGTCTTCTAGTGGGTTGAGTTATTCTTTTTCCTTTTGTTTCTTTTGATTCTATAATTTTAAGAAACGAATTGAAGGAAAAAAATAAAATTGCTGCCAACTTTATAACTTTTTTTTTCCCTCCGGATTCGCCTTTATAACTGATACCCTCAAAATTAGAAATGACTATAAATCTCCTGTGATTTTAATGTTTATTTCGCCAACACCCAACCACTGTTTCGACAAAACATGTAATACAATTAGCCAAAAGTGTCTTATATCGACAAATTCACCCTTTTTAAGATAGAATGATAAATAAAAAGCTCTCAACTCTCAATTTTTTGACCTAAAATTAATAGAATTTTCCTTTATGCCCAAAGTTACAGTTCTTTCTGAGCTGTAACAAACAAATAGTTATAATATTTTTTTACCCTTTATGTCAAAAAAACAATTCCTCCAATAGGTTAAAAAAAAGTCGTTTTAATTGAAAATATGCGAGAGTTGAAAGTTTTTTTTTTATAACTTTTTATTATCAAAAAGGGAGAATTTTTAGATACGGGTCATTTTTTGCTCATTCCATCACGTTTTTTTGACAGACGATTGTTGATTATGGGTGTTAGCAAAACGAATAGAGAAACAAAGACATTTATTGTTATTTTTTATACGTGAGGGGTATTTGTCTTTAAGGCAAACATAGGGGGTGTCAGTGAAATATACCCATGAATCTTTAAGAGCATCTCCAATCCAATACTCGCAAATAGAGTTATCAAAATAATGTTTTGTATTCAAAAAGGCAAATTTAGAGAATGTTACTCTCTACTTCAACCACAATCCTTTATTTTCATCTCAGTTTCTTTCAAAACTCAATAACATTTTCCTTTTCATTCCAAAATTTAAATTTACAAACTTGATTTTTTTTCACATTCTATATATTCCATATGGGTTTTATTTTAAAGATCGTGTTGACAATCTTTCAATAATATTAGTTTTGTAAAATATAATTTAGTGATTAAAATATATTAAAATCTTCACGCTCTTACAAATAGAAAGAATCATCCTCTAAATATAGAGAACCAAAATCCATCATCTCAAGAAGAGATACAAAGGATGGGTTGGAGCTCTCCCGTACTCTCAAGTCTGATACAAAGTTTTAGAGTATGGATTGGAGATGCTCCGATAAGTTTGGCGCTATTTTACGTAGTATATGTTTTAAATTGAGTCAAGTTTAGGTACTCACCAAGAGACATTGGCGTAAACGTTCAGGGGGTAATTTTGATATTTTGAGAAGAATGTCATGACCACATCAATTCAAGATCTTGAGTTTGGCGCGGCGTTGGAGGAGCGTCCTTTTCATCCGATGATGCCCCAGTAGTAGCACCCCTGGCAATCCTCCGCCAGTTCTCTGCAACTCTAGGGTTTCCAAGTCCACCTCGTTATCGCTAATCATTTTTTTGCGGGTAAATTATAAACTCTCTCTCTCTCTCAATCTCAAATCATGGTTACATTCATAACAATTCGCGTCACTGTTTGTTTGTTGTTTTGAGTCAATCTCTCACGGCGTTCCTCTCTCTCTACGTTTTCTATTATTTGTTTGATTCTGAAGAAATATTGGTAAAAAAGGAATAACTTTGAACGAGGAAAACAGGCAAATTAGGTCACCACCACCAGGATTAGTCGAGGTGGTCGTAAGCTGGCCCGAATACCTGGTTATCAAAATGAAAACAAAAAGGAGGGCACCACTCGGTTGGAGACTTTTTGCTTTGTTTTTTTGAGTAAGTTGAAAAAAACCCTTTGTATCTTATATACGTATAGTAGTATAGTGCTAACGAGAAAGAAAGGGCCGCTTACCAGATTGGATAGGCTAACTTGTCGTATCTTGTAGGTCGACCAACCGTCCTTTTTTATTTTTGACGCCTCAGAGATTTCAACTATGGGATAAGGTTTGAGATCCTTGATTCCTTTATGGTAAATGCTAACATCAGCCCTAAGGGCGGAGGATAATATGTAAAAAAGTGCATCGGTATCCGAGAAAAAGTGTATTGATATCTGTGAAAGTGTATTAATATCCGCGAGATATGTATTGAAATCCGAACTTGTTTGGTGTTATGTGCATATTATCCTATGTCTAAAAGGCGGAGGTTAGCAAGACCCTTCCTTTATTTATTTGCCCCATTTCCACCAGAAAGGAAAGAAGGTGAGTCTATGGAATAGCTGGAACAGTTTCATAGCGCGAGGTGCATATATTGTTAAGCTTTAGTTTATGATCTTTCTGTGGGACCTCAAATAGACAAAATAAGCATTCTATATTTTGAAGTCTTGGTTTTCCCATAATTTTCGTCGGACTTATATGCAACCAAGCAGGGGTGCCATGTTATGTTTCAGTATTGGGCCATGAACATAAGTAATCAAGTAAATAAAATCGAAGAGCTCGGATGAGTTAGGAGCTTAGGACTGAAGTAAAAGCTACTATACTAGCTTCTCCATTTTCAGCTGTATGATAGAAATCTAGGTTGAGCACATCATCCATATGCACCCATTTCACCTATTAGCATAGCTGGTCTACTTGGCAATTTCATGTTTGTGTAATTGAGAATGTAGAGACTTTTAATTCCCATTATTAGGAGGCAATAGTGAACCATAAAGCTGTGCTAGCTCCATTTCCAATCAACAACTTTGAGAACTGTGTATGGATCGTTTGATTTCTGATTAAAAAAAAAAATTTGTTCCTAAAGTTATTCATAATAACAAACAATATACTGAACTGTCTGGAGTGTGGTGAGGAACTCACAGCATTTATGCAAGTGCTTTGTGTAAGGAGGTTGAGAAATGGTGGACACTTTCCTTCATTGCTTTGGTGCATAAGGAAGGGGGAGCAATTGATATGGAGAAGAGATTACAGGACTATTTAACTTGGTTTAGTGTGTTTATGAAATCATTGCAAAGATCCTTGCTTTGAGGTTGAGAAATTGGATTGGGGTTGTCATCTCAAAGTCTCAGAATGCATTTTCTTGGCAAATCTTGGTTGAATAATTTAAGTTTCATGTTTCTGAAATGGGCTAATTTCGGAGGATAACTTACAGGTCCCAATCTATCTGTGATGTTTGGGCCATAATTTAAATCTTATGTTTCTATACGGTTTGCATTTCCTACAATTTGGCATAAGAAGTTATATGGAGAAAGGGAGCTCAACCAAGTATGGAACCGATTGAGAAAAACAGTTAGTATGCCCTGGTATTTTATTTTTAGGGATGTGCAACTCTTCCATACGCGTAGTACACATGGTACAATATCCAAAGATATAAGTGTAGGAAGATCTGAAGCTTGGACATGCACCTGCCCCCGGTACTCGTACCCATTTATATCTGACATGGAACACCATCTAAAAATTTCTTTCACACATAGTACCTTAATGGAAGTCTTTATCCTCGGTTATTGTCTGAGCTTATCGCTTTATTGAGTCCTCAAATTTCAAATTCAGAATGTTACTCTCTTCTGTTTACTTGATGCTTTTAGCTATCAATGGAGCACAAGGCTTTAAAACACTTGATAGCTTGATGCCTTGATGCAAACCAGTTCCTTTATTATGGTGTTGTATGCTATGGTAGGGGAATATTCTACTGTCCAATACATCTCTCTCAAATTGTCATCAAATTCCACGTGGGGAATGGAAGGGTCTTCGCCTTTACAATCCCTTCAAACCAAATATTGGAAGTGAAACGCAGTTCGGGATAGGAAGCATTTGGTGATTCCGGAGACTTTGGGCTTGGCTTGGAATATGGATTGGATGGGTGAAAGTCTGTTAACACTGCGACTTTCCACGAAAAACCTTCAATTGATTTTCACTCTGAAGACCGAACCTAAGACTGAGAATCCTACGACCCAACTTCTCCACCAGCAGAGCAATGTAAATGTAGATTGTTAAGACAATCCCCTTCTTGTTGCGCACGAAATACCAATCTAACACAAATTGACCCCTCAGATCTTCTGTTCTTAAAATACTCTCCTGGGTCGTCATCCCAGCACAGAAGGCCACCTTAGGAGGAGCATTTAAGCCTTCGTGTATATTCTGGTTCTACCATAATAGTTAATACCTTCTTTCACATATCAAAGGGCCAACATGATGCAAAACATGACCTTTCTGCGATTTCTATCTTACAAGCACCGTGCATATTCCCTAACTTAACCACCATCAGAATTATTGTATTCATGATTCATCGGTGTAATGTACATTATATGCACTGGTTACGTTTGTTGTTCAGATGTTCTAGCTGAGCCTTTTTTCTGTTCTAGCTGAGTGCCCTTTATTTTTTTCCCATATACTTCTCTCTCTATTACATTCATGTTTAGAGGGTTTAAAAGTTTTTTTTTTTTTTTGGTTACTCTTTCATGGAAACAGCATACACACCATGGAAGGACGTTGCGTCTCTTCTGACCAGGTTTTTGCCGAATTGATTGGAATGGGATTTGAGTTCTCTGATGTTGCAGAAGCTGTAAAAGCTGTGGGGCCATCAGTGGAGACTGCAGTTGAATATATTTTGAATGGGTCTCGTCGCAATAGTACCATTGCATCAACTAGTTCTAAACTGCCCATAAGCAATACAAAAGCCCTGGCCAAAAGAACATTGTCAACCTCCTGTTCTTCGTATCGAATGCGACAATCAACTATTAGGGAACATCTCCAATCAGCAGGTAGACCCAAAAGAAGCAAAACCGATAATGTATCTGATGTATCAGTCTCTGGATCTCAACTATTGCTCGAACCTTTGAGAGAACCAGATGAGACTCTTCATGCAGTGGAGTCTAAATTGAAAATCGAGCAAGAGACATTTTTACAGCGATCTCCAGGCCAAGAAGAGCTGGATATTGGACCAGGCTGGGAGCAGAAAGTCAAGAATCTGTTGGTTAAGCATTTTGGGTTTTCATCCTTGAAGAGTTTCCAAAAGGATGCAGTGGCTGCTTGGTTAGCCCAGCGAGACTGCCTTGTTCTTGCAGCCACAGGATCTGGTATCATTTTTTCTTTTTGTAGTTGGGGTTTTTGTTTGAAAATAGGTTTCTGGCATTGGACTTGGCCATATGGGTGTATATAAAGGGGTCAGGAACCTGATGTCTAAAAATAGAGGATACATGAATGTGTGTCGATATTGGGATCCGCATATGGACACAAATAATTTACTAATTTTCCTATGTAAAAGAAAGACCCAGATGTTGATATGCCCCCAAATAGAGTTGAAAAAGAGTGCAAAGGCAAAATCTATGTTGAGTAGTAAAAGCATAAAGCTACATCATCATAGATTTACTAAGACATTTCCTTTTATCATACATGGAACTATGTTTTTCACATATGTTTGCTTCCAATTTCCAAAGATCAAAAAGATCTACAACGGACTTATCTAAGACATCAAGGTACATGAACCAGAATCCTACACACGAAAAGACCGAGTTTGCCCAGCTTACTTTAGGTATGCTGTTCATCTTCAAATTACACTTCCCCCCTTTAAGTTTTGTTTTTATTTATCTTGTTGCCTTAAAAATAGTTTTTCTCCACTCTGCCCCTTAAGGTTACTTCCTTTTCCTTTGGCTCTTAAAAGTACTTTTCCCTCTGAACTTTTGAGTTGTCTTTCTGTTTTGAAATAAATCAACTGCCATTCTTAAATTTGATTGTCCGAACTTGCTTGAACTTGTAACTTCAGTGTTTGTAGATGGAGGAGTCTACCATGCAAGTGCCACTTGGTTGCTCGAGAATGATTTGAGATTTGTTTCAGTTCGGGGATTGTGTGGGTTGAGATGTTGTGTCAGGGTTTGATGGAGGGGATGACTTTTGATAAATGGAGTCGTCTTTTTCTTAATAACTTTTGCTTCATAAAGACAAAAAGGAGCATACAAGTTATGAAAAAAAGTTTACTAAACCAAGCTTTTTGAAAGAGTTACTTAAAAGAAATCACTAACAAGTCCAAACTAAACTTAAAATTACACTTTTAATAGTTTGCACAGGTACCTTCCCCACGGCTCTAGCTGTGATGCTCCCAAGTGGTATGGGAGCATGATGCTCCCATTAGATGATGCTCCCATTTATTAGTAAATGCCAAATGGTATGTATAGCCATCTAACAAAGTAAGTTTAGCCATGTAATATAGCAAGTGTAGTCATGTAATACAGCAAGTGTAGCCAATATAGTGTGGTCATGCAATATAATAAGTGTAGCCATATAATGTAGTAAGTATTACCTTGGTAATTGGTATGTATAACCAGTTTCTGTGGTAAGTAATATTGCGATTTTTGGCAGGAAAATAATGAAACCACCTTGTTTTTAGCATATTTACCTAACTTTTGGTAGGTAGTTTGGATCTAACGGCTGTGATTTACCTATTTTTCTGGGTCCATAGTTAATGGGAGCATCATGCTCCAATACACTTGGGAGCGTGGTAGAAGTTTTGCACTAGTAAAGCTAAAATATTGTATATAAAATAAGACGTCAAGTAAGTGAACCAAGCATAGATGCATTTGTTTTTCAAGGTACTAGGATTTATGTAAGTTGGCTTCTCTCTTACCTATAAGCTATCTGTAAGTAGGCGTCTCTCTTCTCTATTGTTTACAGATTTGACACCATGCCATGTGCGATTAAACGTGCTGTATCCGAATCATATACCGCACCCATACCCGTGCTGGGTTGACAAGAGTTCTTCGCCAAAAGTGGCTGATCCATGTAGCATAGAGTTGGAACGTCAAGATAACTTCCGTGTTCTTGTTGTCTCAGAAGGTTTACTCTTTTGTAGGGAAATCCTTGTGTTTTCAGCTTCCAGCATTATTAACGGGGAAAGTTGTGGTTGTCATTTCACCTTTGATAAGTTTGATGCATGATCAATGCTTAAAGCTTGCAAAACATGGTGTGTCAGCCTGTTTTCTTGGTTCTGGACAAACAGACAGCACCATTGAGCAGAAAGCAATGAGAGGCATGTATGACATTATATATGTCTGCCCAGAGACAATCTTAAGGTAAGGGGTTTATTTGACCTTATAAATTATGACTGTGTTTGGTAAGGCGGCTGCGCTTTTGTTTACCAGATGAAGACGTGCATTCTGCTGCAGACTGATAAAACCTCTTCAAAGCCTTGCTGAAAGCCGCGGAATTGCACTCTTTGCCATAGATGAAGTCCATTGTGTTTCTAAGTGGGGTCATGATTTTCGACCCGACTACAGGTGTATATTTTGCATCCTCTTGAGTATAGAAGGTTGTGTTTTTGTTCAAATCGCTAGTACAGATATTTTAGTATTTGGTCTGTTTTAAACAAATGTGTGGAGTTGTACTCTGACCTTGGAAACCTAGGAATTGTTCCAAGTACTATGTGATGCAACTTAGAAGATATGCTCGTGAGAGTTAATATGATTTTCTGACAGAGCTTCTCCTACATTTTTAGGCGGTTGTCCGTCTTAAGAGAGAACTTCAGAGCAGACAAGTTAAAATTCCTAAGATTTGACATACCACTGATGGCATTGACTGCCACTGCCACTGCTGTCGTTCGAGAAGACATCCTGAGCTCATTGTGCATGTCAAATGAAACAAAGATTGTGCTGACTTCATTTTTCAGGCCGAATCTCCGGTTCTCAGTGAGTTGTCTGTCTTTAGGGTGGTTAATACTTCTTCCTAAAAGTTTTGCTATGTGCACACATTGATGTTGGTTTGTGTGTATTCAGTTGGTTTGTTTTGTTTTAATCACAAGTTGAAAGTGACAATTATTTGTTTCAGAATTCTTTCGATTCTGGGCTTTGGTTATTTCAGTTCCCATAATTCTCTGCAAGTTTGTATTTTATTTATTTCTTATGTATCACTTACTCCATTTGTGTGGGATTTGTGCACATGTTTATTTGTTTATGCATTAGTCTTTCCTACTCATTTTCTGGAATGTGCAGGTAAAGCATAGTAGAACATCATCTCCCAAATCGTACGTGAATGATTTTCGTGAACTGATTGATATTTACACCAGAAAGAAAAGGGCTGATAAAAAGGAACATGATGTGGTGTTTCAAGATATGGAGCATGATTCAGACAGCTCCACTGATACTTCAAATGCTAGCATATTTGATGCAGATAAAATGTCCCAGATTGAATTGGACAATGTTGAGGATAAATCCTTTTCTGAAAAGGATGATGATGTAAGTTCAGCTAAGGAAAGTCAGTTTCCAGCTTCAGATGAGAAAAAATTGTCCGTTGAATATTTAGAAGATGAATGTGATCTTGTCCAGGGTGTGGATGATATGGATGGTAATATTCTCTATTTTTTTAGATATTTTTTTGGTTCTAGCAAGTTGTTTATCGGTCTTACATGTGTGTATAGTTTGACTAAATAGGTAAACTTTCGTTGGAGAATCTTGTATAAAAAACCTATGTAACGTTGACTCGGGTAGGTTTACCAGGTGCAAGTATGTGTCTAAGTGTCGGATTCAATTAATTTCCATTTCAAGAACACATGGATTCATCATAAGTTTCACATTTCTTAGAGTAGTTCTTTTATCTAATAGGATAAAATGAATGTGTCTACATAGGGCCTTAGAGAAATTCAGGCATAATATTGGTGTTCTATGCAGAGTTCAAGGTAAGTCCAAATTTCAAAATAAGATTGTGAGGTGAATGGATGACTAAACATGTAACGATACTTTATAGAAGAGTCCATGTAATATAGGTGAAACCATGTCATAAGAACTTCATGAATCCATTCTCTGTTTCGCACTCAAAAGGAATATGGCAGAAATTAAGACACAAGAAAAGAGTTAATGAGGTGCCTCAAAGTTCAATCGGTTTGTATGAGAGAAGCACTGGAGAGCAATAATAAGATAAGGAACATGGATCTATATTTGCTATGTATGTAGTAGCATCTTCCGTTGAAATGTTGTGCTTATTTCATGGAGAAATATATTTTGTCCTCTAGTTGCTCCATTTATTGTATCGCTATTCTGTCTAACTCCTAGAAACGTGGGATCTTTAGAATATTTCTCCGCTTCACTTCTCCTGCCAAGCATAAGTTCCTATTATGCTGCTATATATAGTCGATCTCCCATGAGGACCACCTTATTTTAATAAAATGCGGACCTCCCTTTCCCGATCAAAAATCGATGATCCGAACCGCTCAATGTGTTCAGAACGTGATTTTAAGGGTACTCGCTAGAAATCATAAAAAAAAAAGACCGGGAAGGCTTTATCCGAGCAGTTTTTGTTTGTTTTTTTATCGAACGGTTCAAACAAAAACTGCTCGGATGAAGCCCTTTCCGGTCATTTTTTTGCCGATTTCATGTAGGTACCCTTAAAATCACGTTCTTAACACATTGAGTGGCTCGGATCATCGAAATTTGATCGGAAAATGGGAGAAATGAGGTGGTCCTCATTTGAGACTGACTGATATATATATATATATATATATGTATATATAATATTGCCCTTTTCGTACATGAACATTCACTCTAGAATCTACACTTGCAGTTTCCTGTGGTGAATTCTTTGGTAAATCACCTGATGGCTCAGATATTTTTGGGTCATCTGAGAAGTACGATCTACAAAACAAAGAGGAGGAAAGATTAAAACTTCGGCAAGGTCATTTGGAAGGACCCACAATAATTTATGTACCAACCAGAAAAGAAACAGTAAGCATTGCAAACTTTCTTTGTAAGTTTGGAGTGAAGGCTGCTGCTTATAATGCAAAGGTAAATACTTTAGACTTCTTTTAAGTCAGATGACATATTTGGAATTTGTTTCATTTTGATCGGGGATGGGGTTTCTTCTACGTTTGGGGTGTCAAAAAGCCAGTTTTACTCAGGATATTTCTGTCTGTAGATAACTTTTTTCCTCTTTTTGATGAAAGTGCTCTTACGTTTTGGTTGGTCCAACAAGTCAGGTCAAAATCGTCTTTTTTGTCTATGGATGTACCTTTTTTGAAGTTGGTCCAGATTTGCAGAGGAATTTTTTTTTGACCAAAATCTGATAAAGTTCAGAAAAGGCAGAAGGTTTTTTTTTCCCTATTATAAATCCAGTTAAGTCAACCCTTTAGCCTTAGTGTCTGACTAGACTTCCCATTACGCGTGATTTTATATGTTTGTGAAGTCTATGTCTCATGAATGATGAAAGTGAGAGCTGAAATTTTTCTAGTGCGGCAATAATTAGTAGTCCACGGTTGATGCATGGCCCTAAGGTAACAGAAACACTTTCATGTTTTAACCACTATATGCAAATTATTTCAAAACACCAATTAGCAGTGAGGTTGTAATTTGTCTTAAACTGCCAACTATAGTTTTGGAGGCCCTTTGTTACTGTTATCGTTTGGCATGCATGTGATCTTTGCGTTTTATTTTTCCCAGTTGGCAAAAGGGCATCTCAGGCAGGTCCACCATGAATTTCATGAAAATGCGTTAGAGGTATGGACTATGAAACTTCATACATAAATCCAGTTTGTGAATTGTGTTGCTTTTCCCTAGGTAAACACTTTATTCCATTTTCTACTGGAAAATTGAGAACCCTTTAATGTGGGCAGATTCTATATTATAAATAGGGCTGTAAACAAGCCGAGCTTGAGTTTCGGCTCGTTTAGTAAATGAGCTGAGCTTGGGCCGGCTCGTTCGACAAAAGCTTGGCTCATTAAGGGTGGCTCGGCTTGATTAAAGAGGCTCATTTAATAAATGACTCAGCTCGGCCTGTTAAGGCTTGAGCCGAGCTCGAGCTTGAATTTTTGGCTCATTTAGTAAACGAGCTGAACTCGAGCTCGAGCTCGAGCTCAACAAAGCTCGGCTCGTTTACAGCCCGAAGATTTATAAATGACTCTTTGTTCAAATGTATCTATAGTGTCCAAGAGTCATACTTCATACGTGAGTGGATTATTAGCTGAATTGTCACTATAAGAAGAATCTTTGCCAACATCGTATCCCACCTCTGCTTTTGACAGCGTATTCTTTTCTCGATAGTCTTTAAGTGTCAATTTGTTGTCTTATCGATATAAGAAGGCAACCCTTTTGTACTCACGGCACAAAGCATGAGGCAGCTTCCACCAAGAATCTTTTTCGTATCTTTCTTGATTCTTTTGAATGGTGGCTTGTGTTTTGTTTTGGGTAACAAATATGCTACGACTGTGGTGAAGTGGATCAAGAACTATTTAATGAACGCTATTTGAATCCATCAAATGGGGAAAACCAAAATCTGGGTTTTACCGGCATTTTAAGCCATAAATTCTCTACCCATCCTAATTTGTTTCGTCTGTTTTTTGGTGTTGAATTAATTTTCGTTATTATGCATGTATGACGAGGACGATTTGACTGTCCCCTTGTTGCGTGCATATGATCTCAAGAGCCAATCTGTCCTCAGAGCTTTCCATGGTGTTGATATTGGATTCGTGGCCACTAGGTTTGAACTGGTTGCTCTGTGCTTGGCTCTCAGACGTTGTGGTGGTATGACCCACAGCTTACAAACTATTGTTGGCATAGCAACAATAGTTTTGACTGGGTTCTATCCATTTTAAAGCTGGTTATTAGGGGGAGTTCACACACTACTCCATAGCAAAAGTGTTGCTTATATTTGTTGAAATTGTGCCACGATTGTCGAAAGATCTCCGGTGCTTTTGTGGATTGAAGATCTACTGGTGAGCCCCGAGATCTTCTACTTTGGGCTCTACTGGAGGTCTCGCTGCTTAGGTATCGTCTTCCAGTTGGTTAGATTGGACAAAAATTAAATATTTGACGACATACTATTTTCGCTACACAATATAATGTCTCTATCTTTTTTTTTTTGTGTAGACAATATAATGTGTAGGAAAAAAGAATGACAGAGGATTGTATTATTTAGTCAAATAGTATGTCGTTGGAGATCTAATATTTGTACTATCTAACCAACTGGAAAGCGAAACCTAAGAATTAATATCACCAGGTGGTAGGTAGAGTCCAAAAGTAGAAGATCTCGGGGCTCTACCTGTAGATCTTCAATCCACCAAAGCCCAAGAGAGCTCTCGGCAATGACCGTCATAATTTCAGAAATGTAAGCAATAGTTCCGCTACGGAGTAGAGGGTGAACTCCCCCCAAAAAACTAGCTCTAAAATGGATAGAACCCTTGTCAAAGCTGTTGCTATGCCAATAGTAGTTCGTAAGCTATGGGTTATACCACCCCCACGTCTGAGAGCATATCACTGTGTAACCAACCCTAGTGGCCACGAATCTGATATCCACACCATGGAAAGCTCTAAGGACAGATTGGCTCTCAAGATCAAACACGTGCAACAAAGGGACTGTCAAATTGTCCTCGTCATAACTGCATAATAAAGAAAATTAATTCTAACACCAAAAAATAGAGGAAATAAATTAGGATGGATAGAGTATTTATGGCTAAAATTGCCGGCAAAACCTAGATTTTGGTTGTCCCCATTTCATATGGCAAAGGTGTTCATTAAATAATTCTTAATCCACTTCACTACTATCATAGGATTTTTGTTACCCAAAACCGAACACAAGCCAAAATTCAAGAGAATCAAGAAAGACATGGAAAATATTTTTGGTGGAAGTTACCTCATGCTTTGTGCCGTGAGTACAAAAAGGTCACCTTCTGAGTACAATACAGTCTTTTCGTGTCACAAGTTCAGATATACAATTGTATAGTTATTTCTTGGACAACCTTACACCAACAACAGTTCCCACATGAATTGCAAGCGAAGACCTCGAAATCGATCTTGAGTAACTACAGCAGACATGGGGCATGTTTTTAGTGCACTTTTCCCTAGAAGTGCACAACGAAACTTGACATAATAACCTGACTACTTCTTGTGAGGAGTAGACATAATGCCATCATAACTAATTACTTTTGTAGCTGATTAAAAACTAACTAATAACTTTATATGAAAAATGAAGAAGAAATCAACTGCAAGCAGAAATTTGTCCAGGACTGCCCTACTTTATTATCGTAGGGTTACGAGTGAAGCTTAATTATAAACTGGGAAAAGAATAATATGCAAATATCTTTGAGCAATTTTTTGGTTTTATAAGATTAATTTTCTTGAAGAAAGTGCATCATGTATATGGATAACATGTCTAAAGGAGAGGTTCATCCTGTGCAGCTGAGAGTTCCATGTTTTGTTTGTTGGATAAGAGAGGGTGTTTCCTTGCATTGAGTGGTCAGATGCAGCCCCCCTCTCGATACGTTTCAGAAGTTTGGCAAGTAGTCTAAGTTCTTCGAGTTGTCTAATTTGGAGATAGATTCAATTATGGAGTCATAATTGGTTCAGTCGGTAGACTCGTTGCATAGTACTCTTTATTTCTTTTTCTTGTATAAATATACATGAAGAGAGATTTTCTGAAGTTCACTAAGAATTCAACTGCTATGTTCTCTCTGGTATTGAGCATCGCCAAAATACATAGAAAACCAAGAAAGCAAACATCGCCAATTGTCTAAGAACAAAATGGCGCACTAGTGCCATGTTGATACAGAGTTGCATTAGAGATTGCTACTTTTTTTTTTTCCCCCGAAACAGAGGTTTATTCAACCCTATAAAATTAAGATCTTTTGTTTGTTTTGATTGAAGAGAATTCGAGATTCTTTTTCTTCTGATAATTATTATATCCATATCATTCAGTGGCAGATTTATTATCTTAACTTCGTATTCGTATTTTAGTTATAGCTATTAGAGAATAGTATTAAAGGTTCATTCTCTTTGTTTTAATTTCAACTCATCAAGCATGTGAGGCCATTGGTTTTTCAACTTACGCAATTTAAATTATTCCGTGCAACAAAGTTTCTTGTGGTTTTCAGCTGCATGCGGAGCAATTTCTTCACACTTTCAATTTTCATTTTTATTTTGATAATTTGGTATTGTATTCGTATTTTAGTTATAGCTATTAGAGAATAGTATTAAAGGTTCATTCTCTTTGTTTTAATTTCAACTCATCAAGCATGTGAGGCCATTGGTTTTTCAACTTACGCAATTTAAATTATTCCGTGCAACAAAGTTTCTTGTGGTTTTCAGCTGCATGCAGAGCAATTTCTTCACACTTTCAATTTTCATTTTTATTTTGATAATTTGGTGCCTCATCACATATGTCAAACGTTCAGGTTGTTGTTGCGACAATTGCTTTTGGAATGGGGATTGACAAGTCAAATGTACGAAGAATAGTTCATTATGGTTGGCCCCAGGTATATTTCTTAGATTTGATATCTTTGCGATGTGTTTAGTGTTTTCGTCTTATTTGAATCCATTAGTACAATTTTATGGTTGATGATTCCCATTTTTTGTGTTTTCTATTTTCGCTCAATGCCGATTGTTAATATATTTCCTAGTAATTTTAATATTTTGCAGCACATGCGTACATTTTTACTCTCTTAGATATTTTTTTACTTTTTAATGTAATTTGCTTTAAGACTTTGCATGTTAGCCATGCCACTATTTTACTTGGTTTCTCATTTTCGTTTCTATGATTTTGCAAGCTTCTCATAACTAAAGTGTGCTTACAGAGTTTGGAAGCCTATTACCAAGAAGCTGGTCGAGCAGGGCGGGATGGAAAATCAGCTGATTGCAGTGAGTTGAATTCATTCTTTGTCAGATATGTCGGTAATATTTCAACCACTAATTATGCCTAGAAGTGTCCTTTAGGACCTTTACAAAGAACTAGCAAGTGGCAATTCAAACCTTTATTCTGCCCATATCTTTGGATATCCATTGGTGGTCATTCTGCAGATCCGCAATCATACTGCTGTGTGGTCTCCCAGAGGTTTGAAGCAGGGAAGATAAACTGAATAAGTTTGATTTTGTAAATGCAGTTCTTTATGCAAACCTGTCAAGAATACCATCACTTTTGCCGAGTCGAAGAAGTGAAGATCAGACAAAACAAGCTTACAAGATGTTATCTGATTGCTTCAGGTTTTTGTCAAATACATTTTTGGTGAAGTCACATTTGTTTCTAAATGTGATAACGCATTATGCTTCCCATCTTTTTCTCCTTCTTTTCTCAAATTTGTTGTGCTTTATATTGGTCCTATTTCTGATTCCTTTCAGATACGGAATGAATACTTCAAATTGTCGAGCCAAGATCCTTGTAGAGTATTTTGGGGAGGAATTTAGCTACGAGAAGTGTCAACTGTATGTGATGTTTCTTTTCCTCTGAGGCTGTGCCTGACAGAGCTGGTGCTTATGGCTTTTGTGTTATTTGTGTACTCTGCTATTTTGGGATCATGTAGATTGGAACTCTCAAGGACTTGGCTGTGACTCACTGTTATAGGCGAAGCCATTTCCCATTAAAAAATAAAGAGAGATAGGGGGGAGTTGGAGAGAGAAAAAGAAGTGAAATAGATATAAGAATTCTTTTATTTCTCCTTTTCAGTTGGGCCATTGTTTATGAAATATGGTTGCCATCGTAAGATATGTTCGTATACTACCGGTATGATCCCATGCTAGGTTTATATTCAAAATACTGACACTCTTAGAAGAAAATAGACCTAATACGGAGGCACTGTGTCCTTATCGAACAGGTGTAGGCACTGGCAGTGTTGTACCTCGGACACAGTCGGAGACATGATTCTGCTTCATTCTTTATGATACTTTGCCAACACATTGCAAAGACTCCTCAACACAGCCTAAAAGAATCTGACATGCATATACCTTTGTAGACATTTGGCATTATAGACATGGAAGCCACAAGTATATCTGCATCCATAAAAGTGAAGCTTTCGTACTCCTGTTTCCTTCATGCAGGTGTGATGTTTGTGTAAATGCTCCTCCAGAAATGGTAAATTTGAAGGCCGAGGCAGATGCTTTTATGCGTGTTGTTGCTGCTCATTATGTGAGTGTTTCTGACATCTCATTTGTTTGCTTTTGTATATGTCGTTCACTCGTTCTACTTCTGTTTCTAGTACTTGCTTCTTTTTTTCATATTGGCTCGTGGAAGTGTTTTTCTCTATCAAGAAAAATCTGAATTAGTTAATATTGGTCAAGCTGATTAATATGGGTGGTATTTTTCATGCTTTCTGTACAACTGCTGTCAATTGGAATGGTGGCCCTAGTACTTCTTACTTGTCTCTCTTCTGATAATTGTCACTTTGTTGTAATCTGACAGCAATTGAAACTATAACTGCCCTAGTATATCTTACTTCTCTCTCTTCTGATCTTTGTCACACTGTTATAATCCTCTCCATCCGGTTACAGTCAAATCTTGCTACAAAGATGTCAATGTGATTAAAATCTATTTTGAGAAAGAAGCTTCTACCCATACTTGGCATTTAAGAGAGATAAATACCATCATGTATTTTGCCAAAAGAGCACTGCAGCAAAACAAAATAAGTTTCTTTTGTTTATAACTCTTTGTATGCAAACAAAAATCTCTACAGAAAGCCAAACAGAAAGACAGCTTTCCAACTCCAGTCACGCCATACTGACGAGAATTGTTAGGGATACTGAAACTATGTCTGGCAAATATACTCCATGCTCACAACTGGGAACTTACATAAAGTGCGCACGTTGGACCATACCAATTATGCATTTGGGTATCCATAGCAGTGCTGCGTACTAAAATATACAAAACTGGAGAGGAAACTCAAAACTCAAGAGATATGTTGTAGCATCCAAGCATTATACCAACTGAGCTTTCCAGTGAAATCCAAAGCTTTTTCCAAATCTGCGAGGAAGTTGTTGGAGGATGTGTTTGCTTAGATTCGCTTCCAATTCCTTTTCTGGAATTTGAAACCTGCTTTTGGCCAATGTGTCTCCAATCTTCGCAATAAAACTTTAACTGTTTTTAATGTGTTTCATGTATCAGAATAAACCAGAGCTATGCCTTGGATATCCCAACCCCCAAAATGAGATCCCAATCTACGCTTGAAAAACTGTACCAATGGCAAGGCAAGATGAGAAAGAAAACTGAAATGGGATTGACACTCTTCATTTAAAAGGTGCTTCTTGGTTTTGGAACTTTTGCATTGAATCTTCTCCAAAACAGAACTGTAGCAGATATATTGGATCAATTTTATAAAGGTGGCTTCTTTGGAAAATGGCCATGAAACAGAGGTGAAAATTGAAATGTAATGAACATGGCAAGCATCTTTGAATTCAAGAAAAAGTGAATAAAGGCCTGACAGGAGATATCATAATGTGTAGATGTTGGATACCCCTGTAGTTTTCGAAAGTAACCATCCGAGGTGTCAGGGTAACCTCCTTCATTTACCTTCTCAGAAATTCTCTTCAAGTTAAAGAAAAGATGGGAAAATAAAGCAAACTGTCAGTAAGATTGTGAAAGCAGGATTCTAGAAGCTAATCAAAATATTGAAACGCAACCATACCCCGCGTGCACTGAATTGAGAAGACACGTCAAATAATTCTTTTTTACTTTTGTAATGAAGCATTTGTTTTGTATTAAAAATTTATGAAGGTAAATACTAATCACAATGCATATAAATTATGAAAATTTGTGGTCATAGATGCTTGTTGAATTTCAGGGAGAGAGTTCTGCAGACAGCTCATATGACAGTGTAATCTCTGTTGGGAACAACCAAGTGAGACACAAGGAAAAGCCAAATATCTTGATGTTCGTTGGTAGAATAAGGGAGCAGGTAGCTTCTGTATCCTGAGAAAATAAAAAAAATATGATGATCATTATCAAGTGGAAAGATCTTATATTCTCTTCATTGATGATAATGATTTTCCTACTCATGAGAGGTTCCTCTTATCATATTTCCCTATTGGTGATGTTATTCATGTGATATTGATTTTGCAGTTTCCAAAGTTTATTGCGAGTGATAGGTTATGGTGGCAAGGTCTTGCTCGTATTTTAGCAGATAAAGGGTTTATCAGAGAGGGAGGTGATATGGTATGAGCTCAAGCATGGGTTGTTATCCCTATTTTTCAGGCTAAGAATTAGTTCAGGTTTTGGTGTAATTACTTTGTGATTCTGTTATCCGTCATGTTTATAGGCTGCATACTTGTCACTCCGAATGAGACCCCATACTATGGTTATACATGAACTCACTGGTTTCTTCAGCCTGTAAATGGGTTCAGTTTTGCACCCTCAGGTACTCCTAGCTCTCCGAATGAGACCCATATGATCTACAGCCTGTAAATGGGTTCAGTTTTTTCCCTCAAGTACCCCTAGCACTCCGAATGAGACCCACACGACTGTTAATACATGAACCCACTTGTTTCTTCAGCCTGTAAATTGGTTCAGTTTTGCTCCCTCATAGAGCCTGTTTTCTGGCAGCTAGTTTAGTCTATGACTGATGTTTAGACTTCATAACCATAACTGGTTCCCATTTCAGTGTTTTTTCTTGTTCTTATTGGGGAAACTGTGAACGTCAGAACTTTGTCGCTTACCACGCCCTTCCTCGTTGTGTGTATCCGGAAGTCCTCTGCCAAACGGCTCCGTTAGTAGAGCTTCCATCTCCAAATAACTGAGGCCGCCTCCACGCTTTGCGTATGATTTAGTTCGCTCATAGCCAGGGGACTGAGCTCGCCTCCAAGAACCACAACACCTAGGTCAGGAGACGGCCCTGCGTACCTTGCTCAGGATCAGGATCAAAGGAGGCATGTGGTATGAACCCTAGAGCGGTGACCGGTCGTAATAGAGGAAGTGTTGATCACCTGGCATCTTAGAGATGTATCGCAACCACCACCTGACACCTAGGAGCGCGCATCATAACTACCACCTTAGAATATCACCACTGAGAATTCCATGATATAGAACCTACGTTCTGATTGTAGGACTCGAAGATCGAAGAGAAACCTTGTCAACCTCCAATCTGTCCCACTAATGACAAGGAAACTAACCAGTTGGCTTCTCCTCCCTCCAAGGCTCCTATATGAGGATTGGTTGACTTATCATTATGGAGAAACATTCAAATATTCAACACAAAATCAAAAACACATTACACACTGAGCATACTTTACTGGCTGGTTGACACTCTCACTGCCATCCCTTTCTCTCTAAGGATGTCCTGAGCTCTCTGCTCCTCCACCTTCCACTGTCATGATACTCAGAAGCCCAACTGAGGTTCACTTCTTACCCCTTACACCCACACTGGTCTCTGGATGCCTAGGCATCCATAAGCCTTTGATGATAACCAAAAGTAAGTACTGATATAGCTTTTTAATATAACTTTTGGTTGTCAAAAGAACTTCGGTTCTCAAATGACTGAAATAGTCGAGGTCAATTTACGTACAATATCAAGTTGACATTGGTGAGAAGTATCAAACAAGTTACCCGTGCTAGTGGCTGTGGAAGTATGATCAGGTTGTGATCTTGACATCTGATTAAATTCATGTACTAGTGTTGTGCTTGATCGATGCACGGGACGAAAAAGATCGCATTGGTGTTTTTTTAGGCCTCGTGTATCGAACGGGCACAACTCTTGTTGATAAAAAAGATAGTTTAATTTTTTCCCGGTCACGAATTCGATATAGGCTAACATTGTTCCCATCCTATGCACTGGAAGACGTGTGGTGGAGAATGAATTTGGGACACCACGTTGCGGTCTCTTGGGACGTAGAATAACTTTTCCTCCATATTCACACCCCTCTTCACATCTCTCTCTTCCCCCCACACAAACCACCCCCCCCCCCCCCCCCCCCCCCCCCCCCCCCCCCCCCCCGCCCCCCGCGTTTCTCTCTCTCTCTCTCTCTCTCTAGTTTCATAAACAAAAAAAATAGAAAATGTAGAAAATTAGGATTTGGGGATTTGGATGCTTGTGAAAGCAAAACACATTTTATCATCAGTTATGCTACATGGGGCCCACAAACACTGCACACAGTGTGTGGGCCCCCTGTTTGATGTGAGTTCGTGCGATTGTGTGTGTTGTTTGCTTATAGTATTGTATTGATTGGTATCTTGTATCTGCTTTTGTCTATGTGAGTTCATTAGCTGAATTATTCGCTTTGGTCTCTAAGGCTTATGAGTTGTTTCCTGCTTGAAGCGATTAGTGTCGAAAACGTAATTCTTTAGCATTACGTGGACATGCCATTGCCTACTTCCAATTTTAGGGAAGTCACCTAGTTTCTATCCTGCTTTTTTGTATGTGACTTCAAGTAGTGAAGTTTAATGGCTTTGTTGTGTGAATCAATATCCTCAATGAACTACAAGGAGACGGACCAATTCTGCATAATTATCCTTGACACTAAGCAGCCTTTTGATGCAATTTTGTCTCATAAAAAATCTTGTGAATTCCATGTTCATTCTTCCTTTGGATTTGGGGGCCTCCAGAATGAAGCACCACGGTAAGTTGTTTGGAAACTCTCAACTACGTTTCTCGTGCTTCATAGTGGTGGAAGTGGAATAGAATGCTAGTAGGCATGAACCTTTTATTTTTCCCGTTTGACAAGAGAGTGCGTTATATTTTATCTCAAACTTAAACTGGAAGTTCATTTTCCATTGCATGACTGGGTCCTGTGTTTTTCAGTGTTCTTGACTAGTGTTTTTGTATTTATTTCACCTTCACTGTTGTTTTGCAGATCCGTGTTCAGATAAAGTTCCCCGAACCAACAAAACTCGGATTGGAATTTTTGAATTGCAATGGGGAGCAACCCTTCTACATATATCCAGAAGCAGATATGCTGCTCTCTATGAGAAATGACAAACCTTATTCAAGTTTCTCAGAATGGGGAAAAGGCTGGGCTGATCCTGAGATCCGTCGTCAGCGTTTAGGGAAAATGAGAGTAAGAAGGAATCCAAGAAAGAGAAGATCAAGAAAATGTCAGCCAGATCCGAAGACAGCGCGAGGAAGGTTAGCCGCAAAACTCTCGAAACAGAAATAATGATAAACCTTGGTCATTCAGTAATCAACCTTCTCTTTTCCTGTTGAGACTGCATTGCGTCATTCAACTTGGACAACCTGTTTTGTAGCAATCATTGGGTTGTTCATTCTTGTATATCTAAATTCCATAAGGCCATTTGATCACGGGGTGCTTTCAAAGTTTTGTAGTCCGTTGTTTGGTTACTTTTTGACTTTTCAATTGAAGTGAGGCCAGTTGAAAGCTGAACATATGTAAGTGCAACGGTAGTATTCCGTTGAAAATTATGTTATTCAAATTAGACAAACAAGTTGAGACGAAGGGAGTATCATATTCCCCTAGGGGGCTGCATCTTTGATCTCCGATTCTTCGACTAAGTTGTTAGTGCAGAAGAATACGACTACGGTCTGGGGTGATGGAAAGAGGTTTCTGCTCTTAGTGGGGAAAGCTGGCTACTTACTACTATCATTCCTACAACCTAGTACGAGTTACGCATTGAGCTCGAATTGGGAATTTTCGACTTATGGGTACGGACCCCATGTGTACCGATATAGTTATTAAAGAAAGGGACAAGGGCAGTTTTGCTTGGCGTGAAGGGTGCTAGTTATTCAGTGCATGAATTGATATGTTCATTAATTTTAGTTGTTTTTGATAAAAATCAGCTCAATCGAATAATTATAATTGCTTTAATTGTATGCATGAATCCCCTTGAATTCTCTTGTGCTATTCGATCCGTAGGTTGTATGTCTCTCCTCAGACAAGAGGTTAAATTGTTGCTTGAGCGTGAAAAGTTTCGTTCTTCAATGTCATCTCACTATGTACGTCTCTCGCTTTTCTTTTTCTTTTTGAAGGGGTTACATAAGTGGAGGTGTAGCCTGTATTTGCCCAATAACAGCACATTATATGTAAAAGTAGGCATGACACGAGTTTGGTCAGATACGACACGACACAAACACTTAAGTTGATTGGAATGGCTGTCATATTGTAGGACAGTAGCACTCACACAACACAAGCACATGCACGACATAAGCAGGTATGTATCATTCAACAGTAGTATAAATGAGATTCAACCATTAAATTCAAGGAAAATTGCAACTCTCCAAACTTTGACCACAATGCTTAATAGGCACCAAACTTTCTAAAACTTCAATTACATTCCCAAACTAGTAAGTTGTTAAATTAGGCTTCTGCCATCCAAATCTGTCAAATTGGTGGCAGATTATGTTGATAGGATTGCGTTCTTTCACTCAACCCCATCTGTTGATCTCCCGAGTTTATCTCCGTTAGCACTTTTCTATACCCTTATCATTAAATCATCGGATGCCAAACAGCACTTCCTGTATTAACAAATCAAATAAAAACCTAGTAATTTATTTTTGATGGGCATGCTAGTTAAAGATCTTGAAATAGTTTCCAACAGCTAATTTTTTCTTCTTCCAAATATGGCAAGAATGATATGGCGATGTGCAACTTAAGATTCAAAAGGGGCCCAATTTAAAAGGTTTAAATAGTTAAAGTAGTCAAGTGTAGTAGCTTAGGGGTAGTTTGGAAAACTGTGATAGTTTTAAGGGGCAAGATGTAATTAATCTGAAAACAAAGACGCAGATATTGCCAGCGTATAACCGCTGTCGGCTCTCAGCCGCTCGATCAAATGTAAAACAATTCCACCACTACATTTATCCATACGAGTGTCTGTACCACTGTACTCATGTATTTTGAATGTAGAATTGCATGGAATACTCTTCGATTTTGTGTAATTATACGGCTGAAATTGAGCAAAAACAGAGGTACAAACACAGACCCGGTACAGAAGATTTGAGTTCCCATTTACTCCCTAGAGAAAAGCGCGGGTCCTATAATTACCTCACGACTTCTCAAAATTCACAAGCACGTCACAGTACTCGTCAGAGAGAGAGAGAGAGAGAGAGGATGGTGGATGCAGTAGTTTCGGAGACGACGAAGGTGGCGGGCGGAGGAGGAAGGACATGCGGCGGCGGAGAGAGGAAGAAGAAGAAGGTGTCAAAGTCGGTGAAGGCTTGCCTTCAATTCCCCGTGGCTCGGGTCGCTCGGTATCTCAAGAAAGGACGATATGCCAAGCGCATTGGCGTCGGTGCTCCGATCTATCTCGCCGCCGTTCTCGAGTACCTGGCCGCTGAGGTAATCATCATCAATTCACATTTAATATCCATCACTCTCCTCGTTTGTTCATGTTTACTAATAATGGTTTTTATGAATTACACATAATTACCATTTGAGGTGTAACGTTACTAGCGGTATCGAACTATATGTAACCGGAATCAGTTTGTCATGGTCGTGGATTTTTAAAAATCACTTTTGAGAAGAATTTTTTATTTTATTTTTGTAAGTGCCAAAATCACTCGTAATGATCGAGTATCAGTCGTAATGGTCTTTAATGGGTCTGTAAATCGAAAACTGACCAATACATAAGGGGAACCGGTCAATACGAATGTAATTTTTCCTTCCACTGGTATATCTGAGTGTAATGGCCGATGTTTAAATCCTTGCCTGTTTCTCCGCATTTCGCCTGATTCGTGATCGGAGAAAGAAAGAGTCCTTTGTGCAATGCAGTTTCCGAAGCAGTTTTAATCATTTTTCTGCAGATCCAAGAATATATTTCTCTCTCTATCTGCATGTATCTCTTAAGTTTTTTTGGGGCTTTCGAGCCTTCTTCGTTGATTAATTATGTAGTGCTTTATTCATACCTCAAATTATTTTCATTGGATATATTATTTATATACTTTGGCATATATATATATATATATACACACACACACACTAAATTACCGTGCGAGACTCCTCTTTTCCGATCGAATTGGGACGATCCGAGCCGTTCAATGTGTTCAGAACATGATTTTAATAGTATCCATGCCACGAGGAATTAGCAAAAAAAATGATCGGAAAGTACTTGATCCGAACAGTTATTGGTTTTGATGTACAATTTCAATTAAAAAAAGTGTTCCCAAGGAGGTCTCAGAAAGGGCTAAACAAGAGCTCTGAACTTGCAATAATCCTTCCAAATAAGCTATCTGATTCATGAGACGGTATTTTGTTCGATAGTGGTTCTAATGTTGCGCTGAGTGGTTGGCCAACTCGGCCCCAGGCCTCATCCCATGCACATTCGGCTAACCAGGAACGGATGAGTGACACCATATTAGCATGCACCATTACCCAGTGCCAGTCCTTATTCCTGTCCGTTCATACCAGTTCAAGTATCGCTACTGGAAGAACGGCAGAGGCAGCTAACCGGATGCCCGTCCCACAAAATATTTTTTTCCCAAAATCAGAAAATGCATTGCATTATCTCATGTTTAATTAATTCTAGAATGTGATTTGCGTCTTTTCTGTCGCATAAATGGCTATTACGAACATTCAAAAATTTGTCAAATCCAATTACATATCACACGACCGAATATATATAGTAGATGAAACTGCAAGAGGTTAACACAATTTCAAGTGATCATTTTGATGTGAAAATTCTTATCCATGCAGGTGTTGGAATTGTCAGGGAACGCTGCGCGGGACAACAAGAAGAACAGGATAAACCCAAGGCATCTGTTGTTGGCGGTGAGGAACGATGATGAATTGGCTGAACTGCTCCAAGGGGTGACCATTGCAAGTGGTGGTGTACTCCCCAATATAAACCCGGTTCTTTTGCCGAAGAAATCTTCAACCGCTGCTACTGACTCGGACAAGGCCTCTCGGCCAAAGAATTAATACCAGTCATTTTGTGTATTTTTTTTGAGGGTTAAATTTGTAGTTTTGTTTTTTGGAAGTGCTATATATGAACTAGTAGTAAATTTTCCAAATTTCGCAACAAAGTGCTAGGCTATTCGCAGCCACGTATTTTCTCACATAACCCAATCTATTTCAGTAAGTGGTTGTTGAAAATCATAAATAACATTTCGGTAAATAGCTGTTGAAAATAAGATTATATTTCGGTAACTACATGTCGAAAATATATTCAACTTTCGGTAGACAACTACCAAACATGCATTTTCGGTAAATAGCTGTTGAAAAAAATATCATATTTCGGTAATTTGATGTTGAAAATGTATCTTAATTTCGGTAACTAGCTGTCGAGTCTAATTGAAAATTTTTAACGGGCTGTGGGAGAAAATACGTGGTTGCGAATAGCCGCGCCTCAAAGTAATTGGTTTGGTAAATCCAATGGAAAATTGCTTTTGTTCCCCATGCATCTCTGTGCAGTACTGGCGGACACCCCTGGTGCCCGGGCCCACACAATTCTAAATATTTACACTAAATTGTACTCCCTCCGTCCTTTTTTAAATGTCCTACTTCGTAACTCCAACTTATTAAAAAGACATCATTATTATACCTTTTACATCAACTTTTTCTTTCACTTTTCTTACTTACCCATCATCATTACACTTTTATTCACTTACTTTTTAAAATAGAATATACTTTTAGGGACAAAATAGATAATTCACCAATTTTTACCCACTAACTTTACAAAATGGACACTTATTAAGAGATAACCCAAAATAGAATACTGAACTATAATAAATGGACGGAGGGAGTACTAATTATTTCTCAGGTTAAATTGAAAAGATTCTATGAGATTTGCTCCTATAATTTCCTTGGGTGTGTAAATGGAAGATTTTTTTTATCGCACGTGTAAAATTAAATGACAATTATGTATTTATACACAATATCGTCTCTTTGTCAAATTTAGCTATGTCTTTAGAGAGTTGAATGGAGCAGCAACATATGCGACCAAAGCGCTTTAAACTCTTCCCAGTAAATGAAAATCTGTCTAAAAATCCTACTCAAATGAGGATGGAGATGCTCTTATCAGCCAAGAATTCACCGTGAGCTTCACAGTGGAATTTATTTCCAGAAACCCACCCAATAGAAAGAAAAAAAAAAAACAAACTTATAAAGAAAAACTAGCAGAAAACCTTGAGTCAGTGGAATTTATTTATCAGAAACCCACAAAAAAAAAACTTATAAAGAAAAACTAGCAGAAAAGAAGTAGTTGAGCAAGGTCTAGGGAATACCTGAATAAAACATAAACCCAAGGATGGTGCTATGCGAGTGTTGCACGGCACCTTGCTGTGCACCATCAGAGCCGTTCGTAAGACACAGAAATTTGGGGATCATTGATGCCTGAAAAGTCGACACAGAAATTAGGGGCCGGATCACTGATGCATGTGTTTCAACTAATTATATTATTCTTTTAATTGAACCATAAAATGATTTGGAAAAATAAATTCCTCCTACGGTATTTTCCTAAGCATTTCTCTTGAAATTCTAGAGAGAACGAACCTGGCTCTAAAAGTTTTCATTAATTTATATAGTCAATAATAAACCTGAATTTTACTAATTTCAATGCAAAACTCAAAAAAATTGGACTCTTCCTTTTTCTTTTTCTTTTTTTATATTGACATTTTGACAACAAAGTGCAAATTAAAATGTTGGAACATTTTACAACAATGGTTGTGACTTTGATTGCGCGAGTGGCGACTGTACCATTTGCTGAAGGTCAATATGCGCTCGGCTGTTGCATACTTAAACTAAAGGTCGAAAGGAAATTGGATGCCTATTAATTTGGAGAAGATTATATATTTTTCAAAACCTTCTTCTTGGGTTATTTCTTGGCTTTTAGTGGGAGGAAATTCATTCAAATCGTAAATTGGGTAACAAAGAAGGAGATACAAAAAAGTGACGCTTACCGAGTCCCAGACCCGTTCGATTCCAAGGTTCTTGGTGAAAAAAATTGGAAACCCTATATATCTCACCTTGGAGAACATCTAGATGAGTGCCTCTCTCCTTTTGTTTGGCTGTCCTCAAATTAAGTCTGAGTTCTAAGAACATCTAGGAATATCTAGGAACTTCTACCAAAATGGATTTTGTTGATAGGAGAGGTCCATCCCAGAGGGAATTGGTTACCCTCAGAGTCTTCTTATCGAAAGTAAAGGAAAAAGTTAATGTGAAAGGTATAATAATGATATATCTTTTTAATAAGTTGGAGTTACGAAGCAGGATACTTAAAAAGGGACAGAAGGAATAGTACGTAATGAAATGTGTACCCAAGCCCGGGTTGGAGAAGAGCATCATCAGGGTTTCTATGGAAGGGTCTTCCAACTATTGTATGGGTTTCACTTGCTAAACCCTAGCCCAACTCTTTCAAAATTTAAATTTTGCAAGCCCGTCCAATTAATCCATTTAGTTTTTAAAATCTTCAAATTTTGGGAAATTTCACTTGTAAAAATGTTTTCAAAATCCAAACAACCTTCCTCAAGTGCCACTGTTGCTTGATAGTAGAAAATGCTAAAAACTAGAACGAACATTAAATCTATTTTGAGTTCTTAAATTCTTTTTGCTTGTCTAACAAAAAAACATGCATAGAATGTTTTTATGTGCAACGAGCTGGGTTGAGATAGGCTTCAAGAGAGATTCCCAAGCTCATTTCATTTGTTGGGTTCAAATTCGATCTGAACGCAACCTAACACCGTGGACAACCCGGCCAGTGTCAATTCCAAATACTTATTAAAACGGGCTGGGTTGGATGGGTTATCGGGCTGTTTGCACCCCTACTTTGTGCGGGTGCTGACTACACGTTGGTTTAAATCTGAATTTTTCAGTTGCACATTTTTATGCCTTTATTTTCTCCTTTTTTTTGAACGGTCATTTTCTTCATTTAGTAATTCGATCTCACCTCATTAAAAGTCACTCGTAGGAAATTAGAACTGCTAATTTTGAACAAACAACGAGGTCCCGTTGATATATGATTTTATGGCTCTTAAAAGGAGATGGATCCTTTCCCCTAAATGGTCCAATTTATACGTCATGGGTACTTCTTCTTCTTCTTCTTCTTTTTTTTATAGGATACATGAATTCCAAAATAATACTCCCTCCGTCTTGTCACTTTTGGGAGTTCGTGCCACTTTTCAATTGATTATATCTTGTAATTTATAATGTTTTAGGTGATTTTGAAAACATTGTATTATAGAACAAATCGAGATCTATCAAACAAGATCCATAGTGGATATAAAATTCATTACCAATTTAAAGATATAACTAATTTTTTTATCCGGTTAGAATAGAACTGGGACAAGTAAATTGGGACGGAGGTAGTATTATGTAGGTGAATAATGTAATTTTTGACATGGTCAATGTTTTTGACGAGTTCAAAATTATTGAGCGATTCCAATTATCTAAGTGGACCGAAAAAGAAGCAAAAAAAGAAGATGAAGATGAATTGAAAAAGATCCATTCCCTTTTTAAAACAATGACTTCAATAAACCAATAGTAGTATCTTCTAAACAGTACTAAAAGAGGCCCGCACAAAAATAATATGTGATTTTCAACTGTAACGAGTCTAATGACTGTAATTGTATTCGTCTTGTTGATGACCTTCGGGTGTCCGGTCCAAATTACATGTACTTAGCGGCGGTCCTCGGGTGTGAATGGGGGATTCGAACACTTGCACAACTTCAAATATTCTCACGTATTATAGTACTAGTTTTCAGGTTAATTAAGGAAAATTATACTATGGGATTATTGAACCTCTTTAATGAAGCCTCCCTATCTTTTCATACAAAAGTTGGTCTATTAAAGTCTCATAAAAAAAAACCATTACAAAATATAAGCATATAATTATCCAAAAAAAAAATGCAACTATTACAATACATCAAAATCCACTATTTGAAAATTAATCTTCTCGCACTTTTTGCTGCAAACGTACTAATTCCACCATTAGGTCTATTCTGTGGCTCCTAAATTTCAATTGGACTTATTTTGCAAGTAGGTCAAAATTTCTAAGGTCTATTTTGTGGCACTTAAATATCAATTGGACTTATTTTGCGGGTAGATCAAAATTTCTAAAATTTCAAGTTATCAATCACTTTTTAAGTTGTTTGTATGAAATAAATGGTGGCTATGCACATAAACACAATATCGTCTCTTCTTCAGATATCGTGAGTAGCAATATATACTTAAAAAATATATTCCTAATTAATGTCAATATAAAAATACACATGATTTGAAACCCTGTTAAACACAAATTCTGCGTCCGCCACTATATGTACTTTGATTAATTTACGGGAATTAATTCCACCTTCCACCCCAACACTTGGAATACACCAAACCTTAATGTAACCAATAAATCTACAGAGCAACGCAGGCATCATTAGTGTATTTCATAGGCCCAAACTCGATGAATCCATTTTTTGGCTAACATAGCACAGCAATTGAAAATGAACATGCTCTACAAAATGAACGATTCGATTTTCTCATCGAAATGCATCCGGAAAAGACTTGGAAAAAATGAAATTCGACAGCTCAAACGTTTTCTTCAACTGGATGTATAGGAGCTGGATTATTAATTATATATCTTTTGATCACGAGAAGAAGTGATCAAATATTCCCTCCAAACATAGAGGTATTTTCTTCTTCCGCGCTTTCCTCCTCTCGTTTGGTCAAATCAGAGAGAACCCAGTGCCTCTTCGCGAAATTTTTCGAAAATCTGCTGTGGAGTGTTTGTTACGGATTCTGGAAGTAAATACATATTACAAGCTATTCCAGGCTCCTTATAAATTCACGTTTATGTTATATTCCTGTGCGCTTCGGGCTGGGTTTTTGAATTGTATATACAGTCGCGTAAAGAGCAACCCTTTACGCGCGAAGAAGATTTGGTTGCCATTAATTCGGCTCTGGAGCATGATAAAAGATTTGTGACGAGTAGTAAATTTTTTGTGAAGCCGTCCCGTTAGAATCATATTCGTATGGATTGGACCTTTTGGACATTGAATTTGAACGTATGTAACTGGCGGAATTTTTTTTCTCCTCGCGTCTTTCTATGGCACGAGTACGAGGTGTCACCTTATCGCTTCCGACTGAGAAGGAAATTTCTTACACCTCCTGCTCCATACAATTAAGAGACGCTAGGAGAAAAAGCTTCAGCAAATTATACATATGCTCAAATCCAACGTCTAGAAGCACCAATACCCATACGAATACGAGTCGTAACGGCCTCCACAAAAATATTACAGCTCGCCACGCCGCTTTTAGCATGCTCCGGAGCCAAGTCAGAGCTTGCCGAATCTCCATCGCGTGTAAAGATTTGCTCATTACACAAACGTAAATATAATAACAAAAAAACGTAGCCCGAAGCAAGAGGAATTTTCCATGGACGTAAGTAAATTTATAGGCAACCGTGTAAACCATCGATATTTTGGCTTCGCAAACAAATCCAATCGATTTGGTCAAAGGCTGCCTTTGACATCGAAATCCAATTTTTAAAAAAAAAAGTTTAAAAAAGATCTCTTCCGACGAAATCCAAATTTCTCCCCCCCAAAAGGTACCATTTGGCAACGAAATTCAAATTTCGTCACTAACTTTCGTTGCGATAAACCATTGTTGTAGTACAGTACCAAATTAGCTTCCACAACACACTAGTTCTGACTTATAGCTCATACACAAACTTCCACCAATATAGAGTTCGAAAGCAGATTAGAGAATATGCAAAGGAGGCTGGAAACCCCAACTCCTAATTAATTAACCCCATATTTATGGAGAGTTCGAAAGCTGATTAGAAAAAAAAAGTAACCAAAAAAATAAGAAGAAGAGAATTGGAATGTAGGAAGATATGTATATATAAACTGTAGAGTGTTGTTGTTACCCAAGGTCTCAAAGGAGGGATAAAACTATAAAATCGAGTAACGATTAACCAAACAGAATCACCGTCCTAGCACGCGGTGGTGAGACGGTGATGGGGTCATCCTTCTCGACGGATGTTGATGATGGCCGCAATCCGAGATGAAGGTGATAGTCTAGATGAGATCTTAATTTTTATTTTTATAGTGTGACTTTAAGCCAAATTAATTGTTGTAATGCCATCATTTTAGGGATGAGGAGCCTGGAAAAGGTCATCTTTGATATTTGGCCATTCAAGTGCTTGGATTAAGCTAATTTCTCTCGGATTTGACCCAGCGAGAGGAGGAAAGCGCGGAAGAAGAAACACGTCTACATTTGGAGGGAATAGGTCGCTTTTCTTTTCTTTTCTTTTTTTCTTTATTTTTTATCCGGGGATTTACGGAGGGAGATGGGTGCTTACGAAAATCGAACCATGCTCATGTGCATGAGAGTATAATTAAAAGAGGCATCAACTGCACTTCACTTCACTTGCCTCCGACGGCTCAGATCTCATCTCTACAACCAACGATCGAGAGCCGTTTATTGCCGAGATCAGATTCGAGCCGTCGGATACACGATCCGACGGCTCGAATGTGCATAGCACCGTGCTGCACACACCACTGCACAACACCATTCCCCAATTCCTTTTCTCATGACGAAAAACTTGTAATTTAGCTCATGCTCATCTACTACTGGAAAAAAAAATCTAATAAACCGTCCAATTTTATTTTTTCAAACCTTTTCCGGTTGGACTCACTTCAATAAGTGGAAGCATTCATTTAGTAGAGCTCGTTCATTTTGAATCACTTTACACTAAAAATTGAATTCCTAGAGTTTGCTTCTTTGTAGGTCTTAGTTCATAATTTTCTAGGTTGTAGCAACTCGTACGAGACCTTCAGCAGAGGAAGCCTTGGAGGAAACAACTGCGGTATCAAAGGACTACCATCCGGGCACAACCTCCCTTGAAAAGCCCATAAACTGAGAGAGAGATTTACGACAGAGAGAACGTACGGGATTTCACGACTAGACTCTGGCTCATGAGGCAGCCAGCCAGTCGCGAAGCAGAGAAGATGAGAGTGAAGTTGGAGGATCCGTACATGAAGGAGTGGAGAATGTTGTTCCTATGCGGCTATGCCCGACGTGGTGGATAGGCATGCTGTGATGAACATGGATTGAGTGACCAAGCACTCTCTCCTCTCACCTTCGAAAAACCATACTATAACTAGTAATAAGCTTCACGGATGGCAATTCAAGGGCTACAGACTTGAACAATTAAAGAAAATATGAATTGTAACGGGAAATCTCTATTTGGATGGTATAGGAAAAAGAGAAGAAAGGAAATAGGTAGTTGTATACGCACCGATATAAAGTTGGATCAAATGGGTACCTAAGGGATACCTAAAATTGCTGGTGTTCATAATGCTGTTGCCATAATTAGTCTAACACTTGATTTATTGTTTATGGCTGTAAGCTTACGCTCTTGCGTCGTAACCTATGAAGCACACTTACGAGTAATTTGGAAGAATAAGACTTATGTATAGTAGCCACATCAAATTTTGATACTCCTTGGATTCGCATCCAATGCTTGCTATGCATATCCATACTTATCGAAAACTAAACGTCATGCATCGGAAACTTCAGCCTTGCTAGCTGCACCATGCTTCGTGCCCACTTAAGCACTCAGGGTTATTAAACAAGACAGACCAAGATCGAGTTTTAACCGTTAAACGAGCCTTCTCTGGGTACGATGAAATTACATTACAGAAACATATGACTGTGTTCTGTCATTACACAAGCCATGAAAAGCCATGCTTACAAAGTAAAATGCTGCTCAAGGCAGTTATATAGACAGACATATATACAAATTCAGCAACCACCACTTGGTAACCTGGTGAACAAATTAATTCATTTATTCATTTATTTTTAACATTGATTACCGAAAGGTAGTAGGCATACTATATGGCCAGTATGTTCGCTCCTTCTTGTGATGCCCCCGGGGTCCCTTTAGTCTTCTCTATGATTAAAAAAATTTCTCTTTTGCTGTTCAAAAAACATACTATTAGGCGAATGGAGGAGGCAGGGGCAGACTGCTCTTACCACAGTCAAGGCCCTGTTTGATTATCAGACCATCAAGGAAATGATGACGAAAAGATTACCTCTAATACAGATATTTGAGATTTTATCAAACATGGATTTGAACTACTGACCGAACCCCTCCCGAACCAGCTTCCTATTTGTTGATGGAGAGGTTAGCAAATTCGGTGTCAAGGTCCTGACTTCTGTTTCGGCGAGGTCTGGAATGCTCTTGCTCGTGCTGCTGTTGATGCTGCAGCAGCTGGAGATGGTACAGTGTTTGAAGCCTTGCGATTTCTCTCTGTAACATTTCCTGCTCCACTGGATCATTCAAGAGAATTTTCAGCATGAAAATCTCGCTTTAGGTTTGGGAAATTGATAGACCTCAAACAATCTTCATATCAACAGATAAAGCATATGAAAAAGTTCTTTCAATATCGTAGTCCGAAAACAGTGCAACACATCCAACAATGCACGGATGGAGTGAAAATGAAGAATTCGAAATTATCATTACAATCACTAGAAAAAACTTTAATGGCAAGAAGGTAAGTAGAATTAGAAAGTTTTAACCCCGAGTGCAGTCCAGTAGCATAAGGTTGTCACTGAGGAGATCTGGAGGTCTGGTATACGACACTAGCAGGAAACTTGGCTTTATCCGATACCGGTAGCTCATGGGTGGTTGCGGTATCCTGGATTTACCCCAGAAGGGTGTGACCGAACCAGTCATTCCTTGAAGAGGTTTTTTGTCGCTCAACAAAGGGAGTACAAAAATTTGCTACTCAACAAAGAAGCGAGTATATAAATGAAGCAGCCAGCTATTATACGAAATTAGCTTGCGAGGAAAAGGATACTCACTCTGTTTTATGGCTTGCTCCTGGGATAAATTGTCTAATCGCTGTCTCAGGGTTCTGTTCTCCATGCCTAATATAAGATTATGCTGGTCCAAGAATTCAAGCTCAGCCGAAACTGCACATCCTTCAGCCTGTAAGGGTGCAAGAGTCAACGCATAAGTTATTCATCTGACGGAATGTATCAAATATGCTTATTTGAAAAAAAGAAAGTAAATACAAAGCAAAGTGCTTTTGCCTGCAAAGCTTCTACAGTCCTTTCCAGTTCAGCGATGTATTGCAGTTTCTTGACCCGTGAACGATGAGCTGATTGCCTACATTTTGAGGCATCTTAGAGTTCTTAGTAAGCATGCAGAAGTAGTATCACAAAAACTGAAGATAACTATTGTAAGACCGTTTCTCTTAACATATAGTAAGACTTGAGTACATTAATTTCCTCGTGATCTTCCTTTTCTTGAAGCTTATTTTCCGAAGTACAAAAAAGAAAAAAAAAAACATAGAAGCTATGAACAGGAACAGAAAAGTAATCATAGTTATGCCAGAAATCAGTATTGCTGTGCCTCAGCTTTATTCACATTCTATTTGAAACCAATAGCATTGCTTATTAATTTTCGGCCCTTGAACTCCATCTTCAGCTTTGTTCTCTCCAGGCAATCAAGAAAGAACTAAAACTCAATAGCAAGGGATCAGCACAGAAATGGAAACACTAATCAAAGAAGGGACCAATAAAGTTGCCTATCAAAAAAAAAGGAACCAATAAAGTTGGTGTAGATTAAAACCGTCAAATACATGGAATTTTTTTTTTTTTTTGCAACCTTCACATATCTTTGAAATGGGAACCTATGCTAGACGGACCCGAGTATGGGTATGGGTCATCGGGTGCGATGCATAATAATTCAGGTGATGAGCACCCATGCTAAACGAACCCGAGTCGGGTGACTTTGCAGGATAAATTCTATGTTTATTTTTAACTTCGAGTGCAAAAAGGCACTTTACTTATTCAGTAGCAATTACGCAACTAAACATACATCTGATGATATTGTTACGTGCAACTATAATCCAAGTGTCCAATATGAAGTATCTGACGAATATCAACAGACAGATTAGACAAAAATCACAATTCAACTCGCATTCACGGCTTAGATTTCCACCAGTGATGCAACATATCTGACCCCTTCAGCTGCCAAAATTATTTTTTCGTCAAAGTTTAAATCATTGCTGAAATGTACAATAATTCACACATCACTTTTAAAGAATGGCGGTTTCTGAAAAAAAAAAAAAAACAAAGTAGGTAAGAACCTAAGCCCACTATATACTAAATGCATTCGTGTCACAATTCTGGAAAATATGCATTTCCAAAAAGTAGAATAGAGAGCACAAAGTAAGATTCAAGCAGCTCATGTTAACATGAACTCATGAATAGCAAGTAAGAAAATTCCATTGCTATGAGCTTATGATTACATGAAAGAAAAGGCTTACTGTTTGGCACGTTTTGCTTCTGACTTGGACAGGAAAGGCTTCAATTGTAAGCCTGATTGGTTTCGAGAAACAGAATCCACTTGGTCAGGCTTTCTAGCTGCAGTAGACATCAACCCTTCTGAAACCATTGGAAGAGGTTCACTAACTATATTCCATTCTTTGTCAGAAGAGCTTGGCCTTTTATCAAACGAAGCATGCAACGGATCCATCTGATGGATCAAAGCCTGACACCCCCAAGAAGCAGGACCAGCAATAGCAATTGTGAAGTTGGTTTCCTCATTGATGTCATCCGGATTAGCTTCCAGACATAAGTATGTAGAAGAGTCGCTCACTGAACGTCTGTGACCTTTTTGTACCAGTGTCTCTGGCTCATTAAGGAGATCATCGAGCCAATATGGTTGCTCTACGAGACAACTCTCGGAAGAACAACGTAGATGGTGACTCAGTAATTCTGTGGGCTGTTCAATGGATTTTGATCCTACGAGAGTTGAATGGCCATCCCATGGAGAAGCATGTGTAAGGGAACTTATAGAAGGGAGTTGGGCCTGCCTGTTTGTGTATGGGGAAGTTTTGAGGCTTGGTGATATGTTTGAACTTCCCATAATGTTATTGAAGCACCTGTGGGAAAATGTGGTTGTTGCGGCAGAAACATTAACAACATCACAACAACAATAACAGTACCCATGTATCCTTAATCAATGGGGGTATGGGTGGGTAGGACCGGAGATAGACCTAACCTTTAACATTATATGTACAAAGTGACTACTCTCGGAAAGTTTTAAAATAGCGGCCTCCATATACCTCCAAAAATCGAGGAACTCAAGGGATGTGTGTTAAGAACACAAAAATAGGCACATTGATGCGAATTTATCAACTGCAACTGACCCAAGATATGGCAGACGAAGGAAAAGAAACCGCATATAGCATTGAGGATATAATGAAGCCCTTCGGTTTAATTCACAATGCCAAGTTCTTCTCCAAAGCATGCTGACCATCTTTTAAGATCATTGATTTGCTAAGGGAAAGGAAATGGCGTGGGTAATTAAAGAACTGAAATCTGTTTCAACAAAATTTGGAGTAAACAATCAAGAAATAGGCTTTCACATAGATGCTTCTTCTTTTTGTATTCGTCATCTTCGTAACGCAATGACTTAAAGCACAAAGTCTACCTTTTTTTCCATCTTAATGGTTCTTTTCCTTCTCTTTGCTCTACTTTCCTTCATCCCAATGAATTCAAGACCACAAAATGCCACTGCCTTGACATTGGATCGTTGGCTGCAAAATGCATGTTGGCAGTGGAATTCACTACCAAAATGCCCCGTCACCACCGACCTTGTCTCCCACATTAGGGCTATTGGTAAAAAACAGATCTCTAAAGGTAAAAGAAGAACTAGGGCTTAGGATATTTTCGATTGGCTTATTATTGGTTTCTTAATCGGCAAAACAAAAATCTTGAGTCGCCAGGTTCCTATTTCCTAATGCCCCTCAACACACAGCAAATATTCATTGTTTTCAAGTAGACCGCGGAAATCACTTCATTAAAGGGACTGTTTGGCGTGAAGGCGATATAAAAGAGATGATGGTTGTTTCTAACCAAATTTGACCAGTTTTAGGTGACGAAAGGAATGGGGGCTCTTGTATGTATATCATTTCTCGCCATTTGTCACAATCCAAACAATTAGGAGGTTTCCCATTTCGCTTTGTTTCTTATCATTTCTCACCTAATCCCTCAAACCAAACGGCCATGAGGGAGGGGTGAGTACTCTAATTGAAGTTACCTGTATCTTCTTGATATTTCACTGGCTAAAAGGCGATGAAAGATTAATAGTACATATAAACAGGGACTGGGAAAATGAAATGAAGGATGAATGTAGACCTAGCCAAAGGACCGTGAAGAGTATCAATTCCCAATCTCATTCATAACAACGGATTTAGTCTCATAGTATTGATTTGCCAACGAAGATTAAGAATTCATTGTGCTAATTCCCTTAATTTGGTAATCGTACCATTCGTGCATGCCACTAAGCAGGGGCAACAAACACCCCTACTGTTCCTAATCATGGATGCCTCTGAATTCCAATTTAAATTCCCACACATCTTCTTTTGAGTATTTGACTAGATATAAGTATTGAATTGATCTACATATTCAAAAAAAAAAAAAACATGTATCTGGTGTTTGGTTAAAACCGTTAGGGATTGGATTAAATATTCATGAGTTTATCTAATCCACGAAAGCATGGGTTATACAATACCATGGGATATACCTAACATCTTGTTGGGTTTGTGAAGCCTAATTCAGTCTTGATTTGCGCTTCATTTGTCGACTATGTCACGATTCGACCTGCCCAGTCAGGTTAATTGCAAGGCCCAGGGCAGCGCCCACAGCTATTGGTTTTTTATCCAAACCAAGGACATAGAATTCATGCTCTACATGGGATGTAATTTGTCATACATAAGGAAAACTAGTGTGTGTTGTTAATGTACGTAATTACAACATTGAAAAAGGAAAATTCTTTGAGTCTTTTTTGTTTTTTGGGCGGGTATGGGGGGAGGTGGTTCTTGCTTTGTGCGTTCGAATTGCAACACTCCATATCCTCTGCATGGTATTTCTCTTCAACTACTCCTGAGTTCTTTGAAACAAACAGCTCCTAAGTCAACACGGTTACCGTAAACCCCCCTAAACAGGGTGCGCGTGAGCCCGTGATGCACTTTTGTATTTCGAGCCACAAAAATTCGTATCCCAACACAAAATCTCGTAATTGAACACCAAAAAAATCGTATCTTTGACCAGAAAAAATCATAAATAATAATACCACAAAAATTCATGACCTAACACAACAGTTATCCCGTGTACATTCACAGAGAGATCAAATAGAGAGGGAGAAAGGGAGAGAGAATTACCAGCACCACCGGCGACTGGGAGCGACGGAAGAACATCCCACGTATTACCGGCGGTGAAGCCACATTGTCTTCGCGTCAATCTCCTTAGGAAGAGAGGCCAGCTCGTTCATGCATGCAACTTTGAGAGAGAGAGAGAGAGAGAGAGAGAGAGAGAGAGAGAGGAAAAAGAGGAGCAAAGGGCGGAGCACATTTCACGTTGAAAATTTCTCATTCAATGGTTGTCTGCTTGCCACCCATACATTTTTGTTAAGGAAACATCTTTTTGTATTTTTTCTCAAATCATGTAAATTTCGAATTTCTCTCTTCTCCGTCTGTTTTGCGCATTACGTTATATGCGGGTCCTGAATGTTCGGCGTGGTGGTGTTTAGGCCTCCATTTTAAGGGAAAGGCTACAATGCACACCCCTTATTTAGGTGTGTATCATATGCACCCCCAAAATGTTATGAATTATAGAGAAAATGTTACGAATCGTATTGCTAAAAAGTTACGAATTGTATAAAGGTTACGATATAAACCAAAATGTTATGAATCATAGTGAAAATGTTACGAATCGTACAGCTAAAAAGTTATGAATTCTAGAACAAAATTACGAAACATGCTAAAATGTTATAAATGAACCATAAAATAGGTGCATATGGTACATCCTTTTAACGGGTGTGTATTGTAGACTTTCCCCCATTTTAATAGTTGTTGCATGATTGCCCTCTCGTTGCTATCCATTTGTTATGACTGAATATCAGCCTATCGACAAAAAAGAAGAAGAATTATAATGATTATTTTTACAAAAATGCTAGGTATACTACATCTTATGTGGAGCCCACACCAGGTTAAAAAATCTAGAAAAATGCCTATAAATTTTAAAATAGTATTATTTTTATGGGACCTTGTAAAAAATCAAATCCGACAAATATCTGTAAGTATTACTCCTAGATTCGTATAGGTAAAATTGCTCAACTACGCAATTTTGCCCTACGAATCCAGGAATAAAACTTATTGATATTCGTTAGAACTGATTATTTACAGATCTCCATAAAACAATATTTTAAAATTAATGGGAATTTTTCTAAATTTTTGTGACATTCAAAATAAGCCTCACATAAAATAAAAATAAATATAGTGTACGTGTAGGGTAACTATGCAGACTTCCCTTATTTTTTAGACTACTGCATTTTTTCCTCCACTATTTTTGGATTTCAATACGGGAATGAAGGGTTAAAAAGACGAGTTCAATTTGTTTCTTTAAATAGTCAAAATGGACAAGGAATATGCGACATTCAAAATAGGAAAGATCGATCAAAATTTTAAAATGAAAGGAGGTGAACAAAAAAAAATTTCCAAATTCAAAATTCACTTAAATTTCTGACCGCACATAGTTAATTGAAATGTCAAATCGAGAAGAATTCGTTGGTTCAAAATTTGGAATGTTAGGATTTTCCAATGCAATTGGTTTTATTATCAGACTTGGGGTAGATGGAAGGCACATCTCTCGTGTACAGACCCATAATTAATTTCTTTAACGTTAATGTTTAATATATGTGGGTGAGTTATATGAATGGAAATAAAAAGGAGGAAAATATGTTTTGAGGTAAAAGTGTAATAGCTTATTTGTTATGGGAGTTGGTGTGGTGTTTTAGTAGTTGAGGGTGCTTTGTGTAATTGGGCCTAAATGAGTGGAAAGTCTCCAACCTTCCTCCCTCACACTCACATGCCAAATTGACCGGATCCTTCCTCCACTCTCCCTCCCATAACAACCGCCCTAGCTCTCACACTCTCCCCCTCTCTAGCTCTCACACACACTCTCTCTCTCTAGCTCTTTCACCTCCAACCCACAAAGATTTACCTTCTCTCCACCATATATTCGTGATCTAGATCTTGGGTTTTGCTCGCTCAAGTTTGGAGGGAGAGAGGTATCTTGATTGAAATCAAGTTTGAGTTCCTAGGGTTTGTGGAATCTTGGATTTAGCTCTTCAAAGTTTGAGGTAGGAATTTGTCACTTCCTTTATGTGTTTATGAGTAAATTGGGTGCCTGAATCTTACTCTTTTCGTCTCAATTTAATTGTCACTTTTAGAAGTTAATGCCACTTTTCAATTGAATATATTTTGTAATGTATAATGTTTTAGGTGATTTTGAAAATATTCTATTATAGAATATATCAAGATCTATCAAATAAGATCCATATTAGATATAAAATTTATTACCAATTTAAAGATATAATTAATTTTTTTATTCAGAATAAAATTGGGACGAAGGGAATATTATTGATCGTTGTTTTGAACTTGGGTAAAATCTGTCATGCATGTGTTCTTAGCTGAAAAATTATAGACTAATACTGGTACCACCCGTTTTGGGCCACCTTTCACTCGATGTCTAGATTTCAACAATGACAACCATAACCATTAGCACTTAACTTTAACGTTTTCAAAACTTAAAACTTAGAAAATCCGCAAAAATCTTACACATGTGTCAAAGGTTTTTCTCTGCATCTGCCAGCTCATCTCTTATGTAATGCAAACAAAGATCAAAGATAAAGGCTAGAATCCTGTCGTTCACTGCAATTTTCCATGTTTTTTTTTGGTTACGAATGATTCAGGCTTATAAGTGCAAAGAAATAAGCAATAAATTCAATCTGAAATATCGAGTAACCTTTTAGGGTTTACCTCTATGACAGCTGCTGACACCTTCGTGGAAAAGTGTTGTTATTTTTCTCATTCTGTTGACTCACATACCATTCTATCAAGTCCCTCCGTCTCATTCCTGCCAGCCCAGTCCCTTCATTCATGAAGCAGCCTTAAGTCATTGATGCAATACCATGAACTTTGTTGATAAAAACAAGAAACCAGCATCCTTCGCCGATCAATGACTTGCTCCCTTCTAAGTTCTAAGTCCTAAGATCTCAAGTTCAAAACATTTGAGCTGCTGTTAATTGCCCATGGAGCTTTACTCTTGCTTTAGTTGGGCTCTGCTAGTGAACAGTGGGATTCGTCCCTCAAGATTAGTCGAGGTGTGCGTAAGTTGGCCTGGACACCCGAATTATAACAAAAATAGGCGTGAATTATGCATAGAGATATACTTGGTTGGATTAATTTTCTCATTTTCAGATTCGGGTCTGTAATTGCAGAGAAAGGTTCCAGTCTTCAACAAGCACTCCCTCATTCGTTTAGTGGCTCTGGCTGCTGCGGGATCGGGGCTCTTGTGTTCCAGTATTGACACTGATTTAAGTAAGAACTTAATTTTACTTGGAGATGGAAATTTATAAACTTATTTCTTTCCCTTTGTTTGGGGTTTCTCGGAAACTGTGGGAAATTTGGAGTTTAAATGAAGGGGTTTGACCAAATTTTAGACGGGAATTGCTAAAATGAGATTTGATGGCTTGTATTTGAATTTGAAATGGAGTTTGCAACTATGAGCGCTTTATCATGCTAAATTTGGATTGTCATTCAATAAGGAAGACTTTGATTTTTTCTTGTTAATGATGGTAGTTATATGAGAATTCCAGTAATTTACTTGTTATTTATGATGCTTGGAGGGTTCACAAGTCATGAAAACCAGGAAGAGACGATTGTTCCCAACTTGCATTTTCTTCACAACTTAAACGGTGCATTATTTGTTTGGAGCAATCATCTGATGACAGTTTACATGAATTTTAGGGACCAGTATATTGCTTGCAATTCCTTCACCATTGCTTGAATCTTTATCGTGGCCATGGAGAACTTTGCAGGAGATGATTGCCCGTCCTTCATATGTCTCATTGGATCCTATGCAATATGGTCTGTCGTTCTTATTTTGCCTTCTTTCTTTATCGATCATGTTAGCATTGCACCCCATTTCCATACTATGTAATTGTAGGAAAATTTCCGTCATTGTTTTCTAGAATTGGCTCTGTGCCGTTAGAAGACATAAGCAAGGGAGTTTTAGGGGAGGTCGGAGATGGAGCAAATACTAGTCATGGATTTTTGGTATTGACAGCATTGCCAATGCTGCTGCAAGGGTTGGTCCTGCTGTGGTCATTCTATCAGTTCCGCGGGGTACGCTATGTTGAATTTAGTATGCAAAGTTTAAGGTGTTTGCTAAGAAATCAAGATTTTAGATTGGTGTACTTTCTGTTGTCAGATATTTATGGACTGACCATGGGAAAGAGTGTCGGCTCTGGAACTATCATAGATTCGGATGGCACTATCTTGACTTGTGCTCATATGGTTGTTGATTTCAAAGGTCTACGTTCTCCATCAGAGGCGAAAGATAAAGTTCGTCTTCATCTTTTTCTTTGATCTCCCATGAACAAAATCTCTCTCTTTCTATAAGTTGTCCTAGAACATTATCAAAACTAGTCCACCATTTACTCACCATCCGATCTTCATACAACTTTTTCATAGCTTCTTGCTTTATTGCCGAGCTTAAAAGAGGTAGCTTGTCGATGAAGATGCTCGACATGACGGTTTGCCCAATTGGCACTCGGAAACTATCGATGTAAAGAATTGATTCTTACATAGTTTCTAATGACTATCATCCACCAACTTTCTCTCTTCATCTGGTAGTGGTAGGTGACTTGAGGGAGAAAATGAATTAAGTGGTTGGGAGTGGGCTGTTAGATCCTGATGGTTCAAATGAGGTAGGTTCTTCAACGCTTGAAATTGATAAATTATGTTGGTTTTGTGGTTTGGATCTTGGGCGGGTCACCAATCGGCGGTTCACTTTGTAGCCACTTGGGCTTGCAGAATATTTGCATCTTAAATTACCTTTTTGTTGACCCAAGCCACATAGAATACCAATCATTAGAATGAGTAGAAACACGTTCTTGCATCTTATTTTCTATGTAGTGCATGCTAACTAGGCTCTAGTCCGTATTAGAGCCGGACTAGAGCCTAATGTAGGGAGGTACTCCCGAGTAGGTACGAGTAACACCCGAACACATGATACGCGGAACCAACTAGTTAGCATGCACTGCATAGTAAATAAGATGCAAGAACGTGCTTCTACTCATTCTAATGATTGGTATTTTATGCGACTTGGGTAAACAAAAAGGTAAATTTGAGATGCAAATATTCCGCAAGCCCAAGTGGCTACAAAGTGAATCGCCGATTGGTGACCCGCCTAAGATCCAAACCACGAAACCAACATACTTTATCAATTTCAAGCGTTGAACAACCTACCTCATTTGAACCATTAGGATCTAACAGCCCACCCCCAACCACTTAATTCATTTTCTCCCTCAATTCACTTACCACTACCAAATGATGAGAGAAAGTTGGTGGAGGAGAGTCATTAGAAACTATGTAAAAATCAATTCTTTACGTCGATAGTTTCCGAGTGCCAATTGGGCAAACCGTCATGTCGAGCATCTTCATCGACAGGCTACCTCGTTTAGGCATGAAGCAAGAAGCTCTGAAAAAGTTGTATGAAGATCGGATGGTGAGTAAATGGTGGATACCTCATAATAGAGTTCCTAGTTTTGATAATGTTCTGGGACAACTTATAGAAGGAGAAAGACTTGGTTCATGGGAGATCAAAGGAAAAGATGAAGACGAACTTTATCTTTCGCCTTGGGGCACAATACAGTAAGTTATCTCTTCTTCCCCAGTATTTCATTCACTTTTTTCTACATTTCTAATCTTTATATTTGATATTTATATTCAAATTGAAGGTTTGAAGCGACAAATTTGTATGATAGAAGTTGACCGACGCAGCGAAAAACCTTTGACACATTTGTAAGATTTTTGTGCATTTTATGAGTTTTAGTTCTAAAAATGTTAAAGCTAAGTGCTAAGGGTTATTCTTATTATTGTAGAAATATAGGCATTGACAGAGATGCCTAGGTAGAGGCCGAGGTGGGGCCATAGCAGATGAAGCTTCAAAAGTCCTATCTGTCATAGAGGTAAACCCTGAAAGGTTACTCTACATTTCGGATTGAATTTATCGCTTACTTCTTTGAACTTATAAACCTGAATCATTTGTAACCAAAAAAAAATACGTGAAAAAATGCAGGGTTTGGTAAGGGGAGGGCTTTTGACAGTGGTTGATGATGTTACGCAAGCAACAGCAGAGGAAGACGGTGACAACACTGCTAGGCAAGATAGGATTCTAGCTCTGAAGCCAAATTTACAAGGACATCCTTGCGTACTAAGCGCTGAATATTTGGAGAGCGTCAGTGCAGCCCTCGTCATGTGACTTAGACAGCATGAAGAAACTGTATCCAGAGACGGTAAAACACCTGAAGCCTTGTCATCTATTGTTTTGTGTATAAGTGCATCTAACTTGTTGGGATCTTTGTTTCATCAAAAGACTCAGTCCTTAACTAGGAGTTCAATTCCATGACAGGTCTTAGAAGTTTTAGGGTTTGGCATTGTTTACCTAGCAAAAAGTTCCACTCTCTATCAACTTCTCATATTTACTTTCTTCGAACATGCAACATATTGAACATCTGTTGAATCAGTGAATCTGTCCCCCAAGTGTCTCAAGTGTTTTCAAGTCCTAAAGTACCGCTCCCGTATAATTAGGAGAAGTTAATAAACATATTTGGACGCTTGTTTGACAAGTCTTGCAGTATGTCCTCATAGTTGAAGCTTTGATTCACACCAAACTAATAACCTCAAATCAATACCGAGTACAACTCTTAGGCTGCTTCATGTATGCAGGGACTGGGCTGGCTGGAATGAGACAGGGATTTGATAGAATGGTATGTGAGTCAACTGAATGAGAAAAATAACAACACTTCCACAGAGGCGGCAGCAGCTGAAGTTTCAAAAGTCAGAGATGTCATGGAGGTAAACCCTAAAAGGTTACTCGATATTTCAGATTGAATTTATTGCTTATTTCTTTGAATTTATAAGCCTGAATCATTCGTAACCAAAAAATAAAATTACATGTTTCTCCTTCAAACATGATACGTGATTTGAGGGACTTATTGTGGTAGGCGGACCACAATAAGTCCTTCAAACAAAGGGAATTTCTTCTTGGTGAAGACAAATATATATGAAAGAGAGGATAGAAGAATGAGATGTTAAGACAGCGAAATGTCAGGAGAGGTGGGCTGGTTTATAATTCAACTTGTGTGATTTTGGCAGTGAAATGATCATGTTAGGTGCTTCAAGACCTGTCACTGTAAACTTTTAAGGTATCACTACTTTTCAAATTAGAGAAAGGAAACGAAAGCATGACCCTATGGGTACAACAATCCATGAACTCCACATGTCAAGTTGAGCCTTTGGATTAACGAATCTAATTTATCTTCACGTCAATTCTTTCTCTCGTTTTGTGAGGCATCTTGGCTTAACTTTCATGTACTCATTGTAGTCATTCTATAGTTTTCCATTTCCATTTGTATGTTTTGCATCTGTTTGTCACGGCATTGTGATATGTGCAGACTGCAGAGGTGAGTTGTGGTCATCTGTTATACAATTTTCAAGCATTTAGTAGTGCAATTGTGTAAGCTTCTTTAATCTTTATAACCTCATTCAGAAAACTTTGAAAATGATGGTTGTTTTCATTCTCTTGTTAGGAGAATTGGGGAGATCTCAATGCCGCTATTAATGCACTTTTTCACTGGAGATAGAAACATGTGAGTGACTATTTTCCTGCCATTTTCTTTCTGCTTTAGTTTTCACCTGCATTGAATAGTTTCCTTTTCTGACTTAGATAATAGATGATACTGTTTGTTTTCCTTTATGCAGCATAAATCCATTCTCTCATCTCGATTCTGACTTAAGATGTTTATTGGGATAGTGGTCCTGACTTTACTAGTAGTTCACCAATTGTTTCACACTCGGGAGAAGTTGGGGAGATTCCCATTGAGGTCAGAGATGGGACTGAACAATCACACCATTTAGTCCTCGTGCCTACTGTAGATGGTTTCAGTGGAAAATCAGATGCAGTTCGCGCGGAAACCCTTGGGACTGCCATAACTGATGGTGATGTAGATTTTCCAATTGCTCTCTCAGGAGATGCATCTGTTCAGGATGGGCAAACGGATGATGCATTGCATGATAGTTCTAATGGCACCAATTGTATGCCAAGAGTGTTTGGGCTATGATCTCTCTTTGTTTGATGCGGGTGATTTGGCGTGAAAGGGATTTGAGATGCTTTGAAGGGGTTGAAAAGCCTTTATTTACAATCAAAGTTTTTTTGTTAAATAACTTGTATAGTTGGGACAAGAATGAGTGTTTTCCATCTCTTGGCCAATTTTTAGATTGGTTTGAGCTTTTTCAGTCTCATAGGAGTGCAAGTGTATAGGGCCTTTTTGTCCGTTTTATTGTTTACGGGCGGCATTCCCTTAATGCCTTTTTGGTAATATAATCTTTTACTTATCAAAAAAAAGGATTTTGACTACAGCAATTGCATAGAAGAAGAAATGATTCGAGCTGCTGTTGAGGCTTCTAGAAGGGATGGTGGAAAACGTTACATAGATCTCCAAAGACAATCTCTCTTAGACGATGCTGAACTAGAAGAAGGATTTTCGTGGTCATTGAAGGTTTGTGATTTTGTTATATAGTGGCAGTGTGGCACCCTTATATTCCCCGTTCTCACCTCTCTTATGTGGATTGAATGGTAGTTCAGTCGTGTCTATGTGGTAATGGTTATCCAGAAAAGTTCTATTATGATTTATGAGTATCAAAAAAAATTATGTTAAATTAAAAGAAAAACTTTGGCCTTTATTGCTTTCTAGTGGTTAGGCATCTCGCCTATATACTCAGAGGAGTCTATGTAACATAGACCCTCGATGTAAAGTCTACAGTCAGTTGCTACAGACTTGCCTCCAGTAAATTTTATCATGGATTTGAATAGTGAAAACCGGTAGCGTTGGTAATTACAATGCTCTTTTTTTTTTTTTTTATCCTTATGGATATTGTTTGATATTTCTGCTGAATATTTAGCGCTTTTTTTGTTCCTACTCTTCGAACGATCAAATGGCATTGGTCATTGGTGTGTCTTCTACATCAGGACTTCTGACTGTCAAGTTTCTCTTCCTCAGGAACCAACACCGGATGATGAAAATCAAATAACAATTCTAGTGCGGATCCCAGACGGTAGCCGATATGGTGGTCGATTTCTTTGGTCTTAGGAGTGTTGGTCAGAAGTTCATAAAGTCGCATGTAGGGAATGGATCCAATACCTTCTTATGGTTCGATAACTGGCATTCCCTTGGGCCTTTGTATCAATTGTTTGGTGATAGAGTGGCTGCTACTTTTGGACGGTCCCTTTATGCTAAAGTTGACTCTATTATATGCAATGGGGATTGGAGATGGCCTAGTGCTAGAAGTTCTCTGGTTAGGGATATTGTTGCTCAGACTGCCCATGATCTTGTTCCTCATACTGACAGGGAGGATATTGTTGTCTGGCTTTTGAATGCTACTAGGAAATTTTCTGCTAAATCTGCATGGTCTGCACTTCGATCGCGTGCTCCAGAGGTGGGTTGGTTCTGTTTAGTTTGGCATAAGTTCTCAGTACCTCGTTGGTCATTTATTCAGTGGGTGGCTTTTCTGGGTCGTTTGTCAACTAAGGATAGATTACTGGCTTGGGGGGTGCAGGTTGATTCACGTTGTATCCTATGCGATGGTGGTCAGGAATCTCATTGCCACCTTTTCTTTGACTGTCCCTTTTCTTCTTTGGTATGGCGGCAGGTTAGGGAGAAGTGTGAAGTGTTCCCTCATGGCTGGGATTTGGCCTCTGAAATTCAGTGGGGGGTGTTGAACTGTAGATCCTTGTCGATTCAAGCCACTACATTCAAGCTTTGTTTGTCTGCTTCCATTTACTTTCTTTGGAGAGAAAGGAATTCCAGAATCTTTAGACAAGTTAGCAGTGATCCTTCTTCAGTTGTGGCTTTGATCATGAGGGAAATCAGGTTTTGTGCGTGCTCTTGGAGGAGGATGGTTAGATCACTTAGTAATTCCAGTTTTTGTGCTAGATGGGGGTTTCCGGAGTCTGTCTTTAATTCAACTTTAGTTTGTTAGTTTCCTGGCTAGGTTGAGTTTGTGATGTTGTTTGTTTTGAGTTCTCATGGCCATCTCCTTGAGTGTTGGGCTTAGTCCCTTTTATAATATCAACTGGTTCCAAAAAAAAAGTTACAGGTTTAGTTTTTAAAGAAGAGTTGATTCACATTAATTGAGCGGTTACTTCCTTTGAACATTCTTGTAGCTTAACTTGAGAGATTGATGTCGGCGGGTCGGTCGAGCCCTGCTCTTACAGATTGGTAATTTATATTCTGTTGTAACACTTTTAAAGAGTATCCCCTACTATATTGCATTAGCTATTCGGTTCACATGGTCAAATGGATATTTTGCTCTCAATTGGCACTCAAGAAATATAGAACGTTCAGAAATCTCCAGGTCGACTTGAGTTGTCTTAAAACTATGGAGGTCTATTAATGGTCACTGGAAAGTTACCAAGCGTGAGAAAGCCAAAACTAAGGCTTAAGTGATGAAGACCTTCTTAGCATTCCTTTTGGTGCTTTTAATGAATTTAGAGTTCCCCAGCAATTAACCATTTTTTCAGAAAAGACAGGAAATTTTAAGTGATTTTTGTAGCTGTTACAAATACATTGCTTACCGTAAAATCTGTAAGAATTTTGTTTAGTTCTATCTCCATGTTTCTTCAAGTTTGTGTGCTTTCAAGAGGGTTTACTTCAGAGTATAATCATGTATTCTAATAGTCTCGAAAATTTTAACGCAGGGAGAGTTTGAGTTTCTGGATATGCCTTTATCTTATGTTCATGAGTCCATTCTAGATGTAGTAATGAAAGAACACACAGAACAATGTTTGCCTTCTCTAACCGTTCTCCTTTTACTTAAATTCCAGGTGAGGCCATACACTCAGCGTGCTTTTAGTGACAGAGACTGCCCTTACTCTGAATGAACTAGGCTTTACCAGCAAGGAAGAAGTCATATTTCTGGAGTTGATTTAGCATGATCCTCCTGTAACGCTGTAACGACTCACACTTAAAACTGCAGTCTATATGAGTAGAAAGTTCCATACGCGGATTGTGGTGAAGGTTGAAATAGGCAGTGACAAAGGAGTTGAGTGCCAAAAGACAGATTAACCTATAGGATTAACTAATTGATTCAACCTGATTGAATTGAACGCCCACGCCCCATGACATAAAGGTGTGCAAAGCCTCGGTCACTTGGGCTGGGCGGCTGAAGTTGCAGCTGGGATGGAATCCTAATTGGCATTTTAGTGTCAACTAGCGTTTTAACGCAATCTTGGTTTCCTATATTGGTTGATTGCCTTGCGTTTTTTTGTGAAGCTGCTTCCCCTCGCTGGATGTCATTTGGTTTGCTCCAAATATACGCTCTCTTTTTGTTCATAAAACACCGTTTTCCAAAGGGCAGCCATATCAGGGAGGGGTGATTTTTTAATTTTCCCTGCGTGTTTTCAGGGAGCTAATGCAATTTTCTGAGGCATAGAGCATTTTTTATAACTGGAGACAAAAAGGTTGAATGGGGATTAAAAGATACTCCCACAATTTTGCAAGAACGACCTCTAGAAAAACATGAACCCAAGTCACATCAAACTTGCTAGTGTCATGCGCGCACCCTTACAGAAACACTTTTGCACACTCACACGACACGTTAGAGCTTTTGCATGTCTCACTCTTTGCCTTCCCTTCATCATCATTGTCAACCGTTTGGTTACAAAACCCTCGAGCAATGAATTTGGTGTTTATCCCCATAGGTGAGACTAGTGGGGAGATAAATACTTTCCATGGTAACAGTTATCCCATAGTTGAAGTCTTCGTTCAACAATTCAATCAGAAGAAATAACCCTGGACAGTCTTGCAACATCATGCAACTATTTCCAAAGGTACACAAAATTCCTGTAGTAATTCATAGAAAATTTTCTCACATTCTTCTGTATTTTTTTTTATATAAATAACCGTTATACTAGGGAAAGGTTCAATATCTCATCAAAAACAAACAATCAAAGCAAATTGTGGCACTTCTTCTAGTATACACGGGCCTAATGCTGCTATAGGTACCAACGGGGAATTGACGGCCACACGGGGCCCACTACGGGTCCCGCGCGAAAAATCTAAGCCGTTCAATAATTTTAAAACAAAAAAAAAATTGAGTGGGAATTATAAAATGCTCAATCAGATATGTGTAGGTGCTCGATCCAATCTTCTCATTCCCATTTTCATCCTATCTTCTCATTTTTGCCAATTTTTCAAAAATGGGAAGATTGGATCGAGCACCTACACATTAGATTGAGTTGATTTTCCATAGTGCCCACTCTGCTTTTGTAAAAAAAATTATTGAAAGGCTTGGATTTTTCGAGCACGACATCAAACTTGAATGTTTTTTACACAAATATTGCACATATGTGGATGCTTGTTCGACAAGTCTTGCAGCATGTCCTCATAGTTTAAGCTTTGATTCACACCATCAAATCAATACCTAGTACAACTCTTTGCTTTTTATTTTGGTATTATTTCTTGTTTTTATCGACAAAGTTCATGGTATTGGATCAATGACTTAAGTCTGCTTTATGTATGCAGGGACTGGGCTGGCTGGAATGAGACGGAGGGACCTGATAGAATGGTATGTGAGTCAACTGAATGAGAAAAATAACAACACTTTTCCACGAAGGTGGTAGCAGCTATCATAGAGCTAAACCCTAAAAGGTTACTCGATATTTCGGATTGAATTTATCGCTTCTTTCTTTGCACCTATAAGCCTGAATCATTCGTAACAAAAAAAAAAAATTGGAAAATTGCAGTGTTTGGTAATGCATGGGCATTTGATAGTGGTGGATGATGGTACGCAAGCAGCAGTATAGGCGGACAGTGAACGACAGGATTCTAGTTGTGGCCAAATTATGTGGTAGACTAGTTGAAGGAAAATGCTTCTGCTGATGGAATCCAACACCCATTCCCGGGCCTTCCATCCTCACAGTGATTTCAGTGTCACTCTGGAGCCCAAGTCAAGTGCTGGAGTAGTATCATGTGGTTCAATTGGAACATGTCTTAAACAAAGTGATGGTCTCTGGTGTGGAATCCAATTAGCTTTGGTTTGGTGATATGCCAAGAAGACACTAATGATCTCCCTGGTTGGAAAGGGCAAGGTTGTATGACACAACTGCTAGTATTTGTTATTTCTCCTATACTATCTTTTGATGTAGCACTATGGAAGATATCAGAGGCCATGGTTCCTATAGGTTCTTTCTTTTCTTAGTTAGAGCTAGGTTAGTTTCCTTTGGGCTATCAGCCACGTGCAGTTCAAACACAATGATATATTGTTTGAGGACATTTACCAGATAATTACTTACGGGCACCACCACATGGTGTTCCAACATCCCTATTTACCACACATTTATGGTTCATTTATACACTTTTTATTTGGCCCGCAGAAGTGTGTGATGGATAAGGGTGCGTCCGGGCACCATGTGGCGGTGCCCTAAGACCACCAAATAATTTTGTCTATTTACCAGCCTGTGCAAGTGCCCTGCTCTTGAGATCTGTTAATTTATACCCAATTATGGACAAGAGTTTTGAGTTCAGCACTCTCTTTTTTTCCGTCTAGTTGTCCTTAGTTTTCCACACTCGATTTCCGTTTCCACCTCCAAACTTAGTTACTCCAGTTCATTTTCTGTTGTTATGTACCAAAAATGGCCCGCCCTCACCTCACGTTAGAGCAAGTCCTTCCTTGGTGGCTCGTCGTGGGCGGCTCTCTTTTGACCGCCACTAATTTGAACCAACATGTTTAGCTTGTTCCTGATTTTCTTGCACCATGTTATGATACTCCAATGCCATAATTTGGGTCATTGTCGTCTCATCTTGATCGGATGAAAATGAAGACGCAAACATATCATCTGCGAGATAATTTTTTTGAACTTATTTATTGCAGAGAATAAGAGCATGCTAATAGTTTATTCAGAAGAAACATATTTTGGAGTTTTTTATTTATAGAAATAAAGATGGTAGGTGGAGAATGATAGACGGAGAGTGAATAGTAGACGGAGGTAGTTGGTGGAAGTTAGTTAGGAAAAGGACAAGGGGAATTGTTAAGAAAAAATGGCTCAGCAAATGACAATGCATCGGTGGTCTTACCATTGCCATTTCATGGCCATTTTATGAAAATGGCTTAACCATCAGACTTGCTCTAACATTATGCTACCAAACAGTGCAAGTACTCTTCAGTTTTTCCTTCCGAAGCAACAAAAACAAAAAAAAAGAAGCTATTTTTGGGGTTTTTTTTTTTTGGAATCTTCACATTATCTTTGTTCTTGTTTTTAATTCTTGCATACCGCTCACGTAAATTACGTCACTTAGGTTTTGTTCGCATGAATGAAAATGATGATAAAATTGACTTTTCCGTAATTTTCTGTCCAAGAAAATTGCGGGGCTCATCGGTCCGACTTTCTACTCAAAAGCACTTTCTTGCAAATTTATTTCGCTGTTTCAAATGGGGAAAAAAAAATTTAGATCCTATCAAAAGAATAATTGGAATTTCACACAAGGAAAATAAATTTTAGTATTGGTACTATTGACGGTTGTTGCGGCACTAGTGAGGCTGTGAGGGTGCCCCGTGAATAATTATTCCTCCACAACGCGGAGAGAGAGAGAGAGAGGGGTTTTGTTAGGGTTTAAGCGACACTAGCAAACTGATCACAGAGAAACCAACAATCGCACGGAGAAAGCAAGCAAAAGGTGAAAGCTTCGACAACTGCCTCTACCAATGGGAAATCTTCTGGTATGCATCACTTCCCAAATGGTGTTAATTACGATCCAATTTTCCCTCTACTTCGCTGTTTGTTTCCCTAGATTATTTAATTTCGAACAGCTTTTCCTTTCCCTTCCTGCGAACTCAAATCTTCAGTACCGGAATTGTCTCAGTGCTTCTGTTCCCATGCAATTTCAACTGCAGGCGAGAGTTTTTTATGGAATCCTGCGACGGAAATTGCACGGGAACAGAGTACGGGCATATTTCAGAACAGGAGACCTGAGGTGTTCTCCTGCACTCCTAATCGGATAAAGGTCATAATCGATATAGAATCTCTTGTTCTGTGAATATGTCCACCAATTAGACGCAGATTATACGGGGCCTTGCTCCCTCCTAAGTCCTAAGGTCTCAAGTTCAAAACATTTGAGTTGCTATTAATTCCCCACGGAGCTTTACTCTTGCTTTAGTTGGGCCCCTGCTAGTGAACGGTGGGATTGGTCGCTCAGGATTAGTCGAGGTGTGCATAAGGTGGCCCGGACACCTGAATTATAACAAAAATAGACATGAATTATGCATAGAGATATACTTGGTTGGATTAATTTTCTCATTTTCAGATTTGGGTCTGTAATTGCAGAGAAAGGTTCCTGTCTTCAACAAGCACTTCCTCATTCGTTCAGTGGCTTTGGCTACTGCGGGATCGGGGCTCTTGTATTCCAGTATTGACACTGATTTAAGTAAGAACTTAATTTTATTTGGAGATGGAAATTTATGAACTTATTCCTTTCCCTCTTTTTGGGGTTTCTCGGAAGACATGGGAAATTTGGAGTTTAAATCAAGGGGTTTGACCAAATTTTAGATGGGAATTGCTAAAATGAGATTTGATGGCTTTTATTTGAATTTGAAATGGAGTTTGCAACTATGAGCGCTTTGTCATGGTAGATTCGGATTGTCATTCAATAAGTGAGACTTGGATTTTTTTCTTGTTAATGATGGTAGTTATATGAGAATTCCAGAAATTTACTTGGCATTTATGATGCTTGGAGGGTTCACAAGTCATGAAAACCAAAAAGAGAAGTTTGTTCCCAACTTGCTTTTTCTTCACAACTTAAACGGTGCATTATTTGTTTGGAGCAATCATCTAATGACAGTTTACATGAATTTTAGGGACAAGTATATCGCTTGCAATTCCTTCACCGTTGCTTGAATCCTTATCGTGGCCATGGAGAACTTTGCGGGAGATGATTGCCCGTCCTTCATATGTCTCACTGGATCCTATGCAATATGGTCTGTCGTTCTTATTTTGCCTTCTTTCTTTATTGATCATGTTAGCATTGCACCCCATTTCCATACTATGTAATTGTAGGAAAAATTCCGTCATTGTTTTCTAGAATTGGCTCTGTGCCGTCAGAAGACATAAGCAAGGGAGTTTCAGGGGAGGTCGGAGATGGAGCAAATACTAGTCGTGGATGTTTGGGTAGAGACAGCATTGCCAATGCTGCTGCAAGGGTTGGTCCTGCTGTGGTCAATCTATCAGTTCCGCGGGGTACTCTATGTCGAATCTATTATGCGAAGTTTAAGGTGTTTTCTGAGAAATCAAGATTTTAGATTGGTGTACTTTTCTGTTGTCAGATATTTATGGACTGACCATGGGAAAGAGTGTCGGCTCTGGAACTATCATAGATTCAGATGGCACTATCTTGACTTGTGCTCATGTGGTTGTTGATTTCAAAGGTCTACGTTCTCCATCAGAGGGAAAGGTTAGTGCCTTAATGATCAGACCTTAATTGCTTGCTATTATTACATCATAATGGCTAGATCAATGTCAGATACTTTTCTTTAGAGGTATCTCCAAAGGATGAGTTTAAATGTAAAGTACCAGAATTAGATGGGAGATGCAAAATCTCATGTGTATGTATGCTTATGTAATGACACATCACTTGACTTTTGACTTTATTTGCTGAATGTTTGGGGAGTATATCTCGAGTTGTCCACAATAGTCAGTTGATTTGTTGCACATATTTTCGTTGCTTTTGAATGTTTGTGAAGTGAGGGATCGCAATGTAAAATGGTATTTATGGTAATCAATGTGGAGTGGTAGAAGCTTGTTTTTGCGTTATGTATCTTGTTCAAGTAAGTAATGATTACCATACTGTATTTAACCAATCACGTTCCCGAAGAAACTCAGGTTTTTGCTAGAGCATTATTCTGGAAGTGTTGTACTTGATTCAAGGAACTATCTCTTCATTTTTTTACACCCATGAATGAGACTAGTTAGGCTAGACTGTCCGCTTTACTTGAAGGTGGATCTTTTGCAATTTGATACAAAAGACATATCGTCGTCTTCTTTTCCTCTGGTGTTCTCTTGCCTGTGTTCAAACCCGAGGAATCGGACCCCTCACCTTTGTTTCAACTCCATAACTGTACCGTTTCGTACGATGACTTTGATGTAATGCAATTGAGGGTTTTGTTATTATAAATGGAAACCACTCTCCCAGAGCTTTAGAATGGCTCATTATGTTGCAGGTTGATGTGACTTTGCAAGATGGTCGGACATTTGAGGGTACGGTGTTGAATGCTGACTTACATTCTGATATTGCTATTGTGAAGATCAACTCTAAAACTCCACTTCCAATGGCACAACTTGGGTCTTCAAGTAAGCTTCGTCCAGGAGATTGGGTGGTAGCCATGGGCTGTCCTCTTTCCCTTCAAAATACAGTTACAGCTGGTATAGTTAGGTATGCTACATATATTATTGTGAAAAGATTTTCTTTTCTTTCTGCTTATTTTTAAAAAATCCATCCCTTTTTAGTCCATTTTGCAGTTTTTGTAGAAACTGATTTTTAGTGTCTCAACCCTTTCTATATGGATAATAGGTTAATATGCTTTATCGTATTGTGTAATTATGATAGATGACTAAGATTTCAAGATAAAATTGATATATTAGTACCTGGTTTTTTTTTTTGTTGCCTTTGCCCCTTCCTTTTGCTTGTAGCTGTGTTGATCGCAACAGTAGTGATTTGGGTCTTGGAGGAATGAGGAGGGAGTATCTTCAAACAGATTGCGCGATTAATGGTGTAAGATAAATTCTTACCCCCTTTTTTGTTTTGTTTTTGGTTTTGTTGGTGTAATGGTATGGTTACTTATGTGTTACGACTAAGGTACATAATGATATCAGATGTATCTGGCATGTGCTGTGTAGGGCATTCACCAAGTTAAGGACCAAAGGTGTATGTCAAATTTTCTGTTACACCTTGTATGCAACTTTTTATTCTCGAAAATAAGTGAAGTATCATACAATTCGAGTACTTGTCGTGTAACTTGAGAAGGAGAGGAATCCTTGGTTAAGTCATGCATACCTGCATCCCTGGTCCATTTATGTGTTACAAAGGAACACTTATACCCTGGTAGACTACAGTTTGGAAACATATTCCCATATGTGATACACCTTATTCCGAAACGGTAAATTATCGAACTAAAGTGATCCCTAATGTTTTTTTTTATGTCGAAAAAAACAAATGCATGGAACAAACAAAATAACTACGCAGACCACCATACCAATACACTTTAAGGGACCAGAAAACCATACAAAGTAGCCATGAGACATCTCTCCATGAACGTTAGTTGCTTATTGTCTTGTAGTGCTAGAGACTAATCAGCAAAATATAATTTTAGAACATAAGTTAGCTACCTACACAATACTATACAAAAAGGCACGAATAAAGGTATAAATCACTCACATTAAGGAGGTTAAAGTAATGTCACGTGGCACTAAAGATACTCAGATCAAGGGAGGTCCCAAATGGGTGGTGCAGTTAACACAGTAACAAAACCCCCGAAATCTGCATGGATTTTTATGATCTTTTTGTGGTAATTTGGCCTTACAATATTGTAGTTTACTTCAAAAATTACCAAGCTATTCCTTGGATTATGTCATAGTAATTCATTTATTGTGGAATGAGATTAATGGTCACTTTAATTCCCCCAGAAGAATATCGCATTATTTGAGTAATGTAGAGCATAGTACAATCCCACCCATATGCTGTGACACGAACAGATCAAGTTCAAGTTGTTCAGCTGGTTTAGATAATTTACTAATGAATTGGGTGGATAGGAAGGAATGAGTGGAACATGTAACTATGAAAACAAATGCTGGTTGAGGACAAAGAAGTATTTGCGGGTTGTCATGTGTGTGTGACGCTCCAGTTCATGTTTCTCGTACCAGTACGATGTGTTCCGACTTCCGAGTAATAGCCCAATGTAATGTAACTGACATACCAAGGTAAATGTTGGGGTTTTGCCCATGTGTTAATGCATTGAAAGCTAAATAAAAATGATTTATTGCCTTTTCAAATGTATTTATGAAGTGTGTTTTTTGGGATGGGTATTGTGCCCATTGTCAAGCATTGGGAAGCTCAAGGTTTGCCAGCTGTGCATGTTCCTAGACCCGAAGAGCATTTGGGGTGCTTGTTGGCTCCAGAGCCTTCTAGGTATTTCAAGAGTTTTTTGCTTGAAGAGGAGTTCTGCCTTGTCATGTATTTAAAGGGGTGCTTGTGTGCTAGAGTGCACTGCTGTGAGAGAGAAAAAGACAGGAATACAAAAATAGTTCGTGGTTGAGAGAAAATAGAGTGAGAATATTGTGAGAGTGAGAGAGATAAAAATACAAAAGTGCTTGAGAGCTTGGGCTGGGTATTTTTGTCTCATTGTACTCGTTCAATATTAGTGGACAATTGTTCTCTCTCCTGTGGAGTAGCCATAGAGGCCGAACCACGTAAATATTGTCTTCTTTGTGTGTGTTTATTTTTGTTATGCTTCTGTTGCTGGTGGGATCGAATTAATCTCAACTGTAAAAAGGGGTAATAGAAGTTCATTTTTTCACTTTGAAATTAGCAGATTGACATATTCATCCAGTTAAACTGAAATCTCATGTGCTTGGCTTTCTTGTTTAGATTTACTGTTTTTGCTACTTATTAAGACAAGGTGGGATAAAGGATTTACCGTCGCTTGGTATTGTTGATGAGATCGTTGACGTCTTGTTCATTTACTAGTTTGTATTTCTATCTTTTTCAAATTCTTGGGATAGGGTAATTCTGGTGGGCCCCTTGCTAATATTGATGGTGAAGTTGTTGGTATTAATGTTATGAAAGTGGCTGCGGCTGATGGATTGAGCTTTGCTGTACCAATTGATTCAGTTTCCACAATCGTAGAGCACTTCAAGAAAAACGGGTATGTTCTATAGTTTGTGCTTAACTAATTTACTTCGTACATTGGATTACATGGATTACAGACAACTTTAGTTTGGAATCATCAATTTTTTCCTTCTGTCAGTGATATAAAATTCTCTCTCTCTTTCTCTCTCTCTCTCTCTCTCTCTCTCTCTCTCTCTCTCTCTCTCTCTCTCTCTCATATGCACATGCCATAGAGGAAATGTTAGTTTATTAATATGAATCTGGTTCTCCATGTACTACCCAAAATGTAAGCATGCGTTGTTTATTCCGCAAAAGAATATCAGAATATCTTAAATCTTTTCGCTTGTGTCCATTGGTTTAAAGTTTTGGTGCCATGAGTGACTGAGTGAGCGCGCTCAAAGCATGACGAAAAAAACAGGGCATTATATTTGAGATTCTTCCCCTACCCAAGAAGAAAACCAAGAGGAAAAAGGTCCAATTATGTTGCTTCCTTCGTTTGAGAGGTGGTTAAACTTGCCCAGGCTGGAATAGTTGCTTTAGTGGAAATATCAATCTTTAGATGCTCTTCAAGACATCTGTTGCTTTTGAGCTTGAAGTTATAATTTGATTGATGCAGGAGAGTTGTTCGACCTTGGCTTGGATTGAAAATGCTTGATCTTAATCATATGATTGTTGCTCAGCTTCGGGAGAAGGATGATACCTTCCCCAATGTCAACAAAGGAATTCTTGTACCAATGGTATGTTTTGTGATTTCTCTGTATAACCTCCCCACCCTTCATCACTTTAACACAGCTCTACATCTTCCCAGCACCAACACCGCCACCACCACCCCCCCCCCCCCCCCTCCCTTCTATATCGCCACCTCTGCCCCCTTGTTTTTTCTTAATCGCTTTTAGCCTTTTACCACATGAACCTTCATATATGCAAGTACAACATATTAGTGAGTGCATGTACAGATGTTTGATTCTAAGTTGGTTAATTCTGCGTCAAGTTGCTTTGGACTTTGGAGTTGGTTGAAATTTGACCTCAATTGGTCAATTTGGCCTGGGAGATTGTGTGTTCTCGGGTTCAATACTTAAGTGGTGGTGATTGAATGGCAGGGGGTGAGATGGTGGATGGAGTACGCAAGGCAGCACATGGTGAAGGTGATGGCAACGAGATTGGGTGATGGGGGAAGCAGTGGTGGTGGAGGGAAATGACCATTCTGGCCAACTGAGGCGGTGAAAATTGTAGTGATGGGTTCTGATTTTGTGTAGAGAAAGATAAACGGAGTGATTGAGAGAGAAGGTGGCAGTGATTGAGGTGGGGCTTTCAACGGTGGTGGTGCTCATGGCTATTAGAGGTGTGATGGAGTGGCTGGTTGTTTGGTTATAGGATCAGTGCTCGTTAGGTGCAAATATTTAAAGTAGGAAAATCTGGAAAATATTTTCTGTTGAAGGGTAAATTGTAAAATCAAGTTATTCATTACTAGCTTCCGCTGAACAACTTTAACAGGGAGTCCCTGCAATTGTTAGATACCTCATGGGAGATTTGTGCAATAGTCCGTGGTTTATTTTAGTATCACGTCATGGCATTTTACAAAGTTGAAATGTGTGGAATGAGCTTATTGTTCAAGAACATTTCTCTATTTGACTTTGGTGTTTTGTGTTTGTATTTTTAGTAACTTTTTATATGCTGTGATATTGTTATACATAGTTGATGGATATGTTTTAATACATCGCAGCATACATTCGATGTGCACCAAGATAATCTTGTTCATGCTTATAGAATAGGATGGCCTAATATCTCTAATGGTTGGCTTTTGTTTTGCCAGGTTACCCCAGGGTCACCAGCTGACCGTGCTGGATTCCATCCTGGTGATGTTGTCGTTGAATTCGACGGTAGGCCTGTCGGGAGCATTAAAGAGGTATCTTAAAACTTGTCCTTCTCTCGTTTTTCTATTTCCCTTAAATATCTCCTTTCCCACGCTCCAAAATAAGGAAAAAGAGCATTGGTCTTTCCCCTCCAACTTGATGTTACAATAAGCATATCTATCCCCATAGCAACCAAATACAATTGGCTGCCAAATAGGGATGGCAATTTCACCCAAAGCCGACTGGTACCTACAACCAATCTGATCTTATGGATGTGTTTTTTCTGAACTTTCCCTACTTGTAAGGCAGTTTTGGTGTTAAAATTGGATTACCTTGGTGGGTTTTGGTTCTGGTTTAGTACAAGGAAGTACCCTCACGGAAACCGAACCCGAAACCAATCCAACTAAACTGATCCACATATTCGTATCTAACATTGTAGTATTTTATAGTATAAACCAGAGGTGGTGGTGGTGGTGGTGGTGATGTTGGATGAGGCATGGTATTGCTGGCAATATTCTTTTTCCCCCCTTGTTGAATATCTTGAATATAGCTGATGTGGATTAAAACATTTTATGAAAGTTAAAACTGTCTTATTTTGCTTCATTATGTTGAACAGTTTACGGTAACAGATCTTATGGTAGGTTGATTTTTTGGGCTATTGGTGTATTCCTTTTCTTCATCTGTTCATTAACGGAATTGATGGAGTTCTGGTGAAAATCAAACCCCATACAGTTCGATTTTGGTACATTGAAAATCATACACATCGGGTCACTTGTTCGGGTTTGGGTGCAAGTAAACACTGAAAAACTCGGACCAAACTGACCGGTTGCTATCCCGGAAAGAAAATGACAATACGAAGAGTTGCCACTTGCTAGAGATTTCTGTAGTGGTAACTTAAGTTGGTTACCGTCATTAGTTCGTTATATGCATACATCTCTCCCGGGCGGACATAATAAGGGCCTACGGGACATGGCCCCCACACACTTTAATAATGTTATTTCTGTACCCATATTTTATCGCAATATACCATGAAAAATTGTCATAGTTCCCCATAAAAGTTCAGTAAATTTGTTGTAGTTGAGCTTCCTCTTCTTTTTTTTTTTTTAAGTGTTAAATTACTGACCCTCCTCTCTAAACATAAGATTCTATTTGAAACCTCGCCTTAAAAAGACAAACTCAAATATCAACCAAAGTCGTCATGAAAGAAATTTACTACTACCTTTTAGGTTAATATACCATTATAGGCTTATAGCTAATAGGTTCCCCCACTAATGTATATTTTTGGGTCTGCCGTTGATCTCACATTTGGGTTGGGATACCAATCACTTTGCATGATTGTGTATATGAGCCTAACAAAGTATTATAGCGCTCTCACAAAACCTATAACCGTTCAAACAAAGCTTTAGCGTGTATGCATTTCGTCTATGGTTTTCTGGGTCTAGAAACCCAAGCTTTCCCCCAAGTCTGGTTTTCATATGGGTACCCTGATTACTGTTGACGTTATTGCATTTTCTTATTTTTACGTTAAATGATTGGAGTTGGATTCTTGCAGGTAATTGAAATTATGGGGGACAAAGTAGGGAAACCATTGAAGGCCGTTGTTAAAAGAGCAAACGATAGTTCAGCAACTTTGACTGTGATACCTGAGGAGGCAAACCCAGATATGTAGTTCGCATTGATTCTCCTTTGCACATGTATTGTGATATTTTTTGTTACACAGAGTAGAAAATTGTCAGAAAAGGAGCAAGTGTTTATTTCTTGGATCTAGCCTTCACCAGAAGAAAACCAGAACAATGGTGATTGGCAGAATTGGGGTAGAGAGTGATTGATTTCAGTATAAGGTGACCTCATGGAATTCAATTCAAGGATTTCCAAAGACTCAGATGTGCAGCTCAAAAATATATATGTACTTTGCACCCTTACATTGTACGTAACATAAATTGGTACAGTCGAACCCTTGCTACTTTTAGTCATCGGGTCACTTTGCTCCTTCTGTTGCTTGTCGATTCAAATAACTAACAGAAACCTGTCACGCGAGGGCCTTTGGTGGAACTTCATGTCATTCAAGTGAACAAAGTCGAATTATAGCTTTCATTGAATGCTAAAGCTACATCCATGGCTTTCACCAATCAGACCGCCGCCCTGACAAAAGTTTCCGTCAAAACCACCAGTAAGTCACTCTTTACCGTGAAGTTTTCAATGTAATGGGTACATATGGCTCTTCTCACAATGAGTGCTCACTGCATCGCGAGAGGAGGAGGATTTATACCGGTTACATGAAATACCCCTCCTTTTTACCACCCAGAATCACACGTCACCTAAAACCTTTTAAACCACCAAGCTACCTCCTCATCAACGTCGAACTCTTTTAAGTCGCCGGCCCAAAGTTCGGTTAGGTTTGTTCAAAAAAAGTTCATTGCAATTTCCTCCTCGTGATCAACTGAAAGCTAATACCCGTATGATGTTTCATTCACCTCACTACCACTTTTCTCTTTTCAACTCTCAACTTTTGTAAACTGATAAAGATAAATAAATAAATAAATAACGACAAATAATTATGCTTGATGGACATAACAAATTCATGTAACCGACTTTAATTGATTAAGTACTCTATGCTCAATGGAGATAACTAATTCATATATTTGGGTTGATTAAAACTTAATGTTCGATTCAGTTTCGTAATTAAGCTTCCAATTTTCTCAAACAATACTCTTACGCCAACCCACTCTTGATTTCATGGAAACCCGAAATTAGCTAGTCTAACGTGGGACCACTTGGCGGTGACATAGGATCACTGAAGAATTACTCCATTTATTTTGTGGCCAAAAAAAAAAACAAAAATTACTCCATTAACAAGGATCCTTTCAAAGCTGATTTTTCCTTGCCTTAGGTTTCTCCACATGAATCTTTGTCATTTCACGAGTCACTACTGAATAATTCTCCCGTAGAAAAGGCCAGGCCAAATTTGAAAAGTTCTTGTTTTTGGCCGCCATGAACGAGTGGCACACAATTTCTGCATCTCCCAAATAACTACTTGTTAAACCCTTTCTTTATCGAACAATACTAGAAATATAACTTTAAAATATAATTTTAGATACAATTATATTTATAGCCGTTCGATGCAGAAAAATCCACATATATCGAATGGCCTCCCTTAACAATTGTTTTCCATGACCCGACTAAGTGTGTGAATCCTATATGGCTGTGAGATTATTAAGGGTTTTAGAGCACAATGTAACCATTTTAGGGGGGCAATTATTCACTAGCATTGGGACACTGTCATGTGGTATTCAAATATTCTTCACCAACACATATCCATCTGGGATTCCTACACTCTAAACCTGAACATGTATTATTCAGCAATCTGGGGACATTGTCGCGTGATATCCCAACACTCTTCGCCACACATTCACGTAGAATGCATGCACCTAGTCCTGAACCTCACATGAATGTGTGGTTGTGGGAGGGGCTTAGAGCACCCAATACATTCCAGCTTAGGGCAACTTGTAATAATCAATCCGGTATTGTCCAAACAAACAAGAGCTGGACACAGAATAGACATAAAGTGGGAAAGGGAATAAAGATGAGAGGTGTATTGATCACATGCGAGGAAATTGTCAGTAGCGGCTCTAAAATTTTATAGGAGGGTGTTTTCAAAAATTATTTACTTTTAGTAGCTCTGTTAACCATAATTTCATGTCCGTATGTATAGTGCAATAAAAAACACACAAAAAAAATACAAATGCCTGCACGAGTTTTTTGTAGCTCTGTAGCTCATATACTCGTACGTATAGCGCAATCAAAACACACACACACACAAAACATAGCATTACAAATGCCCACACGGGTTTTCACATTTTGAGCCAAGAAGTATTAAATGGGCGCATCAGTTCACTAATATCATCCCAAGGGAAGTTGAGGCAAGTAGGTTGGTATAGAACGTAATTCAACTTTCTTTAAAAAAAAAATTGTCGATAATTTCATAAATTTATCAAATTAAGCTTTTTGTTTTCTTTTTCTCTATCTATTTAGATTAAGTTTTTTTTTTGTGTGTGTGTACATTTAATCAAATTAGGTGAAGCACAACATATACACAAAATTATAAACACGTAGACTTGAGTTGGGTGTTCAAATTTTGGGAATAAAGTTGATTGGGTGTTCAAATTTTGGGAATAGAGTTGATTGGGTCTTCAACGCAGTGGAAAATGGGACATGACTTGAGTGTTCAATTTTGGGAGTAGCGTTGATTGGGTGTTCAACATGGTAGAAAATGTGACTGGGAGAGCATTTAGCAACACTCAATCTCATCGTTTAAAAGTGTTTTGAACAGTCTGGATTTTAAAAGAACTCTTTCTAAATTTAAAATCTGGATCATTGATTGTCAAAACGGACAGTAAGATTGAACGTTTCTAGCCCTAAGGGACAACAGCCCCCAAGTCGTGGAGAATGGGTTGAGGTCATCACAACCATAGACTAATATACTATTACCAAGTATACATGAGCAGAATAGTAGAGGGGACGCGCTCCTTGCTTTTGTCCCTAAGGGGTCGTTTGGATGCCGTGTTTTGAGGGGTGATAACAATACCTCTGATTTAAGCCGAGGCCAAGTGCAAGTCGTAAAAAATGGGTTGAGGTCAACACAGCCTTGGACTGATATAGCATTACCAAGTATATATACATGAGCAGAATAGTAGAGGGGACTACCCAAAGCCAAAATGGTAGCGCCGCTATGGAAATTGTGATGAGGAGTGTGTGGAGGAAAATAATAGAAAGGAGTTATAGAACAATTTCATGTGACAGAGGCAAAAGGAAACAGAGGAAGGCAGACGAGTGCTGGGAGTCGTCTATTTCTGAGGTAACTAACTCTACCCCATTCTTAAAAGGTGGAACAAAACTTTACACGTGTCTTGATGTCTTAAGCCATTTGCCGTATGAGAAAAACTAATTTACGAAACTAACTAATTTCAGCCGTCTGTTTTGGTATTAGACGGTTCGGATTAAAAATAATATATCTACCGTTAATAGATTAATTTTAATCCGGATCGTGCAAAACACTTTAAGACAGCCAAAATTAACCTCCGTAAACACTTGTTTACAGCTGCTCTGGAAATAAGATTTTCTCTTTCTGTATTTGGAGAGGAGAGCCGTTAATCGCACCCTCCGTGTCAGGCCCTGACACAAGCCCCCATTAATTTCCCATTTTACCCTGGCTCAACATGCTCTCTCTCTCTCTCTCTCTCTCTCTCTCTCTCGCTCTCTCTCCCCGCTCTCTCTCTCTCTCTCTCTCTCTCTCTCTCTCTTATTTTATTTTTTGTTATAAAATTTTAAATGGTAATAACTTTTTTTTCACGTAATTTTTTTGAACAAATTTTATGTTTTTGAAATCTACCCAACGAAACCTATCAAACGAGCCTAATTTTGATGGGAAAATAATGTAAAACGGAAAATTATATTTTTGTAGGAGTTTAAACTGTCTAAAGAAGTTAAAAAATTAAGTATTCTAAATTTCAATCCGTTTAAACCGGTGGAAAAATTTTAATTTTCTAATCATTTTGTCCTAAATAATCATAATTAAATTTTAACTTTAGGGCTCTCGTTGATTCACCCTAAGAAAGTTGTAGAATCAAATATTTCTTAGAGTTAATCAATGAGAGCCCTAAAGTCCAAATTTAATTATGACCATTTAGGATAAAATGATCAGAAAAATAAAATCTTTTCAATAGTTGAAACGGATTGAAATTTGGAACACTTAATTTTTTAATTAACTATATTTTTTAATATATAAATTGTCTAAAGAGGTTGAAATAACGTATTTTTTTTAAAATAAATTTTATATTTTTGAAATCTACTTAACAAAACCTATCAAACAAGTCTAATATTGAATATGACTATGAAACTGTCGCCCAGTGGATCGATATTCATTACTTAGTCAATATTAAACTACCACAAGTTTTGGTTCTTTGCATTTCTTGTATTCCCGGTAACTTTTTGATGATTTGTCCTAATTTGATTATTCTATTTTTGTATTCATGTTATTTTCAAATTACTTTATCTCTTAAGTTTTATTGTTTTATTCTTCCATTATATCCAGATTTTTTCAACTTCTTATTCGCTCGAGCATGTATGCATTTGATGCACGCATTTGGAATGTTGAACCAATTACCCAAACTTATTTTTTGTTATTTTTTCTTTATTTAATTAATAATTTTTATACTCTGTATTTTTTCCCTTTTTTATTTATTTAAAATTATTTTAGTGTTCTGATTTTCAATCCGGCTGAATCGGTGGAAAGATCTTATTTTTTTTATCATTCTATCTTCAATGGTCATTATGAATTTTTGGCCTCGTAGAATCAAATATCTCTTAGGGTTAATCAACGAGAGCCCTAGAGTCAAAATTTAATTATGGCCATTTAGGATAAAATGATTAGGAAACTAAACTTTTTTCATCGGTTCAAATGGATTGAAATTTGGAACACTTGATTTTATAATCATAATTTTTAATATATAAACTGTCTAAAAAGTTTGAAATCACTTATTTTTTAAATAAATTTTATATTTTTGAAATCTACTAAACGAAATCTATCAAACAAGTCTAATATTGAATATGAAATTATCGTCCTGGCGGATCTATGTTCATTACTTAGTTAATATTAAACTACCACAAAAATATAATTTTTTCGTTTTACATTATTATACCATCAATATTAGGCTCGTTTGATAGGTTTTGTTGAGTAGATTTCAAAAATATAAAATTTATTAAAAACAAATAAGTGAAAAAAAAGTTATTAATATTTAAAATTTTATGACAAAAAGAGGAAGAGAGAGAGGTGGGGGTAAAAGGGGGAAGGGGGAGCCGTGTCAGGAGGGGGCCTGACACGGAGGGGGGAGATTAGTAATCTCCTTCCCCTTTTTCCCTTGCTCCCCTCTCCCCGGGTGGCCCTCCCACGTCTTGCCTCTCCGTCTACTTCCCTCCTCATCCTCTCCTTCCTCCATAATTGTGAAATAGTTGAGATTCTTTCCTTCAGAGGAGTAGATTCTCACTTTCTCCATTCACTTTGGACTTCGGAGACCCAGATCCGAAGTTCTAGATTTGCGTTCTGGCTCTTTAATTGATCAAGAGATGGTGTTCCTGAGCTCTTCAACGGCGACGCTGATGGCATCATGATGCAGATTCAGTGGTGATACTGAAACGGGAACCTGATCCAATGGAGATCCTCCATCCACTTCCACAAGCGGAGTGTTGGATCCTACATCGGAATTGAGCGGCTTTTTGTTTTTGTTTTGTTATATAATTTTTGTATTTTCGAACCAGCAGTGTCCATTCTTGTACCTTGTTTTCTTTTATATATATATATATATATATATATATATATATATATATATATATATATATATATATATATCCAGGAACCAAAACCATTGAAAACATTAACTATGTCCATAAAATCAGATACAGACTCTTACTTGTCAAATACTGAGTGTAGAACATAGTGCCAAAACAAACACATGCAGACTCATGTTCATATAATCAAGTATAAACTCTGTCCAATCGATTATAAATAATAAACAAAATTTCTTTACAAAACAATTTCTTAGTTTCATTTTCTTTTATGAAAATAAATACTTTACCTAGTTATTATTCATCCACCGTTCCTAATCCTGTGTCAGTGGCGACCCATCCACCAATCACCTACACACTACTCCCTACTTGGCTCTGATACCATAACGGGGCGGAAGCAAAGCAACAGTAAAGAAAACAGTTGCATAATCAGAATAAAGAGGCGGCTATGCCGACCATAGAACAGTATAAGAGGCGGCAAAGCCAGCCATGAACAAGAAAACAAATAATAAATTAGGAGGCTAAGCCATCCATTCAGTTCATTGAATTAAAACTGAAAACAGTTTAACAGATTACATGAGTAAGAATTACTACCTTCGGAGAAGGAGGTGAATAGGGTTTAATGGGGGAGGGGGTACTGCAGAAGCAGTATTACATTTGAGTAGAGAAGAGAGGAGAGAGAGAGAGCAAGAGAATTAGAGCTCTGGAATTGGATGCTCTGAATTCGGATTCTGATCCTTTTAACTAGGAGCCAGCAATCCTTTTATAGACTAAGGATTGAAGACTGTACAATAATTAGGGGTACAGGGTGAACCATGTGAACCTTTTACTTTCGGTGGAAAAGTAAAACAGCAGGTGGTTGAGCAGTAGTGTTGTCAGCTTAGTGAACAGTTGATTGATGAACAGTAAAAGTCGTTACTGTTTGAATAGTACCCTGAAAAGTAATTGAGGGTAATTAAATAGTCAGCCGTTGATTGAATAGTTTCCTGGGAAGGAAGTTGATCGATTAGGGCTGTATTGAGTTTGAATAGGTTCTTAGGCTGAGTGAACAAGCAGCTTAGTCATTCATCATATTATCAAGGTTGTGTAATTCTTCAGTGGAAAGATTATGCCAATAATCTTCTCCTTCATCAATGGGGTCTTCAGTTACTGGGGTGGATACTGAAGAATTAAGCAGATGATCATTTGTTAATCTGTCAATATAATGATTGACTAATACTTTGTGTTGAGTATGGTGAATGAAGGGGACTTCTTGAATTTGTTCAATACAGCGAATCTTCTGGATAGAATCTTCACAGATTAAATAGACTGAACTGGGGTCAATATAAACATGGAGATCATCACCATCTCCAAGTTTTGCTGCAATTGAATATGCCCTGTAGTGGCGTATTTGACTGTGAATTGACTTTGAGCAAGGCCATGGTTCTTCATCTCCAATGAGGTGAATAGGGAGATGAACTCTGCTGAATGGCCAGTTGACTGCAATATGCATAATATGTTGAGCAGGGATAATGTTACCAGTCCAAGTCCATTCTGGCATTTTGCTTTTGATGAGGACTTGGCATCTCAATGAACCATATTTAGCAAAAAGGTTTAAAATGGAGACAGCCAGTTTTCTGGTAAAACTATCAGTCTGTTCCGGATTAGTAAAAATAACTTGTCTTAAAAACCCATGATCCAATAGGGTCATTGGGGTGATTTCAATTAATTTTTTATTATATTCAACATTAATATTTTTGAAGAACTGCATATCAATGCAAGCTCTCGGAACACTATATATTAAATTACAGGGACAATCAATCCTGTGCAAAGGGTAATTTGAGCAAATAGGATTAGTTTTTGGGCATTCAACCCTATCTTGGTCTTTATTGTAAAGAGTTTCCCAAGATATTTCTAAACCAGGAATAGTTATAGTAGATAAATCAGCTAATAATTGGAATAAGAATTCCAGAAAATAGTGGCCGTCCCTTTTAGCCATATTTTGAATATTTTTTATTAAATCAACAGGAAAATCCTGTGGAAAAACAATTTGATTTTTTAATGAAACAGGTGTGTGAGGGATACTCTGTAACAGAGTAGAGAAATAGTTCCTCAAGGAGGCAATGCGTGGCCTATGCAAATTATCATGGGTGGCATACGGTGCATTCCCCACAGGTAATTCAATGTATCTGCTAGCCCTGCTGGTGCTAACTGCTAAGTCTTGGTTAGAATTACTATGGGTGGCAGACTGTACACTCCCCACTGGCAATTTAATGTATCTGCTAGATAACTCACTGTTTTGCTCCCTCAATGCAAAACACTCCTTTTTAACATTTTTAAAATCATGATGCATGATATGCATTTTAGCCTGAATTTGAACAGTTTCTTGAGATAAGTTTGAATATTTAACAGATAAATGATTTAACTCAGAGGCCATTGAGGCATAAGCATTATCATTATTTTTCAAAAGTAGGTTTTGTTCACAAAAATAATACATACATATATGTATATATACAGTCCAGTTCCCCTAAGGGATTCCGCACGGGCTTACCATGCGGGACTCTCATTTCCCGACCGAATTGCGACGATCCGACCCGCTCAAAGTGATCAGAACGTGATTTTAAGGGTACTCGGGAGAAATCAGCAAAAAAAATGATCGGAAAGGGCTTGATCCGAACAGTTTTTTACTGAACCGTTCAATCAAAAACTGCTCAGATCAAGCCCTTCCCGATCATTTTTTTTTTGCTGATTCCTCGTGGATACCCTTAAAATCACATTCTGAACACATTGAACGGCTCAGATCGTCGCAATTCGATCGGGAAAGGGGAGGTCTGCACGGTAGACTGGTAAGGGATCCCTAATTGGATCCTAATTGTGTGTCTATATATATATATGCTATGTTTCCCGCTACTCGGATTTGCGCTGTCCAAAATACATTTGTACGGCTCGGATGGGCTGCTCGATAGTTGGTACCACGTGGACCATACCCAATTTGCACCCAAAAATTTTTCCCCCGGGAGTTTATTGATAAACTTTTGAACTTTGATCGGCAACCCATATTCAAGAGGCCGACCTATAAATTTGGAGGCACAAATGTGTACCATAGAACTTCTTTCTCATCAAACATAGTAGATAAGAGTTTTGAGTTGCAATAATTTTACATCACTAGGTGCAAGAAAAGTTTCCACTTGTCTCTTCTTCGGACTTAAAAAACTTTGGTTTGGTGATATAGTTTTGTTTAATATGTCTTAGGCCGTATCAATTTTTGAATTTCTATCTATAAAACCCATACCCAGATGCCGATCTATAAATTTTAAATGAACATATTAATCATTATGTTTATTTTTCCTCAGTGAAATACGCTTACGACTAATTTCACATCACTCTTGAAGTGGAAGGATTTTTTTGTTTTTGGACTTGAAGTTTTGGTTAGGAATAGAGTTTGGTTGAGTATGTACGTATGTATGTATGTATATATAGTCCGGCTCTTATGAGTACCACCTCATTTTAATAAAATGCGGACCTCCCTTTCCCGATCGAATTTTTATGATCCGAGCTGCTCAATGTGTTTAAACAAAAACTGCTCGGATGAAACCTTCCCGATCATTTTTTTTTGCTAATTTTTCCGCGGGTACCCGTAAAATCACGTTCTAAATATATTGAGTGGCACAGATCATCGAAATTCAATCGTAAAATGAGAGAAATGAGGAGGACTATATATATATATATATATATATATATATATATTTATATATATATATATATTTATATTTATATTTATATATATATTTCAAGTAAAGGCGCCCTTACCTTGTTAAGGTAAGAACCTCTCATTTCCCGATCGAATTTCGATGATTCGAGCCACTCAATGTTTTCAGAATATGATTTTAAGGGTACTAGTGCGAAATCGGTAAAAAAAATGATCAGGAAGGGCTTCATCCGAGTAGTTTTTGCTTGTTTTTTATCGAACAGTTCAAATAAAAACTGCTCGAATGAAGCCCTTCCCGATTTTTTTTTTGCTGAATTTTCGCGGATACTCTTGAAATCACGTTCTGAACATATTGAGAGGCTTGGATCATTAAAATTCGATCGGAAAAGGGGAGGTCCGCAATTTAATACGGTTAGGGCACCCTTACCTGAAGGGGATTATATATATATATACATATGTATATATATATGTATATGTATATATGTGTATATATGGCCCTTCTAATGCGGATGCCCACATTCAAGCAAGTTGCGGACCACACCATTTCTCCCCTTTCCCAATTGAATTTCGATGATCCAAGCAGCTCAATGTGTTCAGAACGTGATTTTAAGGGTACTCTCAAGAAATCGGAAAAAAAAATGACTGGAAAATGCTTGATTTGAGCAGTTTTTATTTGAACCATTCAATAGAAAAACTGCTCGAATATATATATATATATATATATATATATATATATATATATATATATATATATATATACACACACACACACACATCTTCGCGCGGCCGAGTTTATCACTTTTTGAAGTTTGATCTGCAACCCATACCCCGAGGTCGTCCTAAGAAACACATAGTATAATAGAGATAGTGAATTTCGCTTGAGTTTTTATATTCTTATTACCTTTTCTTGGTGAACTTATGAAAAAAATATTTATGTTGTAAATTATTAAAACATTTATAGGTAATTATATACCTAGTTACCTTATAATCAACAGAGAGAAGAAAGAAGAAGTGTGTTTGGACAAAAGGAGAGTACGAAATTTATGAATATGAAAAAAAAAAAAAGGGGAAATGATAATGTCAAAACTCCAATGCATAAAGGGCTTGTATCATGTCAAGCGTACAAATCTTTTTTATGCATTGGAATTTTGACACCAACAAAAACAGTTTTGGCATTATCACTACCAAAAAAAAAAAAAGCTATGAAATATCTAAATTTGATTACGGTCGTTGCTGTAGCTAACTAAGGCAGTCTCTTAGAATCCGAGTGTGAGAGATTATTACCTTTTGATTTACCAGAAGCAGAAGAAGAATCAGTGGAAACTGAGGCTGTAAGGAAATTGCTGCCTTTTCTTTCATTCATTCATTTTTAAGATATACCTACCTCTATCTCACATTCATTCATTGTTAAGGGATTGCTAAGTCTGTTTATACAACCCCCCATTGTGAGAGTCGACAAAAACTGTGAACAGTTTTAACTTTAGAAATATTTTAGTTTTGGCTATGCCATTGAAGACATTCAAAGCTAGGAAATTAATGAAGGATAAATCCGGCAGGAGGGATCAATTCTCATGCTCCTCTATCAAGATTATTATCCAGCCAAGCTGTAGCTTGTTTTCATGTGTTTTAGAACTGCATTTTTAATGACAGGCGAAAGTAAGAAAGTGATTTCAATGGACCGCTTTGCAAAGGGGCCTAGTACTAGTAATACAACCAATGGGGCAAGCAGCAACGAGATTGAGATGATTGAAGTAATAACCCATTCTGGGGAGGAGTCAAGTGGAGGTGATGGAATTCCAAATCGGACCGATTCTGGGGAGGAGTCAAGTGGAGGTGATGGAATTCCAAATCGGACCGAGGAGTCAAGTGGAGGTGATGGAATTCCAAATCGGACCGATTCTGGGGAGGAGTCAAGTGGAAGTGATGGAATTCTAGAACGTCAAATAGACAAAGTTCATCCGATACTGCGAAGCGATAAACGGAGCGAAGGGTGCTACGATCCTAAGGTGGTTTCAGTGGGTCCATACCACCATGGCAACGAAAAACTCCAGAACGCCGAGAAACTCAAGCCTTGGGTAGCAGAAATGTTAGTTTCACGTTCTGACCATAATATGGATGACTTCCGTGAGAAAGTTTTGGAGAAGGTCCCTGCTGCTAGAAGATGCTACGTCAATGGTTCAACAGAAAATTATTCGGACGGGGACTTCGCTGAAATGATGCTCCTTGATGCCTGTCTCGTTCTTGCCTTTATTGAGGCTCCAGTTTATAAGGATCGGAGTATCTTAAATAAACTTGTAACATGCTTAGGCATGCAGGCACTACATGTTTCAGGCACTGATATATTTAACTTACTCGAGAATCAAATCCCTTTTCTTGTTCTAGAGACAGTGATGAGCTTAAAATACCAGGGCGATCTATGGATGGAGACGCTGGATATATTTTGTGATGGGCTGATGAGTTTCGGGGTCGAGGATTACACCGAGAATGCCAAAGCTAGAGAGATATGTAAGAAGAAACCCCTTCATCTCCTCGAATACTTCTGGTTGCGAGAGCGTGCGTTCGACCAACCTAATAATAGCCTCACATCGAGGGGTACTGCTGGAACTTCAGCCGAGCAAAGTATCAACAAATCCATTAACTCTTTTCGTTCTGTCAGTGAGCTCAAGAGCAAGGGGATCCATGTTAGGCCTAGTGGTGTTCACTCTACGAAGGCCGTCGAGTTCACATCTTTCTTCTTCTTTGGATTGCTCAAACTTCCCCTTCTGGTTTTCACTCCAGAGTGGATCATAAAGTGTTCTAACTTTGTTGCATACGAGTTAAATCTAAATGATCCTAACAACCTGCCCACGATGGCTTACGTGAATTTCATGAGATCGCTCATTAATTGCCCGGATGATGTGAAAGAGTTGCGTTCAAAGTCTATCCTATTCACCACCTTCAGCAATGATAAGCAAGTGGTTGAGCATTTTAATGGTATCATGATCACTTCCGTGGCGGAGGACTTTAAGTTATACGGCGAGGTGGAAATGCAAATCCAGAAGCATTATCTTAGCAAGTTGAAGTCATCGATTGCCGAATTGCTGCACAATTATTTTAGCAGTCCGTGGTCATTCTTCGCTTTCCTTGCCGCGACTTTGCTTCTCATCTTCACTTCCCTTCAGTTCTACTTCACAATGTACCCTCGACGAGACAGGTAGTATTTGGATTCTTTTTTTTTTCTTTTTATCGGCAAAAGTAACATTTTATTAAGGAATATTGGATCATTTTCCCTCTATTCTTTGTTTCTTCTATTGTATGTTGGATCCTTGATCATTAATCTTCTAACTCTCATTAATCTTCTAACAGGTTTTGATTCAAGCAAGGTGCAGCGTTCAAGGGTTTATTTTCGTTTGGATTATCAGTTATCTCCATAAGGATGCTATAAATTGTGTTTAATATTCGCAGGCTAAAAAAATGTTACTGTAATATGCTACTTTTATGTTATGTCAGATATATTGTGCTGGTATGATTTGTGTACACATGCAGCCTATTGTGCTGTTGGGTGTGTGTTAATCTCTTTCGTGTATAGAACGAGTAAAACGCTAGTATTATCTATATTTAAGTGTAATGCGTGAGATGTAAACATCCATTTACACTAGCATGATGTTTTATAGGATTCAAATATCATAATTTCTTATGATATATTCAACCAGGAATCACACTCTCAAACTAAGCACAAATGTGATCCCTCCCGCCCTATGGTAATCCAAGATTCCTAGCTCAATTCATACAAAAATAGTGTTACTTTGAAAAAATTTCAAAATAAATGATTCTTGGAGAAGATTTCTGAACAAATTCAAACATTGGAATAAAATTACTCCGGATATAGAATCACTATCAAACTCTGAAAAAGATTGAACACCACGATAGATTCTACATCAAAGTTAGCAAAAAATCCTACCTTATTCACCCCTATATCAACGACCCAAAATCTTGTCCGATATAGGGAGCCGAAGGACGAGGACTACCGTTCACCGGAAAATACCCACCGATCGGCAAATATGGTGCCGAAGGTGCCGGACATGGCGGCGCAGAAGGCACCGGACGTGGCGGCGCGGAAGGCAGTACTAGTGCTCTCTCTCCACAGCCGACAACCGCCGTTTCACGAACTGGCCTAGGGATCTTCTGCCCCGCAATACCTACTCTCTCTCCACCGCCAACAACCATCGTTTGACGAACTGGCCTAGGGATCTTCTGCCCCAAAACACCTCTGTCTCTCTGTCCTAATGCACTCGTAGTTTCACTACGTGACTCTCGTGACAAACTAGTACGGACACGAAAATCTCCAAACACGTACGATAAATAAACCACCCCTTTCGGCTTCCCCGACCTCGAACTCACTGGAAAAGCCACCGGCCGGCTGCGGTTCGTGCCTCCGGCGCCATCGAAAAGCTCTTTAACCGGGACGTAAACCGACCCGATATCCTTGTCTCCGATAGTCCTCCGGCGGCGGAGCTGAAACACAAGCACGGCCGAGTTCCGCTGCAACTTCGATTGTTCCACTTCGAACCTCATCGCGAAATTCCAATGCGGCTTCCCGCCGTTGCGTTCGTCCACCGGCGTCCTCTGCCTCGAGACGGTGTCGCCAGCGAGCGTAACGACGACGTAAGCACGGGGTCTGTTGAAGAACTTGGGTTTCTTGAGAACATCGGCGGACACCACGGATATTTCTAAGGGTATAGAAGCCATGTTTAACTTCAAAAGGTTCGGCTTAGGGAAAAAAATATACTGTAGATAGAAGCTTTATAAAAGAGAAGAAGAGTTTTGTTTTGATCAGGAGAATGGAATTTGAAAACCAAAGCCTAAATGGACTCTTGTAAAGCTTATCTAATGAGTGTATTTAGGTTAAATTCGGATTTATATAACTATCGGTTGGACTCCTGTAAATGTTGGAATTAGGATTGGTTCAATTTTTATTGTTGACTTCGAAGAGACTTTTTGGAGTTACGCTCTATTTGGATGGTAGGAATCAAAGATTGGAAATTAATAGATATTTTATTGATGAGAATCTCATTCCAGTAATCAAAGATCGGAAATTAATGGGTATTTTATTGATGGGAACCTCATTCCAGTAATGTGATACATGGATAACCGTATTGACGTGTTTGGTTCGTGTGGAAATGTTATTAAGAGAAAAAATTTATAAGGTCGTTTGATTTGACCATTGGAAGTCAGGGAATGGATTATACTTGTACTTAATTTTTCAATTACACCCTCTAACAGCTTTTTTTTTTTATTATTCATACATTATAATTTCTGCACGCCAATAGTTAAACAAGTTTAGGCTATGAAAAATGTCCAACGACCTTGTTTGGTTCTCCTCTCAAAAATATTTCTCTTCAAAAAAATTTATAGTTTCGTCATTCATGTTTTTTTTTTGCCTTCAGTGATTTTTTTATCAAAATTTTTACTTATTTTTTAAAATTTGGATGTATATAGTGTACCTCTATTGAACGAGTAATAAAATTGTTAAAGTTTTAAATATTTGACTAAAGATAAAAAATAAAAATAAAAAAACTAAAAAAAATTTCTTTATTACCACGTGTCCGGGACCGTTTGATCGCACCTCAACTAATACAAGAAACTATAAATTCATCTTTTAAGAGCGAGACCCCCACTTGAAATCGAAGCAAATCTTTAGTTGGAATAGTCCCAAAAGAAGAGATACGATCTGTTTGAACCACTGCCTCTATAATTTATTTCCATCTAACTCTCTCCTCAATGGTACCCTTCGTAAGCTCTGTAGCCATATTACACGTCCACCACATCTATTGATCTACGATAAACAAGTCCAAATCACAATTCTCTCACATCTTATCTTCCATTGGTGCTACTCCTATCAACCCATGAATTTTTCCTTTTCCTAATTTTATCACTCTAAATCTTACCACACATACAGTGGTGGGTATCCATGATCTGAAGTTCGTCGACTCCGTTTTGGGCCTCGTCGTAGCCGTTGTTGGATCCCTGATTCGACCTTTATCTTTGAGGATTTTCTCTCCTTTTTTGCAGGTACTGTTGGATGTGTCCGGTGGCTCTGTTTTGGTTTCGGCGGCTGTTAGATCTGTGGTGGTGGTTTGACAGCGGAGGGCGGTGGGGTTGTTTTCTCTGGGTGACGACGGCATCATTCATTTTCTTCGCCTTCCTTGTTGCTGCTGCTCAACATGCTGGTTTCCTGGCGGAGTACCACCAAGCCAGTACTGCTGAAATCGAGAACAGAAAGTCGTATAGTTGTAGCGTGGTATCGCAAGGATAGTTACCAGAAAAGAGAAATGGGAAAAATATGCTACTGTGAAATGATAATTTGCAGTGATAAAGATGTGAGATAGAGTTCTTTATTGAGAAGAAGTTAACGTAAACTCTCGGGTCGGAAGAAGAACCTTGCAGGCCCATGTCAATTTTGTGGCTATGGCCAAACTAAATTGGAAACCTTCGATCGTGACCTGCACAATTCTGTTTGAACTCGTGTCGTTCGGGGGTTAAGTATAATATGAGCTCCATTTATATGCCACTCAAAACCCTCCACTACTTGGCGAGGCATTTGGAAAGGCAAGTACCTCTGTGATCAGAGCACATGGATCTTGCTTAAAAATGGGCAGACAACATCCTTTTGGTATTAAGATTGGACAGGAACGGGTAGTCTTTAATTGCAGCAAAATCCACGGCCCGGCCCCCTCACTCAAATTGAGGACTCCTTGCTTGTTAGTTACTGTTGGATCAACTGCTCTTGGGATTTTGATCATTTATCATTTGAACTCCCTCTCGGTTTGAAAACCTAATTTTTCAAGTCCACCCACGGTTGTGTTCGGGCGTAGTTGTGACAGGAACATCTGGAAACTCACGAGCAATGGTGTGAGTTTTCCAGTTGATCTGCTTTGGCCTCTCTTTCCTTACCCGAACCTACCCCTCCCTTGGAAGATCGGAGTTGGATTTGGAAAATGGACTGTAGTTTTCGCATTAAACATTTTTTCCCAGCTTCTTGTCTAACAGGCGCTCACAATTAGGGATAACCTTAACTTGCGGAAAATTGTTCAATCCGATTCTTGTGAATGGTGCTTATCCACTCGTGAAAACGCTCTTCATGTCCTCCTTGACTGCCACCGTGCCAAAACTGTTTGGGATTTCCTGTAACGGCCAACCGTCCTTATGAGGAGTGAGGACTTGATATCTTGGATTCGTCATAATATCTCTTCACATCATATTCATTCTTCTGGTATCAAGTGGTGCGTTAGCTTTCCTTTATACTTGTTCTCATATTTGGAATGCTTGCAATAAATCTATCTTTGAGGCAAACAGCCAGGCCAGTGGGAACCAAATAGCAAGAACCATTGTCGCAAAATCTGTAGAATGGGGATTTCTTATGTCCACCAGTACTTTCGAGAAAGTCCAGAAGCAAATCCTTGTTGGTTGGGAACCTCTAGACACTAGCTCGATGAAACTCAATACACATGGATCTCTTAATAGGGAAACGGGGAAAACTTTCATTGGTGGTTTGATCCGAGATGATCATGGCCACTGGGTCGCAGGGTTTCATAGAGAAATCATGAACCAATCATCCTTGGCAGCTGAAGTCTTAAGCCTCAAAGATGGTCTGATCATCATGACTGACTCAAATGCATAATATCCGGAAACTAGAAATGCAACACCAAACCTTAGGGGGCGAAAAACATTTTCCAAATCTTGAGTGGATATCTGTACTTAATGGAAACCTCGGGCATTGGAAACAATTTTGCTATCTGCATATATGGTGTGCGCATATCATGCACACAAATGATTTTTGTAGGGCCCATCTCAAGTCTCACAAACATGATCTAAACCGCTAATTTTTATAGGATCCACCGCGAGTCAAAAAAAATTACAATTTGCCAACTAAGGTCATGTTATGCTAAAATTCTTATTTTTTTAAGTACTTGTTTTTTTATGAGATATATCATTCTTTCACAATACATTATCTTTAATTCAAAAAATAGGTATTTTAGTCAGCAGAACGGGCCTAATTATCATAAAGAAATTTTTTGACTTGTTTGGGCGGGAAAGATGGGAAATCAAGAATAGGTATACCATCATTGAGCTCTCGTCATCTTTTCCTGGGGTTTAATGCATTCGAATATTATTATGGAAGAATCTACATATGTAAATGTACCTTTGCTAGAAAATGGCTAGTTATTGTCTCCATGCTGTCCAAGCAGAGGAGTAGGTAATTATCATGAACATGACTTACCCAAAAAAAAAAAAAAAAAATTATCATGAACATGAAACTCCTAATTATTACAAGTACAAGTACGACTTTATTTGGTTTGGATTTTGAGGAGATTTTTGAGATAATAAGTGAAAAGATATAGAAAAATGAAAGTAATAATTGAAGAAAACTTATTGGAGACCGTGAGCTCAGATAAAGAATTGGGTCTAGATATCCAAACCGAAGTCTAAACCATCTATCCATCACCAACCTCAAGTTTGATGCTAAAAACACCTATGGGAGGGTTCCTTGCCTCGCTCAAAATTAGCACTTCATAAAAAATTTGAGCAGATCCTGCAGTGCGAGAAATTATTCAATGCTCTTGGGGCAATTTAAGTACAAATCTGAACAATTCGTGCTCAATCTTGCCCTAAGGGCATTGGATATCTTCTCCCTGCAGTGTAGGCTAATACGGTTGTATACAACATCCAAATTATGATCCACAAATCTAATCAAGGGCTTTCAACCATACTTGGATGTTGTGCAAGTTTTGGGGGAAGTGGGGTTTGGTGGAGTATTTCCCGTTAGTGTCTCCTCCATCTCACCCCAGAATTTTAGAGGTGGCAATTTCAATCGAACCCATTTGTATGATCAAGAGGCCGGACACACGCAATGCATGTGTAAATCGAATTTTGACGAAATATGTCAATAGGTCCCTGCTTAATCCAAGTAAAATGGCTATTGGTATTGGAGATGCACCTCAGACCTTTCAATTATTAACGCAGTTTCAAACGTATGAAAATTGTTGAAATTTTAAACGATCCCCGCCGTATGCATAACCAATGTAGCCCTACAAATTAACTATCGCGAATCTATCACAGAAACTCCATTATGCATTAATAACCAATCAAATCCCTTACACCCAATATGAACACATTCACCAAGATAATTAGGAGTAATTATTTAGTAATTCAAGTTGACGTGGTGCTCCGTACCACTCGAATTAGTACTTCTATAATAAAAAACTCAAAATCCAGAATCAAACCCAGCATCATAAGCCCCCATTTCTCCCGCATCAGACATCATATCACCCAGCAACATCCCTCCCAGCAACCCTGCTCCCAGCCCCATCCCCATCCCCATTTTCCCTCCACCCATCTTCTTCTTCCCCTGCTGCGGCACCGGCGCCCCGTATCCATACGAACCATACACTGCCTGCGGCTGAGGTGGGTACCCGTATGCGGGCGCCGGAGGGTACCCGCCTCCATACCCCGGCGGAGGAGGTGGGTATCCGTACCCTGGCTGTTGAGGAGGATACGCGGCCGGGTTCCCGTAGTGTGGTGCCGTAGGAGGTGGTGGCATGATGGCATACCCGATTCCCGGTGGCGGCGGGTAGGCCGTAACAGGCATATCGAGCTTGTTTGGATTTTTGGTCACGGTCTGCGCTGTGATCTTTTCTCCGAATTTGTAGGAGAATTTGAACGTACCTTTTGAAAGAAAACCATTGCAACGATATGATTATGTAATTAGTTCATCGTAAGGAAGGATGAAATGAGTTGGATGAAGTATCTGGTATTAACTTATAATAATGAATCACCATCCAAGTATACTTTTCATATGATGATGAGTTGGGATGATCAAGTAGTTAATTAATTTGAGAAGGTAAATATATCACATTATCTTTAACAGCAGCTACAATGAATAGCTTAAACAAAATAGTACTACCGTGAATTGGAGGCTTGCTTTCTAATAATTAATTGTCCAATAGCCCTAGGGCACCACACGTTGTGCCTCAACATCCTTCTCCATCACATGGTAAGGCAGGACTTTGTATAGTTTTAGTTCTGAATCCCATATGAATATATGGTCAAGAATGATGTATGGGCATTATGTGACGATGTCCAGAGTATTCCATAATTTTTTTTCCTGTTTTTTAGGAAATGTTGTACTAAAATTTCTAAGAGCATCTCCACTCCTTGTTCAAATATTGACTCAAACTCAAATTTAAGTAAAAAACACCCAAAATTCTCGTCCAATCCTTACTCAAACATATACCAAATTTGAATTTTACTCAAATTTGGTTAGACTCAAGTCCTTTACTTAAATTTCTGGAGGCAAATTTAACATCTTTAAATTTACAATATTGCCATTAATGAAGTTTTTACTCAAATTTGTGCATATTTGTGCTTGAGTTTGAATTTATCCATTGGAACAAACAATACCAAATCAAGTTTTTATCCAATTTTTTACTCAAATTTGGGTATAAATATGAGCAAGGAATGAAGATGCTCTAACACATTATTTATAAGTGGAAAAAAAAAACCCCTAGGCCTCCATTCCTTACCTATCTTTGCCGTCAGGCCACCGGCGGTGTAATAGTGTCACACGTATCGACGATACGTAGTTAGAATCCAGTGGCACGTTTGTGGATTTTTCAAAGTTATGGACGGCAAAAAAGAAGTGTCAAAAAGGCTTAGCTAATGCTTTGTTTGGATAGAAATTTGAGAATTTTTGGGTTTGGTTTTTGGGGTAATAAATGGAGGGGAGAAAAATTAGAGTAATAATTGGAGATAAAGGTATTGAGTGGAAAGAGATAGTGAGAAAAATGAGAATATTGATTGAAGATAATGGTAATGAGTAGAGAGAAAAATGAGAATAATAATTGGAAGTAGGAATAATTAGTGTTTTTTGAGTTGAAATTTTTTTTTCAAATTAGCATCCGAACAATGCATTAGTCACCCGTTGTGATCGAGTGTTGTACATATCGGCCATGAACTAGACAATCAGTACGTGCGAACCCAGAACAAGCTAGGAATGAACAACTAACAATACGCGTGCGATTTTACTCCACCCAGTGTATCAAAATGTTTCGATTTCATGAAGTCAAAACCCGAAACATAGAAATGAAATGATTTTGCTCAAACGGTAGAAAATTAAGGCTGGAATCAAATGTTTTAAAGAACACATGTCCTTCATCTGACTCCGCCTCCGCCAAGGGCAAAGTCTTTTGAACTTTGACGCCAGAGTTTCTGTCGTGAATTCTTCTTTGCCGGCATGCCTTTTTTCGATGCAAAATTCATACTTATCAAACCACTGTTCACGTTTATACATTCTTACACGTATTTTCTATAATCCTTACCCTTGAATTTAGCTAACTACTTCTTGTAGAGAGATTATTAATTTGCATTTGTTCATTGTCAGGATTATTTCTCTTTTAATGGGCTATTAGTTGGGTTAGGCTTTTATTGACCATGGACTTATTTCCATTTTAACTTAATTCTGATATTTTTATTCTCTTACCTTTTGTAATTTAAAAAAAGAAAAAAGGAGTACTATATAAAATCTGAGTTCCGATGTTATGAACTCACTTTAAGACCCCAAAGCTTAAGAATGGAGATTAACTAAGGTGAGCGTAAATCTTTTTTGCTTAAACCAAAGAAAAACGGAAACCAAAACCTCTTCTCCCGTGCAATTTTAGACGAAGAATCGCACAAGAGTACAGAGAGTATATACTTTGATACACGTGACATGGTGCGGGGAAGGTACATTGTGGGCTCATCTTTGAAAACCTCGGTGATTACACAATATGACCAAATGCAATGGATGTGTGCGCGTAAGTTGAATTGGACTTATTTATATAAAAAAATGAACCACGAATTTTTCTCGTACCTTTGGGATTTCCAGAAGTCGATCGGACCTGATAATCAACGATGCGATCGGAAGGGCAATCACCGCCGCCGGGGGCCGAGGACGACGTGGTATCGTGGAGGAGCTGTTTGACGGGGACGACGACCTCGCCGACCTCCCGGTCGCCGAGGAGGCGCTGAGACTTGATCTTGAAGGTGAGGTTGGTGGGGTGGTGATCAGGAGAGAGAACAGACTCGGCGACGGAGAACGTGAGGCGATGGTTCCAGCTGGGAGACCTCCCGCCGCGCTTGTCAACGTGGGTCCTCTGGCGCTTGGCGGTGGGGATGGAAACCACGACGTAGACGTCCATTTTGGTTATCAGGTTCACGTTTCTCAGGTCGTCGGCGGACATGACCGTGATTTCCAGCGGACGGTACTCCATGGTTGGGTTCTGGTTTCTGTTGGTGTCGATTGAGATCGATGCATGTATTTTTGGAGAGAGAAAGAGAGCACGGGAGATCCTCTGTACCCGAAAAACTCGCGTTTCTTTGTGCCGAGAAATAGAGGACTGCTGGATTGTGTGAGAATTATTTTGTTTTGTAAAAATTTTATGCCATCCAACGGTACGGAGATAATCGGAATAGAGAAAAACAGAGGTTTTTCCGCCCAGAGAATCCGATTTCGAGAGAGGGAGAGAGAGAGAGACGGGGGAGGAGAGAGAATCGAAAGGATTGAATGGCGGTTATTTGAGAAGGTGCAGAACAAACTAACCAGCCAAAAAAAACAAAAAAAGTGATAACTCAGTGCTTTTCGGCCGCAGCACATGGTATCCTGGACCTTTCTCCATTTTCCACTATGTATTGTGTTGGGTTCATATATTTTGTCTTGAGCCCCATCACAACGCGTAGTGGAATAGAAGCCTGAGTACCACATGGTGGCACCTCCAATAACACTAAATAATTTTTCGAAAAAAATTAAGAAATGGTCTTAGTATATCTTTACAGAAGTAGAAATGATTCGGTGTTTATGATTGTAAGGATCCTCGCATGAAATGATTTTTTGTGTGATATGATGCAAAATGTGATTCACTACGATATAATTTGAACAGTTTATTTTGTTGATATTGATGTCAAGGCATCCATATAAAACTGTAGTATGATCAAACGTTCTAAGGACTTGATTGGCTACGTTTCTTTAAGCCTTCTTAAACAAATAAGTACGGTACTTATTTGTAATTTCAAACTTAAAAATAATATATTTGCAAAAATAATTTTTTTGGTTTTGCACCGTTCAAAAGATCTCATTGAAATCTATATCAAATAAAATTCATATTGCACGGAAAAAAAAATTTATTTAAGTCTATCAATTTTTAAACTTAAAAATTACAAATAAGTAGTACTTATTTTTTTAAGAAAGCTTGGCAGAAGGCAATGCATCGTTTTACAGTATACTATTATACATGCAATGCGCCAATGCATGGCCGGACGCGCGATACTACTCCCACCGCTCACTACTTTTACCGCTTCCCCAATCTTGTCATCCACCTCAGTAATCAATGTTCCGAATTTCAAAAGAAGTCTTCCAAAATAAATGTTCTCCGTACGTCGACTCTTCCCTTAAAAGGACCACTAATAAGTACTGTTAACTTCTCATAAGAGCATCTCCAACAGCAATACAGCATGTTGTATGCGTTGCTATAGATATATCGTAGCAGGAGGTATGGCTATTGCTATATTTTAGCATGCCCCTTTGTTTCTAGTCCTCTCGTCATGAGACCCACAAATGGCAATTCAAAAAGAAATGCAAATTTTGCCCAACCACTCAGGACACAGTAGTTTTTCTTTGTCTAGCAATTGCATTTGCTTTTCGTGATTTCGCATGCGCAATCGTGCAATACCTTTGTTTGTGGTTGATTTAAAACCTGAGATATGTTAGGATCATATAACACGGGATGTGGTGAACTCGTAGAAAGATGACCCATGCCATTCTACGATAGTCCCTGCCAGCTTTGAATTGTAAAATTCTTAATGAAAACGCCGCTAGGCGCTTGTAACCATGGCGAATCAATCATTGAAATCTCTAAACAAGTGAACTACCATAGTTAACAAGGTAGGGTGGTTTCGAACCCTAACCTCTCTTTCGGTCTTCAAATAGTCGGCTTAAATTAGGTTATTGAACTTCACAACCTGTCTCTTTCGAATCTAATATTGAACTAATCCTGAAAGTATCGAAAACCTAACATAGCCTCTTGAACTCTCTCTTTGTATGTGTCTATAGCTTCCTGGTAGCCATTTCAAAAGGAAACAATATCAGAAACTACTTACCGATTCACCTCCAGGACAAGCTGTCTCTTACGATTTATTATCGATCTCAGTTGCGTGTTATCGGATACATAGAAAAACAGGATAGTAGACCTTTAACACAAATCCCCAGCAATGCATATAATCACCAAATGCAACCAATTTCAATTTCACACAATCAACTGAAGCAAGATAAGAAAATCATAATTCCCTCCCTCCCTCTCTGAAGATGCAGTATCTGTAAGGAAACAGAAATAAAGGAAGAGATTACCTGCCATGACATCTTCGCTACTACTTTCTTCCCTTTAAATCTCTTTGATGATGTGATTCTGCGAATGAAAAGCCTAAATAACATTGCAATAGATTTTTTACCACATAATACCCTAAGGTGATATCGTCATACGACATTGCCTAACAATGAAATGGAAACATGTATACTCTCCCGCTGTCCCCCAAATGCGGAGTATATGTGCCTGTATAAAAATGCAGATTACCCGTATCTGCTATAGCAGGTTGACCGGCATCCAGCTCTTGCACGTGATCATCTAACCTCTTTCGAACCACTTTAACACCTACATCATCTTGATAGGAATCTGGCTTTTCGTCGTGTTGAAATTCTGTGGATTGAGGAGGGTGACCAACATCAATAGAGAAACTTAATGAAATCGTACAACTCATATTCTATAAGAGTCATGTTTTGTATCACATTTTAGCCATTGTGAAGAAAACATAATGATTCTTCTTAGTATCTTTGACTACTCGATATGAATCTGGATCTGAAAGGGAAAAAGAGATAACGATGTGCAAAAATATAACCTAGCCGAAAGGGCCAAACCTGGTCATCAGTTAAATCTGGCCTAGGTGTCGGTAAATCAATTCTCCCTCGTCAATCCTTCCCTCTTCTCAGGCTAGAAACCTTATCCCTGCCTGTTACGAGGGACTTCTTCCGTGGCGCCAGCCCAAGATCCAAATTCTAAATAAGCAAATGTCAAAACCAATATTATTCAGAAAGATAATTCACCCTCACAAACCGTTTTTCAACCACAATGCACTCTCTTATGCTTCTTTTATCCCTAAAAAGGCTGCTGCTTGATCCTAACACAAATGATGAAGAGGAACGACATCAACAACTCTGAGACAGAATATAAGGATAAATAGGTCAGATTCTTCCCCTCACTCATTCATATAAGCATAACTAGACCTAACTCGTGCCACTCTAACCATCAAACAACCACAATGTCTGATTTCACGTACAAGTGTTAACCGTATATTGTACACACTTGGAACAACTGTCGTTTAACATCAGTTTCTACGAAGGAAGTCATCTAAAATCTAGGTTGCGCTCCAGGTCAGGCCCCAAGGTTACTTAGCATTGGCCATCAAGGGAGTAGGAACAAGCCAAGCCTAAGGCTGGAATCTTCAATACGGGCCTAGCTGTCGATCCCTCCAAACCAAATAAACATAAACAAAAACAAGAACAATTAAACATATGTATCAGATAAGTTGTCCGAGACATAGGGGAAGCAATTACATGTCTCAAAAAGAAAAAACTAAGTGTGATATGTTTAATTGAGGATGTCTGCTACAAAACTAAGCCTAAACAAAATAACAAAATACAAGAAAATGTGCGCAAAATGGAACTATGTGACTCCAGTAACAAGTGCTAGATGAGCTTGTATTACCTAGAAATATTTGCCACGGATAATGCCTATCAGTTTTTGGTCCCTTAGGCTCTCTTTGTTCATGGTACGTAAATAGAGGAGCACAAAGGATTGGTGGGATTTGTTATTTCCTAGGGACCAAATTTTTTACTCATCCCCCAATGTCTGCTTGGCCAGTTTGGTTGCATTTTAGGCTACTGGTATGGTGTGGGTTGACATATATAATCCCATCGTAGCACTGCGTGTCAATTACTCTACTATTGCATAATCCATAATGATATCAGTGAAGTGTAAAAGGATTCGAGCATCAAGCAATCTCTAAGAGAAGTTCCTTTAGAACAGCAGTCCACCATGCACATCTAGGTGCTTCCCTAGTTTGGTAACATGTAATGAGGTCATGCAATAATTTTTCCGTGGTCTGGAAGACTTACGATTGGCACGAAAGTGAGAGTGACAGAGCAGCAATCATGGAAACAAAAGATGGGGCGGAAACTGTAACAACGCTAATAGTACCTGTGATAATGAGAGGCTGAAATGAGGGCAGAGAAAGCAGCTAATAAAAAAGAAAACAAATTGATACCATGTTGAAAACTGCGACAACGATACTAGCACTGAGTCTAGGACGAAGTCCTTCTCTTTCACCTTTTTTGCAACCAGAAGGCGTGTAATAAAGTAGGATCCTTTTGATATGACAACAGAGGTAACTTCAAACATGCATGCCCGGAGATGGGGGATGAGTTCTTCGCTCTGCTTGGTTGAACTGGTACAGTAGAGGCAGACAAAGCAAAACATGCTGTCTCTGAGGTGCGCCACAAAACCCCGACTGCCCCGTGCCCCAGGAATGGTATCAGTTACGTGATGCAAACCCAGAACCGGAACAGTTACCAAATAGTCATCACAGGGCAAGGAATAATTGGACATTCCAAAATTAGAACAAACGTACGAAGAGAGGAAGTTTTCGACCTGTTCAATATCGATACTTTCCCAATGCTTCTTTAGGTACTCCTCGCTGATGGCCAGATCGAGTGCGTACACCTTTATTCCCTTCCCCGGATCCCTAAAATTAGCAGTTTGATACAACAAATATTCCACAACCTTAGTCCCATAGTCCAAGTTGTACAACGTTCTTAAATTATGAAATTTCAGTTTATCCGATCCGGCGGCACCTCCTCCTGCTGCCCCATTGTTAGTCTTCTGGCAATATTTCTTAACGTTGAAGCTTCCATCGACATCATTATCTGCGATTTCCACTCTTCTTTCTTGGCATTAAAGGAATACAGGGTTACATTACCAGAAGGTTCAACTACGTTCACATAAATATTAAAGCCAATCACAGTGTGCCTGCGAAGTTCCAAACCTTTACTGGTGTTGTGCAAGGAAACAAAAGGGGGATCGGGCAGAGTCTCCCAACAGTATTGATCCCGTGGATCAACCCAATAGTGTCGTTCTCGGGGTTTGAGGAGCTCAAACACATTGTCTAATAACTCACGCTTGCTCCCCCATAGGCCATAAACTACTTCCCGCGAGCGCATATATCTTTTCGTTCACGGTAAACCACGGGATTCGGCTTAGGACCCTTCAGCAAAGGGCCCTCCTCCCACTCTAATTCTGGATTCTCATCGGTGTTAAGATCCAAAACGTATACTTGTTTCGGGTACGTACTTGCTTTCGGGTCATCGCCCCCGAGCACGTAAGTTTTGATCCCCAGTGAGGCAAAACCAGCTCCGATCGCTGCACCGGGTTGTTTCGGAAGAGGTTGTGCCACGGCCGTTTTAAATCCGCCATCTGCGGCTGTCATATCTATACCGTTAACCACCACTCTCGGGGTCAACGTAGTTTCATATAGCAAACATATACTCATAATTAATATCCTTCTTATTCTTCTTCTTAGCCCCTGGCTCTCCATTGCCGCTGCGGTTTCTGTTTCTGTTTCCGTTGCCCTTCCTGATCTTCTTCCGATGTACCTTCCCACCTATCATCCTCGCTACCAAACCCTCACATCCACGAGAAGAGAGAGAACCCTGTATGGCTGTATCGGTCTACATCTAGGCACGACCACTTACAGTAATATTGTTTACGATTTGCATGGAGTTCATAGACCCTGTAAGTTTTGAGATTTTGGATTTCGGGTAATCCATGGAGGGAGAGATAGATTGAGAAATGAGAGTAATAGTTGAGAGCAAATTTATTAGGAACTGTGCGCCAGAGACTTGAGTCCCAAAACGAACATTGGTCATAGTGTTTTGAATGAAATATACGATTTGCACCCTGAAGTGTGCTTATCTTTCCTGCATTGGCCCCAAAAATATTATTCTCAAGTAATGCCAATGCGGGAAAGGATAGGGGTGAGCAAAATAACCGTCGAATCGCAAATCCACTACTCAAAATCAATCCGAACAAAATCGTTTGGTTTGGTTAGGTTTTTTAGTAATGGGATTTCGTCCCCATTTTAAAAATTTTAAAACCATGTTAAATGGTTTGCCCTTTGAATTTACGTTAATAGTTCTGATTCCAAACCAATCTAAGCCGTATCATGAATAAACTTTTTTTCCATAGTCAATTAATTTCCAAGTTAATACGCTATTCCAACACCCTATTTTTTTCACTTCCAATATTAATTCCTTGAACTTCTGTATATGATACTCCTTCCGTCCCTTTTTAAGTATCCTGTATCCCATTTTAAGTTGTCCCTAAATAAATGTTCTTTTGTAAACTTAGTGAGTAAAAATTGATGCATTTTCTATCGTGCCCTAAAAATATATTCCTTTTTGAAAAGTTGACGAGTAAAAGTGTAATGACGGTGTCTTCATAAAGGATAAATATGGAAAGTAATATTTTGGAAATACAATTATGTTGACTCCTAAAACTGCGTGAAAGTCAAACTGAAACATTTAAAAATGAACGGAGGGAGTACTAACATATTCTTACAAGTACAATATACTAAACATACACGTTTGGGTTTAGTCAAATAATTGCCTAAATCTTTTTCTTTGTAACTAATATCCTAATCTAATAGTACTTTATTCCATGACCCTATTCATATCTATTCTTCTTTAATTGGTTGATGTTAATGAGTAAATAATATCCCAATATAATACTCTATTCCATCGCACTATACGTTCATATCTACTCTTCTTTAGTTGGTTGATATTAGTAAGTTTTGCTAATTTTAATAGAACTAGTTTAACATAAGTTTTTGTTTATTTATGCAATTTTAAGTAGTTTATGGACATGACATCTCAATGTCAAGCGAACCGACATTCAAAATCAAACCCGAAACGTACTTTAATGGTTTGGTGCTACGAATTTTATGAATTGGTTTGTCCACAAAATTCATGATCCATATATAGTTTCTTGATTTTCTGTAAAACTATACCAATCAGATTCATGCTCACCCCTAATTTCTATTGCGGGGAGGACGAATTTAAACTCAAATTTTAAATATACTTGTTTTCATCACAATCACACATGAAAGAGCCCACAAACCATTATTGTGAGCATACGCAACTAAACGTTACAAGTTATTCATAGACTTCAACATGAATCAGAAATAAAACATTTAGGAAGCAATAATCTTAACCACAGCACAACATACATTTTTGTCATGTAACTAAATCAAACAAGCCTACCAAACACAGGTCTAAACTAAAAATTACTAAAAAGCCCTCAAAAGATGAAATAAAGAGGGCCATTTTCGCTATCACCATTACATTTGGAGTACCCCGCTATCCGTGTACATGGTATTCTGAAACAGATCGTTCATACCCAAAAAAAAAAATTTACCCAATTAACGCAATGGGACCGCCACGCCACACCACAGCTTTCGATTTGCAGTTACGGAGTCTCCCCCAGCAGAGATGCCATGAAACTACCAGCACGAGATAACCACCCTGAATTCAATCTTTTCAGTCGGTCCAATTTGGGCCTCAGCCCCAAACAAAATACCACATCAGAGGGGATGGTAAGGCAAAAAGCCCAGATTGCACACTAAGTTGGTTACAACGTCGTTGCACTTAGCAAGAAGGCTAAGCATCTCGGGTGCAATGTCAACGTAATTCAAGCTCGGCCTGGCATTCAAATTGTGAGTAGTTGTTCTATGGGTTGTTTCTGCGTAACGCAAATTTGTTGGGGCATGTTGGAATTGAGGAGGAAGAGGAAGAAGAGGTGGCAAATTGCCCTTCTGAAAATTCTGACTACTAAAATCCATTCCGTGAGAAATAGAAGACGCACCATCAGCAAAACTAGCATTGTTCAAGATGTTCTTACTAGTATCCATCAAATTTTCTCCCCCACCCGACATGAATTTTACACGTGGGAACACTCTACCGCCACCTGTTGCAGCCGCCTCATTACTATTGAAGTGGTTATTACTTGCCATCATTTCTTCTCCCCCGCTACTACCTTCTGCCACACCCAGCACGAATTTAACACGCGGGGCCCCTCTGCCGCCAACACCATTGCTGCCACTTGCTGCTACCGCTGCTGCCTCATCACCCACCTGTTTCTTCAGACACGACTTCAGCTGCATGGCTGATGTCGGTCGTTGTTCCGCTCTAGAGTCCCTCAAGTGCGGGGTTTCCATGGGACCGTCTTCTCTCTGGACTTTGGTTTCTGATTCAGGTGCTGTCGCTTCCAAAGGCCGGATGCTGCATCTCATATCCACATTGCCAAATAACGTATTACGTCCCATAAGATGCCTGTGTGCTGCCTCAGCATCAGCTCTGTGAATAAAGACTACATGTACTTGTGACGATTTCCACAAAATACGGGTGCAAGAATGGTCCAACGGTCCAAAGCGAGCCAGCCTAGCCTTCAGCTCAAATCCAGCTGGGAGCGTTGTGTTGGGAGGGAACTTCATCACTAATATAGTGGGTTCACGCACCTTTGCTAATGACTCTTTTTTCTTCATAGGGTCTGGTTTGAACCATTTTGCTCGTCTTGAATCCATTGTTTCTTTAGCATCTCTTCGGGATTCTAGATTTCTTTCAGTAGCCTTTTTCTCAATGGCCAGAGACTTTATGTCATTAATCTTCTTCACCCTCTTTGCACTCATTTCTTCCAGTCGATCGGATGGGACCCTTTTATGGCCACCTTTTGTCGAATCAGCTGGCCTCACTAGAGGTTTTTGTGGTTTCGCAGTTGGAAGATATTTGACATTCTCAGGGGGAGGAACTTCATGTGACTGCATCTCAGATGAGGATGACAAGACCAAGCTTTTCTGGTAAACAAGGGACCGGAAGTTCAAAAAAGCTTGCCGAATAATCGCCGGACTATTGCTTTCCATACCGCAGAAGGGATTCAGGGCAAGAGCTTGCAAACCATCCAGCAATTGTGGAAGCTTAAGCTCAAGTTTCCCCAAACCAATTGTTCCTGGCGGTGGTCCAAGGGAATCACGGAACAATGAACTACCTCCATTATCTTTCTTTTGATGCTCTATTCGAAAATCCTCCCTAGGAGGCAGACGAGCATTTCCAGTGAAAGCCTTTTTCTGCATACTCATTTCCATACCCAATTCCTTCTTTCTCTTCTTTTTCTTCTCCCCTAAGGAAGATTTCTCAGCAACAGATTCCCCTGCAGGACATTTAACAAGCTTGGTCTTCTTTCCCCCAGTTTCCGTGCGAAATCGTGAATCTTGACCCTGAAACTTGACATCAAGTCCATGTGTTTGCTCAACTTTAGCTGCAAAATTTGGAGGTTGCTGAAAGCCATCAACTGATTTAGATGAGTTAGGTTCTAAGAAGGGACTGGTGTGGTCAATCACAGTAAATCTGGGAGCGCCTGGTTTGTCCTCTATAGTTGTAACTCGACCTGAGGTTGAAGGGCTGTTCATTTCTGTCGTGAACATCTGCTCATGTTTCGCTGGGATCTGCTGCTTTGGAGAGAGTGCTGGAGCTCGCTTTTGCAACACATAATCCCTGGTTGCTAGTTCTAGAGACGCATCTACCAGAGACGGTTGCAAAGAGGAAGTTTTTTGCCCTGTTTGTGGAATTTTCAACTCGTTTGGCTCATCCCTCCGCTTAAAAAGGTATCTATCGTTGTCTGGTTGGTCCTTTGCTTTGTTATGCTTTGTAGAGTTCTTCTTCTTACCCATAACTTCTGCAAACACCATTGGGCCACTCAAGGGAGCTGCCACAATTCCGAAGACAACCAATACATCCGATTAGGAAATGTTTCATGAATTAGGTGATTTACATCCCAAGAGAATACATAATGCAAGTTCCCCCTTCCCCCAAAAGTAAATGAACATGATGCAAGTTGGATTTAAGAAAAGAAAACCAGTCTTGTCCATGAATTATTTCGCACAGCAAGAAGTGAAGCTCAAGAAACTTGGGCTCGGGCGGATTAAGGGTTCTACTTAAGATTATGCTACCAACATCCTGGAGAGAGGAGAAACATGTTTAATTTGAAACACAAGTTCAGTACAGAGACACTAAACGGAGCAAGCTCCTAGCCCAGTGGTCCGGCTATTCGTGCGCTGCTCATCCTGTGGCAGATTTAAGCCCCTCCCCCAATAATTGAACTGATGTGACGTTCTTCAAATCAATCTATAACGAAAATTTAAAAAAGAACCACATGTATGAGAGAGCCTGATTAGCTAGAGAAGCAATGGCAATTTTAAGTAACAAGCATTACAAGCATAACAACCAAATTTGGCTACAAGGAGCAGGGGGAAGAATATTGGTCATATGTCCTGTATTTGACCATTCAAAAGTTAGAAGCCAGATCAAGGACGATAAACAGTGCCCCAGATGTTTTTTTTTTTGTTTTTAAATGTTCCACTTCTCTCCCAATAAGGAAGCATAAGTAAAACCAGATAATAGAAGCAACAAAGATCTTGTTCACCACTCCACTCTTAATGGTACTGACGGCCTTAGTAAAGGGAAATTGTATCCTTTCATGTCCACTTCACCTATATAAGCCAGTCCCCAGTGCACATACCTCTGCTCTGGGGTTGAGAGTTGAAGGGGACTGCCACCCATAACTCACAACTTCAGTGCTCATTTGTTTGCCCAGAGATAAATGGATGGCATAAAGAATTCCTTAGGACATAGATATGGTGGAGGGAAAGAAATCCGGTGTTTGTTCCGGTGGGGATTGTACATGCATTTCCTATTTTGCCCTAGCTGCGACCAGATTTGCACTTCATTTCCAAAAACTAAAAGATCTAAGCAACTAAACAGAGTAAAATGTTTTCAGATGATGTCATAAAATTTCTCCAAAGTTACAAATCTTATCTCGGATCAATAAAAGCTACAGTGCACTTGTTCTACGGTACACTGGAAACAGTCCATAACAGATATAATTAGATATCACACTGCTCACAACTTTGACACTCAAAACTACTAAGAAACTAAACCCCAAAATACTTCCAACCAAGCAACCAAAATAACAGAGCTCCATGGATCTGTCAGAAATAAGCAAAAACTTCAAAATGTCTGTCAACAGGATTTATATCATAGCCAGATTAAGAAGGTAATCAATGTACATATATTGCAAGAAGACAAATTCCAAATAAGGATTAGCTCATGATTTTGGAAGCACCCAATCAAATCGAGCTAAAGACAGGTACCTAATTAAATGACCACAATAACAACTAATTGCAATGCAACTTTTCTTAGCACATTTACGGATGTTGCGTTGATTCCAATTCAAACGCACGCACTACTAACTTAATATTGAACTTCCTCTGTAAGCCACTGAGCGTAATCAATAAAAGCCTTAGATAGTTCAAGAAAAGCCTTAGATAGTTCAAGAACATGAATTGACAGAACAGAGGAAGTCAGCAAACTCGAAGCTTGACCAACTACAAGGATAAGATCAAAAGCAAACAGAATGCAACTCAAAAATGCATAAGATACCAACATCACAACTATTATCTCACAATACTAAGAAACTCTTACAGTACATCGTGATAAATTTACTGAACTTTTTCCTTGTTAAAATTGTCTCCAAAACAAACATGTGACACACAACCCAGGACACACTAAACATTTATGTCCTTAAAAAAGCAAGGAATGAATGCAACACTTGATAGTATGATTATGGTAGACATGAATACCACTTCAACTGTTTGCAATCATTATAAGAGAAGTGAAAGTTCAAATTCTGATAGTACAACTGAACTAAAGGAGGATCTCTTTTAAACCTATCTGAATCACTAACACCCCCAAAATCAATTTGAAAAACCTATAGAAAAAAAATCAGACTGAAACGATGCATATCAATTATGCTTGTTTCTTCACTCATTATGGTAATTTCACTCATAATCACCATTTATTTCAGTTCCCTCGAGAGTTGAAATGCATCTTATAAATAAAATTGAATGCACATGAAAAAAAAAAAGTACCAATAGACTACTTTACGCTGTAATAAGAACTTAAACTAGCACTCCATTTGTTTTGGCCAAAATCCTTTGAGGAAACATTTTCTCGATTTTCCAGTGTTTGGCGTGTTGACATTCCAGAGAAGAAAAATCAATGGTGGCATGATGACATTGAAGAAACCAGAAAACATTTTTCATGGACAAGAAAACTGAAAGAAAATGTAGAAAATGGAGTAACTTAAGAGCAACGGGAGAAAAATCCCTACTTAACATCACTTTCTTCCTTTTAATTCAATTTTTGAAGGGCAATAAAACAAACCAAAAGGATTCAATCACTTTAAACTCGAAAAACCCTTTGACTTGCCATTTATTACTTCATTCGGAAATTAAATAAATTGCCTACAATAATACCTGGTGATGGCAGATAATTAAGTCACTAGAGAGAGCATTAACGAAGGAAAAAGACCATAGAAAAGACATGTCATATAACATAATACACTCGCACAATCACCTCAAAATCATTACTGGGAATGCTACAAGCACAAGTGATGTCCTCATTTACTACTACGGGAGAATAACTTTTTAGATGCTTTAGTTCCATCGGATCAATTAGCATATGACATGATAGAACTCATATTCTTATCAATCAGAATGTAACGTGGCATTAAAAAATTCAGGACAGTAAGAATAAAAAAGCAACCACCAAAACACAGAGAAAATTACTCAGTACAATACCTCTAGCAGGTTGAGTGACTGCTTGCAATGGTTCACGATTAGGGCGCTCTGGCTGCGTCCCAAATGCTTGAGCATAGGTCTCATCGAACTCCTCAAACACTGCTTTCCGATAAGCCATAATAGTAGCCTTATTCTTGATAAATTCAATACTACCATGCCCATCACCTCTAGGGGTCAACGCCAACTGCTTCGCAAAAGCAATAACATCTCTTGGCCGGAAACTCTCTCTCGACTTCCTAATCTGGGTCATGGAGTAAACCCCTGCAGGTTCATTGTCACCCACATCAACCGCAAAGTAACCTTGAACGTCACAAGGTCGAAAATTAAATGGGTTTCTGCAACGGCAAGCCAAAGCCAGAGCGCACCTCCTGCTTGCCTCATCAACTGCCTCTTCAACAGCCTTCACGAAAGTTCTCGTATTCGTCTGCCTCGACTTCTCGGCGTAATTAGAATCAAATGGAACGAGCTCAGCCAGGTCAAACCACCCATAACTACTATCACCAAAGAAAGCAACCAACACATGACCCTCTCTCTTTGTCCGACGAACCGAAGGCATTGCAAACGCTTCATCATATATATGTCCCGGCCACCACGGATGAGATTTCACCCTGCCCCAAACCATATCCCCTATCTCATAACCATAACCCACAGAACTAGAGTCCCCAGCAGATCCCACGGCCTTACCCTTGTCATTCGCGGCATACGCATCAAACATCGAAATCAAAGCATCGTACTCAGAAACACAAGGCTTTCCCGCTTCTACAAGTCCCTTTCCAACCCCCGACTCCGAAACCCTACCTCCACTGTTCCATTGCTCAGTCTCACTATCCAGAGCGCTGAATCTATTGTCATTCGCCGCATGCGTCTCGACTTCATTACTTCTCATACGACTTACCATATCACCATCCCCATCCTTCATTTCCTCCTCAACCCTAGTTTCCTCACATCTACCATTCTCTATACTATTAACACCTCCTACAGAAACCCTACCCTCAAAAAAACCCTTGGGTGCTCGGTTACCCAGCTCCGGAGAAACCCTAACCTCTTCAGACCCCACAGTATTTACAGACTTTGCCCCTGAAACCCTAGTATCTTCTGACAACCTAGTATTCTCAATACCATTAACATTCTCAATACCATTAACGTCATCGGAAACCGTAGCTTTCGATTGAGCTACGGCTTCAATCGCGTCCGATTTACGGGCGAAATCGTTGCCGTTCATCACTGAAACCATTTTTTCACGAACTGAAACTAATTCAAAACCCTAGGGGGAAAAAATGGAGCCGTAGCAGTTGAAGGCGTGGGATTCCGGAGGCATACCTTTCGTTTTAGGTTGAGAGCGACGACGGCGCGAGCGTGAAGCGGCTGAGAAGATGTCGGCCAAAATGAGAATGGAGAAGCCGACACAGCCTTTTTCTATTGCAAGAGGCTCTAGCATTTCGAGATACTACTTTTGTATGTGCGGCACTCCACTGGGTCTATTATCTTAATGAGTATTATATTCAGTGGCCGGAAACTCGACATTGATTAAGATTTTCAATTTTAGATTCTACTCCTAATTATTATTTTGTTTCCCTTTAATTATTATTTTTATTTTTTTAATATTTTTATTTTTTATTTTTATTTTAAATTATTACTTTATTTCTCTCTGTAATCATTACCTGCAAATTCAAAATCTCAAAATAAACAGGGTCGAGATTACTATTATAGAATCTTCACTTTTTTAAAAACTTTGTAGAACTTCTTTCCACTAAGGCCCCGTTCTGCTGAGATTCTTATTTTTGCTTCATGAGACAGATTAGGTGGTGTTTCACTTTTAAAAAAAGTACTTTTTTTTTCAAATGAATGTAATTTTAAACTCAAATATAATGAAAATGAAAAATATTTTTTCAATTTTTTTTACACCGTTTAAAAGATCTTAATGAGATCTATTAAACAAGATACATATTGGTAGGAAAATTATTTGCGTAAATATATGATTTTTGAGTTTAAAATTGCATTCTTTTTCAAAAAATTATTTTTCCACAAAAGTGGAACACGCCCTTGTTCTCTCACAATAAATCACCTTTAATTCAAAAAATAAAGTAATTTTAGTTAGTAGAACATAACTTAATTTGAAAATTGTAGTAAGTATTTGATTTGTTTTTTCGTCGATATTAAAGAAAACATTTTAAGAAAATTGATTTTTCCTGGTTTTTCTTGGATATGTTTTTAAAAAAATTTGGACAAATGTCATAAATTTTTAGTTTTTTGATTCCTCTCATCTAGACAAATCAATAATTCATAAAAAATTTGATGTGAAACTAATAAACACGATTTTTTTAATAAAGACAAAAAAAAAAAAACCAAGTAGCAGTACAACTTTTGGTTTGTCTTTTAAATTTTTTTGTTAAGTTCATTTTATGTTTTTGAGTTAATTATCTATCTCGACATGAAAAATTTAAAAAGTATACAAAAAAAATAACGAGCGAAAGCAAAAAATAATTCACTAAAGACGAAAAAAGTATCAACTAACTATTGTTTTTGTCTTTAGTACCATCTTATATGAGGGTTTTTCAACTTCGATTCATACTTTTGTATTTATCATAAGGAACTAATATGGTAATTATTTCTCTTTTACTTCGGAATTATATATACTCCACTATTCGTAGAATATTTTAAACTAACATGGGTGCACTAGTTCTTGGGATTGTAGACGGTGGCAGGAATCAAGAAAGAATTCACACAATCAAACATCCAATCAGTAGCGACTCCAAAAATTCAGGTGTATGGAATTATCCATAAAAGTCAATACTTTTGCCAATTGTAAAACCAAAAAAATACAATATAATTATGACAATTAATAACCTACTTCCAACAAAAATCACATTTAAAGCTCAACAAGCGTTTCAACTTGTACACAAAAGATTTCAAAATGCATATACTAATAATCTTTCTTATAAGTTCTTGATTAAAAATATAAAAAAAAAACCTACACGAGTTTCTACAGTTGCATTTGATGCGATTTCATATTTTGAAATTGTTGCATGACAGTCTCTATGTCAATAGCGTCAAAGTCTATATAATTATTTTCCCAAAAAATCAAACAACCCATATCCTATATAGACTTTGCCAAAAAATCAAACAACCCATATCAAGCTTGAGTATATACATTTCAAAGGGCAAAGCTTGTAAAATTTATTCATTAGTGATCGGTCGAATTGAAGACTCAAATATAACAGAGTTGGTGAATACGTTTTGCTTTTCATTTTGTATAGTGTCGCCTCTGATTTTGTATTGATTATGAAGGAAAAATTATCCTACATGGTGTCGTCGTAAATATCTATGAGGTCAATCTATTAATTTTTAGAAAATTTCTCTATGATAGTAAAAAATTACAATTACAATTCACCTCGCTCCTCTCTCTCGCTCTTCTCGCACACGTACATATCGAGAATTTTTTGGGTGCAAATAGAATATTCCTAATGTGGTACGCATGCAGCACATCCGAACTGTAAAAAAATGCAACTGACAGTCCAGATGCAAATGTACCAAACGGATTAAAAAAAAAGGAAAATGAAAATGAAAAGGTTATTTCGATCTAGATTGTCGGTTGCTCAAGTCAGATGGTTGGGATGTGCGCACAGGTACCACGTGTTACCTGATTTACAACCCAAAATTTCTCCGTACATATCATTGGGGGATTCCAAAAAGCGAGGAACGGGAGGAATAAAAAAATGTGGATATGTAGAACCCCGTTCGTTTTGAGATTTTGGATTTGTAGGTAACGAGTGTAGAGAAAAATAGAGCAATGATTGAAAATTAAAAATAGGTGTAATGATTGGAGAGAAATAAAATGAAAAATGAAAATAATTAATGATGCTACATACACTACATCAAACCACTACACCATCCACTACCATTTTTATAGTGCCCATCCCGGGTCCTAAAAAAATACAGAAAAATATTCATAAATTTTAAAATAATATATTATGGGGCCCTGTAAAAAATCAGTTCTAACGGATATCGGTAAGTATTATTTCTTAATTTGTAGGGACGAAACTGTTTAACTTCACAGTTTCGACCCTACGGATCAAGAAATAATACTTACCGATATCCGTTGAAGTTGATTTTTTACAAGGCCCCATAATATATTATTTTAAAATTTATGAACATTTTTCTGTGTTTTTTTAGGACCCGAAGTGGGCCCTACAAAAATGGTAGTGGATGGTGTAGTGGTTTGATATAGTGTACCTAGACTTATTGTTGAGGTAAATAGGATAATTATTAGAATTCAAAATCTACAACCCTTGCTAAGAACGGGGTCCTGATCAAAGTTGTCAATCCCGTTCCGTACCGGCCGGTACGTACCGTACCGGCGCGTAAACGGAACGCAAAGTTGCCAGATCCGTTCCGGTCAAAATACCGGTCTGTTCCGGTCTGTTCCGGGTGTTCCGGTCTGTTCCGGCCATTTTCCGGTGTTCCGGCCGGTACAAAATTACGTTTTTTTTTTTTTTTTTTAAAGATTTTGTATATGTTTACACTTAAAATTTTAAAAAATGGTAGATATATATTAAATATATATATATATAATATTAATTGCGGTAAATCCGGAACGGTACCGGAATACAGCCCGATACCGGTACGTACCATTCCAGTAGTGAAAACGGTACGCTGGCCGGTACGGTATTGACAACTTTGGTCCTGATTGAGGAAATCAAATACGGGTTAGAGATACTGTGGCATTTCTTATGGGAGGCTCAAAGTCTGACAGCTCAGTTTGAACGGTGGTAATCTCTTGGATGAATACTTCTATAATTCCGATGTTCGGGAACAAAAGTATTAAAAATGTGATGTTATACTTTCATGATTTTCACGTTTGGAAGATACGAAAATAAAATTGTGATTATTAATGGCACATTCAACTAAGAATCACATTTTCAGATTGAGTGAGAATCTGATCTCTATTTTAACCCATGGTAATCTTAGATTCTTGCACAATCAATAAAAAAGAAAATGTTGACTTTGATTTTTCGTAATCATGTTTTTATTCCTACTAAAGATCTTGGTCATTCAAACATAGCCTTTTAAGACAAATTATGATTCACCCAAATCTTTATTAATATCTAGTGATGTTGAGAGTATCGAAGCTTAGAAAATCAACGACTCGTGATCAAATCGCCATATAAAAACTGCATTTGGCATCATATGAAAGATCACGTGAGAGTATCCCCTCAACTCTTATCCTCAAATTAATGCAAACCCATCAATTACCTAGGTGAGTTAGTTGCTGAAATTACCCTTTTGTCCTCCCTAAAAAAAAATTAATGCAAACCCGCAAAAATAGGATTCATTCTCTTGAAAACTTCAAAAAAGTTCCAATCTTCAAGGGTCGCCACTCAAGTTCCTATTTTTCTTCCCTATAAATGCTTCTCTATTTCCCTCCGGACATTTAGAGATAGAGAGAGAGATGGCTGTGATCAGAGTTACAACATTGGTGGTCGTATCCTTGATTCTTGTTGCTTCAATTCAGCTGCCTAAAGCTAACGCTGATCATCGCAAGGATTGTTTGGAGACCTGCAAAGAGCAATGTCTGAAGATCATTAACTCTAACCCTTTTTCCTGCACAACCACATGCAACAACCTTTGTGATCCAAATGGTAAGTACGACCTTTAATCATATATGTGTGTGTGGAGAGAGAGAGAGAGAGAGAGAGAGAGAGAGAGAGAGAAATTTTCTCTTGTTCGCTAGCGAGATCATGAATTATGATCCTAATTAAGATTAGAACTTTTGTAAATACGGAGTATATTTTTTGTCGCTGCTTGGTTGGATGATCGCAATTGATTTTGTGTTTATAGAACAAATAACTTAGATATAGAGAATCAAGATGAAGAACGCTTTGCATGTTGAATTGTGTGGTGAAAATAAAATTGTAATCGAAACTGGTGACAATAAAGCATTCATGTATGTACGTCCAATGTAAATAAAAAGATACTAAGATAATAAATTTAAAATGTTGTATGTATGTCTTCGATTTCCCATCATTTTCTCTTTGATAAATTCGTCATTATCAAAATTCATGTCCTTCCATTGTCACCTAGAATACAGACTAAGGTTCCGTTTTGCTAAGGTTCTCGAATTTCGTTTTTACGAAACAAGTTATTCTCTCATGATATATCATATTTAATTCAAAAAATAAGTAACGGGGCCTAAGTAAATGGTTAATCGTGTTTCTCAGTGTTCACTTTTTTGACATTCTTTTCCCTATTGCTTCCATCACTTTTTGACACAAGTATGTTGTACTACCGTTGCAGCTGCAAGTGGCAGGCGATCGCTCTTGAGGCCTATGAGGGGGCACTTTGTGGACACAATAAGGGGACGCCCCAATCTCGACTGGATAAAGACCTAAGACAAAGCGTTTGTTGGTGGGAGGGTAAAGTTATAATTGTGTGCTCCAGGAACAAAGTTCCTCCTCGAGCACTGCTTTGATGCCCTCCAAAAATCAGCTACTGTATTATTTGATTTCCATCTCTTCTTGTCTGGAATTCGTCTTTGAACTCCCTCGTGGAATAATTGTAAAATCCATTTCATGTCATGCTAATTAATTAAAGAAAGAACTATACTATTAATTTCTTCTTGTTAATTTGCACTACATCGATAACATATAGCATAAGCGAGATTTATACGATACGATTTGAAACACACCCAGAAGAGGGGATGGTGGTTGAGGTCCTTGAGGATCATCTTGTTGTTGTGAGATGTCTTGTAATCGATCTAATGGAGATCTCAGTGTCATTGAAAGGTTGGATGCAAGCATACAATCGCAGTTTGGCCAAATTATGACAAAAAAAGTGTTGTAGCAAATAGCCAAATTACGCTTTAGCACCCACAAATGGCACCATCCATTGGGGTTGTATATTTCCATCCTCAAATGACTATAGTTATCCTTGCCACCTCACCTAAATCGAATTATCTATCAGAAAGATCACCGGAGTTACCTAATAGTCGTTGGAAAATAGTCGGAAAGCTTGAAACCTGATAGAAATCTGGAAAGCAGGTCCCGGGCTAAGTTCAACCTTGTCGGTATGATGGTGAGATCAAGAGAGGATAGAGGGATCATAGACTCCCAATTACATGGTAGTTCAACCTTGTTGGAGCATATCGATTGTGGAACGAGGGTTCGATTGTGGAGTGACCATCGATTAGGGACAAAGAGAAGGGTTTTGGTGGGGGGGGGGGGGGGGGGGTTGTTGTTTCAGTCGGTGATTAATTTTTTTCAATGACTATAATTTATGTGATCCTCTGCATTAATATGACAGTGGGTAGGAATTACTTCACACAAATTTTTTGGACGGAAGTTAAAAATCAAACATAATTTTTTAAGAAAAAATAATAATTTTTTTAAAGTTCTTGTTCGACAGACGCGATAATTATTTTTGAAAAGAAGTAATAGTTAAATTAGGCTTGTTTTACGCCCTATAGGGGAAATATAGGGCTAAGGTTTGGGCCGTACCAATGGGCCTCAAGACCCCACTATTTTACTCCGAAAGAAAGCTAGTCTTTGATACGCCCCAATCTTGAAAAACCCGGCTCCTCTACAGTCCAACTGAAGAGAGTCCATGTAATTGTATCACAACTATTTATCTTTCTCTTCAACGATCCAAATTTCAAAAAACTATTTTTGGAAACTTTTCCCTGGAATTTTTTTTTAAATCTCGACCGTTAAAAACACTATCCGACGGGGGAACACTCCAACTGAACCTATGCAGTCCAAACATAGACCACAGACAAGCCTTGTGCAATCTTAAGTAAGCCACGTGTACGGTCATTATCACCCAAATTTGAATAGGAAGATACCACCGTGTCCGACGCAGATTTTTCTCAAGAGGAGCAAAGCTTCTCTGCATTCACGAGATATTGTTTTGAAAACAACGCTGCTATCACACAGATAAATCGCACACAGATTGTGTATAAATTTTTATTGTGGGATCCTCTACAAACGATTTGTGGGTCCCACAATAAAAATTTGTGCACAATCTGCATATGATTTGTCAGTGTGGATAAACTAATTGTTTTGAAAATTTAAAAAAATATTTTGCGCTCTCATTTTCAATTTTGGTTCTTGGTTGGCTCTTAGGTCCCATTTCAGAACATCTTCTTAAAAAATAAGTACTTATTTTATATTTTCAAACTAAAAAATAATTTTTTGATTTTTTTTTTCACCGTATATCAAACAAGATCCATATTGCATATTTTAGATTTCATTAAGTCCATTATTTTTTAACTTGAAATTGCATTCTTAAAAAATAAGCACTTAAAACCCGTTTTAGAACGGGGCCTAATCTTTTGCTCTTGAAGTTTCTTGTAGTAGCTTGAGATGTTTTAACACTTGCGCTCGAGTTCCTGTTCAAGTAAGTGCACTCAAAGTTATGTGATTAGGGCTGATTGGGCAAAAATATGTTACTTGGCTTATTTTTTGTCTTTATTAAAAAATTATATTTATTAGTTTTACGTTAAATTATTGGAGATTATTGATTTATCTCGGCGAGAGAAATTGAAAAAGTAAAAAATTATGATCCAAGCTAAAAAAAATTTGAATGAAGACAAAAATAAGTCAAAAGATTTTATTTAAAAAATTATGAGGTTGGATCATAACTTTTATTTTTTTGATTTCTCCCATCGAGACAAAGAAATAATTTGCAAAAGTTTAACGTAAAACTACAATTGAGAAATTTTCTAAATTGCTTTGAACAAAGACCAAAAAAAATAGTAATTTCTACTTGTTTTTGCCAAACTAGGCCTTAGGGCATCACGGTATCCAGGAGCACTGAATTATTTTTCCTCATTCACATATCAAACCCTTATATTCAAGTTTCGCGGCAAACGTCTGCCCCTCTCTCTCTCTCTCTATAAACTCCTCATTCCTACACGGATCTGCTTGATTTTCTCTCTATTTATCTCTCTAAATCCCTACCGAATTCGTTACTCTCCCTCTCCGGCCGTCTTAAATCCCAGAACTTGTAAGTACAGCACCGTCATCTCAATTTGATCTTGATATTTAGGGTACAAACACGAAAATTTTGAATTTCGTCGTTTCACATTGTCGCGTATTGTTGTTATTGTTACTTGCGGGTTTTTTTTTTGGTAATCAATTGAAAAAAGTTTCTCTCCCTCGTAATTAGGGAATCTGGATCTCTTTTTTGTTTGATTATACTGCTAAGCAGATAATTTTGTATTAACGCCCTTACTTTGAACTGATTGATCTCGGTTTCTGCTACTTTTGATTTGGATTGAATGTATCGTTTTAACTGCATTGAAAATCGTACTTAATAAGAGAATTCAGAAGCGATTCTCGTTTTATCCGGAAGAATTCTCTTGTGCAAAAGGGAATGATGAGCGGTCTAATCTGGACCATAGTTTTAAAAACCGACCCATACGTAGCGAAGCGGTATTATGGACCTCGGTACAGCCACACCCCGCTATATCAGTGCTACCCATCGAACGAGCAATCGAGAAGATTAAGAAAAGGTACCGAAGATAAAATACGAGCTTGTTTTTTGCCTATCAATATCCAGTTCGAACAATAATCAAGACGATTTCAACTTTCCCTTCGCTGAAAGTAAGCACATTCACACCCATATCAGCCGGTTCCCGCTTCGTATCCGATTTTTTGCCCGCTATGCGACCGCTACGGCCGCTACAGGTGCTTTGGTGCCAAAACAATTTTACAAAATTCATGACCGCTTCACCCAATTCCTGCTACGTATCATTCGATACTTCCACTACCACTACGCCTGTATGCCGCCTCTATTTAAAACTATGAATTTCGTGCTCTTATTCGGTATGATCACACATGTGCTGTCCCGAGAAAGAGTAGAAAAGTAAATCTTCTTACAAAAAGTCTAGAACCACAAACAAAATACACATGCAGTTACACAAACACGCAAATAAAATGTGTGGGGCTCACACACACTACACTACCAGTGTGTGTGTGGCCCCACACAATTATGTGAGTGTTTGTGTGTGATTCTAGACCTTGTTGATCTTCTTATTTCCCCAAGCTTGTGTCTTCTCACTTTTTTCGTGGAATTTAAAAGCTATTCTTTGGGAAAACAATATTCCTTATACATTTTCAAGGTATTGTTTACATTTTTAGCATCTTTATTCTATGCCTAATTTACATCACGGATTTGGAGTGAAGATGATTTTTACCGGAATTGATGATTTGATTCGTATTAATTCTAGTGATGTTTGCCAGAGAGAAGAAAGGTTGGTCATGGCCCCAACAAGGAAATCTAGGAGTGTGAACAAGCAGTTTTCAAATCATTCTGAGGTGTCTCCAGATAAAAACTATGGAAACCCAATTAAATCCCGGCAACGGGTGAGTATGGCATTATTTACTTGGATTTTATGTTCTCACTGGACTCCTAACTCAGTTTGGAGTTTTTCATGCTTTTTGATAACAGGTGCTATTGGATCATCATTTTATGTACCTATACTAGATTAGTGGATAGTACTCTCATTTTTAAGCTGTCAATGATAGGTGCTTATTATGTTGCATAGTTGGGGTATCGTCACTTTGTTTCATTCGTTAAGTGCCTTCCAACTCATTTCGTATATATGAAGGAACCTCTGTATTTCCACATAGTTGGTTGATCAATCATCTTTTATCTCTTTCACATGACACGATATCGGTAAAACACTTGGAATTGTCATATTGGAACTTGTCTTCTATTCCTCTCTTCAGTGTATTCCTTCATTTTGGCTGCTAGCTTGTGCTTTTCTAGGTCAGTATTTTGTATGTGTCCACTAGGGTCATGAGTTGTATGTGGCCTTTCTTTGAATAGCAGAACAACGTCCTATTACTTTTTTCGTGAGAAAGATGTATACCTGGATACTGAAGCTCTCATTCAGTTTATTAGTGTATTTGAATAACTTTTTTTTATGGAGTTATTCCACAAGAAGACCCCACCAAAGAGGGAAGGAAATTTCAGAATCTTAAAACGTTGACCTTGTGGAGATATTGAATTCGTTGATGTCATACTTATACAGAAGAGGAAGTTGTCCGACTCATTAGGATCTCAATGGAGCAAGGAAGAGCTTGAGCGTTTCTATGGAGCCTATAGGAAGTACGGGAAAGATTGGAAGAAGGTATCCCTTTTTGTCATCACTATTGAGTTTGCCCTTTTTAGGAAATTTTGACATTATTGGAAGCATGTGAGCTGTTGTTCTCATTTGAGTTTTTTGTTACTGCATCTTGCAATGTATCATTGTCATTTTGCTTTGTCTTTTCTTTCTTTTGTTCCTTTTTTTAATTTGCGAAGCAGCATACAAACGTATTCATAACCAAACACCATGGCGCAATAAAATGTTGAAATGTATGCAGCAATGACGTTATATAGAGATGATTCTTGCATATGCACTTTGCAGCAATAATGTTTGCAAAGAACTTCCTTTAGTATGTTAAGTATCTACCTGAGCCATTAATCAAACTTGGTCATCCTTTGGAAGAGAAGATAAGAGGACAACTTCAGTAACATAGAATGGCGCGTGGAAGATGAATCTTGACAAGTTCCTTTTAAGCACTATGCACGCTTTACTTTACAACTGCTTTTGGCTTTTTGTTTGTCTTATTTGGAGAATGCATGTCATTTTGCCATTTGAGTTTTGTTACTCTGTGTTCAGGTGGCTGATGTGCTACCCAGTAGATCTCTTGAAATGGTTGAGGCCCTTTACAATATGAACAAGGTATGTTTGGTTCTAGTGCTGGCTTTGTCACTAGATATGCTCACTATTATGATAGTAATTGCTTGGTGTGAAACTTTGACTTGTTTCTGTAGTGTGTAGTGTGAATGTTTCTGGGATGTTGTTTTTTTCTGGAAAATACTGGGGTCTTACTTTGGGAAATGGTGAGAGAACTTTGGCATTGCATTGTTGCAAATATGGGATTCAGGAAAATGGGTGATACTTCCAATTTGGTTAGCTGGTGAAAGTTTCTTGCTCCAGGGAAATGTGTTATTGAGTGTCTACCTTGTTTTTCACGATTTACTAGTTTCATCTTGCATAATGGGAGGGTATTCTGTTCTGAGAGGAGATTTGTTTGGGTGAGGCCAGTTGAGTTTTTCCTTTGATATATCAGTTTTCTCAATATGATAATGCCTCTATCTCTCCTATGGCTTGTTCTAATTCTGCTCTAAATTCTTGGAGTTATAATCTGTCTTTTTCCTGATATTGTAGTGATCCTGAGGCTAATGTGTTAGAACGTGTGTGAACGTTGAGTCCCACATCGGATAAATAAAAAAATGGTTGAACCTTAATATACAATTGGATGGCTCACCACTTACCAGGCTTAGCCTTTTAAGTGGATATGGGTCATTTGATGTATATTGGGCCCACGTGATGTGGTGGACTCTCTCCCGTTACTCCCATACAAATTGGGCCCTGAGCACGCAGTGGCGGGTCTCAGACAAACTCCCAACAGGAATTGTGTGGTTTGTGCCGTGTTTTGAGTGATTTGGTTGGGAAAAAATGAAGGGTCTGGAGATAAGTTTGAAAGGTTGGTGGCACTACTGGATTGAGTGTATGTGCTTTAAGTTGGGCATCGTGACTCCTCTTTTATGGGGATGCCCTCATTTTTTATTAGTAGAGACCGAGGAGTGGTGCATAATGCATCACTTTTTTTAATCCTCTTTTTATTTTCTTTTTGGTAGATTCTTGTCCTCCGTACTCTTTTGTATCGTTCTTATCTTCTTAGAAAAGGAAGAGGAGCATGTATAGTTTTTCAAAAGAATGACATGTAGTTTCCAAACCAATAATTGGTTGACTCATTCTAGGAACTTTGATGTTTAGTTAGTTGCATATACTTTCATATTCTTAAAACGGGCAAAAGAATGATATGTAATTTTCGAATCATAAGTTTTAGTTACTTGCATGATGCCCTCATACCGATGCTCTGGACATAAATGAAGGAAGCATGGTAATATGAGCAAAAATTGAATTGGGTCTCTAAGCCTGCCATCTCTGATGCCATTTGGCTTTGGTTTTAGGGCATGGTTTGGCGGCAAAACATGTATAGGGGGCCACTGTTTTAGTGGTATTTTGAGAGCAGCCACTTTGTGCATATTGCCAAAGGTTAGGTCTGTCGCCAATCCTCCCCTGCCCATACCCCCCCAATGATTGGGGACTATATGGGTTCTGTTGTTGTTGTTGTTGTTGATGTTTTAGTTACTTGCATACTTTCGTATTCTTTTTTGTGGATTATGAGTTTGTGCCCTAAGTTGGGAACTTTGGTATCCTTTCCTTATGTGACCTTTAATTTTTGAATATTAACCATATAAGATGCTTCTGATTTCCAGGCATATCTATCTTTGCCAGAGGGGACAACTTCTGTGGTTGGCTTGATTGCAATGGTGGCTGATCACTATAATGTCCTGGTGAGCTAAGCACTTAGTTCGTAAGTCAAGGGAGATAATATCATACAACTGTTGTTTTGAAATATAGCCCTAGGGCCATGCTTGGATGTAGAGGCCATGTATTGGACTATTTTGAATTAGCCCTGCCTTTCCCCGTGTGTGGTGTGTAACTGAATTAATTCCCCGCGTTTGGTGTGCAACCCTGGTTCTGGGATTTTATTCCCCCTAACCAACGTTTATAACCGTATGGGGGACTTTTGTAATCCCAAGGGAGTTGCGAGTTTTCTAATCCTGTGACCTATTTAGCTTCACGACAATGGGCCCCACTCCTTGTTCCTTCCTTATTGCATGCACAGCCAAATGTAGAATGGGATGAATTTGGGGCCATTTGTGGTATGGTGCCTTGAATTTGTATTTCAACACTTTCTCAGCTGGAGTCTAATGGATTGTTGAATGACAGGAAGAATGTGTCGGTAACGAGGAGAGCAATGATGCTTCTCAGATATCCATGACGCCTCAGAAACGTGGGCAAGGAAAAGTTCAGTATATTGCATCAAAAGAAGATCCTTTATTATCTCCACCAGTTGCCTCAATAAATAATGGATGTTTGCCCCTGTGGAAGCAGCTCTCTGATGGTAAAACAATTCGTCTTCCTTTCGACGTATAAATTATTGCTAGTTTTCCTTTGTAAAAGTTCTCATGTACTGTTCTCTTCTTACTTATTAGACTTGGGGATATTTACAGCGGTCTATATTAAGGAATTTGGAAATAGCTTTATATATTTTGTAAGTCATTACTTATTTGTTTATTTGGTTAAACTACTTCTGATGGAAGTGCAATGTTTAATCGTTTTAGGAAGGAACATAATAAAGAGGTAGAAGGTGTCGAAATGGGACATAACATATGCAAAAGGAGGGGAAGAGAGGAGAAGAAATAGTGGTGCAAGGATTATAATTGGTTAATTATGGAAATTTCGGCTGTTTATAGCAAATGCTATGGGAAAAAAAAAAGAAGAAACAATAATGTTGGAATGAAGAAGACGTAAGAGAACCTTATGTAAGAGACTTACAGGGAATCACCTCTTACATTGGGTTGTGAATGCTAAAGGACATTTTTTCTCTAATTTACTGTTATTGTGCACTGATGTGGTTAGTTTTGATACCTTTATGGCCTAGAATAAGTTGGGCAATGTGATACAGCACGTAATGCCTAAGGAAAAATGGGGTGTTTCCTTGCCTTCGTGAAGAGAATAACAAAACCCCCATGAAGTTGTTTCAGGCTTCGTAAGCCTTAAATGGGAATGCTGTTGGTTCCCAGGATATATATAATCTCTAGAAAGATCCACTTCGTTGTTTTTGTTGTACACTGTAAGTTTTTGGGTTTGAGCCATCTTATTGAAGTTTTTGTAAAGTGGGTGTTGTAATCCCTTAATACTAGAATCTCATCTTTCCCCTCTCGACATGAATGGGGGAAGATGAGATTCCATGATTTCAGTTCCTCTTCTAAACAACAGACGGTTGTGTATTTTCATATCAACAATAACTTGTTATTTTCACTGTTTATTTTGATAATTGATGTATAGAGTAGCAACTATTATTTCTGTAGAGTTTCTCACCTAAGATTTTGCTTCATTGTTTTTTCGTATTTACTTATTCTAGGCAGAGTTGATATTTTTTATACCCTAACCATTAGTGGACTTTCTATATGATGATTTTATGCATGGTGTTGTATTGATACTTGCGTCAAACTTATAGCACGTGGTGATATGTATCTTTCTTCAATTGTCATGGTGAAGGCTACAGAACATTGGTTGAGTAGGTTATAATGTCTTCTGAGGCTTCTCTTCTACTTTGGATTGTTTATATTATTCTTTTTTTGGGGTTAAAAGGGTGGGTTAAGCGGAAAAGGACACCTCGCTTCCAAATTGCATGCTCATCCCAAAAAGATGACAAAGACAGCCATGTTTCACCTAATAGAAGTGGTCAAAAGACGGATTGGGCTGATGATGTCGAAAATGCGGCAGCATCAGTATTAACAAAGGCTTGTCAGAGGGGAGGCTCGCCCCATGTGTCTCAATCGCCATTCAAGAAAGATCACATGACATCCTCACCTTTCCAAAGCCGGGTAAGTATGGTAATCATTTCAATATTCTGGTTTTTTTTTCTTTCCCCTTGTTTTATGATGTCAGAATACCAACTAAACTAATCTTTCCTGTTCATGTAATATAGCTCTCACAATCAGAGATGGATAAGTCCAAGATTCTTGGTCCTGCAATTGATAAAGACTCTTTGGAAAGTAGTTTAAGATTCAGGGTGGAAGAGAATGGAGGCTATACCAGGGAAATAAGTGCTTTGAGGGATAAAAAAAATTTTGGCGTGTTAAAACTTCATAAAAAGGGGAAAAAAGTTTATAGCAAAAGGAGAAAATCTGATAATATCAGAATTGACCACTTTGGTGATGAATGGAAATCATGTAGCCACATGGGAAATGGTCTTAATGATACTGATATGAAGGAAGACGTTGACATTGAAGTTTCAAATCCAAGATTAGAGCAGTCCTCTTTGGGTAAATGTAAGACGAAGAGAAACAGGAAACTCTTCTTTGGAGGTATGTCACAATTAAAGCATTGTTATTCGTGGTTGTTTGGTCTCGTCATGTTGCTAGGGTTCTTTTTGCTTTTACTTATTACTATTTTTATCTGTTTTCTTTGGTCTCGTCTTGTTGCTAGTTATGGCCACTATTAAAGTTTTGGTCTCGTCTCGCAATTTCTGTGAAAGATTGTTTTGTTTCTGAAACTCTCTGTGTGGGATGTATCGTTTTCTGTTAAAACCTTTCTCCTAGTGGTATTACATTCGTATTTGTTTTCCTTCAGTATTAATAATCCTAGAGCAGAGATGAGGGAGATATAACGGGAAACATAATGACAGTGCAATTGGAGAATAGGCACGTTCAAGTCCAGTCATCATTTTAACCTGGATAGGTTGATTAAATGGGTTTCTCAGAGTCCATGAATGCAATATTGTTCTCCATTCGTGCAGATTCCCTCACAAAGATTCCAATCACTTGATCTAATTTTCTGTTTTCAGATATTTTTCTGTGATTATGTGGTCTTAACTCTTACCTTTTCATTTAGATGAAAACCCAGACTTGGATGCCCTGCAAACATTGGCAGATTTGTCTTCAATCATGCCAGCTTCAACAATGGAATCTGGTAAATGATTCTTTTCCTGTCTTTGTTCCTTTTGAATTACCATTTTAATGTCCTAACCCATCTATGTATTTTTCTAGTTTGCTACTTAGTGTTGGAGTCCTTGTTCTCTCTTTCTCTCTCTCCGAGATAGATGACCTCATGCAAAAGTTTCACAAACCATCTCGTGTTAAAGTTCAGTGTTGGTCCAAGAACTCCATATGCTTGGTCTACCTTGCTTTCAGTGTTTCATGTCTTATTATGTATAGTCAGGATTTTGCTATGGACAGTTGATTTTTTTCAGGGCTAGGGAATGATCCTTAGAACTGCTATGATTACAAGAGGGGCCTATATAACTTTGGATTCTTAGAACTGCTATGATTAAGATTCTTTTAATGGTTTTGCTATGTCATGTGTGTATATACTTTGACAAGTAATATTTAATTATGAATTTGCCAATGGAGGACGATCATTCTGAATACCTTTTGACTGCAACTACTTATGAGAAAGGGGAATCAAGGTCAGCATTTCTGGTTAGAGATGAATTTTTGCCATTTAACTCTAGTCAAACAACGTTATTTTGACACCTTAGCACATGACTTATCTCCAACGCGAGCCGTCCCTTATCTTTCTCTGTCTTATGCAGCACCTCCGGCCATCACCACGCAACTGCAACGAACCCACCACCGCTGTTACCGAATAAGAGTATCAGTTCCTCTTTCCCCTGCTCCACCCCCGCCACCGACCTCTACCTAGCACCCTAACCATTTGCCTCACTTTATCTATTTGGGTATCTAGGGCAATGTTAACTCAACTTTGTCAAATCGTGAATCTATAATCAAAATTGTATTTTACCGAATCTTGTATTGCTAAAATTTGGTCATGTTCTTTTAAGGTACATGGAAAAACATGTTTACGCATTTTGGATGACAAAAATATGTACTATAAGAATCAAAGTTTTGGGCCTCTTTCAATGAAAAAAATTAGTAGTTTTAAATGATTGATAATTACTTTATCTGATAGTTATAGACAACTGTCTCTTCTGCAAAGTGCAGGAGATGTGGATTTGTAACTCCTAATTAGGCTGTATTTGTGGAAAAGAGTTGAAATTTACAAGTCCAAATGAACCTTTCAAAGTTCTGCAGGATTATCGTATATCATCTTGTCTTTGTATTTTCCAATTAACTTCCGATATAAATTTTCCTCTCTTTTTACCTAGAATACCTTACACACAGAAAAATATATTTTGAGAGTAAATAGGGAGAAGGGGCAGAAGATGGCATATAATGATCTTTTAAGACCTTAAAAAGTACTTTGCCAAGAAAAAGATAAACACCGAAGTGATTCAGCGATTCTCCCATGATTCACAGCTATTTCTGATGCATTCAACCTATTCGTTTTGATGACCCACTGAATGCATCGAATTGTAAGATACGAATTGTGAATCTCCAGTTTGTTTTAGTTCATAACTATAGTCTTGCCTGGTAATTCATAACCTTTGATTTTATCATTTTTTTTTTGTCAAACGGAAATACCTTGATTTTATCATTTCAGTTTATCGTTATCCAAACTTCAACCCCCATGCTGCCTAGGAAAAAAAAATAGAAAAGAAAAGAAAGAAGAAAAACCCCATCTAGAAAATGCTATATGTATGTAACTATTAAAACTGAAACTGTCATGTGTTTAACATGCTATTGTCAAGTCCATTACTTTTGCTTTTGCTGTGGGTGTGGGCATATGTTTTGGACTGCATTTTAAATTCTGTTTATTTGTTTACTTTCTCCTCTCTGCTTTGGTTGGTCAGAATCCTTTGTGCAGTTGGAGGAAAAACAAGCTTTTGATTTAGCTATTAGGTCAAGTGGACACGCGGCTGTGCCTAAACGAAAGAAAAATGGTGCCAGGGAGAAAGTGCAACATGGATTTTCTGGTGAAGAGGCTTCAATTACTGAAAGATCCAAACTTGGTGGTGACTTAGCAAGCCGGGCTAATGCTATCTCCGAAGGAGAGCAGCAGTCCCTGTCAGCCAATAAACCACGGAAAAGGAAACGCAAATTCTCATCATTAAAGGTGAGTGCATATATAAGTTTTACGCTATTTGAACTTTGATATTTCATTTTGTTTGTTTACTGCTGGTACTGTACTGGTACTATATTATGGTTTCCTTTGCTTTGTAAACCATTTGACTATTTGAGGATTCTTAACCAGTAAGAGAGCTAATGCAGCTCACCATCTTATCAGCCTTTCTTCCACCAAATTGCATCTGCAGATTCACCACTCAAGTACTCAACCAACCACCACCCTTTACCAAAAACCCACCTCCATAGAAACAAACTTTTCATTCTTTCTACTGAAATTGGCAATGCCACTGTCTCTTCCAGCTTTCCTATCAGAACTCCTCCCTACTACCCACCGTATGTTATCCTCTCTCTGGTAAACTCACCACCACCACCACTGTCGTTTTCCTAACTCTCTGTGTTTTTTTTATATACCAAAACCATGACCACCCAGGCACCTACCATCCAATCTCTTCCATGCCTATTCAAGAATCCATCACACCACGGCATCACCAGGTCACCATACACCATACTCCACTGCATTTTCGTTTTCCCGCTCTCCAAAAATCAGCACTACCACCCATCACCAGCATGCCCTTCACACCATGACCAGTTTGTCACCTAACCAGCACTTACCATCCCATTGGTCACCATCATCTCTTGGTGAACTTTCGCAAAATCATTCCTAAATTTAGCTCCAGTTATTCAAGCCTTAACTCTTCTGTTTATGACCTTACAGATTTTTAGGCTAATTAAGGGCTCGAAAAGGAATGCTAATATGTCATTTTTTTGGTAGATGGACCCTTTTGTACGTGTGTTACCAGAAATACTAATACCCTTGCGATTTAACTATTGGAATTCTCGTTCCAAAACATGATATAACTATATAATTCTGTTTCGAGGTGATGAATTTACTGATCCAGAGCCCAATTTTGTTTTCCAATTTATTTCCATTAAAATCTAGAGAGAGTGAAGCTTTGGCTAGAACAAAAATGTAATAAATTGGTCAAAATAATCTTACAGATGTGTGTGACATGAATAATTTGAAAAATAATCTGTTAATTTATTGCATGTTTATCTTTTGCGAGAAGTATACCTTCCTATTGTAGTATATATATAGCAACCTATCCTTATCAATGTTATCATATCAACCTTTAGGATGTGTGTTGTACCACGTACCTGTTTCAGTTCTTCGTACTAGAACAATCTGCATCCTAGTTAGTCTTGCTCTGTATTGTGTAAATTTTTCTTGTCAACAAAATTAACACGTGTATTTCACTCTTAAGCATGGGGTATTCTTGTCCACAAACACACTTTGGCATAATATATGCAGTTACATATTATATATACACAGTTATAAACGAATAAGGAGAAATGTAATGAGGAAAGGTCCAAGGAGTCTCTTCGTTCAAAGTTTTTTGTCAACTTGTGATTTTCTTTTCTTTTCTCTATAAACCAATGTTTCTTCACTTGCAACTTTTATCAGCATTCTATATGGAACACTGGTGCAACAGCAAAAATCACGACGCACAATTTATGAAGGTTTTTGCAATGTGTTTATACTGATTTCATGGATTCATGATGCAATGAATACACTGGAGGTTGCTTATGTTTAATTTATTAGTTCTACAAATGATAGTTTAAAACTTTTTCCTTATGACAATCAGATTAAGGATCATTACTTCTTTGGCATTTTCTTTGTTAAGACATTGCTTCACTGAGCTTTTCTTTGCTGTCTACACAAATATGTCCTAGGTCTCAGCCGAAGAAGATGAAAAACTTGTGATTAAAAGTGGATGTACTGGTAAAATGCTTTCTCCTTTAAAACACGGGGAGTCTATCAAGCCTGCAGAGTGTTCTTCAAGTAGTGATAAAACAAGTCTTCGGAATGATTCAGCAGTATCAACTGCAGAGGTTCCTGTTGAGACCCATGCTCCTTTACCAATCAAACAAAGTAAGCGCAAGATGTTGCCAGGAAGATCAAAAAGTCAGAAACCGATGAATTTTCCAGGGAACACTTTATATGAGGCTAATAAACACTCTACAGTTCAAGGGGTACCTTTAAAGGTTGTTCGGATCTTCAGCTTTATGTTCAGAACTCATCTTTTCTTAGATGCAGGGTTATAATATTTTTACTGACTTTTCAGGATAATCTTTCTTGTTGCCTATCATCCTCATTGACACGTCGATGGTGCATATTTGAGTGGTTTTATAGTGCTATCGAGTACCCTTGGTTTGCTAAAAGGGAGTTTGTGGAGTACTTAAATCATGTGGGTCTGGGCCACATTCCGAGGCTAAGTCGTGTTGAGTGGGGTGTCATAAGAAGGTAAATTAAGTTTTTGCTGGTATATCTAACTTGTCGCGAAGGGCTGCAACGGATTGCTAATGATGATTTTGTACTTGATTTAGTTCCCTAGGTAAACCCCGGAGGTTCTCCGAACTCTTCCTGCATGAAGAGAAGGAAAAGCTTAAGCATTACCGACATTCTGTTAGGAAACACTACACTGAACTTCGTGCTGGTATCCAGGATGGACTACCCAAAGATTTGGCCTGCCCCTTGTCGGTTGGACAGCGAGTAGTTGCTCTTCATCCGAAATCAAGGGAAGTTCATGATGGAAGTGTTCTTACAGTTGACCATGACAAGTGCAGGATTCAGTTTGACCGCCCTGATCTTGGGGTTGAATTTGTTATGGTAATTCCTTATACTCCCTCCGTCCCATAATATTTGTCCGGTCCGCAAAACGGAGACGTAAAAATAATACTATTTTTATAAGAAAAGTTGAGAAAAAATTCAACAACTTACTAGATCTCGACGAGTTCTTTTAACTTGCGAAAAAAATTTCAATTTTTTCTTGAAAGAAATGCATGATTTTGTAGTCTCCGTTTTGCGGACCGGACAAATATTATGGGACAGAGGGAGTATTATATACTCTACCTCAAACATTAAATTACTATTTCTGGCAAGACAATGGTTTGATCTATCACAGTTAGTCATAACAGAAGCCATACTATGTTGATCTTAAAATTCCTAGATAATATTTTTTTAATTTTGAATCCATATCCTTGTTGAAAGAAACATGAAAAAATTAAACCTTCTGTTCTCCTTTCCTTCCTCACATCTTTCTCAATTTTTGGTGTGCAATTATCTGGATTTCATTGTGCGGGTGTGACTTGTGAATTACTTAGAATATTTTATTGGTTGAAACTTGAAGCTGTGAAGCCATTTGTATTGGATGGTTACTTTAATTTCCATATCCAAGGCACTTCTTTGGCATGTGAGGTTTAATTTCATCTTCTCCACCATTCAAGGGTTATGGCTTAGCAGAACCTTAAAGGCTTAAACAGTTTAAGGATCTAATAATCTATCATAGCCTCCATTTAGGTATGGAAAATATATATTGCAGGCACTATTCAAGTTATTTTTCTTTACATTTTCTTCCGTTCGGTTTACTGGTTATCTATTTTGCTGTCAGCCTGGCGCAGATGATTGTATTCCCTTATCCTCATTGCTTCTGTTGTATTACCAAATCAGTGGTTCTTGGGGTTTGGAGATTGTTAGTAATTTTACTTGATTTTGTGATGCTTCTGGTAACGAATGGAAATTCCAAGTTTAGAAATGGAGAGAGTTGAAATGAAAGGAGTTCAATGATCTTCATTGTAGGATATTGATTGCATGCCTTCAAATTCACTGGAAAATATGCCGGAAGATCTAAGACGGCAGAATATTGGAGTTGATAAAATTTCTTTGAATTCTTGCGAACCAAGAACCAGACAATCGAATACTGGGGAGTCTGTGGTACTTTCTCCAAATGAACATCCGGAAAATGCATGCAGTCCCATCCACATTCTGGTGAATCAGGCAAGTGCCAGTATGCAGCTTTATGTAATTAATTTCTGAATTTTCTAATATGACTTCATTCCATAACCTTGTTTTCCCATTATATATGAAGATGTTCCTACTTTGACATATGTGTTGTTTCAATAGCATGGTTGGTTGTACAAAATTTTGGCAGTATACCCTGCTTTCACCGTTTAATTTATGATAAATAAGAATGCTTTACATTTTAATTGGACGTAGGTAGGGGCACACTATCTTGTTCTTGGACCAAGTGGTATGTGGACGACTGTAGTGCTTGTTTGAAGCACCCCTCCACTTGACTCATCCAACTTGAACTCTATGCGCTTACATCCTCCTCAATCTCTCCATCCTTGCTAACAATTGAGCCAAGATACTTAAAATGATCGCTTCTTGGAAATGGTAACTCTTGATTTTGGAGGTCACTCTGTCAAAGCATTAGTGCTTTGACTACCACTTTGTTTTTAAAAAAAAAAAAAATTGACAACTGTAGGAGCTTATTAGCTCTTCCGTGATATACTTTTCAGAGTTTCTTATTGTTGTTGATTCAAGTGATCAATCTTCGGACCTCCAAAGGCAGGGATCATAGGCTTGAGGACCTACTATCTCATTCTGTCATTTGTAAAGGGTGACATGACAGTAAAAGAAGAGAAGTCATTAGAGTGAGGTAGATCTTTGCGATTTGCTTCCTGGATATACTCAAGAATCATGTCAACAGTATTAACTTCTCTAGTATAAGAGCATCTCTAACTATCTGGCGTGGTGCTAAAGCTGCGTTAGAGCGTGTATTATATATTTATATGACAAAACGTGCAAAAACCGGACCCAACATGGTGTGTCAAGCATGTGTTAATTTAGGGACTGAATGGGTGTTTTAATGGTATTAACTAATGTGATTTGGTGTAATTTAACGTTTATAAACATCCACTTCTAAACCTATGAAGCATTTACACCTCACCGGGTCATGTACCATTTGTCGGCCACTTGTATGGACATGTGCACGAGTTGACACTCATATTGGAAGTGTCATATTTTGCTCATTATTGTTTTTTACTGGGACACTCTTGAACATGCTTGGGCCAATGTTCTGAAAGTCTCTAGGCTAATCTGGTGGGAGAGGGAAGCCTAACACCTAGGCCGACTAGTCAACGACTAGAGATTAGTCATCTTTCTTATTTTGTTAATAATATTTCCCCTCCCCCTTGTCCAAAGTTTGAGTAAGAAATGACACAAGACTAGACTAGGAAGAAGTGAAGTAAGATTAAAGTGACTAGTAAAAAGTAACATTTAGCTAGAAGTCCTGTAAGTAGAAAAAAATTAAACTGCAAAAGTGCTTTTTTAACGTGCCTCAACTTATTGTGTCATCTACTCGAAATTTGTGCTTCGGATGGTCGGTTTTGTTTCCGCATCGTGCTGCGTGTCCTTGTCAGTGCTATGTAGCGTAATCTAGTTCGATAAGGACATACAACTTCTCTCTCTTAACCTCTACCTCTTTCTCTGTCTTTGCATGTTGGTTAACATACTATTTTCTTCCACTAATTAACAAACCAATTGGAGTGGGAAATGTATTCCCCTTGTTTACTGAGTTGTGTCAGTTCATTTCTGGGCAAACGCAGCCCTTATCTTGCACTAGGATGCCCTAAGTCATAGGTGGGCTCCTTTCACTGCTGTTATCCAGTTGATGGATTTTACTGGTGAAGTTTGAAACCCATCTGATTTGTTAAGCTGGCTCCACCCATTAACAATGTTCCTACAAAGAGCATGCAGAATAGGCTTGTAGGAATGTTTGCTTGTTAGATTCAAGGGATCAAGCTCCAGAATCTTGACAACTGTCCGAATCTATACACAATTGAGCACTCACTCTTAAGTTTCCTTTTATTTCTGCGGGATCAGGATACTCCTAACACCGAAAGTCCTTTGCAATGCCCTTGGCAGTGAAAGAACCTCTACTTTGGGAATCTGTTATTTTTTTCCTTGTCCCAAATTGGGAAGTTTTAGACGGTTGAGACTTGAGTCTGTCTGACATGGTCACTTATGCTTCTGATCCAAAAATCAGATTCCTTCTTTTTGCATAGGTATGATACTAGATCAGAATCGAGAAATAACTGTCTCCAGTGTGTCTCAGTTTGTGTTATATAACCATGAGATGACCTTTGTGTTGCCACCCTGGATAACCTACAAAACCAACCACAACTGGAGCTTATATTGTATGTTAATTCAGTATGAACCCCATTTTTTTTGGCAGGATGATGTGACTTGTACTGTTTCAAAAGCTAAAGCAACACCAGTCGATATTGTTAATGCTCCACAAGCAGCTTGTGGTCATCCTTTTATGGAGGTGCACAAACAAGCAAGGGAAGCAGATACACGGCTTCTAACCAAGCAGGATCATGCTCCAAACAAAAAGGTCATACTGTCTGTTATCCGCTTTGTTGTTATATACCTGCAAATAAATGCAGAATTTTGACGAAGTTACAGTTGGATTCATGCAATTAATAATGACAATATGCATCAAATCTAGATGGTTATGCTTGTATGTTCTCGTTTAGTCATTTACGAAAACAATCTTTTGGAAGGTATTGCTTGGAGTCTTGGATAAATGTTAGCCATACCATCCCATTGGTTTGGAACTCTAGATTATATTCAACTGTTTACTCCTTGACACGTTTTTAAGTTGCGTTATCTTTCTACGGAAGCTATAGATAATTTATGGCAGAGTAACTACATAATCATCTCAGTATGCTTTTACCTGTTGTTTTGTATTTCTCCATGTTTCTAACTCTATAGTCTGTTCTTTTATTTTTCTGGCTCTGATAATGTAGCGGCTTTCATAGGATTATACAGACCATTGGCTACTGAATGAAGATTGGCAATGGGACACACTGAACATTTACATTTTCTCCTTTTAAGACTAATCTTTACAACATTCACTATTAAGGTTTGTTGGGCCCGGAGTGCCTCCATGGATTTGGTTACACAATGCCACTCCCTGCGACTGCTCTAAAAATAGACTTGCGGGTGCGATGTCGAATGCCATAAAAGACTTAATTGAAACCCTTCCTACCACCAATATATTTTAGGAGAGATGGTGGAATAACGGTCCGACGAGTGGTATCAAAGCCAAGAAGTCATGGGTTCGAGTCGCGGGAGCGTCATCGTGAGGGAGGGATTGTTGGGCCCAGAGTGCCCCCATAGATTTGGTTACACAATGCCACTCCCTGCAACCACTCTAAAAACAAACTTGCGGGTGCGATGTCGAATGTCATAAAAGACTTAATTGAAACCCTTCCTACCACCAATTAGTTTTAGGAGAGATGGTGGAAAAACAGTCCGACAAGGTTCACCAACCTTGTATACTATCTGCACGATTACTCACTTAGAGATGATGTTAATGGTGGAGACATGTTCATAGCCCATAGGAATGGTAAGATATTAATAAATCATCAATCAACTAATGTCGATCTTCCTTACGAAAGATCACAAATTAGAGGAAGTTAGCCGACTAAACACCTGGATTTTCAGAATGCAATACCTGTGCCTGTGTAGTTTAGATACTATATTCTTAAAGCAAAGCTTTCTTTATGACAGTTATGGAACAACTGCTATTTTTAAGAAACACGATTATCACTTCCAAGTTCCAATATTGACTTGACAATTTTACGTCTTTCTTTCTGTTTTTATGCCTTGTCTTTTATTTTCTTTCACATGCGAATGCATGCTGATTTTTTGCCCATATGCCAAGTCTCAATGACATGGCTTTTTGTTCACTTTTCTTTTTTTAGTTGAAAGTATTCTGCTATTTGGATGTCTATATTCCCATACAAATCATGGGAGATGATCACTCTGCACCGACATTAAAAAATTAATTCACAAGTATTGCTATTTTTCATCATACTCATGATATTCATTCACTATTCTGGCTTATATTGTCGTGATTTTCTATTGTATGAGTGATACTTGCATGCATCTTGTTCAGAAGCTAAAGACAACCTCCTAGCTCATAAGTTGAATGCCTTCACCTATGGCTGCTAACACAGTTGTGGCTGTATCAGATTCCAGTCAAACCCAAAAACAGAAAAAAAAAAAAAAATTTGGAGTGGATAAAATTGACAGAAATGGTAGGAAACCTGGTACGATAAACTTCGATGTATCACGTTATAACCCATCATTTCAGATAAGTTTGTGAATATGTTGACTAACAGCAACAAGTTATGCTAGCTGTTATATTTATTCAGGTCTGGAAGATTGGTAAATTAGCGATTCCTTTATGCCTAGTGGAGATTAATGTTCAAGAGTGAAATTTGGAGTGAATTTGCTTTTTCTATAGCACAAGTACAAAAATAACTGCAAACGGTCCAAATTATCATGCGCACCTTTTCTTTCCAAAAATTTAACAAATCAATGTCATTCTGTAAACATCATTGTCAATCCATGATTCCAATGCCAAATCTAGATGTTATGAGTTATTGCAGAACTTCATTTTTATCGAGATGGACCCTAGGTGCAAATAATGCAAGTGAGATCTCTTTAGGTATCTCTCTATTTAGGTTTGATTGTTATTTCAATTCAAGTTTTCCATTCGGTGGAAAGCAAATTGTTCCTTCTTTTCTGGAGGCCATGGTTTCTCGCAGTTTGCACAATTCTCGGGGTGTGGCTAAGCAGGTGAAATATGTGAACTCGCTTTGTTACTTCCGTAGTTGGGTCTATTGTTTTAGTGCCATATTTGCTGAGCACGGTCTTGTTAAGTTACCAATATCCCAAAAGTTTAGGAAATGGGCCCAACAGTGTACATCAACTTCTTCACATCCTCTCCTGTGCAACCCCATCTTGCATGTGGAGGTGCAAATATTCGTAGATAGAGCAAAACACAATATTAAGGGGAGAAGAAGAATGCAAACGGGAACAAATGCTAATGGAGAGACTTGAACCCAAGGTCTCTCCCTACCTAAGCTTTGATACCATGTTAAGTTTCCAATTTTCTCAAAAGCTTAACTGTTAAGAAATAGGCCCAAGAATGTGTAACAACCTATGCAACAGGCCTATGATCTTTCCCAGTTATGGCTGTTGGTATGCGAAATTAAGTGCATGTATTCCTCTTTAGTAAACGTGTCGAGATTGGCAGCATTAATCAGCTGATATGTTTTGTTCCTTTTATGAGGAAATATGGATGTAGTTTACGCTAAATGAAGAAATGTAAGAAAAGCCATAGTAATGGAGGCTTCTTTCTAAAGGACGGAACATTTCAAGGAGCAATATGCCCTGGTACCATCTAGTTAATCGGCGCCAGTGGCTTCCATTAATAGTTTCGATCCTGCCACAATCTTTTGATGGATCATTTTTCTCTTGCAGGTCTCTTCTGCTGTGCTTAATTTGAGGCCATGCAACACATACCCTGGGAACTCCTTGTCTCCAAGGATGAAGCCTTCGGCCGCATCAGGTGGCGTTAATGGCCCCACAAGTTCTATGGAACATCATTTATTAAGTGGCCTAGATTCAGAATTGGGATCTGATGTTGTTGAGATTGTCCAAGATTTTAGATTTAAAGCACAGACAATGGTGGATACTGCTATGCAGGTTTGGAACAGAATCCTGGAATCTCTGTGGTTGTGTTTGAGATTGGATAATTACCCACTGGTTATGTTGTGTTGTTTCTGTAATTTTAAAATTGAAGTGCATTTTACCCTGTGAATTGTTTCACTCATGAGTCATGCCAGTAAATCTCTGCATTCTGTTTTTTGTTTTCATATTTTATGCGAACCAAATCGGGATGGGGGTTTCTTCTTGACTGTGTCTGCACTCTGCAGTTCAAATAGTGGGAAAATTAACTGTTATGGCTACAATTTTTCGCGACCACAATCCTAAAACTTTATTTTCTTTTTGTATGCAGATCTTCTTGTTTTCAATTCATCTGATTGTGTTGTGTTTTGGGAATACAATATTACAGATATATTGGAAGTTTTTTATACATGCAACTTGTATACTTTCTGCAAATGCAAACTGGTTGAACACTGATTGATTCCGTTATTACTGACCTATGATATGATTCGATCGGCACTAAAATCCTATATCAACAAGGTTCTCATCAAATCAGTTGTATTGCTGTGAAACTTGAATCATTTGTTAATTTGGATGATCATCGTAGAAGCTCTACAAGACTACATTTTGTAAAGTTGTCAATCACCACTCTGCCAAGATTTGCAATTAACACGGTCTTAAGCTGCTAACTGTAGTAGTAGGTGAATATTCATATTTGATTATCCTTCAGGGCATAGAAGTTTCTCAAGTGCTTATCCTGTAGTCCAATTTAACTTAACGTCTCATGCATGATTTCAGGCAATGTCTTTGATAAAGGAAGGGGAAGATGCTTTTGAGAGGATTGGAGAGGCATTAGATGCTTTTGACAAGGGAAAATTGACTCCAAATTGTGGATTAGCAGTTAATGGTGATATTGTTGAGCACAAGTTGCCTTCTTTTACCCCAGAGACGCTGCAGAAAGGTTATGCATCTGCTACCAAGTTGCATAATGATAGTGAGAAAATTGAAGAAGAAATCCCGTCGGAGCTCATCACTACCTGTGTTGCTACTCTGCTCATGGTACAGGTAAGAGAGGAGATAATCTAAAGTGAACTATACCAATGTGTGCAAATTGAATTAATTAGTGAAGGGTCATCTTTGTGCTGTCGCGTAATAAAGCTTGTGAAGGGAAATGTATATGTAGAAAAGGAGACTACATAGATCATTTTCCTTAGTAGTTCTAGAGAAATCGAGATACATATAAGTAGGTATGCATCATGGCTGTGAAAACCAAATCATAAAGTAATCATGCTATCCTATAAATAGCACATACACTTTTGGAGAGTGTATGTCAAAATGTAGAATTTTTGCATTGTAGCTTGCTAAATCAGTATTAGCTAAGTTTGAATTGTAATATGTGTGATAGATGGTCTAACAGTGATTGCATTGAAGGGTTGATGGGTGAAGTGTACGATTCAACCTTAACAGAGCACTATCCCAACAATCTATCTTCGAAATTTTTGTCACTTGGCTTTACTAATAAGCGTTCATAATCATGAGCCAGTTGTCTTTTCATTCACTCCTCAACCATCATCAGTATGGTTTGCAACTTTATCTTTATTTATGCTCTTTTTTTTTTGTTTTCTGGCTAGCGACAGCTTTTTGAACTCAAACCATGTTGTCTCAATCTGTGCTTCCCTCATTGTTCTTCAATTTGTGCTACCCCTCAAATTTATTGATTTCCTCTTTTGACTCTTCTAGGCTCTAGCTTTCACTTTCGTTCGATAGTCACCACTTCCCTTTCTTTTTGGCTGGTACTGCTGCTTTCTTAGCACATGCCTTTAAATGAATATCAATGCCACTTCTCGAATCCCCTTCTCTGGTGGGTGCACAGTATCCATTTTTGGCTAACAAGGTTGCACTTTTACAACGTTTAGGGTTTACGGTTATGCCAAAGGCTGACACGTCTGCCTTCCCTCTTATAACTTCTCCTTTCTCCCTAATAACATTAGGTTCCACTAGTCCACAGCGAATGCCCTACCATCTGTATTCTTCTCTAGCGGTAGCTGGTATTTGCAAAATGTTTACAAGCATTAACTGTCTGCTTCCATGGGAAAAATCATAGTACGGTGCATACTGCATCCTGGTATTGGAAATTGTTTCACCTTCTCTCAATTTTCCTCCCTGACAAAGGTAGATTTATATTCCTATTCAATGCCTTTCATGTCAATGCCTTTTCTTGAAATATGCAGACATTTACTGAACGACATCCGCTAGCCGACGTGGCGCAGATACTGGATTCTTCCGTTAGGAGCTTGCACCCTTGCTGCCCTCAAAACCTTCCCATCTACAGGGAGATACAAATGTGCATGGGAAAGATCAAAACCCAGATTCGAGCTCTTGTACCAACTTGAACTCTTGACTGCTACTTTTTTCGATGTCAAAATAAATGTAAATATCTTGTTGACACTTGGTTTCATGCCCCTTTAATTTTCCATAAAATTTTCATTCTTTTTTCCTCCGTGCACTTCATTCTTATTTATATTTCGGCTATCCAATAGGATATACACCTCTGCAAGTGAGATTTTTTGTGTGAATAGTACTACTGATCATCATAGTGGTAATTAAGAATGGTTGGTTGTATTTGCAAGAAATAGTTACACCCTTCATTTATTTCCCTTCTAAATTCGTGAAGAATAAGATTATTCAAAGCTTGTTTCTTCTTACCTATAAAAAAAAAAAAATAAATAAATAAAAAGAAGAAGAAGCTTGTTTCTTCTTTTTTTGATAACTTAGGAGTCTAATTTCACCGTCCACTAGCGGAAAGCCAATTAAAGCCGGAGCAATACTCCATATAGGGTAACTCCAAAGGGGTTGACAACACCTGAGAAGTTTCGAACTTGAGATTTTAGAAAGGAGAAAAACCCTAAAGTCTTAGGCCTTCCTGGGTTGAAACTTGTTTCTTGCCTCTCTGGTGCTTTGGCAGTAAGGATATACATGGACGAAAAGCATGCAATGTAGATACAATGAATGAATGATATGCAAGACAGAAACCAACTTCCTATGAGAATTATCTTATGAATGAGATGGCAAATCAACATAGAAAGTCATGGCAGGTTGTAGCAGGGGGCTAATCAAGCCAAACAAGCTAAACACACTTTTGCTCAGGTTTGACTACAACTCTTTATTACTAGCTCGATTTGAATTTGAGAATTTTTTAAGACTAATTGTTCAAACTTGACTCACATTTGAAGTTATGTGATGGTGATAAGTTTGGCTTGCCTTGTGAAATATGCAAGTCAATCTCGAACTTTCAAACCTAGCTTAAATTGGTGAAATTTCGAGCTACCAAAATGACAAAAGTTGGGGGAGGGGGGAAGGAAGCTATACACATGCATAAAATATTAAATGTCCCTTCGTCCCTAAACAAGTGTTCGGCGTGCAAACCTTGGTCTTTAAAAAGATGTATTTGTTTCGTTAAAAAAATTACTCGTAATTTTTTTTTCGCAGATGAATATATAGCAATGAGTTCTGGAGTATTATTGTGGAAAAAAAATTAGATTTTTTAACGAAAAATATTCATCTTTTGTAAGGTTTACGCATTGGACACTTATTAGGAGTTGAGTTTTGTTCACCCTCTGTTTAAGAGAATGAACATTTTCCTCCTTTCTATTGGTTGAAATAGAATCCCAGCACAAAGTGTGTGAATTCCACCGCAAAGTGATGTTATGCTTACCAAAAAGTGTATTGCACGGGTGACACTTACACCATTTCAACCAATAAAATGGAGGGTAATGTTCACTCTCTTTTAAGGAGGGTAAACAAAACAGTGAATCCCCCTGTTAAATTCATGCATTATGATAGGAACTCCTAATTCTCTGGCGAATACAGCTCTTTTGATCATTTCATCGCATGTACCTACAGTAGCTTTTAAGTAATGCCTTTTGATTTCGCTTGTTTCCGCTTGTGCTTTATAAATTATTTGCGATTGGTGAAAAGATGTAAATGAAATGAAATATCTTACATATTTGGAATACTTATTATTGATTTTATCACTATCTTTGCAATATTTACAAATAACTCTATGTTCAAAGCCTGTCAAGTTAAACATTCACATATATGGTTAGCATTGGCTTGAATTATAAACAAACACTAAAAGGTGATTGGGCTTGGCTTGTAATTTGTTTGAACGAGTTCAAATGAGCTGAAAGTCAAGCCACGCTTTAAACCGATCGGTTTGTTGAGCAGAGAATCGCCCAAAAAGGAGGTTTTCTTTTCTCAATTTGTCTATAGAACCCCAATGTTTTTTTTATAAAATTTCCTGTCTTAAAATTACTGACCAAGGGCAATATAGCAAAAAAATAAAAAAATAAAAACCCTTAAAACACAAATACAGACCCATAATAATCTATTCCAACAATAATAATTGGAAATCAATAATTTCCAATTTAATAATGTAAATACCAAAGTTCTTAAAAACATTTTGTTGTCAAATCATGAATTAAGCTCCCCCTGAGACTATAAACCAGAACTGAATCAGATTCCAGACCCAAACTCTGATCATACCTCAACCCCCCAGTCTTTGCACTGTAAATGAAAAACCCTTCATCAGTCTTCATCATTATTTCCCCATTCATCTCCCCCCACAGCCCAATCACTTGAACATGCCCATTGTTAACCCTCCCCCACGGCGCCTGCATCTCTATCCTGTACTCTCTCACCCAGTACTCTAAATTCTTTCCAAAATCTTCCATCATCAGTACCCATACATCAATCCTTTCTTGAGAAGAAAGATCAGCCATTCCCAGATCACCCTTCAGATCAAGCAACTGGAACAGCGTCGTGTTCCTGGATTGGTACGTCGGGTGAGGAGGGGTTAATCGGAATTTCTCCTCCCCGACGTCGAAAGCAACTATCGAATCCGTGGTGCACGCCGAGAAGTCTTGCACGAAAGGGCTAACCAGCCAGTGCAAAACTCCGTGAGCGAACACTGCCTTCCCGTGCACCGGGTAAGGAGGAACTTCGGCTATCTCTTCCCATGAACTCGTTCCGACTCTGTGTACCTCGACTCTAGATGTGTCCGGACCCGCTAACGAACAAAGAATGCGAACGACTTTGTAGCTACTAGTACGAGCATCGAAACCCAAGCCGCAGCTCACCAAATAATCCTCTTCGGAACTTTTTATCATCGCCTTTGGTAGCGCGAAAAATACGTTCCGAAGAGGATTGGAGAGGACGAGACATTGTTTGTCCTTGTGGCATGCGAAGCAGAGCAACCCGTTACAGGAACCCATCGGCGTGCAACGGCTCCAGTTCAAAAACGTCGCGATTGGCTTCTCGGTCGCTCTTAGACTCCGGCGGTGTTCTCTCACCGCATGGAAAGTTAACGGTTTCTGGTTGTTGGCGGCGCAGTGAGGGATCTTCAGTAGTGTATTTGGTTCTTCGGCTGCGCATCGCGATGCGTGCATGGCCGCGAGGAATGGGTGGTCGATGACGCGGAGCCAAGATTTGGAGACGGACCTCGATTGGAGTAGCGATTTTACGGGGATTCTTGAGAGGATGTCGAAGAAGATATCGAAAGGGAGTTCGTCCATTGTTGCAAATTGATGTAGCTGTACGTTTTGTTCTGTGTATCTGGTTATTGCTTGAATTAATACACTAGGAAGCTTATAGCCCAAGTTGTTCAAATAAGGAAATTATTGGAAACCATCTATTTGTCTCCTTAACATAGATGGACTAGGAAGCAAAGGTTGTTTTCATTCGTATTGGTCGTGGTTTTCTTTTGATCCAAGCTAGCTAAGGACTAGGTTAATTTTTTGGAGTGTTTCTACGGAAAAGATAAGGATACATGAAAAGAAGAGATGAAACAGTACTGGACGGTCCAGATTCACTTTTAACTTTTCATGTATTGCACTAGGCCTTGTGTTTCTAATGGTAGAAACTAAATATTGTTATTTGGTGTGTTTTGAATGGAAATGAGAAATCATAAATTAAGTCGAAGTGAGAAATAAAAAATATAAAAAATAAATTGAAGTCCAAAAAAATCATGTCAGATGACACTATAGACAAAAAAAATACAAGTTGTTTGGTACTTTTTTAATTTTATTAAATTTTATTTCTGGTGATAATTTTTTAGACTAATAGACGTCTGAAAAATATGAGATGAATCAAACAAAAATTCAAAAATACGAAAAAAAAGAAAAAAGAAATACCAAATATCTTTAATCGAATAGCTAAATTGTAAATCCATTAATTACTCTACTATTATTTCAACGATCAAGGGTGTCCGGCCAGCTTATGCATCTCGAGTAATTCTTTCTTCAGCTCGGTCAAAGGCAGACCGTCCACGTCGGAAGTAAGGGTGCTAATCAAACCAACTACAGTATTCCTTAGCTTGGCATGAGCTTTAGAACTTTGGAAAATTTCGTAATCGTGAAAAGCTTGGCTTAGCTCGTAAAATGTGCAACTCAATCTCGAGCTTTCAAACCTGAGCTTAAACTCATAAAATTTCAAGCTATCAAGCTTGAGGTTAAGCTCGTGACGTTCCAAAATAATAAAAGTTTGGGGGAAGAAGCTATACACCTGCACAAAAATATTAAATGTACTGGTGAATCGTGAAAAAATGTAAGGAAAAATCTCACATATTTAGAATATTTAATAACTTACTCTTATCTTTGCAATTTTTACGAAATAACCCATTGTTTACAAACCTATCAAGCCAAACACCCATTGCTGCTCCTGCTGCCTACTTTCTTTGTTGTTGTTTGGCGCTTTTGTTTCGGTGTATTAGTTTCTATGCTGCGGATCCTGGGTTGGCATAGTCCTGCTACACACAGCAGATCTGTGCACAGATTGTGCACAGATTTCATTGTGGGGCCCACCACGGGTCCCACAAAAATCATTCGAGCCGTTCATTAAATGTAAAATATTTTTCAAGAGTCTCCGTAAAAAATAAGCTCAATCTGATACCTATAGATGTTTCATCCAATCATCTAATTTTTCATTCAGATTTTCGGATAATGAAAAGTTATATGGTTGGATCGAGTACCTATAAATATCGGATTGAGCTTATTTTTTCTGAGACCCTTGAAAAAATATTTTATATTTAATGAACGGCTCAGATGATTTATGTGAAATCCATGGTGGATCCCACAATAAAATCTGTGCATAATCTGTGCACAGATATGCAGTGTGTAGACTTTCTGGGGTTGGTATTTCAGATGTTTATCTCGATGTCTGTGCTATCGGTGTTCTCTTGGTTTTGATGGTCTTAGGTGGTTGTTGCTGTCTTTTCGTTCAGCAATGGTCTGTTTGCTGGTCCTGTTGGCTATTTTTTTTCGTTGGTGTGGTTGTTTTTTTTGAGTATTTGTCTTGGTAGTCTCTGTATATCTTTTGTGTTCAATGTTTGTTTATTTTTTGCAATATCATTTAATATTATTCTGTGAGAATAATTTATTCACGGAGGAGCCATGAATAAGTTATCTATTATCGGTAATAGATTGTTTTTAATCTGAACCGTCCAAAACATTTTTTGACAGCCGAATTGAATTCCGTAAAACTTATTCACGGCTCCTCCGTGAATAAGCACGAAACTCTAGCCCACTAAAGTCTAAAGATAGGTAAATTATTGTTATTCCACATGAACAATTGATTTCTTTGCATCATCCCCATCACTCAATTATTTATTTTTTTTCCCTCAGCAAAAAAAATTTTTATAAACTCGAAGAGGATACATCGAGGGAACAAGTACACGAAAAAACAAAAACAAAACCATCCAACAGAAAGTTGGACGTTATACCACCTAAACCTATACTAAATCCTTAGCTTTCGAATTCCATCCAAATAACCCTTAAACTCTTCCACCATATAGAATCTAATCTCAAACTTTGACTTCTTCCACAAAGCAACTCTAGTCTTCACAAACTCACCCACCTCCCCAATACTTGTAGCATTGTTAAACACATAGTCATTCCTTACTAACCACAAGGACCAGAGAGTTGCATAAAAGATAGCTTCTCACATATGTTTTCCCAAATTTCCAAACCTGCTATCAAACCACCATAGTGCCAGATCTGGAAGGAGGGCATACCCACACTATATGCCACCAGACCAGAATAAGAGACCATATAACCCAAGAGAACTGACAATGTAAAACAGATGTTGGGGAGTTTCCAGATGCATAGAACACAATGGGCAAAGTAACTGGTGTTCCTCTTGAATCAAATTCCTGCTGAAAAGCTCTGATCTAGTGGCTATTCTACTCTAAATTGCCATCCATGCAAAAATTTCCACCTTAGGGGGCTAAGGTTCTTCCAAATTGATCCCAAAACCTGATTCCTAGACTAACCTTGCTGCTCCCATTGGTAATAGACTGATTTTACTGTGTAACATTTGTCCGAAGTCCATTTCCATTGCAAAATATCACTCTTGGATTGAACCAATGTCACAGACTGCAATCTCTGATTTAACTCCTCCGCTAGTGGCTTCTCCCAATCGCACACCAACCTTCTAAATTGTAGATTCCACCTCTCATTCCCAAAGCCATTCCTCACTGAACTAATCACTTCCGAGTAGGTAGTAGATATAGTCCAGCGAAAGACTCTTTGAGAGTACTATCTCCAAGCCATAAATGAGGTAGCCATGCTGCCTGTTCCAGATTGTACTTTCCTCTGATAACCTTGACCCAAAGCGAATCATCCTTAATGAATCTCCACCAAAGGTTTTGTTGCATCAATTTTTTCACTCCAAGCCCACCAAACTCCTCCTTCGCAATTGTATCCCACTTCACCAGATGTAGCTTTTTCTTTTCCACTGTATCAGCCCCAAAAAAATTCTCTGTAATTTCTCCATAGCCTTTTGCTACAGTCACTGGCAATTTGAAGATGGACATGCAATATGTTGGCAGATCATAAGTGAAGAATTGATAAAGTTTGCTACCAGTGGAATTGTTTCTCCTCCTCCACACATTTAACCTTTTCTCCATCCTGTCCAAAACTGGTTCCCAAATTTTGATTCTACTGGGGTTGGCTTCAAGAGGCAGTCCCAAGTATTTGATTGGTAATGATTCAATTTTGCACCCCATTACTTGAGCAATGGATTCCACATCCTTTATCTCTTTTATCTGTCTTAGCTGTTGACTCTTCTCTGTAAACCTGAAAGCCTTGTTAAATGATTAAAAAAAAAAACATCCCGTTGTTGGACATTGACACCACAAAATTAACGAACACTAAAGAATTGATTTTCAGCCTAGACATGAGCTGAAAACATCTCAAAATTCTTTTAATGTTAGCCATCACTCAATCATTGTCGCAAGGTTTAGATTTAAGAAACAACTAATGCAGTAATTAATGCCTAGAAACACAATCAGCCATACAATCTTTCATACTAGGAATCCGAACCATAACTTAAACGAGTAAAGGCCATACATTTAGGAGAGAGAATCAGACAATACTAACGGAATTTGGAACTGACTGTAAAGCCTATATATATTCAATGGGAATCAGACAATACTAAAGCACCTGCTAACTGGTTCTTGGTCCTGGGCATATGTTTTCATATCTGGTCATAGATCAAAGCGCGGGATTCTGGGCGGCCAACAGAACAAGTATTGCGCTGCTGTGAGTGAATCACACAATCTGCCCTTCGTTTGGTGCATTCCGCCGTTCACGGATACTAGACTTTCGTGGTAAACAAGAGCTCGATAGTCACTGAAAACTCCCTTAGGACCAAGATACCTGAGTTCTCGAGTATATGGATTGTACAAGACCAGCTGAAAAACACGACGACGGTAGCGGTCGTGAGAACCCTGAATAAGCCGGAGGAAAAGAAGCTCGCCGTTCTTCCAGAACCCCTGTTGGAAAGCTCCACAAGTAATTGGTCCGACGCTAAACCGTTTGATCCAACTGCCCTCCTCCTCCTCCATCACCCAGATGTCACAACATCTGTCAAGTACTCCAGCACTCTCAGGGAAACCTTTGAATCGATACAGAGCAATCCGGCCGTCACCATTGCACGGTCTTACAACACATTCATCAACCTCCGATGGAAGAAGAACAAAAGGAGCAGATATCGCTCGGAAAACCTCGTTGCCCATGTCAAATGCGACGACCCCACCACCGGCCCACCAGTAATAAACTCCATCCGAGTACGCTCCGATCTCAGACCTACAACGCCGCAGATATTCAGGCGACGGATAACCGAGGCCGTCGAGACGTCTCCAAGTATTGGTACTCAGGGAGTACACATGAACGCAAACATCGTTAACCATTGGCATGTCTTTTACCCGATAATCACTGCAACGGATGAGAACCACCTTGTAGTCATCATTTGACTTGTCGAACCCAAATCCAGTATTCGAGTATACAATATCGAGATTGGGCGGCAATTCGGGGCGGCCGGGAAAGGGGAGTGTTCTGAATTCTCTAATGGCGGGGTTCCAGATAATGAAACGATCCTCGCAATTAAACACGCAAAACAAGCCGTTTACGGGACCATCAATAACCGCCGCACTATAGATTTCTAGGACGTCGAGATCGTGATATGCGTCGCTGGCGAGGGTTTCGTCGGGGAACAGGGCGTAATGGTACTTGCTGGGGGCGTCGATGTCGTTGAAATACTGGAGGAAGATGCGACCTTTGTCCTGGAGTTTCTGAAGGCGGAAGTGAGCGTGCGCGAAGGTAGGGTTTTCGATTAGGTCGTGCCAGTTCTTGCAGACGCACTTGGATCGGAGCAGCGATTTCACCGGCAGCCTCGTGAGGATGTCGATCAACACGTCGTTTGGCAAGTGACGATGGTGATCGTCGGGGCGGCGCTGGTCCTGGGTGCAGCTCGCCATGGCGTTCCAAACTGGATGCCTCTCTCTCTCTCTCTCTCGGTTCCTTCTTCACACACGAACAATTTATTTATAAAATTAAATACAGTAATATTCTTTCCATTAAAGAATAAAACCTGAAATATCCCTAAAGACGTACTCCAGTATTCTATCGAAAAAAGAAATTGATTACAAATAGTATTTCTTTGTGTTGTTTTTTTTCCGTGGCCGTTTTATTGTTAAATATACAAAATTAGTTTTACATGCCAAAAAAACTTTCAAGAAAAATAGATGAAAGTTGATGGGTCCTCGGTAATGAAGCCGCCATGCCACCTTGCACCGTGACCACCTCACGGGAGATCTCGAGTTTATTTATTAGGCTAATTCCGTAATTAAGCATATACTCCGACCTCCCCTTAATTAGTACTTTCTATAAGTAATTGTTATGTAAACTATCAATTAATGGCATGTAAAATAAAGAACAATAGACAATATAATAGTATATATATGATTATCACTTGTGGATACAATAATTATCTAGTCAAACATGCCTTTAATTGTTATTTTTTCGTTTTAGTATTGGTCATATATGTGAAGGATAAATAGGTCGTGGATTAAATGTAAGGACCCGTAACTTTTAAAATGCAATATAGATATAAATATATGTATAATTGCTAATGCATAAATAAATGATTGTGCGAGACATGTCCTTTTTTTTGCCACAGTAATTAATTAGTTTGCATTAGAAAAAGATTTACAAAATCTATTTTTACGCTTCCAAAAAAAAAAAAGCAGTTTAATAATCAAGTCATCATGAACCAGTTATAACCTGATTTGACTTGAACCATGACGGCTGCAAATTGGCCCTATTCGAGCTGAATTTTAGAATAATCAAAATTCACTTGTCATTTTTAGTGAACACGAGTTTGAGCTAATGAAAATTTGACAAATCGAACTTAAGCTGAGCTGAGCTCAACTTGAGATGAGCTCAACCTCATCTATGAGCCTTAACAAGCCAAAAATATGTCGATTTTGTTCGGTACAAGATTTAGTTTTAGTTTTAATTTTGTTTCCAATCATTACCTTACTTCTTTCTCCGATCATTACCCTATTTTTCCAATTATTACTTTTTCATCTCTCTCTATCTCTCTCCAATCATTACTCTTATTTTCAATCATTACTCTATTTCTCTTTCCACCCACTACCAAGACTAAACTAAACTCCCGACCAAACACTACCGTCATCTATTTATGCTCGCATATAGACCTAGAGCTTCTAATAAATTTTCCAATATGCACATAAGTAAGTTGATACATATTTACTAGTACAAAAAAATATAGACATTTATATATATTCATGTTTATACACGAAATTCTGCATGATATGCATATACATCCTTACTCCCAATTCGAGAGCCTAACGAAGCCGAATACTATTTGGTTCAAACTCGGGTCATTTATAAACGAACTTAAAATCAAGCAAAAAATCAAAACATCTAATAGATGAATCGAACTTGAATGAGCCTTTACCGAGTCGAATAGATACTGAATCCAATTCCCAAACAGCTAGAATTATTTATGGCCCTAGTGAAGAATAGATACTGAATCCAAGTATTAACGACTCACAAATCGTTCGACGGGTTGGAACATCTCTATCGGCATTGTTAGAGCTATTAGTGTTTCATTGATATTGCTCTTCTCATTGTTAGTAGCAAAAGTAAAGAGTTTCCTAAATCCTTTTTTCACTTGGAACACGTTTTATCCATTCCAATAGAACACATTTACCCTTTTATAACTAAGAAACAAATCCTAACAAACTCAAAACACATAAAATTTGGGGGGGGGAAAAGCCTTTGACACTCCATAAGAAGCCTTTGAAGTTGCCAACAAAAATATCCTTAAAAGAGTAATCTGGATGCTCTTAGGGACTTCTACACTACCATGTAACTACATTTGAACTAGGCAAAAAAAATTCAAGAGGGACATGAACAAGCCATCTAATTTAAATAAACAAAAAGCTTCGCATAACCTAAACCGTGGGTTTGCTCAAGCGATTAGCAAAATACGAAAGCAACTGATATATAAACAAAAATGAGATTAGTGGAGATCAGTCACAACTAGTACTGAATGAGGTGCTACAAACTTCTCCGGATCTTGCACCGCCTGTTTCTGTAAGCAGCAAGGAGACAGACACAGCAGCTGTTCCGGGAGCATGAACACAGTTGACAATAATGAGGTTATAAAGATAAGAACGGAAAAAATTGAATCTTTCTCGATTTACAGATTCTTTTCTGACCCTTTCAAAAACTCCCTAAAAATAGGTCGGCCTCAGAAAATCAAGGCCCATCCAATCAAAGAGGCGGAAGAATAGATCAAGACTTAACCCTCTTAAGAATATATCAAGACTAACCCAATACGAGGTGCGAGGAATCTGAGAGGCGTTGTAGGGATAACCGTCTTCAGGAGCCACCGTGAGACCTTTTGGTGCCTTGTGTTGCAAATAATTTCATCTAACCCAACAAGAACTTGAACACGTCCCTTAGTGAAACAATGCCCTCTACGCGCTTGCTTCCAGCCTCCACAATTACAAGCCTCCTCACCCCTGATGTAATGCCAGAGAAGCACTCAAACAAGTGAAAACCCCCCCAAAAAAAAAAAAAAGAATGCAAAGCTTCGCAAAAAGCATCTTGAACAATATTTAAATTGCCATTGGAACTTCAATTTGCAAAAGACAAACAAGAGACGAGAAACTAAAGTAGAAAACCCTTTTTGGGGGTAATTAAATAGAAATGAAGAAAAAAATTACCAGGATTTGCCAGACGCTCCATTACTTTGTGCAAAGAATCTGATCGCAAACACATCTGACATCTTTGTCCACTAAAGAAGCCATAAGGAGAACTAACATCTTGCCCCAATTGCAAAGCCTGCATGTTCAACATAAAATAAAACAAACAAGCACGCTAACTCGTCCAATGCGTAATAGAGATGAAGTGAGAATCATATTCACTAAGACAAAATAGAGAATCATGTTCATTTCAATTTGCAATTTCTTTTTTGTATGCAGTTTTCAAAAGTAAATTTCATGCTCCTGAAAATTCAACAGTACATGGATTGTTTCAGATGGAAAGATGGCTACATACAGGCTTAAGCGGCCCTTTCTTAGATCAGTTCAGTTTCGGCTTAAGTAGGATTTTCTTCTTCTTTTTTGCTAGTTTTCATAGGAGAGTAAAAGCATGGGGAGGGTCCATAGGGTTTAGAGATGTTTTTGTCTACACCTTCCCTTCAATTTTTTTGGGCGTCTTCCTCTATGTACCTATTTATTAAGCAAAATAGATCACAAAACAATTTACCTCTTGCCCTCAGCATAAAAAATTAGCCACGGAGGAATTGCACAAAAAGCCTTATAGTTTAGACAAAGCACTACTCCAAACTTGGAAGAAAAAGGTCAGCATGAAACTTTTGTTAGATGTGTTCATAATCAGTTTTCTAGTACTTCTATTCATCCTAGAAGAAATGCAACAACATTTCATCGCTCTACCTTTGGTACTTTAAACTGCATGACCTTGTAAGTCTCAAATTTCCACAGCATAAATTCAGTTTTCCTCATGCATAAACAAGCTTGAATTCAGATGTATGTTGTTTTTATAGACGAGGGTTGTGGAACACTTACCTGATTAATACTCATTTCTTCAAGCCGAATCTGAGCATATGCCCTGTCTTTTGCCAAAGCAGTGATATCACTGTCAACAAAATATGAGAAGCAAATATGGCCTTAAATTAAGAAAGTAAAAAGTTTACTTCCAAAGAGTTAAGTACCCGATATATAACCAAACAAAGCAGTAAAAGAGAATATTACCTTCGACAATATATATCCAGCAATGAGTCATTATCGTCCACTATAGGTATTGAACTAACATCAGCTGCATTAGAAGGTGCAATTACAAAAGAGTAGATGACAATGCCTGAGAATTCTTTCTAGATTATGTTTCCATATGTTATGGGAACAGGATAATGAGACATGTAACCAAAAGTTGTAAAGAACAAAAACCGCCACACATACACAACCTTAATGAACAAGAGAGTATATGCACCGATGCTTGATTTATCATAGACCACAAACTAGGGGCTCATTATGAACAATCACTGACAGAATGCCTCCTCATATTATGTTAGGATAATTCCAACCAATAAAGGAATCGAAACAGAAATCGTTAATTTGTACATCCTGGACTAAAGTATGATCAGAAGAGAAAGTGGGTTGCTTCAAGTCAAGACTAGGAAGCTTTTCCTTAGGGGACATTCACCGCAACCAATTATCCATGGTATCCATTGGCTAGAAAAGATTTTCCTATAATAATGAGCTAAAGGACAATTTATAGACTTCGCAAACCAGAATTGCGAATGATGAAAGCTGGAAAATCACCAGCTGGAAGAATTACTGAAGTCTACTTACAATCGTTGAGGTCACCAAAGCTAAAAAACATGAAGCTTTTATGCCTTGACGAGGTTACTCGTCCAAGTACATTAATGCTAAAGAACATGGAGAAGTTACTAGACGAGGTTATTAGCATACCAGTTGGAAGCTCACAAGTATAGACAACACGTTAACAACCAAGTTGTGACGATGTATAGGAAGCGGCTTCTTAGTGACCTTTGTTTAGCAAAATGACACACGGACCAGAACAAAAAAAAGGAAAAATATGAATGCTAACTATATGGCAACTCGACTTTAGAAAATGATAAATTAAAGACTAAGTCAGAACTATTTTTTGATTAAACGGAGGTTTCAAGTCGGTGCTACGCTCAAGTTAATGGAATTTTCTAAATCTCACTCATTTCTTTTTTTATTTCTTCTGTGTTGAGTCTTGCATGTTGTCCTTTAGAGATGCACTAAGTCATCCAAAAACCTGATCACAGAAACATAATCGCCAACCCAAAATTTCTTCAGAAAAGAGAGGAAAGTCACCTTCAACTAACAAAGATAGTGCTGCACTAAGAGAGGCATTCGGTCTCAGCATTGCAAAAGGTTGTCCGTTTGACTCCCCAATTTTCGGAACCCATGAACCCAGAGAAAGAGAACAAATTGGTTGTTGAAGAATTGGCAAAGAGCCAGATGAATGTCTAAAATGTCTGCAAATACCTGAAAAGTAGGTCCACATATTAGTTATGTAATCCATGTCCTCAACCAACACACCAGGAGAAAAGCTCACATTTCAAAATCCCTGAAAGGGAAGCCAGATGTAGTAGCTGCGGAAATGAAGCATCCTGTGAAGAAGAGTGGATGACAGGAACTGTTGCCACCTTGTTTTGCAAAATTTTTGAAGCAACATCTTTTAGAGTATCATAAGGGCCAGCCTGCATTGCAGTAGTCATGCATATCAATAACAGAGCTAAAACATTTCAGAATGAGGGAACATTGATTAGATGAAAACAAGCTAGCAGATAGAATTCAAACTCAAACTATGGAACAACAGGAATTCACACACCGCAAGCCAACAAGCAAGGCTTTTATTACTTGCTTGGGCTTCCCGCAAGGAGACACTAGGTGTAACACTAAGGCTGTAGTTTATGTATCTAAGCACGACCAGCATGACAGTTTGTTACATAATGAACTTCCTTTATTAAATAATCGGACAATAAAAACAAAATGAACAGCAAGGCTTTTAGAAGAATCTTAAGTGAAGTCAAGGTGTGGTATCACTCAATTTCCGGTCCTCGCCTATTGACAGTAGGCAAATGTTAATGGAACACACTTCCCATCTTTGCATTATAAATGAGCAACTGCAAGTCTGCATCAAAAAATGGAATAAACATGCAAAAGAGGAATGACACCTCATAAAAGACCAGGGAAACAATTCTGCTGCCAACGAAAACTACACCATCCGCCGGGCACCCAAAATACAAAAGCGAAAAGAAAGAAAGGGAAAAGGGACAAAAAGACAAATAACCAGAGAAAAGACAAGTGAAAAAATTAAATGCCATTGCCATGTGATCGAGGAATCCGTGATGGGTAGGACAACGGGGTAGTTCCACGAAGCTTCCTACATTTGTTCCCAAAACCTCAAATTGCAACAGTTTCATTCCCCAAAACATATGTGAAATCTAGTTTCTTAGACCCTGGAATCAGTAACATAACGTAATGTTTTAATGGTACTATAACATCTGTTCCCAAAACCTCAAGACAGTGATAAAAATGAAAGCACATTAAGTATACTAAAGTGCAAAAGTCTTAATTGTACTACTCCCTCCGTTCCAATTTGCGAGTCCCGCTCCGGGACTCCAACTTTTTAAGAAGTGCAATTATTACTTGCACAAATTTTTAACTTTCCAGTTTTGCCCCTCAATTTTTGAATAGCTTTAGTACAATTTAAATGGAAACTGGTTGTTTCCGTCCAAGAAGAAAACAAATCAGAGGTTTTTTAGGCGGCAAAGTCCAAAAGTCAGTTCAAGAATTTAATTTTGAATACAACTCTCATACACACACAATTTTGTCCTTTTTGAAGAAGGTAAAAAGGGAAAGTTGGCCCCTTTTTTGTGTTGATTTGTCAAAGTGGACCTTTATTTTGGAACACCCAAAAATGGAAAGATGGACTATCAAATTGGATCGGAGGGAGTATAACAAAACAATAAAGTAATGTTTGCTTGACTTATATTGTCTAGTGTGTAGAAGAAAAACGGCCGTCCAATGGTCCATTTGCTGTGTCTCCAGGTACCATGTCCACACCAGTACACAGGTACAACTTATGGTTTCAGTGTAATATCCATACAAGGTATCTGGGCCATTCTTACTCTATTCAAAAGAAAAACGATGATCAAAATGAAAAAGAATCAACTATACCTTCAAATGTGCATTCACGACCTCTCCAAAGAAAAGAAAAGAAGTAAATATGTTAGGGATTTTACAGAAACGTTCACTCAAGTTTCAAGTCAATGACAATATTTGCCTCACTTATTTAGTTCAGTGGGCTGAAGAAAACATGGTATTCCAATGTTCTTTTCACTGTTCCTCGGTATCTAACTTTTTGGACACTTCAGTAGAGTCTCATATGCTAGTGATTAGGAGAATAGGAAAATATGATTCTGCCAAATACCCTGCACAACACCAACTTGCATCGCTTGACAAAGTCTATAGGTATAATCTATGATTTTCTTTTGCAAATTTCATTGTAAGCAAATTGTATTCCACTCCTTCAAATCACATGCTTATATACATCTCTATGTATAACAAAATAAACTGTTAATCCAAGCAATATTGCCCATGATGTCATTTACCCATGAAGATACAAATTAAACTGTTAATCCTAATTCCTAGCAATAGAGCCCCTGAAATTACCACGAAGATGTACTAGCCTTTCCCTCATTATGCATCAGATGACAGATACTCAAATGCAAAGAAAATCAACCATCTCCATGCTGCACAAGTAGGCACATCACCAAAAAAAATCACTTACTTGTATAAGACTTCTTGGATATGTTCTGCAACTGCTCTCGATTTGTCTATTAAGATGCAACTTCCCTTCTTTCCAAGCTGATATGGAATGCGTCTCAAGCTCTTCCTCCGTCAAGTTTGATCCATGATTGCCAAGCTGAAAATAAAATAATGTATGTTTGTCAAAGACTCCAAATGCATCTCAGATGTGCAAGCAGACTCGAGAAAAAAAAAAAGATGTCACAGCTCATGGAAGCCCACGTACAGAAAATAGAAATAGGTAGCAACCATCAAGATTACCGTGCACATGTTCAGTTAGAAATCCCTTCGTCCCAAACGATATTTATGGACTGTAACAGCTCTAATATTTGTGAAATTGAAATCTTCAACAAAGTCCAAACAGATGCTAATAATGAAATCAACTTCTTTTTAACTATATATGTATCAGCGTGCCTGCGAGGGGAATTAAGAAAGAACCACGTCTTTTACTATTTGTGCCAATCAATAAGAGCCTGGGCTTTGTGTGATCAAAGGAAACAGCAGAACAAGCAGCAGCAAAGAATATATAACTTAAACGAGCTGAAATTATTAGACACAAAAATATTTGCGGAATGGTAGGGGTAGCACTTATAGAAGAGAAAATAGATTAAAGTGGTTTGGACATGTCTATCATAGATTGACCGATGCAGTAGTTAGGAGAAGTAATAAGGTTACAGTTGAGGATAACACTGAGAGGACGGGGTACACCAAATTTGGCATTAGAGGCAGCAGTTCCATATTTACTATGTATTCACAGCACAGTTAAATCGATTCTAACAATTGCTGAAAACACTTCATAACTATGATATACTGATAAAGTGTTATTCACATAGTTGGTGGTTTGTTCACAGAGAGAGAAAGAAAGAGACAACGAACATATAAAGACACAGAAACACAGGGACAGAGAAAGACGAACATGATAGGGAGAGAGATAGAGAAAGACGACATAACTTGTTATGATCGCCGGATCAACCATTGCTGGAGCTATTGTCAATGGTCGCAGAAGCAAGGAAGCGGTTAGGCCTTCGAAGTTTTGTCAGTCAGCAAGGGGTTCTATCGTCAAGGAATGAATGTGAATTATATTTCATATTACATTTTTTTCCAAACCTTTAGAAGATATTGATATACATCCCCAAAAAATATTTTGAAATTGACAGAAAGTCACCCCGTTGTGTCTCCATGTGTGTCCCCAACGTATCCCCCCGTGTCTTAGGTGTGTACCAACATAGAAAACATTAACATCTAATGGACAGGCCACGGGGCTTCTTGTACGTATTTGGCATGTCTGACATGGGTATGGTAACCTCCAAGGTGTAGGAGCCACAGAGCTTATCTCTTATCTCCCTTTTTCTTCAGCATGTTCCTCTTGGTTGGAGCAGGGAAGGGTGGGATAGAGCATGTCTAACGTCTGATCATGCGGATTGGAGCTCAGCCAGATACAATGATGTTGATGAGTTACTTGGGAGGATTTTGTTTTAAGTACATCTACGTCATGTTCTCTATCCTCACCAATGGGGTCCCTATTCAAAAAAATAAAAGCAAAAAAAAAAAAAATTCATCAACTCCTCATTGGATTTCCTCATAGCTCGACAAATAATGAACGACATTCTCCTCATTAATTCTTTTTCGTTTTCTTTTTCATCAATCATCAGCTCCCCATTGGGTTTCCTTCATAGCTCAATGCGTAATGAACAACATTCTACCGCACTTATTCTTTTCTGTTTTCTTTTTCATCTTCTGCCTTCAATTTTTTTCCTAGTGCTGATATCGGTATTTAGCTGACCATTGGATGATGCAGCAGTTGGAGTGACTTTATGAGCATGACGAGATATTTGTCATTCTCAGGTGTTCCTAATGCAGGTGATACCATCGTCTTTTGCAGGGCTGAGTAAAAACAATGGTGGCATCTTTAATGATCCTCTTATTCTTCAAAGGCAATGCCAGATTAGCTGATGGGTAATCTACTCTGCTCTGCTCTTGTAAGGTAGGTTTGGGAGAGGCTGAATCCTGCCTCAAACAAGGTTTGCAAGGTTGAGCCAGCAATACTACCTCTAATGCCTCTTCACTCCATCTATGTTTACCCTAACCTCCTCCTCCTAGCTCCCAGCATTAATAATACAGCATAAAGTCGAAGTTTACCACAACTCTTATCAATCATGTCCTGAGACGTCTTCTGTATGCTGACAATACCTCCAAAGAAATCCACTAACTACGTATCATACCATCTTTAACATAACCACCTTTCTCCAAAACAGGGGTTTAAATCACTATATCTAGAAACACAACAGTACTGCTGATACGTCCATATTTCGAAGACAACATTTTCAAAATAGCTTAATTGAAATCCAACGCGTTAATAAATACACACACCAACTCACCAAGTGATATGCAAATTATGCAAATTCTCCACCACCAAGTGAGGACGCACCCACCCAGTAATATGCAAATTCTCCACCAAGGCCTCTCATGGAAAGTCCCTCGCAATTTCTCTATATCTTTGCCGCCAATAAGGATGAGGAGAAGTTTCTGCTAAATTAGATATACCTAGTTTGGGAAGATGTGAGGTTTTTAAGTATTCAAGGATCACTTACCCTTTTCTATGTATTCTTACTCTCCTTCACACTTTTTCTATTTATATTTTATAGTTCTTTTATATTACAAAGAAATACCGCTTCATAAGCTAGAGGCTTAAAGCTGCACTTATTGGCATTTTAATCACAAAAGCCGGCAAATCAAAATGGCGTGTTTGTTTAAGGGCTTATAAGCCCGACCAAAAATACAAGCGTACTTCTTTGGCCAGCCAATAAAACCATTGAAAAAAGCCCGTGTAAATGCCTCAAACAAAACATGGGTTCTGTGTTTTTTTTGGCCGATTTAGCCACAAAGCAAAAGTCATAGTTCAGCCTTGAGCGTATTATGGAATAACCCTAACTACACTTCCATCAATCAGGTAGTTGAATCAGGCTTCCTAAGGAGTACTAGGCTACTAGCTAGCTTACTTGTATTTCTGAAGGAGTAAAGGACAAAAGACAACAATAATAAGTAGTTATTTCTTACTCGTCATCTTCTTCTTTAGCGCAACAATTTACAAAGTTCTATTTTGGTTCCTCAAAAACAGAACTTAAGCATTGCTGATTGGTCTTTCTCTCCTTCGGGCCCCATATGGTGATAAGTGCGAAAACACCGAATAATAGAGTTCCTCAAAACTCATCCACAAGGACCATAACAAATCACAAAGGAGTGTTTGAGGCACATTGACCATTTAGAAGCAATAATAAATTCCAACCATGAAAACAAGATCTAACCAAAACAACTATAGTAAAAAGTACTGACCTCAAAGGAAAGCTAATGGGACAAGTAATTTATAAAAGGAATACCTCTTTCAAAATTAAAATGAAATCCAATGCACTAAGAACTCCAACAAACTGAGCCTTGCAAAAATCCCAAAGAGGAGCCACAGGAATTCCCTGAAAATAATTAATCTCATGATTTTATCCAGGTTATTAACTCACAAATAATAATACCAACAGAAATTCTAACGCTTGAAAGCAAAAGGAACACGAGGAATGGTGGCATAAGGACCCAAGGGCATGATAACGCCAAGTGAACAAAGTAAATACAACAAACTGTTGAAAAAGGCAAATAACCTCAACAATGGACTACAAAACCAGTAAAACCAATGCCAAGAAGACAGCTGCAAAAGTGAGGAATAAATCATCTCTCTCAAGATGAATCGACCGTACATAAAACCAAGTAATGCACATGTAATGCAAGTAAAACTATAAATGATCTATTTTTCGACATCCATATATAGCGATTTTCCATTTTGATCTTAAATACTCACACATAGGACTAAAAGCTCTATTTGAACACTTCATATTTTTGAATTGAACACTTAAGAAATACCTTAGCTGACAAAAGCAAAGTAATTAAACAGGAAAATAAGATTGTCACATACCTGCTCATAAAGAATATGGAATGCTTGCTTCACTGGTAAATTCACATCCAAGGCAACAACCTGCAACGTTAGATGCATTTCAGGAAAGTCATAAAAACCCAAATCAATCAAATGAACCAACAATTACTGAAAGATATCCTGTATGCTTGCATCCAAACCTTGCCAGATTCAGGAAGTAACTCGTACGCAGTATGAGTTGACAGGAATACAGATATACGGTGCCGAGAAATGTTTATATCAGCCTCAGATATCCTTGGCACTGATTCCTGCAAGACACCAATACTCAAATCAACTAGCCTTTTTCGGCATTGCGCGAAGTGAATTATTACAATGATATATCCTTGTTTGTCAACCTTTTATTGCTATCGGAAAACCCATTCGCTATAAGGTGCCATACTATGTTTCTTAAAGAGCTGGAGGAAGCAAATTAACTTTTTCTTCATGAAGTTAGGAGATTAACTTCCTTTCTTCATTAGTACCAAGTTCCAGAAGACGTTAGGAGATTAACATCCTTTCTTCATTAGTACCAAGTTCCAGAAGACCTACGCAGGTACTCATGCTTCATTAGTTCATTCATCATTTCAGTGTAACTTTAGACACCATAAAGGTAGCCGTAGAGGCCAGGTTGAGTTCAGCGAGCATGGTGCATATGTCTACAGAACACATTTCTGGACTAGATGTTTACGGATTGGGTATTTCTTTTGGGCTTTCTGTCTTCCTCATTCGCATGACTCTGTGCTGTATTATGTAAATCTCCATGCGAAACACACAGGCTAACACAACAACCCCCCCCCCCCCCCCCCCCCCCATAAAATAAAATAAAATAAAACGCATCTAATGAAAAGATGTATAAACAAATAGGTGGTGGTTCATGGTTGATATTACAAACTGTTCTTACCAAACGAAGAAACGTATCATTGTCCACCTCCATATTACATCCAGGGATCTCATCATTTTCTGTAGCTAAGTAGACAGTATTCACCACCCCATAGTTTCCAGTTTCAAATGGTTGGCGCTCATCATGCCGCCATTCTCCATCCACAAAAAACTTGAACTGTGCCATGCAAATAAAAAAAAATTAATTCCACAGCAAGTAAACTCAGGCAATAGAAAAGGTAATTATAAATGAGGATAAAGGGAAAACCACCCAAAGAGACAAGGAAAGGCTAAAAATGTAAACTGGAAAAAACCACAGGGCTTTACAAGCTTTTATACTCGAGAATGAAGTAAATGAATTCCTCCAAAACAAGTTACTAAAAATGGTTTTCCTATAAATCAACCCAACATTTGAATTTGTTCTCAAAAACACTTTTCTCTCCATCCACTTAATTTGAAAAACTGAACAAACTCCACCACAACAAAGAACTCACAATCTCCTATTGCAGCCAAAGCCCCTAAATGGCTAAATCAATTACAAGCATCAAGATACAAGACAACAGAACCGCCCAATCTTTGTCAACCGGTTGAATAATATGTACCACAAAGAAAAGAATTAAACAATTCAACCATGAGATATATTTGCGTCAAGCTCAAAGTGAGAGGTACACTTCTTGAAGTGTTGATGTACATAAACTCATCTCTTGGACAAAAGTGCGTGAATTTCTTGATCAGCTTAGTGATTGTGCGCAACACATCTCAAATACAATCTCAAATACAAACAGTTGACTACATGATTTCAATTATTTGTTCATATTATTTCTTCCGTGCTCTTTTGCGAGGATGTCAATGTTGGAAATAGGATATGCGTGGGAGTCCGGCTCCTCTTCAATCCCTTTAAATGGATTGGAAAGAACACCCTCTCCAATCCCGGCTGGGAAAAAACTTTTTCAATCACACTTCAATGATCGGGACCGTTCATAATTTTTAAAAACCTAAGAGCATCAAGCATGCCAAAATCAGTTTGATCAATTATCGTTTGATATGATTTCGAAACAGATTTATATTGCAAACATTTAGAAAGGGGTTTCGTCCAGTGTTGCACTCTTATATTTTGCAAGATAATTTGTTCCAAATGTGGTCCAAAATCATATCTAATGATGTCCAATAAACTTGATTTTCGGGCATACTTCATGTTCTCAACGATCAAAACAAAATGAACTGTTTCGATCATTGACGTGAGATCATAAGAAATTTTTATGGGCCAGGATTGGAGAGAGTTTTCTCTCCAATGATTGGAAAGGAGCCAGGCTCATCGGAAACACAACATAGCAGATTAGCAGTTGCTAAGCATATTTGACATGTACAACAGCTACATTATTTGCACAAGTAAAACAAATATCTTTAAACGGATGCCAAAAAAATTCGGATGCCAAAGGGGCATTCACCGAATAATTTCCCGATACCCTATCCAAATCAATAATTATTGGAGAAACCAAAACATTAAGCTATTTTGAACTAATAACCTTTAAGAGGTTTCTTCCTGTCTCAGTCATGGAGTCTTGATCATTTGGCAGGCCTATTCAAAGAAATTATGTTACTTGTACCTATCAGCCAAGAAAAACAGAGACTTATATTGCTGGTGTCAAAGCATTCTTAGCTATTATTTGACCTGGTTGATTTTTTCAACAAACGCAAAACATACCCTCAGCAAAAAAAAAAAAAAAAGACTTGTTGCTGGTGTTGAAGTTCTTAGCTCTTATTCGACCTGGTTAATTTTTTCGACAAACGCAAAACATACCCTGCTTTATCTTTTGTTTTCACCAAATCAGCAATGAACCTCAGTACAACAAGCTCCCACTACATGAACTACGAATAAGATTCCCCCCAACAATTTCCATCCCCATGTATCAACTTGTAAAGGTGCATGCCAGTTTCTTTGGATATATTTCAGCGGTGCATGTCCAATGACTTTTGAAAATGTGGATTTCTTGGTATCTCTCATTGTCGTTTCTGACCATGATCAATTGTGAGTTCATATCCATCATACAAAAATAAACCTTGCGAAGTTTAAATTAGTAAATCTGTAAATGTTCATAATTTAGTACTTGCGTAAATATCAAGCACTTACGTATATCTTAACTAGTTCGGACAATGCATGAAAGGACATCTAACCAACACAGTAGACACAATCATACGACTTTTTCTCCAATGAATCACCAACATAGATTGTAGACACATTTCCCAGCAAAAGGTGCTGACACAGAGTCATAACACACACATGACCATCCAAGATTAATACAATTCCTACCAAAAAAGTAAGTTTTTCCCATGATTGACACACAACATGCCTGAAGAAGAACTATCAAGACTACGTACAATTATAATGATCCTAGCCATAACTCCTTGTACCATCTTTAGTTTATAGAACTATTGGTGATCTAACATCGTATCAAAGCTTTTGTTTTAAAGTGGTCTTGGATTCAAGCCTCACTACAAGCATTTGTTCTCCACTAGTATTCTTCATCTTCGTATGTATAGATGTTTGCATCTACACACGCAAGACGAGATTCCATACAAAAGTAAACAGACCCCTAAATCATCCCAGACCATGAAACATAGGACAACGACAAACCCCTTATTTATTCTACCATATAAACTATAATTACTTGGGTGAATGCATTAGAGGAGGTCTAATAGATAAAGAGAATTCATCAATAAATCCAACACAAGGCATTGATACTTTTCCAAAATGAAACAGCAATAGAGTAGTCACGTCTCTGAGAAACAAGAGCAAGTGAAGGCACCAAGTCAAACAATCAAACATAGTTTTTCTCATACTTGAGTCATGCAACATAGCTGATGACCCACCATAAAGCCTATATACGACTACATTTATCAAAGCCATATAGCTATAGGCTTATAAAAGTAAAGAAGCAACTATAATTGTAACATCATGATCATCGCATACTAACCTGGTGATATCCGGGTGATACGCTGTAGATAACCTGAAACACAGATGGCAAGCCCTCCATCGGAGACATCGGTATATGGTCCGTCCACCTGCGGATTCAAAGAAAACAATACCCATGCACGAATTTCATCAACTAAACAAAAGCTTTAACTCAAAATTAAGAAGATCAAAGTATCAAAAAAGTAGTACCAACATCGTAATGGAATCATTAAACTCACTCACCTGGTGAAGGTGCCACTAAGAAACACCCTTCTGCCCCCATAAGGCCACACAAATCGCATGGGTATCAATACAGGACCCGATACCCCGCTGTTATCATGCCCAGTATCTGAACCAGAACTAAACATCTCCTCAGAAACTGATTTCCTATCCCCCCAAAACCAATCAAACAACTCTCCTACTCCACCTTTGTAAATTACAAACCAACAATAAGCAACGAGACGACCAACGCCAAATTACAGTCGAAAACCGCGGTTTTGGGATCCTCCACAGCAGAGGACCCCTTAAGAGTTACACATTCGGAGCCACCAAATCAGAACCACACACACTGCGAAATCACAGAAATTCAACTCTTCTCAAGCACTCCAAGACCCACAAATTCCAATACCTAAAATTCTAGAAAGAAAAAGCAAAATAACAACCCTGTCCGTGCCGTGCTTAGAGTCTTATCTTTTGTACAGTCGGTCCCAAGCCCGGGTAAAGTAGAAGGGCTGTGTTAGCGTAGCTGACAGCCAGCACGTAAAAGCAAAAACAACACCAATTCTCAGACGAAACAATACCCTCGAAAGCTTCAAACCGTCAATCTTAGCTACTTCTGCTCAAAGAAAACCGCTCGAATCGGCACCCATAAATACCAAATTACGATCGAAACCGCGCGGTTCGAGTGCTGATCCAAACCGAGGCGGGGAATTAACGCGTAAATCCAATCGGAAGCCCTAAAATTGGGCGCCTTTAGGGGAAAACATGGGGAAATGGAAATGGTACCGGCGAAATCCACGGGAAAAAATTGGCCGGCCGGGCGACAGAAGTGGCGGGGGCAAACCCTAATTCCTGGGAGAAATCTGAGGGAGCGTCGGCATTGTTGGATCTTCGTAATCTCTGGTGCGATGTCGCGAGTGAGAGAGAATCTTCTCTGGGGAAAAAGGAAGAAGAAGTAGAAGCAAACGAGACGAATAATTATTATATTAATAATAATAATAGTATTAATAATGAGGACACATTAATAATTGCCTGAAAATATACTCCAAGGGTTCATTACACGTTGGCTACTTAAACTATCAGACTTTTCCAAATTACACCCTAAAGTAAAAAACTTTTATGCTTGACCGACTCTTTATACCTTTGGATCTGTTTGGTTTAGGCTTTGAGAAAGATTTTTGGGTAATGAGTGAAGACAGAGATAAAGAAAGAAAAAAGAGTAATAACTGGACAAAAAATTTATTGGGAATTATGCGTAGAAAGAGGGGTTGGTTCTACGGGAATTGGTGTGGATAAGAGTGTTGGGACACCACGTAGCATTTCTCCAAGATCACTCAATAATTATTCTTATAATTTGGTGCGAAGATTAACGGTGAAATGTTGCTGAAGTTGTTTCGCTCCTTTACCCTCTGTGGGTGTCAAACGAGTCGGGCCAATACAAGCACAGCTTGGTTTGGGCGCAGCAAGACACGATACGACACTATCCTTACAGCGACCCGTGTTGGGCCGTTATTTTGGGACACGTGGCACAGGCACGGAAAAGCACAAGCGCAACACATGAGTAAAAATTCAAAAATGTAAAATAATTAATTGCAAAGTAGATATACACCAGATACACTCTTTGTTTCATAATTGATGAATCACAGTATTCATGATTATGGATAGAAAAATATTATATTAATTAAGGTTTAAGAATTGTAAATGAATGATAGTTTAGTGGGTGGTAACCTAGTTAGGATGTACTCAAACTATAATAATACAACTTTTACCTATTTACATTCATTGTATATTGGTATCACAAAATTTCTATTCTCAATAAAATGCTTGTGCTTTTATAATTTTATTTTAATTACTATTTGATACTATTTTTTGTCAATTAAAAAGAAAATAATTTTTTTCACCTATTTTTTAAGAGAATTTTTTTCATCTTTGCAATGCCCCTAATAAAAAAAGTCCAATAGGGGGCACGGGCGCGGAGTTAGGCCTGCTCATGGGCTAGGTCGGACTGAGCATATTTCTCGAATGGGGTAGTGCAGCATGGCCAATACATGGGTTGGGCTAGGCACAACACAAAACACGTTTACATGAAACTGAACGGGTTGAGCCGGCACGGCTCATTCGACACCGCTCTACCTCTATTATGTTAAGTACAAATTTGGACTTGCATATACTCCCTCTATTCCAAATTGATTGTCCGCTTCAGTCTCCAATGTAATTTTTAAATTATTAATATCTTTCAGTCTACAGTATCTTTAAAGATTTAAAAAACTTTGTATAATAGAACTAATTGAGATCTATCATATAAAATCCATATTGCACATAAAATTTATTTTAGATTGAAAGCTATTAACAATTTAAAAATTGCATTGAAGACCGAACCGGACCATCAATTTGGAACGAAGGGAGTATAACGATATAACCTCTTCTTAAACCTAAAAGATTTCACTATTACGTTAGCTTGCACGTACCTCAACAAATTGCATGGGGTCAACTCAAGTGTACGAGTAGTTTTGGGACACCATGTAGTTGTGCCCCAAGATCACTCAATAATTATTCATATAATTTGGTGGGAAGATTAACCCTTAAATGTTGAAAGTTATTTCATTCCCTTACCCTCTGCAGGTGTCAAACGGGTCGGGCTAGTACAAGCAAGGCTCAATTCAGGCACAACACGATACGACCCGACACAATCTCAAGAACAAGCCATGCTTGGCCTTCATTTTGAGACACATGGCATGGGCACGGAAAAGCACAGACAAATTACAGCACAAGTAAAAATTCAAAGAATGTGTAATAATTAATTATGAAGTATATGTACACTAGATACACTATTTGTTCCATATTGGATAAGTCACAACATTCATGATTACGGATAAAGTGGATAGATTATTGGGACTAGGGTTGCGCACAGTCCGGATCAGATCGGATTCCTATGAATCCAATCCTAATTCGTGAGTCACGATTTTTCAAAAATGAAATTCGTGTTCGGACCAAAAGCCTAACGGTTTAGTTCCAATCCGAAATACAACTCACGGTTTGGTCCCGGTTTTGTCCACCGATTGATCAACCAAGAACTTCATCGCTTGTAAATACATAATTCTATGCTAAGAAAAATGTAAAAACACATAGACGCATGCATGTATAACTTATTGTATGATAGTATGTATAATTTAACTGATTATAGGTTATTGTCAATAACTTATATTTATAGTATGTACAACCTATTTGACAATACATCCATAATTAACTTATTATAACCTCTATATAAGTTATTGTCACTTTATGAATAGATAAATAGTTTATATTGATGATATATACCATATTGTCAAATAGTTACAAATAATTTATAAAAACAGGACAGTGTAAAATTATAATTATTTACTACATGTTACATATATATATATATATATTGTTAAATATCTCACTATTCGGTTCGGATAATCCACGGTTTTCAAATGAAAATCCAATCTTAATCCTCATCTCACGGTTTTTAAATTTTCAAATCTGTGTCCGAACCATTAATCCACAAACAAAATCCAAAAGGTACGGAGCAGTTCGGTCTAAACCGTTTTTACTGTTCACCAAATCTTTTGTGCAACCCTAATTGGGACATCACGCGACAGTGCCCCAAGACCACCCAATAATTACTCCCATAATTTAATGGTAAAAGATCCAAAAATAGCTTTCAAATATTTTTCTTGTCCAAATATCATGAGAATGTTAGGAATGATATAAGTAAACTTGCATATCGACCAAATCAAGGTACTAGTTTTTTTTTGTTTTTTGTTTTTACATGAAGAGCTATTTACCATTTTGATTAATACGAGTATGAAGAGGTGTTAATGTGAATAAAACCAAAAGGTTTAGATAATTAAGGTGATCAAGTGTCAGTTTTGTAGTTCAGAGAGGAGATTTGAAAAAAGTCATAGTTTAGAGGGCAAGATGTAATTAAGCCTATACTAGTACTCCTATGCACGAACCTATGTTACACGTACACATCAGATTCCGCCTTTTCTTTTCTTTTGTTTTTTTCTTTTCCCTAGAAAGGGGGAGAGAGAGAGAGAGAGAGAGAGAGTTGAATCCCACGGCTGTGGAGGAGGGGGTATGGGTGGTGGGACCGTTGGATCTGTAGAGTGAGACATGTGGGTTCCAGGGTTCATGCTAAAATGCTGTATCTATTGGGTGCAATAATTCTAACACCACACCCATTTACACACTCATTCACACATCCATACTCACAATAAGGGTAGGGCCCATACACACTGAATGTGTAGTGTGTGCGGGCTCCACCCTTGTTGTAAGTGTGGGTGCATTCAGTATGTGTGGACCCCACCCTTATTGTGAGTATGGATGTGTGAATGAATATGTGACTGAGTGTGGTCTATTGGGTTTGTACGTGATTTTATATTCTATTCTTTGATGTGTGTATTAAGGTGTAGTTGTAGAGAGAGAAATCATTAAAGAAACGTAGAGGATGGGTTGGGGGTGGTAGATCGGACGGTGGTGGTGGGGGTATATACGAGTACGGATAATGATTGGTGGGACAAGGAGAGAGAAAAAAGGGAGAGCTATGCCTTTTTGGGTTTTAACCAAAGAATTGATATTCACACTTTGTTTTTTTAAAGAGAATAAATACATATACTTTCGAGTTTCGACACTAAAAAATAAAAAAAGGATATATCAATAACACAAAAAAAAAAAAAAGGAACATGTGAATATCAATTCTGTATCAGTATTTAATACTCCGTTCATAAGAAAGAAGGAACACAAGTGAGCTTTTTTACTACGTTCATAATTTATCTTGGGTGACCATTTTCTTCTTATTAATATATTAAGTGTTCAAGTCAACTGCACGCACCTCAATTAATTATCGGATCTTGAAGTTAATGACCAAAAAAAAATTCAGTGGCCTTTGTGAAATTTGAACTGCGACCCTATTGAAAGACAAACACTTATTGATTTTCTTATTTTCACTTGGTCAAACTCGAGTTTTATCTGCCTGTTTTGTTCATTGAATCATTGTAGTTAGGTATAACCGAAAAGAAAATGGTTTTTGCACTCTATTTTTTTATGAATGTGCTCTACAATTTATCTTTAAATGCTCTTCTTTTTTTTTTTTGGATCCGCATCTTTAAATGCTCTTTGAACATTATTATGTGTATTTTGAAGTAAAAAAAGACATGTTTCAGAAAGAATTTTTAAAAAACAAGTGTAGAGCGAAACTCTTTTTCCTTAATTCTTGCTTTGTCCCTAAAGAATGTTCATTTTCACCATCAGTTTTTTTTTAAAATTGTATATATTTCTCAATTCATATTATTTTAACTTTTTTTTTGAAGATGTCAATGTATCATTTCATAACGCCATCCGGTAACGATTACATCAAAAGACATGAATGAAACCAAAGCTGCTAACAATTGAAATGAGCGCAGCATGGTAAGGCCTTTAAGGGCCACCGGCTCGCAGACACGACACCTTCGGGACGGGACTATGAATCCTATCAACGATTAGCAGCAGAGCATCCCCACGGATACCCAGCTCAAACTATAACACAATCCAGCACAGATGTAATCAAGAGAACTAACCAACAAACAAAACCAAAAAAAAGAACAAAAAACAACTAATTTGGGCTCAAAAGTTTCACCCAAAACAACCACCGATTCTTCTCACTGTGTTGGATTAGGATGAACCGAGATCAAACTAGCTGCATCTTCGGAGTGAGAACCAAGCTCCATCGCCTTTCGCATGCGGTTGATGAGCTTTATTGCGTCGGAGGAGGCCAAATCCACCCGAGTTTAACTCTTTGTTAGATCTACTCCATTGGCCACGCATCAGACGGCAAAGGAAGGAAAGTGATGGAGGTGGTGATTATAATTAAAAACTCTATCTAATATAATCAATGTTGCATATGGAAATGCTACAAAGTACAAAATATGAATAAATTTATGGGAGTATGCCGTGAACGTGGATAATATTCGTGGGATGCAAGGAGTAATTTTTTTTACACAACTTTCATGTATTTATGACATATTCAATATGCTTTTCGCATTTTCATTACTGTCTATGTTTATATTTCCTTCCAAAAAAGCAGTAGTACTTTTTAAGTTTTTATTGGGATGTGGTTAATAATTTTTATTTTTTTGGTTTTAACACATTATTATCGGGACATATTATGGAATAATTGCCATTATTCCTGTTTTGTCGTTTTAGTAAGTTCTCCATATTAGAGGGCAAATTTACAGTACAAGGGGGACTATTGTGCTTACAATGCTAATGATCAATATTAAGGAATCATTATTCTCTTTACTTTCAAAAAAAGCATCACCCTCTTTTCCTTTTTTTTTAAAAATATTTATTAAACACCATTCTCAAAGGCCACAATGTCCGTGGTACTAAGGAGTATTTTTTAAGTATTTATTTATCGCTTTACGAGACGGCCAAAGGGGTCATTCTCTTATCACATTACATCACAGGAATTGTTTGTTTTTGTTATGGAAATGCAAGTAGAAAAATAGCCATCTAATTTGTAAAAAATACTAGTACTATTAGGAAGCATTAAATGAAATGGTGTTTTTATGTGGAAACTTCTTGTGCTACCACCTAATAGTGATATTTGCACAATAGTAAGTAGGAAATTCGTTTTCGTCCATTTGTTTCACATGAAAAATATTTTGTACCGTAATATTTGCAATAAAAATAAAATCTTACGAGGGAAAAAAAAACTTAGCCATAACAAACGAAGCTTTTGTTGATGCAAGTTTTTATTTTTAGGACCAAGAAAACCCACTTAGGTGGTGTTCCACTTTCCCCGAAATGAACTTTTTGAAAAAAAAAGAGGGTAATTTTAAGCTCAAAAATCATGTATTTGTACAAATAATTTTCTTACTAATATGGATCTTATTTGATAGATCTCATTAAGATTTTTTAAACGGTACAAAAAAATTGAAAAAATATTTTTCATTTTCATTGTATTTAAATTTGAAATTACCTTCTTTTTTCAATTTTTTTTTGTGGAAAAAGTGGAACACCCAGTACAAGAAAAAACAACAAACAATATTTCATGAAATTGAAAAACAAAACCACAACTAAAAAGCTTAAAGTCTATATAATGACCAATTCAAACTGTTGCAGTCGAGACTATCCAGTAAGAGCAAGTGCACCAATAAATAGGTAAATTGGCTATTCATAACATAGTTTTTGTAGTTTACCTATTTACTTTTTGTATTGTCTCTGCAGCAATGCTCTGTACTTGCTTTCTACTTTATTATAATATAGTATTTTATCATCTTGGACGAGAAGAGAGAGAGATGAGACTGTTTGAGAGAGAGAGGACAAACTGATAAAGTGGGTGTTGACATTAAAATAATAATAGTTTATGTTTTTGCTATGCTACAGTTGATAGCTATTAGTACCGAGCTTTTTCAATGCATGTATAATACCTAAGCAAGTAGCGAGACTGGTGTAGCATGCTTTTCATGGTTTTGCTCTTCATTTTAGCTTAAAGAACCTAAATACAGAGTCTGGTGTACTTGCCCTAAGAGCGATAGGATTCCCGCGTACTACCCGAGCTGGATTAGTTGACGTTGAGCTTCAAGAGCAAGCAATATATATATATATATATATATATATATATATATATATATATATCGGGGCGGTTCCGGGGACCCCTAAAGAAACCTCTAAAAAAATCCCTCATAGTTCCCGATCGAATTTTGATGATCCGAACCGTTCAATATAATCAGAACGTAATTTTAAGGCTAATTGTGAGAAATCAGCAAAAAAAATGATCGGAAAGGGCTTCATCCGAACAGTTTTTTATTAAACTTTATTGAACGGTTTAATAAAAAACTGCTCAAATCAAGCCCTTCAAGGTCATTTTTTTTGTCAATTTCTCGCGGACACCCTTAAAATCACATTCTGCACACATTGAGCGGCTCGGATCATCAAAATTTGATCGGGAACTATGAGATTAAAATTTGGGGGGTTTTTTTAGAGGTTTTTTTAGGGGTCCCTTGAACTGCCCCGTATATTATATATATGGGCCCCGTTCCAGAAACCTTTTTGAAAAATAAGCAGCTTATTTCACATTTTCAAACTCAAAAATAATGTAAATGAAAAATAATTTTTTAACTTTTTTTGCACCGTATTAAAGATCTTGATGAGATCTATTAAATAAGATCCATATTGATAGGAAAATTATTTGCGTAAACACATTATTTTTGAGCTTGAAATTGCCTTCTTAAAAAATAAGTACTTATTTTACGTTCCGGAACGGGGCCTAAATCTTCTTTGCCGTACCCCATATGTCTTCCTTGTTCCTTCTCATTTTTCCATCGTTCGCGCTCTATCTAAGCCATCACGTCAGCAAGGATAGAATCAGGGGGTCTAATAACGGCGATTGTCACGACAAGAATTTTAAAAAATACAATTATGATATGTAAAAAAAAAAAATTATGCCCAACTTATATAGTTTCGTCATCACTAAATTTTTTTAATATACATTTCGCCACTATTAGAATAAAATCTTAGTTTCATCCTTCATCACGTGATCAGTCTCAGGAGTACTCATACAAATTTGTTTTTTGCCTGGAGGACAGGTTGAGAGATTTTGGTCAATCCCTTGTTAATACAAGAGATTCTCTCCAGCTGATTAGACACCACACTTTACTTAATCAAAGTTATTAATTTCCACCTGCTGAGTCATTTTGAGTTGAATTTTTGGCCTTTGAGTGCATGTCCGTGGGGACATCAGTGCACGTTAGAAAACTAGAAAAAAAGCCAATTTTGTGATTGGAGTGTTTGGAAGTTAAAAAGGAAACGTTAAAAGATTTTGTTGTTTAAGCACGAGTTTAGCCTAAATTAAAACTATGATCATGGTTGACTTCTCTTTTGTCTTTCTAACCTATTTTAAGCATTGGATCATCAAAATATCTTTTACTACTACTTTCTAAAATTGTCTCGGCCGGTGACGGTTATTAAAAATTTAAAAAATTCCTACGTACCAATATTAAAAGAAGTTTGCAAACACGAAACTTTATCACTTTGTAGCTTATTGGCCCCGTTCTGCGAGGGTTTTTATTTTTTAGGAAAATTTATATAAATGGTCATTCTAATTTCGTTCGAGTCTTATTTTTGTCCTTTAAGTATCAATTACAACTCTTTTGAGTTTCAAGTTTGGTTTCCGTACAAAATTGGTCCTATTGATAACTTCGGTCAGCCAAATTGGACGAAAAAAATCAGATTGATGGCAGTTTGGACGTTGCAATTTGTACCAAGTTGGTCCAATTGATAATGTCTGCCCTCAGTTTGATTTTTTCTGTCCAGTTTCGCTGACAGATGTTATCAATTATACTTGAAGGTCAAAAGAGTTGCAATTGATACTTCGAGGACGAAAATGAGACTTGGGTGAAACTAAGAGGACTATTTCTATAAATTTTCCTAATTTTTAAGTACTTATTTCCTGTTTTATGAGATAGGTCATTCTCTCATAATACATTATCTTTAATTTAAAAAATAAGTACTTATTTCAGTTAGCGAAATGGGGCCTAATTAGTCTTGTCCTTTTTTTAATTCTTTTACGACTAAGTAACATTTTGTCTATAGTTTTACTTTTATGATTCCTCTTTCATTTGCACTATATGAAATCCTTATTCATGTATATGATTGCAAGAGGTACTTGATGCATATTTCAACTCCTTTCTTTTCAAAAAAATGTTTTCTAGCCGAACACTGGAAAAGAGAAGCATGAAGATGTTTTTGCATCGAAAGTTTTACAAGAAAAATAGTTGACATTGTAGTATATTTTTTACGATGAAACAAAACGGGGCCCTAGTTCACCGCTTCTTTGCATATGCCCCCAACTAAATATAAATGTTAGGTAATGGACATTTTGTCTATGAGTTTTTGTGATTTTTAACTAAAAATAAAGTGGGTCTCAAAACACATTTTGAGGTGGGTATAATTGAGTTTAGATACTCTTAAGTAAATGGTATAATCATTGGAAAAATGAACAAAATTCATTAAAAGATAAAGGAGAAATTGTCTCTTGTATGGTCCAAAGATTATAAGGGGAGGCCCATTTACCACATACATGTGGTCGCCGCTGCCGCCAACTGCCCAGACTGGGCTGGGCCCAGACACGAGGCTCGGGACTCCTGGCCCGTGATTTGTGGTATCGATCTGGGCTTGGACTTTGAGCCTGGGCCTAATAGCCTTATCCTTTTACTCCCAAAACATTGTGTTACAAATGTTCTTAGCTTATCTTTAGTGAGTATTAATTATCAAAACATGTTCTGGGCAGTCATTTTCCCTTGGTTGAAATCTAACATGGGCTTCCAGCCCGCGGGCTTGGTTTGCAATGATAAAAAACAAAAAAAGGATTTTGAGCTCGCGTTTATTCGTTGAAAGCTTGTTCAAGACAAATTTGTTGCATAAATAAATCAAGCCTAAACATTATTTTGAAACTCGTTAAGAATTCAAATCAAACTTGAGCAAGCTACAACTTGGCTCGTTCAGATTATTATGTATAAAATATTCAAGCTCGTCTAGATCGACTCGTGTTTAACTTGATTAAAATTCATTTGAGATCAACTTGTTTCACAAACTAACGAAACTCGAACATATTTAAAAAATAATAATGCTAGGTACACTACATAGTTACACTATATCTTATATGGGGCCCACTCCGAGTGCCACAAAATTCAAAAAAATGCCCATAAATTTCAAAATATTATTTTATGAGGCTCTGTAAAAAATTAGATCTAACAGATATTGATTAGTATTATTTTTGGATTAGTAGGGATAAAATTGCTCAATTATGCAGTTTTGCTACTAAGTATCAAGAAATAATACCTAATGATTTCCGTTGGAGCTGATTTTTTCCCAGGGTTCCATAAAAATAAAATTTTAAAATTTATTAATATTTTTTTGGGACCCGAAAAGGACCCCACATAAAATGTAATGTAGTGTACGTAGCACTCCTATTTTTAAAATTTTCAGCACTTAATACTGAATCAATTAAGTAATAAGTGATTCAGTAAGTTTGATAACCACATTTTACATTACTTAACAAATTAAGTACCACTTAAAATATAGGCCAAAAAGTTAAAAAAAATTAAGTAGCTTTGAGCTACTTAATTCTTGCTGAATTCTTTTATACTTACATTCAACCATCATACCACCACCACAACCACTCCCACCCACACCGCCACTACTCCACCACCACTACTACCACCATCTCCACCACCACCTCCACTACCACCACTCCTCCTCCACCACTCCATCACCAACACCTCCACCACTCCACCACCACCACCACCACCTCCACTACCACCACTCCTCCACCACAATATCACCACCACTTCCTCCACTACCACCACCACCACATCACCACCACCAACTCCACCACCACTTCCCCCACTACCACTACCACCACCACCACTCCACTACTACCACTCCTCTTCCACCACTCCATCACCACTACCACCACTTCACCACCACCACCACCACCACCTCCACTACCACCACTCCACCTCCACCACATCACCACCACCAGCTCCACCACCACCACCATTACCACCACCACCACCACCGCTCCACCACTGCAATCACCACCACCAGTTCCACTACTCCACCACCACCACCGCTCATACCACCACCTCCACCACCATCATCACAATCATCACCACCACCTCCACTCCACCACCACTTCCATCACTACACCACCACCATCGTTACCACCACTCCTACCACCTTCACCACTCCACCACCATTACCAAAAGTATATTGTGACCGTTAGTAAATTAAGAGAGAATTGGAACAAAATTAATTCATCATTTTTTTAATTCAGTACTTAATATATTTATCAAACAGCTTTTCAGCTTAAAATTTTCAGCATTCAGTTTCTAGTACTTAATTTTTCAGCTTTCAGTTTCAGTTTTCAGTTTTATCAAACAGCCCCTTAGCCGATCAACTACTTATCACCCCTTTTTAAAATTTTTTTTAAAAAAAAAAAAAACTAATTTATCCGTCCACACAACCCGCACCAAACAAACCCTACACCTACTCCCACGTACTACAGTACTAGTAATAAATACGTTCTCCCCCTCCATTTACCCATTTCTCTCCTACAATGGTGTGATCAGACAAGAGAGAGAGAGAGAGAGAGAGAGAGAGAGAGAGAGAGTGCTACAGTTACATTTGTTCCAAACCTCCGAATAAACCCCAGAGAAAGTAAATTCTAAAACCCTAACCCCACAGTTTCCTCAAATTCGTTATCGTCTTTAATCACATGCTATAGATACATGCGTGTATATACACATATATATATATATATGTGTGTGTGTGTGTGTGTGTAAATGTATATAATTACTCATTAATAGGGGATATCTACGCAATATGTATACTTCACTATAAGGTCTAAGCGTGCAATGTTGAATTGATTTCCGTATTTTTGTTCGGTTTGTTATTGTTCTGAAATTGGGTTGGTTGTGTCCAGTATTCGGTTTACAATGGCCAAACTATCTGAATGTTTCGACATTGAGATAGATAAATGCACGCGTATGTATGAATATACATAGGCTTGCATATTGGAGTCTAGTGAAAGTTGTGGAAGAATTGTCTTCCATATACCGATTATGTCATATTCATGTGAAATCTCCGATTAATATAAGTGCTTGTGTACTTTAATAATAATTTACCACGAGGTCTATGCTTGTGATGTTAAATTGTTTTTCGAATTTTTATGTTCAATTTGTTGGTAACAATGGCCGTACTATGTGAATGTTTGGATTTTGAGAAATAGATAAAGTACTATGATGGGGAGGCCGATAACACTGGAGGAGGGAATGAGTATACTGGAAGAGGGGATTGTGAAGGCAAAGATGATTCTTGATGGATATCCCTCTAGTGCACTCTTTACCGCCGAAGAATATATGAAGTTTTATGAGTATCCTTTTCGAATAACTGAATTGTGTTATCTTTGATTTTTGTGTTATTCCATATACTCCAACATTTGCGATATATTCAAAACAAACCTATTGATTGGTGATTACAATGGATTTGGTAATTTCTTAATCCTTTATTTCTGTCCGCTTGTTGGTCCTGGATTTATAAATTGGCCATGTTGTCCTACATTATCTTTTCCACGCTTTGGTGATGAGTTTGGAGTTATGACAATCTGCACTTTTCTCTTAGTATGTTAACATCACGATTATTAACACAGTAGCTGAAGAGTATTCCTTCTGTATTTCTTATGTTTTCACTTTTTTACAGGTAGGTAATGTTTATGTCCAATTTAATTTCTATCTTGGTTTCCGCTTGTGCCTGGGATTATCTACTTAAATTCCTGTATTGAGAGAGCTAGGGAGAGGTATCCTTTATGTATCTTTGAGCTAAATGCAATTAACCTTCCCTTCTGTGCTTGGAACCACTAAAGCTGATTTGTTAATAGTGGATCTGTAGAGTTTGATTCCAACTTTGCGGCAGTGACCGGTGAACTAGAAGTCTAGAATACAAAAAGCCTGCTAGTTCTGTTTTTTAAAATCTATATTTTGGTATTTAAGAAAGACTTTAACAACTGATTTTATGTCTAGAAAATTTAGTCTTGCCATGCTGGTTAAGGAAACTGAAAGTACAATGCTAAGTGAACCCTATAGTAGAATTCCCAACCCCAAAACCCATACACCGCGCCGCCCTTCCCCCCCCCTTTCTTTCTTGTACTCCTTTGGTCTACTCGAAGGAACATTAGAATAGCATCATGAAGTTGGTGGAATATATTGAAATTGATACAATTCAAATGTAGAAAACAAACTGGCTATTACTGCACATACGAGAGTGCCATCCCTTTGAACATTTCTAGTGATTCATCTACCCAAACATATCAGGAAAGATAGATACCTATGTAAACTGCTCAATAAGATTGGGACAATTAATTCAAACTAGTTCTTTTCTTGTTTATTTTTTGTTAACTGATTTGCAAGGAAAACTTCACACACCCATGCTTTTGTGAAATAGAATCCCTGTTGCTAGATTTCAATGGAAATTTTATCCTTAGATCTCTTTATAGCTGTGTTTACTACATGTGTATTCAGCACCAATCGTGTGACCGACCTTTGCATCTTTCTCAAAGATTTACAAGGGCTTTAGAGGAGAGCATTTCTTCAAGGGTAAGAATCTTTAATTATCATGATAATGTATAGTAGTATTGTGAAACAAATGGTTAATAACATGTTGCCATTTTTATACTAATACGCTGTTGAGGTTGTTTTAAGTTTTTAACTCTTGGAATTTTTATCTTAGTTCATTGCTGAGGCTATCATTGACACACTATGTTGTCGTGCTTCTCAAGGGATTAAGATGTGCTACTCTTGTAATTTGTGTGAATGGTTCACTATTGTACTCCCCTTTAACTTACATATGGTTGGTGGTCCTATATTGAAAGATGTTTGTAACAACCCTTGGGTGCCCCTGCTTGGGAATTGATGTGCTGTCCTTAGTTGCAAGAAGTGGGAGCGCATGCTGGGGAGTGAGAGGATATGAAGAATCTCACGTTGGGAGCCTCTGAAATAGCATATATATAGTATGTGTAATATGTGCGTATGTATGTAGGTACATACGAATATAAGTACTCCAAATTTTACATTTATGTCACTCCTAGTAGACATGTCAATTAATAAGACATGTCAATTAATAATTGTGTCAGCTGCAAATGTTTTTTTTTTTTTTTTTTTGGTTGTAAAAGGAAAGAAGTATTTTTGCTTGTGCAAGAAGTGGGAGCGCATGCTGGGGAGCGAGAGGATATGAAGAATCTCACATTGGGAGCCTCTGAAATAGCATATATATAGTGTGTGTAATATGTGCGTATGTATGTAGGTACATACGAATATAAGTACTCCAAATTTTACATTTATGTCACTCCTAGTAGACATGTCAATTAATAATTGTGTCAGCTGCAAATGTTTTTTTTTTTTTTTGGTTGTAAAAGGAAAGAAGTATTTTTGCTTGTACTAAAAATTTGAGCGATTTGAGTTAGTGTTTCTTTCCAAGTGTCTTGTTCTTACTTCATATTTAAGCTATTGAAAGGACCAAAGAGAACTCTATATAAAGTGGTGAGAAAATAAGTGGCTGCACATGGTTTACCAAGGTTATGGCTTGCGTAAAGTGTAAAGTGTAATGGCAAAGGGATTCACGTGGTCAACTAGATTATTTTGGACAGGGGATTCGTTGATTGACTAGGGCAATTACAATATTGTTTTAATTGTCGGAAATATCGAAATGGCTGTTGAAATCAGAAACTGCATCTCCCTAGGTCTATGTTGCTTGACAAGGCTGCTGATTTTCACCAGGGAGACGCCTTAAGGCCATTCAGGTTAATCCAATTTGCTGGTTAACTGCAGTAGTTTGAGAATTTTGAATGACAAATTAGAAACCATTTCTGTGATGCATGAGAATTGTTTCAAGAGATTGGAGTCTTGAAACTATAGCCTTATAGTCGAGAACCAACACGATAAGCAATTGGATAACTCAATTCCTGGTTTAGGATTACTTGAATCAACACAGTAATCAATTGAATAAATGGACCCTTTGGTTAGGATTACTTGGGGTTCCCGGTTTTGTCACAATCAAACAGTACACGCATACAGAGGGGAGGAGTACCATTGTACTTGTGCTTATTCTCTGTGGGAATTACTGAATTAGTCATGGGGTTTGCACAAATCTAATGCTCTGGATTTCGAATGAAGGAAGTAATGTAATGAGCGCAAAAATTGAATTGGGTTTATGGGTCTGTCCTCTCTGATGCCTTCAAGCTTTGATTTGGGGGCATGGATCCACGGCATAACGTCCCTTGAGTTCCTCGCTTTTTGAGGTATGGGGGGCAGCTATTTCAGGGGTAAAAACTTTTTGTGAGCACCCACTTTGTGTATATATTGCCGAAGGTTAAGTCTGTCTCTTAGTCCTCCCCACCTTACCCCAATCCATTGGGGATTACAAGGTTACTGTTATTGTTTGTGGTTCTATTTGAATCATGCCAACTTGTATTCAGATTCAGGCCCAAAATTGGAGGCCTAGCACGTTCAAGCATCTCCTCATCATGGGATGCAGCCTGTGATTTTCAGGTTACACTAGCTGATCCTGGGAAACCCATGGAGTGAAATTCCATATGCTCTATTGCTTATGCAATATATGCTCATTGATTATCTTGGTTGCCGTTCAAAAAAATTGATTATCTTGGTTGTACTTGCAAGTATCCGACTTTCAAGCATTTATCCTAATTATGTGTTCTCTTCTGATTATGCTTTCAGGTTCTGCCGTCCTTACAGGGCAAAAATGGTGCCTCTCTGTTGAAAGAACTTACAAGCCTGTGGGCTAATTATAAATCGATGGCTAAGTGTCTGGGAGGATTCTTTTTATACCTTGATCGGCCTTATCGGACTGCTACATCACTCTGTGATGTGTCGTTTCGTTGCTTCCGCGATCTGGTAAACATATCATTATAACATTCATGGGGTATCTTTCCAATGTCTATTTTCATCTTGTCAACTTGCAACTCCTCTTTTCTTTTACTTTTTTTCCCCCCTCTCTGTATACTGTTTTTTATTTGATCTGATTTCTTGTTTCAGGTTTGCAATACACACTACCCAAAGCTTCAGGAAGCTGCAATTGCACTTGTATGTTCAGTTGACTTTGAGTTTCGTCTACTCTGTCCTTGGCTCCTTGCTATATTTATCTGCGTTTTTGTGTACAGATCAATCAGGATCGCACTGAGAATCCGACTGATAGGAGCCTGCTAAAGTGTATCTCAACCTTTTTTGTTGAAATGGGAATTGGAAAAGACACTTGCTATTATGACGACTATGAGAGGGCGATACTTGCAGATACTTCTAGTTACTACTCAAGATTAGCTTCAGAGTGGCTTGCTCTCTATTCATGTGTCGACTACATTAAGGAGGTTGTTACTGCATCAGTTGTGCATTGACAAAAGATGTACCAACAAAATCACACGTTTAAAAGATTTTTCCTGAATGTTCTAGGCTGAGTGGTGCTTAAAGAAGGAGATACAAAGAGTGAGTGAGTATTTAAAGCAGTCTACCGTGGAGAAGCTGATGCAGGTATCGTTTTGCTTATTTAGCATTTGTTTTCCTGAGTGTTCTTGCAAGTTGTGCTCCTTTGACTTAATGCCGCAATCTTATCTGTGCTGGCTGTGCTTTTTCTTAAGTTCAAGAGCTTTCTCTTACTTAATGTAGGCTATAAGTGTTTAATGACTAACCCTGACAAAAAGTTATGGAGCCGCCACTGAGTACTGATTTTTCTTTTACACCCTAATGAGATAGTATGGATTTTAGGGGTAACTAATAAAAATGACATGCAAGTACTTAACAAGCTCATGAAATGCTTTGGAGCTGCCTCCTTTTTGCTAACTTTTGTGTCTGGGACTCTAGGTTTTGGGTGTCCACATTTGATTTCAAGGCATCCGTTACTCTCATAGATAGTATCCAGAGATCTCCCAGTTCTTTTAGACCCTTCTATATCAGTTCAAATCAAGGTTGGGTAATCCAAATCTAGTCTAGGTGAATAAAAAAATCTAACTCTAGGTACAGTTAACTGCATGAATGCTCTTTTGAATCAAGGCATCACTTTACTGAGGTTCCCTTGAGGTTCATGACTGCAGCATCATGTTTAACTTATTGCTATTTTTGAGGGGTGGGGAGCCTGTGGGGCTTATACTCTGAATCTGATTGTGGAAGAAGGAAGTAAGAGGAAGGTACAAACAACAACTAGAACCAATTCGGTTCACTTTCTCGCCACCTAGAGGTTTTATAGTCCAGAACCTATTTCCTTATTCATTTCTATTAACCATTAGGGCCTGTTTGGGAGTCTAATTATTTTTGCATTTTGCATTTTGGATTGTAAGTTACTGGTTTTGGATTGTGGCCAGAATAGATTATGAATCTGGTAGAATGTTTGGGAGATATGTGCATAATAGATTTTGCAACAGAGTAGTGTTTGAGAGATAATGCTCAGAATAGATTATGAATGGGTACCTTACTTTTTGGTTTTGTTTGGTTGAGAGTTTAGTTTAGTTTAGTTTAGTTTTGGTGGTGGGTGGAGACAGAAATAGGGTAATGATTGAAGAGAGGGGTAATGATTGGAGAGAGATAGAGAGAGATGAGAAAGTAATAATTGAAAAAATAGGGTAATGATTGGAGAAAGAAGTAAGGTAATGATTGAAAAACAAAATTAAAACTAAGCTAAACTTATCACCGAACAAAGCCTTTGACTTTTCATTTTTAACTTTTTGGCTTTTTTAACTTTTTGGATTATGGTTAGAATGTATTTTGAATATGGTCGAGTGTTTGGATGATATGTGCAAAATGTATTTTGCAACAAGAGAAGTGTTTGGGAGATATGTGATGAAAATGAATTATGATTTGATTTTTTACCACGTTGCCCCTGGTTATTTATGATGGTATATAATGTGTATAAATAATGTTTTAGTTAATTTTTTAAAATTATATTGTGAAATTATTTTCTTCTTCGTTAGTTGAAAGTCTAGCACTATTTTTAAAATTTTGTTGGTAATTAGGAAGAATGCCAAAAGAAGTTTAAGACAGAAAAAGATAGGATTGTAATTTTTTGAAAATGGTAGGGGCACATATGTCTTTTTCCCATGTACAAATCGAGAATGCAAAAAAGAGAAGTTGAAAAACTCCTCTTGGCCTCTTTTTCCATTTCAGCCTCTATCCTCAAAATCTGAGAACTCATTTGTTGGGAATGAATTTTGGTGGAGGGTTGCCAAACACCCAAAAGGCAAAAAGGAGAATTGGAAAATGCAAAAAAATAGGTAACCAAACACTTGAGGGTAATGCTCAAAATAGATTGTGAATTTGGGAATGGAAAAGCTCCTCCAGGAGCTGATTCTCAGATTGTGTCTCTGAAGTGTAGTTTTCATAATGCATTTTGAGAGAATCCATTCTCACAATCTGGCTTCCAAATGGAAAAAGTAGGAAAATGCACAATCTGGCTCCCAAACATGCCCTTACTATCCATGGTTTTTAGTCCCATTTTAATTTCCATTTTTTTTCCTGGATGGATACTTCGCCGATCTACTTGCCTTATTTTCTTGTGCAAGTAAGCTGCTCGCAATCCATCGTTGCTTTTTTCTTCTCTTTGATGCAACAACTTTCTCCTGGAAAAATAGTCAATGGTTTTAATGTGATAGAGATGTTATAAGCAGTTTAATTTCTTCCCACTAATTTGTATCATTTAACACGAGACGAAGTCCATTAATGTCCTCAGTTCACTCTGATTAACTTGCAGGTTCTGCAATGGCAATTGATGGGCCAAACTGCAAGCAAGCTGATCGAAAAGCAGAAGGCTGAGAACCAAGATTTACCAGCATATCAGGTATTCTTCACCTTATGCACTGAGTAGTTCATAGATTTGGGCCAAAAAGTTAATAGGAATTTCATTAGAACTCAAAATCTAAATTAGTTCACAAAATAGTTAATAATCTCCCTCCACTAAAGCAACTCGATCACAAAAATAGACTAAAACTACACATGATTTTTATGACAGAATTCTGGACTATTGTGATGAAAGCTAGCTTTATCCAACTAATTTCATAACTGTAGGGTCCAAACTGGATTATCGGTCCGAATAAGGCAACTCAATAATCCCAGAGAAATTCATATAGAGCGATATCAAACAGGAGGTCCAGTTCTATCGTTTTTTCCAAAGTATCAAACCAATTACCGGTCTCAAATTATTTGTTCTTATTTGTTTTCAAAACCATTACCAGACCACTAGAATCATGTCAAATAGGACTATTAGTTCTGGTTGGAATGGGTTTACCGTACCGATTTCTTCGATTTTCTTGAACACCGCCAAAATGCATTCAACTATTGCCCAGCCTCAGCTCACATATTACCAAACACTTTTTAAGCAAATCTTAATTATTTTTTTGGAGAATTTCCATAATGGAGCATCTGTTAATGGAAGCTTGTACGATTGGTCCGCCTTGGTTAAAAATGGAATATAGTTGGAGGTACTCTCTTTGAGATTCCCTGCTACATGAAGTGCTTAGATCTACACCTGTACCCAACACTTACTCGAGTCTATTTAAGTGTTCAAAACACTTCATAATTGGTCTACCATTATTAATTTGTGGGATGGGCCAGGGGCTTGTTAAAGGTGTTTGTCAAAATAGATTGTAAAAGCTGTTTCTTCAAAGCAGAATCCAATAGCAAAAAAACTGGTGTATTCTCGGAATCAACTTCTTAAGAAGTTGTTGGCCGAGAAGAAGATCCGATGGTGTAGCTGGATGTCGTGCCTAATTTTTAGGTATCTTGCAGGAGCTATTGTCCAGATACAGCAGCATGAGCCTTGGAGATGGAACATCAGCATCGCCAATGTTACAATGAAAACAGTATCCAGAAAAAAGCCACTGAGGTACGTGACCTCGCAAGAACTGTAATGCCAATCGCTATTGTAGGTCTAGAAGTTTAGACTACCTCCACGTTCCGTGGCTCTAGTACTTTTGTACATTCTCCTTTTTGTTCACAATGGAGTTGCCCAGCTTGGGGTGTTGATGTTAAGCGACTGTTTTTTGGGTTGATGTCCTAACCTTGGTACCCTTGTTCTAAGAGCATGTCCAAGGGAGGTAGAAAATTCCTATACCGAGTATAAATTTGGAAATACAAGTGTAAGTTTAAGAGCCACTTTCAACAAGTGCGCTCCAAGGTGTTGAGAAATGACAATGGTACGTTTCAATTTGAAGAGTCATTTCTTGACACCATAGTGTAGCAAGTTTACTCTCAGTTGGACAGTGTTTTGCTGACATGACACTTCAAATATGGTTTTTTTTTGGATTTTGCTACCTCCTTCGGAGATGCTCTAGCTTTACACCTTTGAGTATAGAACTGCACTTATAAGGCCTCGGATTTGTAATAGATCACATTTTGACACTCCCTTTATTCTCAATCATTCATTTTTTTTTTTTTTTTGAATGCCTCACATTCCTTGTCCATTTTGACTTGTAATAAGAAAAATTGAACTATTTCCATTTTTACCTTGCATTCCATATTCAAATTCAAACACAAAAGTGGAGGGGGGAAAAATGCATTAGAGTCTAGAAGGTTACTTTTTCTAGTTAAAAGTGGTCATTGTTCAAAATATTTGAGTAAAAGTAATTTTTTTTAACTTTTGAATCAAAAAGTCAAAAAAATAGGTGCAAAATGAACAAACGCGAAAAAATTTCAAATAAGGACAAGACGACACTTTTTCCAAAAGTGTTAATGGAATACCATCTCATGGCATTTTAAAAAAGAGGGTACTTTCAAAAATCCACATATTTTGAAGATCAATGATTATGTCTTCTTATAAAGTTTGATTTTAAAAGGGACAAATTTTGGGATGGAGGGAGTATGATGAGGTCATCTTATAATAATAATGCAAGTAAAGTTCTTAGGCTATAGAAGAACCAGAAAAGATAATTAGGTTAATTACAATAATCTTTTCATACGAGTGAACAAAAACTGTAATATTATCAATAATTAGTATGACAGGCATGTAGTTATCTAAAGTCATAAGTACAATATATAGAGGGATAAATTCCTATCCGGCTCTAGTTTTGAACCGGAAGAAACAATCCAAATCTAGACCATACAGTGGATAATCAATGGTTTAGATCAGAACAAATTTGAACCATTATTTGCAGCAATGGGCAGTCAAGATTTGGACTGTCTCCTTCAGCTCAAAGCTTGGACGGGAGTAATATTTTTGACAACAAGGATGATAGAAAAGAGTCTAAAAAAGCATCTAATTGATTCTTGTTTGAAGTATAAAACTTAAAAATGGACCAGCCTAAGTTTTTTTTTTTTTTGGCTCAGCAAAAGAGAGAAACTAAAGAAAAAGACTTAAACAATCTTTGAAATATGGTTACAAAGGTTGAATAGCAAGCACAACATGTCACAATCAAGGGTCAAGATCTCATTCCCAACTAGGTGGGCACCAAGGACTTAGAAAATCGTATACCACCGAAAACCCCAAAGGAAACAAGTTACACCGCGTAGGATATTTTCTATTTTGTTTTTCTTGCATATGATTATCTAGATTATCAATGCCAACATAGTTGGAATTTATGTACATAGTTACAATACTTTTAGGATAGTGAGTTTGCCACACCATTTTTTGATAATGCCACACTCTGCAAGTGTATTTTTTGCACCAAAAAATACACTTGCAGGGTGTGGCATTATCAAAAAATGGTGTGGCAATATCATTTCCCTACTTTTATCGGTTATCTTTTCCTGTGATCGAGTATCCTGTATCCATGAAAATGCTTTCTTTTGCTGAGATAGTATTGGGCTTAGACGTGTAAGTTTTAACTTGAAAGTTGCAGACCAGAGCTTCTAGCTTAGTTGGTCCAGGCTGGAGCTAGGACCTTCACTACAAGGGGGGCGACCATGTATACGAGACAAAAAATAAAAATAAACATGCATAATAACGTAAATACAATAAAACTAAAAAACCTACAAAATAGCAACACTCCATACTTATTGTGTTTTTCATATACTAACAGATTGCAAAAGAAGAAACAACTTACCTCGGTCTAACTAGTAAAACGATTGGGCAAAAATATACCTACAGCTTAGATTTCACCAAGATTACTTAGGGTTAATTTCCAAATTCTATTCTCCTTTGTTTCTATTTTCTCGAAACTGTCTTCAAAGATTTGCGATTGGGGATTTTTGTAGATGAAAAATTGAGAGTTTTATTAACTGATTGTTCACAATGACTCTCAAGTTTTATTTTTTGCTATATTTTAACCCTTAGCCTTTAGAAATTAATGTTGGTATTCTTGTATTTCAAAGATTACTATTATTTGATTTTTTTTCCAAAATACTAGAGGGGGGGTGAGCCTTTATATACTTTCATAGAAAATTTATTTTTTAATATAATAGTAGATTTTTTTTTTTCCCTTGCAGGGGTGACCACCCCTACTGGCCTCTTCATGGCTCCATCCCTGGGTCAAGCACCGCTACTTTGCGGGTTTAAGTTGATGGAACAATGTCGATACCCTTGCATGTATTAATCTAACTTCCCTTGCATGTATTAATCTAACTTAACTAGTAATATTCTATGTTCCGGCAAAAAATAAATAACATGAAAGTTGCAAGTACAAATCAACAATGGAGAGTTTGAATAGAGCTTGAGAAAAAGAGTTTTGGTTCAAGAATTAAATTGGGTTGTGGTTCAAAGTACGAAGGCTTTGGAAGTTAATTAATATTGGCTTATGCTAGGGCAAATTAAAATGGATTTTCATCAAAAGAGTTTAAAGGAATGAGTTTGGTTCAGCAGAAATTCCTGTTTACCTTTATGCATAGTTATACGACAATGCTGCATGGATTCCAAAAACAGGAAACAAATTCTGTATGGTGAATTAAGACCACGTTTGAGCGACGATCCGTGGGGTCACTACAAATGACCCCAATTAGTGCAATGATCATGTGTTTATCTCTCATGCCTCGAAATTTCTCCTATTTGAGTTCATTTAGTTGTTTCAATACTTCTTTTAATTGCTTTAATAAATGCAATATCAAAAGACGACATTTGAGTGCAAAAATTTGCTTCAACGGTGAAATTTTCGTTTGCCGTCCAAAAGGGGAAGAATTCTTCTTATCTGAAGTAGTAATTAAGAGCACATAACTGTTTTTATAACATGATTTTTGTGTCATAGAATCCTAGTATCAATATTGTCCGTTCTCGTTTACTGTTCCCATTTCCCTCGATGTTCTATAATTCTGGCTTCGCCTTTGACTACTTCGACAACAATAAGCCAATTAAGCAAATAATACACATCCTTATACATGCAATATGTAGCATAGTTTTTACACACATGCCCACATGTATGTACATGTCTATATACATGGAGAGAGAGAGAGAGAGAGAGAGAGAGAGAGAGAGAGAGAGAGAGAGAGAGAGAGAGCTGTTGTTTTAGCAAGTAATCTAAAGCATTATAATGAAGGCAAAGATCTGGCAATCAAGGGAACATCATCAACGATATAAATGCCAACAACATCTAGACATTTCCACCTATTCAATAGGGCTTCAAGTGATGCAAGAATTGCAAATGTAAAAAAGCAAGCTGCAATTATTATCATGGCTTTTAATTAGCTGCCAAATTTAAACTTGTCCATTACGGATATGGGTACAGTACTATTAAGTTGCCGATTGTCCAAAAAGCTTAAGTTTTTCGACGAACCAAACCTCAGGAAAAAGCATTTTCCTTTTAAGTACAACAACAGCAAACACACAACATTGTCTTGATTTATTAGACTCTATTTAGTTACAGCAGTACTCTATAGTAAGTACTACAACAAACAACATGCAGCTTGCTCACTCGTTGGGCAACTTAGCGACTGTGGGGGCCGCCTCGAAAGAGCAATTCCACGATGCTTCTGGTTTGTTTTTCCAGAAACTGGTACTTCATGCCCTGCAACAATTTTTTCCCATCGACAAAGAAAGTAGCATTTCATTACGACTACCGAAAGGGAAACAACGTGCACCCTTTTTTTGGGCGTTCACCGTTTGCATATCGTTGTCCCTTGAACCATTAAATTCAAAACATTTTCACAGAAAACATATGTATATATGCACACTCATAACATTTGGATGAATATACGTAACATTTGATTATAAAATGCATCACGTCAAGACAATGTTCAAAACATCGACATTATGAATTCAAGCTTAACAATGCTACATACCAAACCGAGCCTTAAGTCCAAAAGGTTGATGCTACATCTGCTACTAAAACCGGTGATGCTACTGCTAGCTAGCTGCTACTAAGTTTGATGATGTTGCTACTTACTTCTAAGTGAGGATCGAGGTTATTGTTGTGAAGCTGGTTTGGTTTTGTTGGTTGTGATGTCGTTGTATCCTTAATCTTTTGATCTTTGTTTGTCTACGCTCATTCATTCACTACAAGAAAAAATGGCTTTCCCGGCGTTTATAAAACGCCGGTAAAAGTGAAATAAACGCCGGCAAAAGCCTTCCCGGCGTTTTTTCCAGCGTTTTCCGTAAACGCCGCGACTGCCGGGCTCGGGAATACTAAACGGCGTTTAGTAAACGCCGGTAAATATTTCCGGCGTTTTGGTTACTATTGCCGGCGTTTGCAAAACACCCGGGAAAGATCTAAAGGCCGGTGAGTTTCCCGGCTCCGGCGAGACCTTTACTGGCGTTTAAAAAACGCCGGGAAAAGTTTTTTTTTTTTTTTTTTAAATTCTGCAGCTGCTTCATACAACCAGATTGTTCTTGCATTTGGAATCACTCTATGCCACATACTTTTACGTCTTAATTGTAGGGAAATCTTTCAAAATACTAAAATTTGTTGAACCATCAATAAATCCAAAATTGCACTGAATAAATATCCCAAAAATTCAGATTACATTGTGTTCATATTCCACGTTCAACATAATGGAAGATTGAATCCAAGCTCATAACAAAAAAAAGAACAAATTCTAATTCATGTACTGAAATCGTAAGCTTTTTGGTGCTTCTTTTTGTTGGATTGATATCTTCTTTTGCACCTACATGTAAAATACGAAAAGAAAAGAAAAGGTCAGAAAAACAAGAAAATCCATGGATTACTGCAAAACAACAAATTCTGAGCAAAACTTTCACATTATAATTGACTTGTAAAGTTCACTGGATTTAGAAGCTCTTTAACTGTGTTGTCCAAATATTACGATCATAGTTGAGCAAGACATGACTCTAGATTCAAACATACATGCATCGAGTAGGTAGCCTAATTACCAATCTCACATGAAAGTATACATCTATATTCCGCTACCCCAAACTCACGAATTGCGCGGGTAAACCAAACTCACAAATTGGTGAGGGTCCGCTACCCCAAACTCATGAACTGGGTGACTATGCCCACACATATATGAAGAACTAACAGCACCATGAAGCAAGAACTGTGACTATGCCCACACATATATGAAGAACTAACAGTACCATGAAGCTTTAAGAAGAGATACTTGACCATGCATCATCAGTCATTTATGTTTCAGTAAACTTGCTTTTGAAAATCATCTCCATATTGCAACTTCCACGAAGCTATTAATAAAGGATAAACCAAGTTACTTTTATTCCAGGTTCGTGCGCAAGCTCATAACTCTTTGGCATCATCAGTCATTTATGTTTCAGTAAACTTGCTTTTGAAAATCATCTCCATATTGCAACTTCCACGAAGCTATTAATAAAGGATAAACCAAGTTACTTTTATTCCAGGTTCGTGCGCAAGCTCATAACTCTTTGTCTACCAAAGATGCAAATCTGATGATATGTAAACAAAAAAAAATTGTCTCCAGAATCTCGCCTGATATGGAAGTATCCTATGAGGAACTTGAATGTGGAGTTCAGAAGTGACAAGTAAATAATTTTGCTGTGATTGGCAAGAAGAGCCACATTATTGTGAAACAATTGTACTGAATTAAAAATCTCAATGTAAATGAGCAAAAGTCCCAACTAGAGCACCATACTAGAATGATAAAAAGGATGGTTAAGAGAGGCTAACCAAGTTTTGTCCAACAAGAACCACAAGGACCACAGGAGCATAATGCCTCAATTCAGAACCACTGAACATTGGAAACAGATATGAAAAGCATTCATTAGTATGACTTCTGATGATAGAGTAACATATCTAATGTTCAAAAAAGAAGGCACAAATCTGAATGGAAAAGACTTACCCTTTTTGATATATTTTCATAACTGGCCTTGCTAATGAGAGAGAATGCAAGTACAAAGACATCAGCCCCGTGATAGCTCAGTTAACGTATTGTAATCCTCTTGACCTTTTTTGTCAAAATTAAAAGGGTCAAATCCAGCACAATTTTAAGTCGTATAAAGAAGAAAAAAATGTAATCACTGACCATAACAAGCTTACCTGTAGTATCCCACAGCCCTAAGTTAAGTGTGCTCCCCATCCACAACCACATTTGCACTAAAATTGTCAAAAACAGTTGGCAGGTAGTCCTGTTGTCATCACATTCAAAAAGAGACACCGTCGAGTTCAAATTACGATTTTTGAAAAGCTATAATTACTATACTGCTACAATAAAAGAACAGGAGCACCGAATCAATATTGTCAACAGGTCAATAATTAACACTCTGCACAGAAACCAGACATTTGTAGCTTCCTATAATCCTATGTCAAGTGAAGAACATGGAATGATCACCACCGAACGAGAGTAGCACTAAACAAACAGCAATTGAGATAAAAACCACTTCTGATTTCCCCAACAGGAAATAGAATGAAAAGGATAGACAATTTGCATGTTGAAGAAACACAATACCTTGATACACTTTAGTCTACTAGTCTAAGGCATCTCAACCACCAGAGAAAATTCAACCAAGCCTTATTCAAGAGCTCCAATGTCAAGTGTAAAACTGTTAATCAAAGTCTACAAAAGCCCCAAATTTAATAACAATATAACCAAAAATCCCTACAAAAGCCCCAATTTAAACACTGGCGTAGATAGCCATTGTTAAGATCCTGCTGAAACAGATCAAACCTCCAAAGACCAGCGGGTGTGTGTGAAAGTGTAACTGTGTGTCCATACAATAACCAAAATACTATAAATCAGGACTAGACCGCCGGCCGGATAGACCCATATTAACGGTTGCCAACACGGATCGGTCAGCCAACAACACATAACCAAATCCCAACACCTGCCGCTACCAAGACAAACAAAAAACAACCCATCGCAGCCCTAACTGACCCTAACCCTAACAGATTACAGCCTGCGGCAACCCGAAATAAGAACACGCTAAGAATTCCGGCTATACACAAAAGAAATCATGCGTAAGAGCTATACGAATCTACTGGAAATCTGAAAACTAAGATCAAATGATAAAAGCATATGCAAGCAAAAGAAGACGGACCAGACAACCGGAAACAACAACGCCGGGGAGAGGAAAAACCTAAACCCAGATCACGGGAGACCCACTGGTACTCCGACCGACTGCTCAGGAAACCAGATCTGAGGCGTGAACGACAACAGTTGCAGGGGAAGGTCGACGCTGAGAGTAATGGTGACAGCAGACCAACGGTGATAGGGGCTCTGATGGACAGAGGAAAACCAGACCGAAACGGTCGAAGAGGAAAACGGCGACGAACGGCTAGAGCTGAAACGATGCAGGGGCGAAGGGCCACGGGGCGCTCGGAACGACGGCGTAAGGGGCTCAGATCATGTCGGTGGGTAAGGGAGAGAGGGAGGGGAGAGAGGGAGAGGGCGGCGGTGGGGGATTGTGGCGGGGGAGGAGGCGGCAGCCTCCCCCCAACCCTAAACGAAGGTCGCGTTGGTTGAACGCTGAGAGAGAGTTTTTCAGATGGAGGGCTTGTGGGTTTGGCTTTGGATAAAAGGGGGGTCCGGGGGGATAGTGTAATTTTGGCGAGCTCCGCTACAGTAACATTTCGATATTTACCGGGGTTTTACACAAATGCCGGCAATTAAGTGCCGGATATGCCCTCTTTTCTTGTAGTGATTGATCAATAATATCCTTTCTTTTGCTAAGCAAAAACAAACAAATTCAAAGTTAATGCTATGAATTTTTTTCAAATGTAATTAATTTTTTTTATACAAATGCTGTGGATTTGAATTGGTGGTGTATGAATTTTGGTCGAAAGATATAAATTTCTAGACAATCTGAACGATACATATCGTAGCGATGTACATAGATAGTGAAATATTGTTGGAGAGATCATGCCTACCAAAGTTATTTCAAATACAAAAATAACTCACTACGATCATTTTTTTGCACATTGTTTTTTTGACCGGGCCATTTTTCACAAATTTTTAATACATTATTACAACAGAAAAACAGAATTCAATGAACTATTTCCAATAAAATTCCTTCTTGGTGTAGTAAAGGAAGGTGGAAAAGTGTTACCTCTACCACATTTGCCATTGTGTTCCGAGGTAAGTAGTATACCATTCTTGTTTCTTCCATGTCTATGCAATCCAGAGCCTGAGACATTTTTAAGAAAAATAAAAAAATTTACATTCACAACATCTCAACTCTCATACTTAGGTGGTCTATTATGCTACCACACATGTAAACTTTTTAATGAATTTGCCGAGCGAAAAAAAAAAGAAAAAGAAAAACCTGTCCGATGTATTCGTCAAACGAACAATCCGAGACCCATTCTTGAGCTAATTTGGTATATCGTGCATCGATGTCTGTCAGCAGCACTTGCTCGAAGTTCCTGTAATAGAATCTCTTCCCCTTGTCGTCAACTTCCACAAATAGTCGAATCGTGGCCTTAATTATGTCCCTGTCAACCATGATCCCGGCGCGTTCTTGATTGATCTGTACCGGGGCCGGGAAAAAAAAAAAAACTAGTCAAACTTGTACATATATACTCCTAATTGTTTGTATCTCATAAAACATGGGGGAAATAATAATAACATCCATAAAAAGAATGGAACAAACCAAACGCATCACTGCGCCTCTGAACCTACTCCACATTGGATCAAAGACCTGAGATTCAAATACAGAAGTTAAAGACCTTTTCAATATTTCTATAGTTTATGTGGGTGTTTGCGAATAATTATTTTGACAGGTTTTAGATTCTAGCTAGCGTCTAAAAAATAGTCTAGTTATAGAATAGAAAGGTCTCAGATGCTCAAAAAATCTGTAGCAGAATCTAAAGCTAAAATCTAAACTCTATATCCGCAACTATTGCAAGCATGCCTTATATTTATGTAGAAAACGTACCCCGTCACAGATGAGCCTGTACGGAACATCACTTATGTTAGCGCCTCTAGTTATAGAACAGAAAGGCCTCAGAGGCTCGAAAAATCTCAGAAGCCAGTGAGCGAGTATTTTGTACTTTGACCACAGGTCCATGATCTCCATCAGCAATGGAACATCCTCTTTGCCATCTAGAGCAGGCAGTATCTGCAGGGATGGAAAGAACACAAAATATCACAAAATTGTTTTATGATTTAATGGCCCAAGTGCCATTGATTAGTTGTACACATCTATACAGCAGTACTATACGTACATAAGCTATATAATTTCTAATGATTTAATCAACTAAATCGAGAATAATATCATAAAAAAGAACACAAAGATGATTATAAATACGTTTTGTATTTCTAAATATATATTCAAAAGTCGAATTTGAGGTTTGCTTTTGATTATCTTCAGGTTTTTCATATGAAAATGTTATTAGATCTGGGCAAGAATGCAATAATAATTCACACACTTGAACAGGATTAAAGGTGAAGAAAAATCTTTATAATTTCTTTCATTTTTCTACCCACTTCACTTTACATTAAATATTTGCTAGGTAATATGGATGTAACTCTTATGATCGCACATCTGCTGCATAACATTTGGTTCATTTAGTTTTAATATATTCCGAAGTACCAAAAAAAAAAAAATTGCTAGGTAATACTAATATAGCTATATATTATCTTTCCAAATTCGATAGTGTTACTTAAGGTTCCACATGATTGGATGGGGATGGGGCCTCTCCCCTCTCAATTATGCTTGCTTTATCCTCTCGATATACCCTTAGCGAGTTTTATTAATAAAATAGTTCTTCGCGGATGAAAAATATATATAACTGTATATAGAATCCAAATATGTAAACTATTCAAATATGTAAACGGGCAACCTTACGTTATCAACCCCTTTCTCGACCCGTTCGTACTCATCGGCGCCATTTATGTGCTACGTACTCTTTATCTATTTGTTATACTATCACTTTTCTTCACCAAATGTCACCAAAAAAAAAAAAAAAATATCCGTCATGATCAAATCCGTCGCTAAAACATCTTTTTGCCAACCAAACATTTTGTTCTCAAGAGTAAACATGATTTTACCAGCAAGATTTCAGAACTTAGGACTGAAAGTTAGACTCAGTTTCTCTGAATTTGGTTAAGCTTTAATCATCCACTTTCTTTGATCTCTTACTATTCTAAACCTTTAAATGTCCTACTAAAAATAACACAAAAGCATAAATAAGCGAAAACGAGTCGAGGGAAACACTTTTTTCAATCAGTGAAGAAATGAGATTGTATTGAAAGCTCGATACGGGGTAAGTCGAGGTGAATGTTTCTGGATATAAAGGCATTATAATTGCTTCTTCTCCATGTGAAGTAGATTTCAGTTAAGCATCAATGTGAGGGACTACACATCCAACTAGGTTAAGAGAGAGAAAAATTCTAACTTAAGGATGACTTCTTGGATTAAAGGCAAATTCTAACATAAGAAGTACCCCATTGATGATGACTTCAAAGGGGTGTTTAGAGAGAATTAGGAGGATTCTAATTTAGTGGGTTTCCTTTCATTTTGGCTATAATCCTATGCTTTATTGGATGTTTTTTTTTTCTTTTTTTCTCTCTCTCTCTCTCTCTCTCTCTCTCTCTATATATATATATATATATATATATATCTTTTGAGACTATTTGTCAAGCATTTGAGCTTCTTAGCAATGGATTCGATTTTGTTGGGTCGTATGTTCTAAGACAGATGCTTTATCGACCATCTTTCAATGCATGTATCCTTTTGAGTTTTTAATAAATTCTTTCCTTTGCCAAGAAAAAAAAATTAAGTTAAGAGAAAGGTATACAGTTTTTTTTTTTGACATGATAAAGGTATACAGTTTCAAACACAACAAGATATACATCGTTTGACATGGAAGTGTCACAATACGTATTTCTATCTTAATGAGTGTGCTATTCACATTCTTGAATTGCCTTAAAATGCATAGCATTTGCAAAGTCAAAACATTTGCATAAAATACATAATGCCAAAACAAAAACTCAAAACTTATTGCTCGTATACATAAATGAAAATCTCATGTTTCATACAGATGTTAGCACATTTGTATCCAATTGTTCTAGTTTTTTAATACAATGCTAGGGGTCCACGAGTTTGTGCCCAACTGTGGGCTTTGTATTGTAGCATTTATATATTCATTTAACATCAAAGACTATTTCTAGCAAGAAAAGTAAAATTGAATATACATGTTTCAAGTATTTAACTCACCACTCCATGGATGTTGTCTTGCAAAGCCGCAATGAACTTCTCATAAAGGATGCCGGTATAGCTACCGTAGAAGCGGATGCTGGAGAAGAAGAACGCACAACTACGAAAATAGTTGAAGGAAATCTTACAGAGAAACATGCATGATTTATCATAATTTGACATTTTTTCTATTGAGGGGTTTAATATGCAATCAAATGAATAACAAAACTAAACGATATTACACTTTCCTTTAGGATACGAGAAATACATCATGTATTCTTCCGAGGAGAACGGGGTCTGGTTTGTGCCATCCGCAAGTCTTTTGACCTTCTCGATAGCCTCCTCCATGATGCTGAACCTTTTGTTTGGAGTCAAATTGTGTTGCTTGCAATCATCCTCGGTAAAGCACGAGCATTCTAGTTTCCCACAGAGCCAAGAAACTAATCAGAAGAAACAAAGCACACAAACATTTATTCATTTTCGAGAATCACCAATGGAAAATCATTCTCATTATGAAATCCCACATAGAAGAACACAACAATGCACTAAGAAAATCATGAATTTCTATTTTGTTGTACTAAGATAACAACGAGAGGCAAGACACGATAGATGTATGAAGAAACAGAATCACATTGCGTTATCATTTTGACTACGCAATTATCGATAACACATGACATAATTACTGTGTTTGAGATAATGTCTATGAAAATATTAGAGAAGGCTTTAAAGGAGGGGAAAACAACACAAGGAGAACTAAGTTTACAAATTTTGAAAGGACAATCCCAAGTGGCATATAAAACTAATGTCATGCAAATTTCAACACAATTTTTTGGGGTTATTTTATCAGAAGACTCAAATATTACAAGATGGACATAAAAGTATGAATAGGATAGACCAAAATGAGAGAGAGAGAGAGAGAGAGAGAGAGAGAGAGAGAGAGAGAGAGAGAGAGAGAGAGAGAGAGAGAGAGAGTCCAACAAAAACATAGATCTGGCAAATTCCTTCAAGACCTAGCAGGAAACAAGCTCTTCCTATAAAAAATGTTGAAAGGTCTACGAATTTCTAATTAAAATAGTTCCATGCAAATCTTATTGTACATCAACAAAGAAACAGTATTTTAAATGAAATTTATTCTCCTTTTCAATCAATTAAGCTAGAGAGTCCAATTCGATCCGATCCGATCATACAATGCAACATACAACCACATAAAAATTCAAATTTTTCTTGAAAACAAAAAACAGGTAAAGGAACAAACAAAATCAAAATTAGAAGAGGAAATTCAAACGAGAGGTAGATCTAGTAAATTGATCAGTTTTTTTGATCGGCAAAATTTTTTTATTAGAAACTCAACAAAAAGTACATTGAGATCTAGTAAATTGTTCCTTTGTTTCCTTAGAAAAAAAAAAACCCTTTTTTCTCACACACATTTACGAACAACAAAGATCTACTACCCTTGATAACATGTATAATCGTTTGATTTTTTTTCATAATTTGGAGTTGATTTATCCAAAAAAAAACCAAAGAAGTCAAATGAATCAAAAAAGTTGGTGCATGATCAAGTGATTCATAGAAGAAAAAAAAACATTTGTACAACAATCAAATTTTTTTTTTGTTGAAAAAAATAATCAAACATCAAATAAATCAACTGAAAACCCTACTACCCATTTATCAACAACAAAGATCTACTACCCTTGTTAACATGTATTATCGTTTGATCTTTTTTCCTTAATTTGGAGGTGATTTATCCAAAAAAAAAAAAAAAAAACCCAAAGAAGTCAAATGAATCAAAAAAGTTGATGCATGATCAAGTGATTCATAAAAATAAAAAAAATTTGTACAACAATCAATTTTTTTTTTTGGTTGAAAAAAACAATCAAACATCAAATAAAATCAACTGAAAACCCTAGATACATATGTATCGTCATATACCTACTTGATCTTTTCTTATATGAGCAGAAAACACATATGGAGAGAGAGAGAGAGAGAGAGAGAGAGAGAGAGAGAGAGAGAGAGCATTGACATCTACAATTAATTAGAATAAGAAAGAAAACCCAAGTGCAGAAAAACAACAACAAAAAACCCCCTCTATATCAGATGATGATCTACAATTAATCAGAATAAGAAAGAAAACCCAAATGCACAAAAACAACAACAAAAAAAAAACCCTATATATGATGAATAAGAAGCAGAGGTGTCTCAATCTCACCCAATTGCTCCCTGTTCGGTTTGTTTTCCATGTTGGAAACTGTTTGCTCAGGCTGCATTGCTGCTGGAAAAGAGAGAGTCAGAGAGATCTAGAGAGAGAAGAAGAAGAAAACTGATGGGATGAGATAGAGATAGAGAGATAGACAGATATATATACACAGAGAGATAGAGAGGGGTACTTACAGGGCCCTCGAAGATTACGCCAGGTGAGTGTTTTGGGTCAGCAATTTGTCAATGTCTATAAAGCACACCTGGTGGTGATTGGATGAGAGAGAGAGAGAGAGAGAGAGAGAGAGAGAGAGAGAGTCCTTTTAAGTACTACTTCTACATAGTATTATCCATGGACCATGTATCTATAGGTTGGGTTTAAGGTTTGATTGTAGTAATCCACAAAAATTGAATTTAATTAAACCACATGAATTTTTTCAATTGGGGCCCCCAGAATCTTCCTCGTGTAGTGGGGCTACCATGTTTATACTTGTGTGCATTGGCATGACATATGATACGACTATGGCTAATTTCATCATCTTCTTCTTCTCTTAGAAGAGAGAGAATATATATATATATACATACATACATACAACAATCTGTATGCGTAGAGATCGGAAAGAACACCAATTGCGAAAGCACTCTGTTGGGCCGCTGGGAGTCACTTTTGACGTAAATAAAAATATGTATGATGGATATAGAAGTGTATGCAGATGTACAGTTCTGGGAGTCACTATGACGTAAATAAAATATGTGGGATAAATAAGGAAGTGTATGCATGCATACAATTAATCTACGTACAAATTTGTTTTTCGGTATGCTTAAGCTTTTCGTGAAAATATTCACACGTATTTTCTGGTTTCATGTATTTTTCAAACCATGAAGCTTACTCGTGTTAGTTTCCAGAAATATGGATTGTTTTAAAAAATATGAACATCCAAATTTGCTACAAGAAGTTCAAAGTTACTGAGACGTAAGATTTGCAATATTCTCATTCAGCATTTTGTTTTCAGTCCATCGCCAGTTTTATGTCAGCTATTTTTTCTTGGCACATTATTTAGTAAAACATACTTTTCTCATTTTCAACAGTATTGTTCGATACTTTCGCACTTGTGTTACACCATTGTGTTTCGATATGCTTGATAAGAAAATTTATTTTGGCCACTGTTTATTGATCCCTCGACAAAATAAATAGAAACATTTCCGATCGTTGAACAAAACACGATGGCGAAGGCAAGAATAATGACATGGGTTGTTGGGATGTTGCCTTTTTAGAGTCATTTAGAGCATTTATTTTATCACGGCGAGTTGGGATTCTGACACTAAAAGTGTTTCCTATTTTGTTAAATCCAGAGGCTATTTGTCCTAGATTTATCTTAAATGCTTATCCCACAAGTGTTGGTAATACTAACTTATTCGCGGCGATCATAGTAAACACGCAAATATATATATGACGTTTAATTGTAGTTGTCTGACATATATAACGTCGTCTATACTTGAATAGTTTTTATTCAGGACGTTGACATTGAGTGCTCGAAAACATTTTTTGATAGTAAAACGTTGTTGTTACTCTATCGTTGTTTCAACTTGTTCACGTTTCGCAATCCTCATGCATTCGCATAGTCATATATATAGTACTCCCTCCGTCCCTTTTTTAGAATCCGGTATTCCATTTTGGACTGTCCCTTAATAAGTGTCCATTTGGTAAAGTTAATGGGTAAAAGTTGGTGCATTGTCTATTTTGTCCCTAAAAGTAGATTCCATTTTAAAAAGTTAGTGAGTAAAAGTGTAATGATGATGGGTAAATAGGGAAAGTGGAGGAAAAAATTGATGTGAAAGGTATAATGATGATGTCTGTTTAATAAGTTGGAATTACGAAGCAGGACTCTTAAAAAGGAACGGAGGGAGTATATATTAACAAGTGAGCCATTAATTGAAATTACAAATCAATAATCATAAATACCTATGCTTGTCAAATAGGTTATGCAATCCCCATCCATAATAAACGAACCCCACACAATGTCTCCGGGGATCTAGGCTAGAAGATGTCCAAATAATACATTTGAAATGGTGGATAATACTGTATTTTTTTGAAAACAGAACAGATAATACTGTATGACAGTGGATTAAAATTAAAGGAGATGGGCTTTGGCCCAATTATGTTCCAAGTAGGTCTATAAAAGGAAGTGTGTCACTGGACTACCTCATTTTAAAACCCACAAGAGAAATAAGCTAATAAGCCCACTGATGAACAGCTAAAAGCTTTAGCCATAAAATTTTAAAAAATACTGTACATGCATAACATATTTTTGTGTCAGTTGTGCAATGAAATACTTCTACGTAGACATGCTGTGCACAATATTTTGCGTCCATAGATTTTTTCTACAGAAAAATTTATAGAAATGGTCTTCCTAGTTTTACTTGAGTCTCATTTTTGTCCTACATGTTGGCACGAACTGTAACGTTTAAACTGCCATGAATCTGATTTTTCCTGTCCAGTTTGGCTGACAGAAGTTATTAATTAGATCAATTTGATACGAAAACTGAACTTGAAGGTTAAAATAGTTGTAATTGATACTTGGAGGACGAAAATGAGACTTGGATGAAACTAGGAGGACCATTTATATAAATATATCTTTTTTATATCGGATTTTGATTTTCGCGCTCCACTTTTCACTGATGACATTTCACTTTGCTTATGAATTTACTAATAACTTCATGTTAAAAGTTGAGCGCCATTTGTTAAAAATGAAATGTGAAAATTAGTTTCCTTTTATATCATTAGTTCTTTAACTATATCCAAACACTTATACAAATTCACTTAAATCACATGTGAGGCCTACACATGCCGACACACTACACACTATGTGCAAAAGCTCATATGTGAAGTGTGTAAATTTGTTCAAGTGTTTGTCATAGTTCGAGCAAAATTGTTTTGATACTTGAAAGCTACGAAAGTCCTCTGAAAGAGCTTAAAACTTGACTCGTTGCCAAGAGATAAATGAACCGAGCTTTTGGAGTGTTGAGCTCGTCTTATTTACTATACACGATTCTAGAACTCGAGACCAATCCAAACGGGTTGAACTGAGCCGAGCATTTCTCCGAGTTCAAACTCACAGAAATTCCATTCCTTCTATGCACTCTTCGTTCCTTTTGCCATCCCTATTCGGAATAGCACTAGGCGTGTTCGCTCCGTCACTCTGTGACTGTAAAATCGCCATTCCAGAGGAAGCGCCAAGAAAGAAGGAAAAGGAGAAAGTTTCCCTTCTTCCATGGCGTGCGTAATCTCGTTCACTATTCCAATGCACCTTCCCGCTTCCCAAACCCTAAACAAGGTAACCTAACTCCTCTTTTTTCCCCTCGTTGAATTGCCGAGAAATTCCAACCAAGAAATTTGTCTGTTACCTGACACAGATGATGCTTACGATGGTAAATTACTACCAGTAGTATTGATTTCATTCGATATGTTTAATTTTGTGGTTCGTGCTCGCCTGTGCAGTTGGGTTAGTACCACTGGTCTTTCTCCTTATAAATCAAACCCTATAATTTTGAAGTTCTGTTTCATTTTCTGTTTGCACTGCAATTAGCCCTACCACCAAGGAAATTTTATGTACGGTGGGAAATCGAGAGCATTTAATATAATTCTTTCACTTTGCTTTCTATGGAGAAGGATTCGATTTCTGAATTGAGCTGGGCCTGGGGAGTGCTTGGAGGGAAGCCCTGGCTTTGTTCTGCAATCTTTACGGATTAGGCGAATTTGGTAATTTGAAATTTCCTTGGCTATCGTTGTGAATAGAGAAAGTGTAAAATGCTGGTTTGAGAGGGATAGATTGGATGCAAAATGTGCTACGTGCTATGTCCTTGGGTTTGATTTGAAGTATCGGTGGTATGTATCGATATCGGTAGGTATCGAGTCCCTGATACGGCCGATATTGTGGTGTCAAGGAAAATCGCATACCTATCCGGTCATACGCAACAGTATCGGCTCATACGTAAAGGTGGTATCGGTCCGTTATGGGCAGATACGGTCAACATTACAGTCGATAGGTAACGGTGGTATCGGTGATATGTTGTGAGAAATTTTAAAAAATTCACACCTCCGGTCTACAACTGATATGCCCCAAAACCTCGAGATCGCAACCGATACCGTTATGGAGACCGATACCGATATTTCAAACTATTCACAACTCAAGGTTAATAGGCCTAGTTTTTCACTTTTAACCTCTGAAGTTCAGAGTCTTGAATCCCATTAGCCTTTACGATGGTAAACATCTGGATTTAATCCGGGCATTTGAGACTTTGAGTTTTGAAATATGACGTTTGTAAGTTCGAGGGCTGTCCGATGTTGGAGAAGTGTGTGGAGAGTCTTCTAAAAGGCTTGGTATGAATGATGACAAGAAAATAGTTTATTTTGTTGAAATTGCGAATCATAGAAAAATGACCTAGGGTCAGAGCCTTTAGCTCTGGGGTTCAGTGAACTTGCTTCATAAGTGGATCATAACTTAGCAGTGCTGAACAAGCAGCACATTTGCAATGTACTCCATTGGATCTTGAATTCGATCATTTCATATATGTTAAGTAGGACAACAAAAAATACCCTGATGGACTGGGCAATTACAGATTTACTGGTATAAAACCACAATTTGCTTTTAAGTAGCCTTTTCTTACAAATATTTGACCGATTAGTTCATCTCAGTAGCCTTTTCAGTGTCCATCAGGTTTAATTTATTGATTGCTAGTTAATCCCATTTTCAGATTGTTCGTGTCCAACTGTGATGATCAATGGGGGAAAAAAGAGATCGGAAAGAGAATTCCACATTCTTATTGACTTCGTAGAGGTTTCTTTGTTTTTTTCAGGAAGGGTCTTGTGAACCACCCCCACTAGGCGGTGAATAATATGCAACTAAGGCCAAACAAGTTCGAATTTCAATACACATCCCACGGATATCAATACCTTTTCATGGATATCAATACACTTATCCAATATCGATGCACTGCTATGGTTAGCATTTTCGTTTTAGGAATACCATTTAGAGCATCTCCAACCAAGGATGTCAAATTTGACATGGCATGCCAAGTGGATGAATTTACATTGGAACCAACTCCAATCAAGATGTCAATTGCTCAGTTGTTATTTAACATCTCCTTTCTCATGTCAAATTTGACGTGTGATGTCAAATGTTTTCTTTGATCACTTTACTCCCCAAAACTTAAAATGAAAGTGAAAACCTACTTAAATACGAAATTAGCCATATTGGTTGGAGTTGGTAGTTTAGAGATGCCGAATTCTAACATGTCCAATTGCCACATAAGCCTTGGAAAAAATTTGACATCCCCACATTTGAAGTCAAGGTTGGAGTCCATTTATTTTTTAGGCAGATGGGTTTTTCTGCTTATGACAAATGTTTGACTTGAGAATGTTTTGGCATCAACGGATTCCATTTTTTGCGAGCTACATAAGTAATTGTTCAGAGATGCACATTAGTAAACTATGCACTATGGTTGGTATGACTATGGCCATGGGTGTCGATCTAGATTTGAATTTGTGTACTGGAATTAACTCTGAGTCATGGATATAGATACGGGACACAAGTGTGAAGTGATGCGTTCGTAAAAATATCGGTTGTTGAATATATCTTGTGAAACACAAGTTTGAGAATGGTGACAAATTAATTTAGGATTTAGGCGTTGTTGTGTGAGCCAATGGCCAATCAATTAATTATGGTACACATGGATACGCTGCTACACGATAGGGATTCATCCTTTCGGGAAATATTGAATATTACTTCAATCTCCATACAGAAGCAATGATGGTTTTCTGTGCGTTTGTTTTGTCCTGTTAATGGAATGTCAAGGATATCCCTCGTGAAGTCAGTGATGCTGGGATGTAATTAAAGAGGTTGTTACATTAGATTCATGGTTCATATACCCTAGGGGTGGCAAATTGAACCCAAACCCATTAATCAACCTAAACCCATCCACTAACAAATCGACCCAACTCAACCCATTTGTTTGCTGGGTTAGAATGAGCCCAAACCCATCTAACCCATTTATTAGTGGGTCTTAATTGGGCCAAGTTAAATGACCCAACAAGTCATAAACTAACCCACCGCATAAAAAAGAAAAAGGACGACAGAGAACTCCTCGTCATCTCTTGATCTCCCCTCTCTCACCATTAAATGAGGTTTTCTCAGCAACTTAATTGAAGCCATGGTGGTTTTGTTCAATTTTTTTTTTTCCGTAAAATGGCTGGCTCTCAGTTTTGTCCAAAGTGAATTCTAAAGATGTTCATGTCTTCATAATTTAGCAGGAAAATTGCTGTAGATGTCATTAAACTATTGTAGAAAGATAAATGATAATTTAATTTCATAATTTAACTGAAACTAAAAAATTTGCAGAAAACAATTATATACATCTCTCAACAAATTGTACCCAAAAACAGAAATTTACGGGCTGGTTTTGATTCTGATCGAATGGAAATTTACGATTTCAAACAAAACAGATATATACATCTCGCAACAATTTATTATATATAAAACCCTAGAACTTTATTTACGTCCCAAATTTTTCTCCGAAATGGGTTCAGAGAGAGAAAATTCAATTTATGAATGGCAAGCTTAGATTTCAGTAGATATGGTGCGATTCGGTTGGCAGCACCTTCCCGTCGGTGACGATTTCATTTTTAGCAGATATTTGTGAGATGGAAAAAGGGATATTTGGTTGCCTACTAGGGACTCTAATTGATAATTTTAGTTTACATGGGTAGTTTGGTCATTTAAATGTACAGGGGTAACATGGTCATTTCAGTGTATATGGGTAGTTAAGTCATTTTAGATTTTAATATACATGTAACTGGGTTAATGGACGGGTCGGGTTTGATGTTAAATAAATGGGTCGGGTTGAGTATGGGTAATTAGCCTTATAACTAATTGGGTTTTAAATGGGTCATGACGCATTAAAGACCCAACCCACTTACAACTTACCCAATTTGGCCCATACCCGCCCATTTGACACCCCTAATTTACCCTAACGGCTAACTGAGTCTGTCTATGGTCGGTGTTGCTGTATCTCCTTAATGCCCTCATGCAACTTATGAAGATGACCAATTTGTCTATGTGCTATTTTGGGCTTGAACCTCTGCATATATTTTCACTTGGAGTGTACTTGATGTTTAGTGGGCTTGCCTTCAGGAAATGCGTCCAAGATCGGCTCTTGGAAGGCTATCAAGACAAGCAACCAGCAGAACAGGTATTTTTTTCAGGCCTAATATTACTAAGGTTAACCCTCAAATTGGGACCTAAATAGACAAATGGTCTGCATATTCTGAAATATGGTGTGAAAAGACAAATTTGTCTTTCTTGGTTTGGGAAATTCTAGATTCAAGTTCATGTTAAGGTACTCTGGAAGTGGAGATGAAAATTTGAACAGTGTTTTCTGGACAATAACTTAGAAGTTCAGCTTTTTTTGTTTTGGTGAGAAACTAATTCCTACATAGCAAAGAATAAAGGCTGGACACCTTAACATTCCTAAATGGAGTAACTTTAATTTTAACATCATGGCTGGTAAGCTTTATGATTGGGTCAGGGGATCTATGGAGCCCTCTAAATGGTAAAAGCTCTAGGATGACTTATTCTCGTAGGATACATAATGGTTGCCCAAACTATCTTCTTGATAACAGAAGTTATAGTTATTGTTTTGCTATTCTCGTAGCAAAGGTTTGCTATAGATGTTTTGCTTGTTCACCCGAAAAAAGTTGAAGTTTGGTGAGACAAGAAAGAATGAATCGTTTAAACAAATGATAATTTTAGGTTAGTGGTTACCAACTCCCTAAGGCTGCCCTAACTTTTTTCTTCTTTTTGATCATCTTTGTGGTGGATTTTTTTTCTTAAACACAAAGTGCATCTAAATCATAGAAATTGTGATACAGATCGTATTTGTGTTTTGTTACATGAATGAGGCAAGGATGCAGATAATAAGTTTGAGCTCATCAACTAACTAAATCCTCAAGGATTTGGAAACAAGTTAAAACTATTTAGATGTGAAAAGATTGAAGCAATAAAGGACTCCATTTGGAGAACTCGTGAATGTGATCATTGCGATTTTTCTTGCTTCACTGGATTTTTTATGATGGCCCATTGATGGTCAAATTTTTTCGGCAAGACTGCAATTAAACACAATAATGATGAATGTTGATCATTTGTCTCCTTTAAATTTTACTAGTGACATAACATTGCTTTGAATTACCACTTAAATCCATTTTTTTTCATGTCGTGTAAGAAATGGCATAGATATTTTGTATGCTATGATAAGTGCAGTTGATAGGCTTCAACAATGATGCCTGTTCTTACCAAACCGAATAATTGTATAATATTTGCAGCAATCGCGCTTGTTGCTCCGCAATGCATGTCTTTGGTAGATAGGAGCTGTAATTGCCAAAAAATGAATATCAGCGGACATGTTTGTGGATCTGGTTCTCATCCTTTTAATGTAAGTTCTAGTTCTCCTGCTGTAATCTCAGGTTTTTGGGTGGGACCAGATATTGAAGATGGATGGGGTTTTGTAGAGGCTTTTATAAACCAAATATTTTGATTCTTGGTCGTGTCTGAATTGCTTTCGCTTGGCTTCCTCCCGTTGAGGGTTAACCTTAGTAGATCAAATTGAGTTTGGGAAATGCTTGATAGTCATCGCAAGAAAGTCTTGGGTGCGCCTGGAAAGCGTTTATGAGATGCTTTGGAAACGTTTGCTTTACCATGTGTGTTTCCCGAGTTCAAATCGCGCTGCCGCAAGTTGTAGCTTCTGCTTCCTATATTCAACTCTGGCGATTGTTGAAACGAGGAAGGTTGAAGACGACATCGGTTCTAGTTTGAGAAAAGAGTCCAGTTAAGTTCTGTTTATAGGAAAAGTATGTCTGGAATACTTTTGTATTTTGGGGATTATAGCGCTCACCAGAGATTAGTTGATCTTGGGCAACAATATGGTCAACCTCAGTTGAGCTTGTGTTTCTAACAAATAGACAGAAGAGTACCTTTCTGAGATACCCGTTTAAGCAATGTAGGCTGGGAGATTACACATCCAATGATGGTGCAACCCTTTTATGTTTTATCAACTTGCAGAGGACCAGTTGGCACTAGGGTTTTTTTAGGTTTCCGGCCAAACTTGAAAACAATGCCCTATTTTTTTTTGGTTTTTAGATAGTTGGGGCCTTTCGCCTCAAGCCTGTCTTGAGGTGCATCTACAGATTCCCGTGCTTGGTGTCCCGTATTGCAGGGTCCGGCTAGGCCAATCTGTAATTATGGAAAGTAGAGTGGGGGCACATGCCCCCACTGGTCTTCATGTAAATCCGCCACTGGGCTAGACCCCTTTTATTCAGCTCTCCAACAGGTATGAGCTCCTTTGTTGCTCAAGGGAGAACCATTTGAATCAAGTATTGGAGTGAATACATTGACCTTCAAACAACAACTATTAATTACTGAGTTAGCACGCAATGGTCGGCCCCTCTTACCTATTCTAATTTCATTAGCAAAAAATAGGTGGTCGAGCTAGGTCTGCGGTGGACTTCCTCTAGAATTCAGTAGACCTAGACCTTGGACAATTAGACTTGAATATTAGCATTACATTGTGGGTGTTTTGAGCAGAAGAAGAAAAAGAGTAAAACAGAGCTTCTCAGGAATAATTTTTTCAGTCTTTTCTATTTATTTTGGGCCCATAAGCACTTAAGCAGAAACTAGAACGTTTGCCAAGTAGACTAAGCACAAGTTTTGAGAAAACTTTTAGATTTCCGGCTACACGGAGTATGGGTTATCATATTCACCTAACAAAAGTATATCGTCATGTCCACCAGTAAAATTTGTCTCTATGTGATTTGCCGAGAGCACCACATAGACAATGTCACATGGTACTGAGGACAATTGAACAAGTACCCCAACTTTTGATATGGTGGGCTGTTAAGCCTCACCATATTCTGAAATTCGATTTATGTCTTGTTTTCTCCTTATAGCTTAAATGCATAGCTGCTTCTATGTTTTCTGAAAACTGTCCTATTTCATTTGCCCTTTGATCTGTTTCACCCACTCCTTGAGAGAGTAAAGTTCTTTTCTGTTTTCCTATTGTTTCTTCATTCACTGCTATTAGAGCTTCACGGTTTGGAAGAGTTCCGTGAGGTTTAAACCAGTGATATATCAAATAAGGGGTAGAGAAGTACTTCTGATCGTGAAATGATCGGTTGGAAGAAATCTTAAGATGAGCCCTCTTGGACATGACATTTAAGTATTAACTAATTTTATTGAAGGCTCTTTCCTAGAAGTAGTTTAGTGCACAACCTGGATTAGTTTGAGGGCTAGGGTTTCTCCTCTTGCCTTCTAGTGTGTCTGTGTCCATAATTTTTTTTCATCTTTCTTTTCTTTTAGTGGTCTTGGGTATAGGTTTAGGCAGGTTACTTCTGTTGTAATTTGCTAATGTGCCGTAAAGATGTGAAGGGATCATGGTGCTATCCAAGTGAAGATTTGGTGATCAGAAACTGACCAGTAAAGTATGTCATCATGTCCAGCAGTAAGTTTGTCTCGACGTGATTTACCGAGAGCACCACGTAGGCAATGTCACATGCCACTGTAGAATTATTGAATAATTAGCCCCACTCTTTAGATGGAGGGCTATTAAGCCAGGAGATATTCTGGAATTTGATCTGGGAAGTATAGCTGCTGCATAGCTGCTGCTATGTTGATTGAAATTATAAAGAGTAACAGCAACAATAACAGAACCAATCTAGTATCCAATCATTGGAAGTACAGGCGGAGGAGGATTAGAGACAGATGTAATATTTGGCAATAGCCACAATAGGGCAATCATCAATTCAAATTTTTTAAAGCTTACCATTTCATATACCCTTTGTTTGCGAAATTCATCCTTTAGGTAAAAATGGATTAATCTCCTACTAATTGGTCTCCATTAGAAGGCGCAATCTAACCAAAAAAAGTGTTGAAATGGGGAACTTATATCTACAAGAAAAAGTGATGAAATGGAAATCTTACAAAAAATGTTGGACAATGTTATATATATAATGATAGTTCATATTGAATTTTCAATTTTGAACGAGAAGTTAGAATTGAAAAGAAAATAATGAGGTTTAAAAACATACACACAAATTGACAATTGTTGTTTGCATGTGTGTGAATGTAAATTAATCTTGGAGTTTCAAAATCTCTCTTGGGGATGCTCTAAGAGAAGTATGTGGTACACAAATCTAGACACAGATGTGTTCAGAGCCGTTTGATGTGTGTGGATTTTACATACATATTGTGAGATTCACGTGCATCAGACGCTATGTACACAACTTTGTTGGGATATGCATTTAGACATGTGTCTCCCAATCATTCTCTCGTTTGTCCAATGCAGAGAAGTGATACGAGAGCATCTCTAATGAACCCTATAAAACACTAAATGGTAGCTAGTGAATGTGCAAAAATAACTCCACTGGACTAGATAAATTGGTCTATGAACTTATCACTCAATAACTCACCTTATAGATTAAGTCACCTATTTATGTACTCATTAAATTTTGTGTGCTCAATTTCCAAATAAAAAATGTTATTTGATTTTTTGGAATAAAATGAGGTTGCCGTTGCAGCAAAATCTGTTTCCTCCTCTACATCGAAACAAAGTTAACATTGGGAGGGATTTTTCAAAACAAAAATGCTACTGGTACAACGGCTGCTGTACATCAGCCGTGTACAGATCCCTTTTGTGCCCGTCTCGGGTTCTGCAAAGATGATCGGAGCCGCTCATTTTGTTCAAAATATTTCGTTTAAGGTTTCTGTAAAAAATCACCTCAATCCGATATCGGGAAGGGTGTTTACAAATCATCCAATTTTGCTTCAAAATTTAGCCCTTTGCGGAACCCGAGACGGGCGCAAAAGGGATCTGTACGTGGCTGCTGTACAGCAGCCGTTGCACCAGTAGCACAACTCTAACTAATTAGTCCATCGGAGTGACCATCCACTCAACAAACTAATGACCACTTATCACTTCCTACTTTTATCAAAACTACCATTTAGCCATCAACTCTTTTACAACTACACATACAAATACATAAACTCCTCATGCAGTGTGTGTGGGCCCTATTTCTCATGCGAGAGGAGATTGTGTATTTGTGTGGTTATAAATTAATTGTTTAACCATCTCACTGGAGATGATCTGAGGGGCTTAGAGCATTGGAGAATCTAAGGCCATGGACTACCCCGTGTACAGGCTGAGTACATAAAGGACTCTTTTTTTGGTTTGGACTGTGTTTCCCAATGTAGAATCAAATAAGGGTTGTTTCAGTGGCCCATTGGCATTACAGAACGCCCACGAGAAAGGGTCTTCCCTTGAATAATGTATCTCTCCCTCGGTTTCATTTTAGTGGTTCGATTACGGTACTTCATGTCTTTTACTATGTAGTTACTTAAAAAAAAATAAAAATTAGCCATAAGTACGGTAAAATAGTTTTCATTTAGAAACAGGACTCTAGTAAAATAGTTTTCAGTGGAGGTTACTTTTTGAGTTGATACATAAGGCCAAAACATGTTTTCACGGACAAAATTACCCTAGTGTAGGGTAATCTAAAGTTTAGGCACTTTCATAAAATTTTAGGGTGCACTTTTCTATTATAGGATTTTAGTTTCTTAGGCAATTTTATAAGGTATCCTAGGATTTTAGGCATTTTCATAGGGTACCTTAGGATTTAGGTACTTTGATAGGGTATTCTAGGATTTTAGGCAATTTTACTAACTTTTAGTTATTAGTGAAGTTTCACTAGTTTTGCAAAAGGTGCATGTCCTTGTGTTCAGAACATATAAATATGAGAGATTTTTGGCTAAGTCCCAAAAAAAAACCCCGTATATTCGTGAAAATTTTATTTTTTAGTTTAATGTTCTTTTGATCAGTGAAGTTGTTCACGAAAATATATTATGTTTCGATTGATTAAGGCTAGGTTTGGCTTAATAAGCTATTTGAATTTTTTTTGTCTCTATTGGAGTATTTTTTTCCCAACATTTGTTAGTTTTGCTTCAATTTTTTTTTTTTTTTTTGTAGATGATTATGTTCAAAACTAATAATCATTTGGGTTATTTTTTCTGTCCACATTGGATTATTTTTTTCTTTATTTAATTTTTTTAGTGTTGAACATAATTTTATACTTTTTAGATGCCTCTTGTCGAGAACAATCTATAATTTTGAAATTTTGACGAAAAACTAGAAATGCAAAAAAATTGGAATAAAGAAATTCAAATGACTTCTTAAGCCAAACCTAGTGAAAAAGATGACTTTTGAAAACAGAAAAAAAAAAAAAAAGAAAAAAAAAGAGCTAGATGAAGTACTTAGAATTAAAATCCCTCATTTTTGGGTTTGGACAGGTTTACTTATTTGTCTCGTGATGATATAGCTATATTCCTATTTGGAGTATTTGGGGGTAACTTGTTTTCCTTTTTCGGCCTTGTTCAGATGTCAAGAAAGAATGAGAAAGTTAAATTTTCCACATATTTTTACAGTGTTCAGGTACCAGGAAAATGATATATTTTTTTGGTATGACTCACTTCCTGTTAAAACAGATCTTACAAAAGATATGAAATTTAACATCCCGCAAAAGCTCTCCACTCGCTATTTTCAAATATTTGGCATCAACATCCTCCCTCTCCTTTATTTCATTTATTTCGTGTGAATCTCAAAATTTTCTCTGTTTCTGCTGCAAATTTCGGCTGCTTAGTTTAATATGTTGGTTTTTTGAAAGTATTTTTTTAGTATCTTGTTATCAGTCTTTTGTTTTGTTTGTACCAACTAATTAATCACTGTTGGTTAACATTGAATTTCTTTGTATTATCTGTTTATTTGTAATGAAGCTTCGATAGTATCACATGGTGATTGATCGCAATACTTTGTATTTTTATTTTTCTAAAATGGCTAATTTTTAGAGTTGCATGATGTTTTAGAGGTAGCAATTTGTATGTATGAATTTTCATGAAAATATGGTGGCCAGATATTTAGCTTCCAAAATTGCTTTAATTCAAAATAGCCATTGAATCAGGATAAAAGAAGTTTTCTGTAAATTTCATTTTCATGGCAAATGAACAACTAAATTTCAATTTTACTACATAATTATTTCAAATGAACATTGGTAGGAAAATTGATTTCTTTTTCGCTTTACTTCAATTAACTTTTTTCAAGACTAACTTTCTTGCACAACATTCCAAAAAGGAGCCGACCTTAGAGACTCTCGATTGTAGAATATAAACAGAATTCTTTTGTCAAATGAATATTGGTAGGAAAATTGATTTCTTTTTGCCATTTACTTCAATTCACTTTTCTCGAGACTATTAGTCTTGTTCGGTTGGTAACTTAAAAATTTTTGGGTTTGGTTTTTAGGGTAATGAGTGAAGAGAGAAATTAGAGTAATAATTAGAGATATGAGTAATGAGTTAAGAGAGATAGAGAGAGAAATGATTAAAGATAGGGGTAATGAATGGAGAAATAAATGATTGAAAATAGAGGTAATGAATGTAGAGAGAAATAAGAGTAATGATTAGAAGTAGGGGTAATGAGTATTTTTGGAGTTGAATTTTTTTTCCAAGTTACAAATAGAACAAGGCATAAACTTTCCTGCATAACATTCCGAACAACTAAAAGGAGTCGACCATAAAAACTCTCGATTGTAGAATATTAACTATGAGTTATACTAAAAGTAATTTCTTTTTTGACTGGCAATGTTAATTTTGCAACAGGGTAGTGTTTGACTGTATATTTGGTAGAATAAATTTGGTTTTCGTTGTTAAATTTCTTGGAGGTTTCCAACATAAAGCCAATTTAATTTTGTGATGCCGTTTTCCTTCCTGTTCCCTTTTAATATATTTTTGTAACTTTGGGTTTGGAGATTAATAAAATTCTTTTGCCGATTAAAAAAAAAAACTTAAAAGCCAATTTGGCAATAAGTGGAGTGACCTTTATAATTAATATATTAATCGAGGTTGGGTGGCTTAGATGAACAATGTGAGATAAAGTCTAACGTTCGTTTGACCATTTTGCTATTGCGACCTCCTTGATGATATTGGGGGTACCAATTCCACCGTTCACTTGTGGGACTTTCAATTAGTTGCGGCCAATACTTGACGACTACAGCTAATTTAGGCACTTAAAAAGGTTCCCCCCTCAAAAATAGCTTTTAAAAATTCGCGATTGCTACGATCGATTCACGTTATGTATCCTTTGATTTTCCCGATACCGTAACAGTACCGCGACCGTCACCGATAC